>JABFTP020000021.1:111126642-112330485 GCA_013387265.2 Cryptolaemus montrouzieri
TCATCATGTATTCTTTCATGACAATAAGCTACATTTAACTTCCCTAAATGAATGCACAAAACAAAAATCAATATTGCACAAACGAAGGAATTTCAATTGATGGGAAGTGGATATTCCTCTTTTCTTGTAAATATGAATGAATATTTACAATTAACTTTCTTAAACAACTTAACTTAGTACCATATGTATATGTGTATCATCATAGAAGTGAAGTTCAATTATCCCTGCATTATTTACATATGTGTATTTATTCAACGGAATCGATTTTGTTGTCTTCAAGGTTATCCCTATCGATATAAAGCAGAGCTCGATCCCATTCTCAAAACATTTTTTATAATCTGATTTTGGTATGTATTATCTCTTCTAGATTCTCGAAATGTTATTATCGACGAGATTTTCCAAGTCAAAAAATTACAGGTATATGAATCAGGCGAATTAGGTGGTTAAAGGATGGTACAAATTGTATTTGGATCAAGGTATTGTAGATCTGGATGTCATTCTATGCTATAAATGTCTTTTTTAACGAACTGTTTCCTCAAATTAATCTCATAATGCCTGATGATGCACAATGCTGTTATGTACAGATCCATACCGCCTTGCACACTCTGCAGAGTACAACTTTGTCCACTGTGGTGGTTGCGAGAGATTTTAATATCAATTTTGTGAAGTCCAGCCCAGAAAAAAGGCAACTTGAGGAAATGTTTGAATCATTTGGCTTATTCGAAGTATTCTTGGAACCATCCCGCATAACAACTAGATCTAGTACTTGCATTGATAATATGTTTACAAATTTGGATTGGGTAGATTAGATAACAAAAAAATGCACAATGGATCTTCACTTGTCCGATCATCTTGCCCAGAAACTGGCTATCAGGCGAAACCATGGTACTAGAGAAATAGTGTTCAAATACATTCGCACAATTAATGAAGCTAACACCATTAGATGCATTGATAAACTCGATTGCATAAACTGGAATATCGTCTGCTTATAAAATGCTAGAGATTCATACACTCGTTTCACGTCTCACTTAAAAATACGTTCAATGAATGTTTCCCAGAAAGAAAAGTCAAATTGAAAAATCGGAAGAAAGAGCAAGCATTTAATGATCCCCAAATCTTGAAGTTGAAAAATCTGATGGAAGCAACTCACACGATAGCTAGAGTAAAATCGGACGAAAATTCTGAATTATTTTATCAACATCTTAGAGATGTTTACCATAAAGCCATCATAAGCCAAATCCGAAGCAAGAACAGGGAAATAATAACGACTGCTGAAAACAAAATCAAAGTAATTTGGTCTATTATAAACTCTGAATCAAAATCTAAAAAGGAAAGAATGCAAGTAGTAGCCGTACCTCTGAGGAGTTCAGCTCTTATTTTGCTAGCATTGGAGCAGCGGCTTCAATACATACTCCGTCGGATCAGAACACTAAAATAGTGGCCAAATCGGTTGCTGGACCGAACTCGATATTCCTTTCGCCTGTGACGCGGCAAGGGGTTCAGGAAGAAGCATCTAAGCTTAATAGTGACTCCCGTGACATTCATGGCTTCTTGGTGAGACTTTTGAAGGGGACGATAAAGGTGTTTTCAGGGCCGCTTGGCCCATGTCATTAACAGTTGCTTCAAAGATGGATATTTTCCTGAATAGCTCATGATCGCTCGAGTCGTCCCAGTACATAAGAATGGGGAGACAAGTGAATGTGGAAACTATAGGCCAATCTCGATCTTGCTGGCTATTTCGAAAATTTTTGAGTCGTTGATAGAATCCAGACTAATTAGTTATCCGGAGTCGAATCATCTGATCAGTGAAAATCGGCATGGGTTTAGAAAAAATCGATCGACTATAACAGCCATGAATGAAGTTATTAACTTTGTGTTTGAAGTTGTGGATGATATGGAAGCGATGCTTATCTGCTTAGATCTTAGTAAAGCTTTTGATTATGTGGACCACAAGCGCCTTCTGTCATAAGAGGAACAACCCATTCGCTGTTGTCATCATTCCATTCGAATACGTGCCAGGTGGTTGAATGGAATGGGACAAAGTCTAAGGCTAGGACACTCAACTGCGGAGTCCCCCAAGGATCGATACTTGGCCCGATCCTCTTTATATTGTACATCGATGACTTGGTACATAATGTTAGAGTAGACGGAATGAAAATTCATGCAGATGACATAACATTTATCGCCAGGTCAGAAACAGAGGCGCAATTGAATTATTCAGCAGTGTGCCATGAAGGATGCAGTGAATTGGTTCGATCATAACAAAATGGTTCTCAACACAAATGAAACACAAAAACTGACCATATCCACAAAAAGATCAAAGGATACAAGCCACATCTCTTTGTTGGGATTCCTGTAGATGGCTCGTTAACTCGGCGACCCCACATAGACTAGAACGAGAGAAAAGTGTGTACTACCAAAAAGACGCCTACAACAAACACAAAAATCTTACGACTTCATAAGTACAAAAATGTACAACGTGCTTCCACTTCAAGTAAAGTCTCTCAGAACCCATCCTTCAAGAAAGCTATCAGGAAACTGCTTCTAGAAAACGTTTTCTATAGCACTATAGTTTATGAACTTTAGATTTCTCTAAGATGAAAAACTTGTTGGTCCTCATGAATATTTCGTATGTTTTGGTGTTTTTCGTTATATATTTTGAATTTTGTATTTTGATATTCTATTGACAGTCCTTGTAATTATTGAAGGAAATATGCATATATCTATCTATCTATCTATTTATCTATTTATAATCCATAAAAAGCACCTCGAAGTGATCATGCTTCGAATTTCCTTGAAATTCGATGATTTTGTTTCCTACTAATGTTCAAATAAAAGTTTCAAATTGTCAAATTCATAATTTTCTGTCTAAATACAAAAATAATTGAATAAGTATTGATCTATTGGGACTCAATTTCAATAAAAATCGAGTTCACTCACTGTAAGTGCTCTGATATCTCGATGTGAAGTTAAACAATGCTGTGGAGACAACTCTTACACAAATATTTCCACTTGTCCAATATATTTTCCAAATATTTGCTATTTGAACTTCAGCTTCACATAACTTATTGGTTTTTCATAGAAGCGCAAATTCAGTGAGCTTACATGATAGACAGCCATCTAAATTCATTCTTAGCTTTATAACATTCTATCTATCTATCTATCACTTCATCAAACGAAGAGATTAAAGGTTGTGTTTTTATATAATGTTGTTTAATAACCCGTTGAAACAAACCAGTTTTTTCAGAAAGGAATTACTGAAATTTAGTAGTTGTGAATTCTACAAAAGCACAATGTTTTGATAAACAACAGTTTAAACATATAGTTATCTTTTCATATCAAATTTCAAGTTGCATCCCACTTCAAAACTACGTAGAATTAACATTAAGTATGTGTTTTGAATGATCCCCACGAATCCAAATAATATTCACATGATATATTGAGATACATGTTCGTCCCTGATTGATCCCGGATTCTTTAATTATGAAAAATTACAGAAAATCAGCTTTACCTGCTCGAACGTTGACGTCTCTGGAATATACAGATCCTACTGAATTGTTGACCAAGCAAGCGTAAACCTGCGCGTGAACTTCCTGGCGGTAATCCTCGGCTCTGAACGGTGGAAAAACCAAGTTTCCATTAGCCAAAACCTGACGTAGACCTGGTACATCCCCGACGAGAGATCCATCGGACTTCACCCATATTATAGCCGGTGGGGGGTTTCCTCTTGCACTACACTCAACGATTGCACCGGTGGTATTGGAGAAATCAACTCGATTTGGAGGTTCGCGCACAAACACTGGACCGGAAGTGTCGTCGGCGGAGTACACTGCGCCGACGCACACGAGAAATGTTATGAGGACCGCAGAGGACATCGTGGAAATGGGGCTTAAGCTCCAACAGCGCACATGAACGAACAACTGGAAAAGAAACAATATTTTCAATATTTATCCTATCATGCTTCATGATGAAACTGAAATGCTAGTTATATTTATCAGAAAGAATTGTTTATTTAGGGAACAAAATAAATCACGAACGTAAAATAAATTAATAATAATAATAATGAGACAGGCACAGATAGGGCATCGGAATGTTCATTCAGCTTTTCTCGATTATCTGAAGGCATTCGATAGTACCGCCCATTCTTGGCTTCTTGAAGTATTGCAGATATACAAAATTCACCCAGCCCTGGTAGAGTTCTTGAAGACAACAATGACAAACTGGTGCACGTCTCTGCAGGTCAACATGAACAATAAATCAATTAAAACCGACGAGATACCCATACGTCGTGGAATTTTTCAAGGAGACTCTTTGAGTCCACTATAGTTCTGTTTAGCAATGAACCCATTGTCCTCAATGCTCAACAGAACAGGATACGAATTTAGGATAAAAGCAGAAAGGAATTATCATACAATCTCCCACCTGCTGTATAAGGATGACATCAAATTATATGCTTCGAACAAAAAGCAATTGGATGATTTGCTGAAAACTGTCAGTGAGTTCTCGGCAGATGTTCATATGAAATTCGGGATTGAAAAATTTAAGACCCTGAACATTCAAAGAGGGAAAGTCATAGATGGTGAAACACAACTTCCAAACGGTGATATTATACAGTGCATGAGAGATGGCGAAACATACAAATATCTGGGATACCAACAAGCCAGATTGCTAGACCAAAAACAATCAAAGGAGAAGATTCGTTCAGAATACAGTCAGCGTCTGAAGTCTGTGCTGAAATGGATGTTCAACTCGGGGAATCTAGTCAAGGCAATTAACACCTACGCCATTCCAGTGTTGCTTTACTCATTTGGAATAATCAGATGGACTAAGACAGAGCTGGATGATATTCAAAGGCAGTCCCGAACGATGCTGACAAAGTACAACAATCATCATCCAAAATCGTCTGTGATACGAACAACTTTGAAGCGGAAAGAAGGAGGACGCGGATTAATAGATATTGTCAATTTACACACCGAACAGATGAAAAATCTCAGAGAATTCTTCTCTGCAAAAGCTTTCACTTCTGACCTCCATAGAGTGGTATCGTTGGCTGATAGGGGATATACACCACTAAATCTTACTACCAGAGATGACCTGCTGAATCTACCGTTCCTATCAGATACTGAAAAACAAGAGCAATGGTCAAGGAAGGAATTGCATGGACGACATCACCATGAGATTAATCAACCCCACATCGACAAAGAAGCCTCCAACAAATGGTTGATGAAAGGAGAATTATTCGCAGAAACAGAGGGATTCCTTATGGCCATCCAAGACCAAGTAATCGCTACAAACAATTACAAAAATTTATAATGAAGGACGGAACATTACAAACAGATAAGTGCAGAAAATGCCATTTAAGAACGGAGACTATACAGCATATTACGTCCGGATGCGAACAACTGGCCAATACGGAGTACCTTCACAGGCATAATCAAGTGTGCAACATTATCCACCAGAAACTTGCACACAAGTACGGACATCTGAACACCTTCCAGCCATATTACAAGTATCAGCCGGCGCCCGTATTGGAAAATGACTCTATCAGACTATACTACGATAGGCCTGTTATCACTGACAGAATGGTGACGAATAATAGGCCGGACATGGTGGTGTATGATAAGAGAGCCAGAACAGCAATGCTGGTGGATGTCGCCATACCGAATAATAACAACGTGCTGAACAAGTTCCAGGAGAAAAAGTCCAAATACACAGACCTTGCTATTGAGATTAAGCAGATGTGGCACCTCGATAAAATAGACATTGTTCCTGTCATCGTATCCTCGACTGGTTTAATACCCAAAACTTTGCATGATAGCCTCAAGAAATTAGAATTGCATAAGAATACCTATATAGAAATGCAAAAAGCTGTAATTCTTAATACATGTAGGATAGTTAGAAAATTTATGTCAAGTATATTGTAATCGAGCCTATTCCCTTTGATTGCTAAATCTGGGAAAGGTAAATTATATCCAGCTAACAGCTGAGATAGTGCATAAGTCCACGATAATAAATAATAATGATAACGAAAGCCTTTGAATATACATATCGATATAGAGGATAAGTAACCAAACATTCTATAATAAAAAACATTATTTGAAAGTGTTTGAATTACAAAAATAATAATACCTTATAATAATCAATATTCACAATAGTATTCATTTAAAACAGATCTTTCTAGGGTGGATTTTAGAGCTGAGATGCTGCCTGTAAAGGCGTTTGGTACGCTATGAGCCGTATTTTTTCGAGGATGAGAGAAGGACAACCTTAACTGTAAACTCTGAGCGATATGTTTTCATTCTGGAGAACTTTTTTATCCCAGACATACGACAACAAAGAATTAACAAAAGAAATGTTTGGTTCCAACAGGATGGTGCCACGGACGTACAGCTAGAGCCTCAATGGAAATTGTGCGTCACATTTTTTCTGGTGATGTAATCTCTCGTTTTGGTGTTCTGCCGTGGCCCCCTCGTTCCCCGGATCTCACTGCTTGTGATTATTTTTGTGGGGAAACCTAAAGGCTAAGGTCTACGAAATCTGCAAGAGTTGAAATAAGCCATCACAAGAGAAGTTAGGGCAATCGACACCGATTTGTTAGAGCAGATGAAGCAGGACTTTCATAATCGACTACAGCAATACATTGCAGAACACAGACGTCATCTGCCTGATGTTATTTTCAGAACATGATTCTTTTCACTTTTCCTACACTAAATGGTATTATTTAAGCTTCATTTCACGTAATTAAAAATGTTTTACGTTGAAAAACAGGTGAATTATACATTTCAAAAACGTCCTTCCATTACGCCCCACCCTGTGCGCCTCGACACCAGAAAAAAATTGTTTCAGAACTTTTAAACCAGTGTTTGGGTGATAACTGGACGAGAGTTAGTGAACTAGTGAGATTACCACCTTGTTTACCTGGTTTAACACTGCTACATCTTTTTCTCTGGGACTATGTCAAGGATCTCATAAAATCCCAATTAACACCATCAAGGGATTCATCGATTTCAGTATATTATTATATCAACCAATTTTCAATAATATTAATCACATTTGTTAGTCGACATTATTTTTGTTAATTTAGATTGTTCTGGTTTGAATAAAAACGCATTCCATCATTGTCCGAAAGTATGGAATAACAGAAAAGAATTAGAAATCAAAGATTTTCTCAAATCAGCCATTTCTTACATTTCTCTATTCAAACAAAAGTAGTTATTGGTAGTTCATCCCGTAATTGAAACATTTCCCGACTAAGGTTCATGCAAAACTTTTTTTATAGTTTTTGATGTAGAATAATCTCCTGAAGTTTGTTTTACGAATTACCTGTTCCCTAATAACTTCCAATATTAAATGGTTATTTATATTAATATAGTATTTCTTAATTAAATTCAAATTGAAGTTCTATTTTGAATTATATTGAATAAGTTATGAATTCATCATGTCCGTTGAAACCGGTCCATTGGGCGCTCTAACGTATGCATTCATCTAAGATAGTGGTACACTGTACGAAATGAAATAAATGACAGGTGGTCCATTCAATAGGGAGCAGCTGCTGTAGCAGCTTCAGGCATTCCCTTTCTAAACATATTCACAAGATCTTCCGAAGTGAAGCAGGTATCGACGTTACTCGGATTTTGAAACGAGAATTTCTTGCAAATATGACGACAGAAATAAAAATAAACATTTAAATAATATGTTTATATTAAACTTGAAAATGCAAATATGCAAAATAGTCAAATTCAAATTGAAACACGACATAAGCGAATGACTAAAGTGAAGATAGCCACGGTTCTCCTCCGCGATTTCCATTTGAAAACACCACATTGTTTGAGAGAAGGCTTTGATTCCATCCACAGTTTTATGTCAGTTTTAATTTTTAGTTCGAGCACGAAACTGACTGATTTTTTGTATCATAATCGCTTCATTGATTGTTTATTTCATCTGCTTTAAAAATGGGCCAGGTATTTCCGTAACTTACGTGCGAGAAACATATAAATTACAGCGTTTTTTCGTGATAATTTCCATTCCAAGTGCACGATTTCAGCTATATAAATATTGTATTATTCTACTCATTCTAGTTAAAATTATTCAATGTCTTCTGCTTGGGAAATGAACTACAAATTTTCTTGATTCATTATACCACGTACGAGGACATATGAAGTATATATTGTTTCCGCGATATCTTTCTCAAGTGATGTGCATGATTTCGGCTATCAAAATATTGTTTTCTATATTATTTTACTCATCCTAGCGAAAGAATTTTCAAAGTCACCCAATTAGAAATGAACTACGAATTTTCTTAATTTATTATACCACCTACGAGGAACATATCAAGTTGATAATTTTTCCGCGAAAATATCTATCTTAATTGATGTGCATGATTTCAGTTATCAAAATATAGTTTTCTATATTATTTTACTCATTCTAGTTGAAAAATTCTCGATGACTCCCATTTGGAAAATGAACTAGTTTTCTTGATTTATCATACTACGTATGAGAAACATATATGTTCATGCTTTTTCTATGGTAATTTCCATTTAGAGTAATGGTTATAATTTTCGCTATCAAAATATTGTTTTCTATATTATTTTAGTCACCTAGCGAAAGAATTTTCAAAGTCAGTCAATTAGGAAATGAACTACGAGTTTTCTTAATTTATTATACCACCTACGAGGAACATATCAAGTTGATAATTTTTCCGCGAAAATATCTATCTTAATTGATGTGCATGATTTCAGTTATCAAAATATAGTTTTCTATATTATTTTACTCATTCTAGTTGAAAAATTCTCGATGACTCCCATTTGGGAAATGAACTAGGAATTTTCTTGATTTATCATACTACGTATGAGAAACATATATGTTCATGCTTTTTCTATGGTAATTTCCATTTAGAGTAATGGTTATAATTTTCGCTATCAAAATATTGTTTTCTATATTATTTTAGTCACCTAGCGAAAAGAATTTTCAAAGTCAGCCAATTAGGAAATGAACTACGAGTTTTCTTAATTTATTATACCACATTCGAGTAACATATCAAGTTAATAGTTTTTCAGCGAAAATATCTATTTTAAGTTATGTGCATGATTTCAGTTATCAAAATATTGTTTTCTATATTATTTTACTCATTCTAGCTGAAAAATCTCGATGACTCCCATTTGGGAAATGAACTAGAATTTTCTTGATTTATCATACTACGTATGAGAAACATATATGTTCATGCTTTTTCTATGGTAATTTCCATTTAGAGTAATGGTTATAATTTTCGCTATCAAAATATTGTTTTCTATATTATTTTAGTCACCTAGCGAAAGAATTTTCAAAGTCAGCCAATTAGGAAATGAACTACGAGTTTTCTTAATTTATTATACCACATTCGAGTAACATATCAAGTTAATAGTTTTTCAGCGAAAATATCTATTTTAAGTTATGTGCATGATTTCAGTTATCAAAATATTGTTTTCTATATTATTTTACTCATTCTAGCTGAAAAATTCTCGATGACTCCCATTTGGGAAATGAACTAGGAATTTTCTTGATTTATCATACTACGTATGAGAAACATATATGTTCATGCTTTTTCTATGGTAATTTCCATTTAGAATAATGGTTATAATTTTCGCTATCAAAATATTGTTTTCTATATTATTTTACTCACCTAGCGAAAGAATTTTCAAAGTCAGCCAATTAGGAAATGAACTACGAGTTTTCTTAATTTATTATACCACATTCGAGTAACATATCAAGTTAATAGTTTTTCAGCGAAAATATCTATTTTAAGTTATGTGCATGATTTCAGTTATCAAAATATTGTTTTCTATATTATTTTACTCATTCTAGTTGAAAAATTCTCGATGACCCAATTAGGAAATTACGAATTTTCTTAATTTATTATACCACCTCCGAGGAACATATCAAGTTGATAATTTTTCCGCTATCTATCTTAATTGATGTGCATGATTTCAGTTATCAAAATATAGTTTTCTATATTATTTTACTCATTCTAGTTGAAAAATTCTCGATGACTCCCATTTGGGAAATGAACTAGAATTTTCTTGATTTATCATACTACGTATGAGAAACATATATGTTCATGCTTTTTCTATGGTAATTTCCATTTAGAATAATGGACATAATTTTCGCTATCAAAATATTGTTTTCTATATTATTTTACTCACCTAGCGAAAGAATTTTCAAAGTCAGCCAATTAGGAAATGAACTACGAGTTTTCTTAATTTATTATACCACATTCGAGTAACATATCAAGTTAATTGTTTTTCAGCGAAAATATCTATTTTAAGTTATGTGCATGATTTCAGTTATCAAAATATTGTTTTCTATATTATTTTACTCATTCTAGCTGAAAAATCTCGATGACTCCCATTTGGGAAATGAACTACGAATTTTCTTGATTTATCATACTACGTATGAGGAACATATATGTTCATGCTTTTTCTATGGTAATTTCCATTTAGAATAATGGACATAATTTTCGCTATCAAAATATTGTTTTCTATATTATTTTACTCACCTAGCAAAAGAATTTTCAAAGTCAGCCAATTAGGAAATGAACTACGAGTTTTCTTAATTTATTATACCACATTCGAGTAACATATCAAATTGATAGTTTTTCCGCGAAAATATCTATTTTAAGTTATGTGCATGATTTCAGTTATCAAAATATTGTTTTCTATATTATTTTACTCATTCTAGCTGAAAAATTCTCGATGACTCCTCATTGGGAAATGAACTACGAATTTTCTTGATTTATTATATCACATACGAGGAACACATCAAGTTGATAGTTTTTCCGCGAAAATATCTTTCTCAAGTGATGTGGATGATTTCAGTTATGAAAATATTGTTTTCTACATTATTCATTCATATACAAAAGTTCACTTTTTCATTTGATAATGGTCATATGAAATATGAAGTCAAAGTAGCATAAGCTTTATAAATTGAAATAAAAATTTGAACAATTTGTGACTTTCATTGTGAACTTCTTGGTTTGTTATTAACTTACTGGTACTGACTGATCAAATAATTATTGTTATTGATATATCCAAATTAAATACGTATGAATTAGCAACAATAACAAAAACCGCATGCACCTTCTTCCAGAAAACAAAATCAATTGAAAATCCAAATGTTATCGATTTTTGGGAATTGAAACAGAAAATCCCATTGAGTAAATTTTAAGGTAAGCTCAGGAAAAAATATGACATAAATCTTATTCACTTAAGCTCAGTTTACAATACTTAGAAGAAAACACCTTGAATATATAAAAATGAAATACTGTTCGCTATTAAATGCGATCAATTGGGAACGGCCAAATCGATTTGTCTATTTGTTCTAATTTTTTTTATAAATTAGGTTTTTAATGGAAAGAATAAAGGAAAAACTTAACGTGCTTTTTCGATAGTAATTTTATATGAACTCATAATTCACGATTCGATAACAACTAAAAATATCGCAAAATTCGAACAAACCACAAGAAATATTATATTATTTTTGTCGAACAAACTACAAAAAGCAAGTCGGGAAATATGGAAAAGCGACAGGAATCATTCTTGCTCAAGTTCTCTATCAATTCTAAATTTTTTAGCTCTTTTTCTTCTGAAATTTGTTAATTATGCTTATAAAAGTCTATCAGAATTAATATATACAGCAGTTTCACAGAAAAATTGTAAAATTCGCCCAAACTACAAAAAATATATCTATTAATGATAGAAACGATATATTCTGTTTGATGTTTTCTTCGCCAAGCATCATTGAAAAAATTGAAGAAGAATCTTGAAAATGCATTGAAATTTGGACGACTGTCGGATCAGCTGGTTGAAGCATAAATGAAACACTATACGCTCAAAATTTATTTTTTCATTCTTAATGAGTGCATAAATCATTCGGTATTGCATAGAGATAATGTTTTCCACATATTTTTTTATAAATCCCACAAGAAATTTTTCAAATTAGAACCGATCTTGTTTGGTTAAACATGAGTAATCGAAGGTGAAACAAATCAATGTCAGATTTAATGAGAATTAAAATTACTACATGCACATATGAGTAAAATCTATATTAAGACAAAAAATTGTCCCTGCACACTACCGCAATATAATTCATTTAGAAATCAATCCGATAGGGTAGATAGAACATTTGGCAAGTAACTTCAGTAATAATTTTAAAAAAATAACGTTCGAATTACAAGCAAATCATGTATCAAATAAATTCAATAAGTACAAGAATCTATTCTGAAAACTCCGATCTTTATAATTCATCCCCAGAAAGAAAAATAATCCACTTCCCGGAGAACCTTTTAGTCAGCGTGGGTGGCTTGATGACTAACCAACAAAAATTAGCCGGATTAATGAATTAAGTGAGGTATAGAAAGGACTTACCTGTGAAACTATGGTACTTTTTAACACAAAACACCCTCTAAATTGTGTAAAACACTATTTTTCACGATTTGTATGGGACAACGACACACACAACCGCACAAACTGAACAGATTCAATAACAAACTAGACGAAGAAGAGAATAGAAGGAAATAGCAATAGGTTTTGAGGGGATGGAGGATCGTTCCAGAGAGGAACGCCTTTATCGGTCTTGCACGATGCGAGATCGCAACGCGGTGAACGTCCTCGTTCCATGGAAAACAAAACTTGTATGTGTATGTTGTGTTGCCTAACCTGCTACAATTCATTAGTTATTACTTCATTAAGTCATTAGTTAGGATTAAATGAATGGAAATATGTTGTGTTGCCTAACTATCTACAATATTATTCCTCAAAATACTATTCATTTAACTTTCAAAAGGCTACAAAAAGTCACAAACGCTTCAAAGATGAAAAAGATTCAATAAATCAAATGATTTATACAAATTTTAAACTATATTATGTGTTTGGGATGTCCCAAACGAACAAGTTGAGAACATTTTGCAATTTCATTGAATTCGAAATCAAAAACTTTTGAATTTGAAGTTGTGGATGTAACCACTTACCTTAGTTTGCAGACTCTATACCCGTGATGTTTACTTTCGAAAAATAATAGTTATCATGATGATTACAAGGTTCCTGCCAAATCATCGGTGTGTTGAACTTTAGAACAGAACTTTTGCCACCATTGTAGCAAAGGAAAGATACTACTAGTCAAAACGCTTATAATACTCTCAAGGACATATATAGATCGAAACTAACAAAACAAAATGAAAGTCAACGCGAGAAAGATGGAGGAAGCAGATAACAAGACAAAGGCAATGTGGGAGATTATTAAGGGTGAAAGAAACGCAGAGAAGGTCGAAACAATATCTGACCTGGGGCCAGATACTCTGAATGAATACTTTGTGGAAATAGGAGTGCAGCAAGTTCTTGCCCAGACACAGGAGAGACGCCATTAAATCTGCTAGAAAAAATCCAAAGAAAGGATAGAAAACTAAATATTCATGGGGCCAGTGACTGAGAGTGAGGTTATTAGGGTTACAAGAAAACTGAAATCAAAAGGCACAAAAGACACGTCTGGAATGTCGACAAGCCTATTGAAGAAGATCATAGCACAAATTGCCCACACCATCTGCATCCTCATTACAAGGTGCTTTTCGGAAGGATATTTTCCAGAACAACTCATGTACCCGTACATGAAGGTGGCGATGCAAATGAACCAAGTAATTACCGATCAATATCTGTGCTACCTGCTGTATGAAAGATCTTTGAAACAGCCATAAAGAATAGACTAACAACTTTTCTGCAGCATCATAATGTCTTCTGTAAGGAACAGCATGGTTTACTAGAACAAACATCTACTTCGTCTGCACTTGCTGATATTCTGGGGCAAATAGCTGATGCTCTTGACAATAGCCGAAAATGTAAACTATCCGCCTGTGACTCAAGTAAAGCCTTTGACAGCATCGTCCACCTCGTTATGCTCGAGAAACTTGAGTTTTTTGGTGTGGGTAGCATTACAGCTTCTGAAGAGTTATCTTAGTGATAGAGTTCAGCAGGTGTATTTCCGGGGCGCTTCCTCTCAATGACGAGGAGTTCATAGCGGTGTACCACAGGGGTCGATTTTGGGCCAACTGTTGTTCCTCCTATATGTGAACGACCTCCCGGGAAGTGTGAAGTCTGATGATTCCATCTTGTATGCTGATGACACCACCTTCATGAATGTTGGTGTGGACATAGGCGAGATCAACTATCAATCTGAGGAAACACTAAGACAGGCAAAACTATGGTTTGATACGAACAAGTAGAAAATGAATGACGACAAATCGCAAAACTTCATTTTTCAAACTAAACCCGAAATAATGGACATTAAAAGTGTTTGGTAATCATATTAGAGTCGGATCTAGGTTTTGGTCGCCATATTGAAGATTTGGCAAGTAGATTATCTGGAGCCACCTTTGCGGTAAGGAGAATAAAACAAATTGCTGGCCCATCCTCAGCCAAGGCTGCTTACTTCGCATACTTCCACGTCCTCTTATCATATGGTATTTTATTTTGGGGAAACCATCAGGAGAGTGAGAAAATTTTTATCGAGCAAAAATATGCAATGCGCATTCTCTGTGGCGCCAAGAAAACTGATAGCTGCAGAGAATTGTTCAAAAGGTAGGGTATTCTCACTCTGTCATCTTTGTTTGTGCTTGCTGGCGTTCTCTTCGTCAAGGATTGTGAAGCCAAAATAGAATTGCCAAGGAATGGCTCAAACCATACCTACCTCACCCGGAAAGCAGACCAGTATATGATTCCCTACCACAGAGTGAACGCATCACAACTCAGCGTTAATTCTCTGCTTTCAAAATACTCAATAATCTTCCGCACAGATACAGAAATATGGTAAAGAATAAGCTCCAAAAAGAGGTTAAAAAGACTCTGATGCAGAAAGCATATTATTCCCTCGCAGAATATTTTAGTGATGACTGTTTCTGAGATGGTTTCAATCAATTGTAAATATTGTGAATTCTCAATATTGTCTATTTCAAATATTGTGTATTTTGTATTTTAAATATCGCATATTTTTAGTGTTTTGCATTGGATTTTACTTGTTTCATCTTTTGTGACTCCCCATGTATGTTATTGATGGGTCAAATTTATTGTTCTAATTTGTATAAATACTGTAGCTGCATGAACAATAAATGATTGATTGATTGATAGAAGAGGCAACCCAATTTTGGCATACAATATTAAGCAGCCATGGCTTCTGAAGATTACAAATATTCAGTCCAAAGTAGTTGCAGTATGCAGATTTAACAACGATTTTATCTTTAAAAGTTTACTGTATTTGAGTAAAAAGTCAGAACGAATGTTCTCTCAATTTTTTTAATTAGTCTGTAATTTTCAATAAGT
Source organism: Cryptolaemus montrouzieri (assembly GCA_013387265.2). Classification (NCBI taxonomy): domain Eukaryota; kingdom Metazoa; phylum Arthropoda; class Insecta; order Coleoptera; family Coccinellidae; genus Cryptolaemus; species Cryptolaemus montrouzieri. Next base: position 111,141,981 of record JABFTP020000021.1, read on the forward strand.
GGATGAAAACGTCAAATTTGACTATATTTTTTTCTCTAGTGTTCAATTTTTTTTTCTCCGATTTTCGTGTGAAATGCTGCAAATTTGTAAATTTATGAATGTTCATACTACTCGAATTAGATAATTCAAATTTCCCCAAATGATTAGGCAGCACTAACAGCACATAGTGTGTATTGTAAGTTATCTGTAATTTGCTCCATTTGTAAACACTAAACATTATGAATATGAATAGCCGATGATATTTCACGGCATAGCTATCGATAAAACGTAAGCATTTCATTTCATTCTTCTTTAATTTGTTACGTCTATGATTGTAACATATAACTTTTACAATTTATAGTGTACTATCAGAAACAGGAGTCTTTACAGTTTTCTAATCGATTCTCATCTCTACTACAAAAATTACCCACAACCGATAAGATGAAAACTAGAAACCTGTTTACTTTTACATGATGTGAAGATATTTGAACGGTCTGACTGAAAGCTGTTATCATAGACTAGTAATGCGAGTTACTAAAAAGTTGTGTAGCACAAATTCATGTTAAATTTCTCCATGAAGAATTTGAATCCTCGAAAGTTTTCAAATTTTCAGAAAAATATCTAACCTAACCTGTTACAAGAAAAAACTTATTTGGTTACAGTATTCTCCTCGATTTTCATCCCTACTAACAAGAATTACCTACAACCGACAAAATATATATCAGAGATCTGTTATTTCTTTTGCTTGATATACAAAACTTATTAAATTGTCTGACTGAAAGGCAGCACTACTATCACTGAAAGATTAGTGATGTGTGTTGCTGAACAAGTTATAAATCACAAAATGTTAAATGTTTCTAGAGAAAATTTGAATCTTCGTTTCCAAAATCTTACAGGAATAAGAGTGAAATCATACTTAAACTATATATTTTTTATCAAATACATATGTAATGAATAAATTGAAAGGAAATACAAGGAAGGACTTCTTGCTTCAAAACATTTTATTGACAATGTTACTGAATAAATTTCCATAAAATTAATTATAAAGTCATGTATAAAATTATAAATGTATAAGATATTCTACAAAAAACCTTTTTGCAACACAATCAGGCTTTCATTTTGATTACAGATCCTGTAGCTTCCGTATCAATAGTGATTATCACAAGACTTGACAGAAGTAGGAAATAAAGAAGCGAACTGAATGTTAGGCAGATATTCTTCCTTTTTTGTTGGAGTCTATCGAAGTTATTGTATAATGCTAGACCTAAAAATAGGCCTGTAATCCCCCCAAACACGTGAGCTTCCCATGATATGAGGGGTTCATCCCTTGATAAGTAATGATAAAAGTTGAAAGAGATATCAGAGAGAACAATCACAGCAATGCACAGGCTCCGACATACTTTGTATTTGGTGTTTTCGTAGTTCTGAAAAGTAAATTTAGGAATGAGTGAGAAATGAGGAAGTGTAAGTGAATATAAATTAAAATTACACATCAATTTCAAGTAGTTCTTTTTATTATACCGAGTATTTTGGTGGATGCGCAACTCTATACAAACTTCACAGCGAGATGACGAATATGAAAAAGCTCTCTCTGGTTTTCAAACACCACTTGGAATGGAACATATGTTTTTATTACCAGTTTATGAAGAGGCAATTTTTTGAAATCAATTAGAAATGCAGTGCTTTCGAATTTTCTATCCAACCAAGACAGACGTTTGTTCTTTCTTAGTAGTAATAAAACTATGAAGAAGCATTATTTAAAGGACTTCAAGGAGAACCGGGCAGAGGTTCACGGCAAATAATAGTCTGGACAGCCGTGAAGCAGCAGACAAGAACATTTTTGAGTTAAATCAGAAATTTTAATGGGAAAGTGATAAAGCCATTTACATCAAAATGATGGACTTATAATATATTTGAAAACAATACCCTCCAACGGTATCTATTCAATTCATGGGTTGACCACGAATTCGAGAAAATTTACAGTGGCGCTTCCACCATTTATTGGCAACAGTCACTAACGACGAGTCGCTACTGGAACTGAGTCATTTCATAAGTAATATTATCTCTCACCCTTCACTTACCAAGTACAAATCGGCAACTAAAGATATAAGAAGAGAGTAAACACCAGCTGATGCTCCAATTAAAAGTCCAGGATTAAGGCAAGAAGCACCTAGTGCCCCTGTAAGTCCCCCTACTAAGTACACAATTCCAACTCGTATTCTTCCTTGTTTAGTTTCCAGGAAAAAAGCGAAAATGCATTGTAGAATCATATTTAAAACCAGATGCACAGCATCTTCGTGAATCAGCATGTACGTTAAGTACCTCCATATTTGATATCTTCTATTCGGCTCAAATCTTAGAAGATGACGAAGATTGATGTCAGACTTGATAAAAAATATTGCCTGAAACAGAAATAATGTGATGATAGAGATTCAAAATAATGAAATCGGTTTATCGGATCAGTTGGGCTGAAAAGTCCGTAGGCTGACACATAGATGGCATTACCTGAATTGAATGCATAAGATGTTAGTACTAAGCTTCAAAAAATACGTGTATAAATTCATTATTTTTGTTATTTTGAGAGAGATTAATAAAAGAGATTTTCGTCCCATTAAAATCTTCGTTTTTATTTAAAAACAATTGTTGAAGCCAACTCTTGACTTGATGAATACTATTCCTTTTCTGGACTTGGCTCACTGTCGATTGGACTATATGTGAAGTATCAAAGCCAAAGCGTGAAATGATGCAACAGTTGGCTGACAATATTATGGCTTCAGTATTCTGGGATGCGTATGGTATTATATACTTCAAAATATATCAGACAATCAGCAGTGAGTATGACATAGCATTATAAGGCGTTGAATAAACGAAATCACGACAAAACGGCCTCATTTGAAGAGAAAAAGTGTTGTTTCATCAAGACAGTGTCAAACAAGTGGCTTCGAATTACTCTCCCATTCACCGTACTCTCCAGATCTGGTCCCAAGTAACTTTTTCCTGTTTGCAAATCTTAAAAGAGTGTTCACTGAAAAAAATTCAATATTGATGAAAAGGTTAGCAGCATAACTGAGGCCTACGAGGTATATCCAGATAGTATGTAGAAATAGTGTTGGAGAGACTAATTGATATATACCGGAGAAACATTATTAAGAATTTTCCAGAAAGAATCTGGGCCTCTGAGGCGAACCCTTTCACCTGATTTACAGAAGAACTCCATGAGTTAAGGGAACAGTTAGATGTCCACATCCATAAACTCGGGTGACAATCTGCTGAGACATGCCAGATCGGTGAGTTCATCTTCATTTATGAAACCTATTGCCGTGGAAGAACTGGAAGCAGCTGCTGGCAGAATGTCAGACTCAACTTGCCTAGACGTATATGTAATGAACAGCAAAATAGTGAAGCACACAATTAAGATTACTAAAGCCCCTCTCTGTTGTCTTTATAATCGATGCCTGGAGAGAGGAGTGTTCCCGAGAGCCTTCAAGGTTGCAAAGGTTCTTTCGGTCTACAAGAAAGGTGATCCAGATGATCCTAGTAACTACAGAGCAATCTCCATCACTCCTATTCTGGCAAAAATTTTTGAACAACTGCTGAAGGATCAAATTTATCCCTTCTTGAAGAAAAATGGAATTATCACAGAAGCGCAGTACGGTTTTAGAGCGGGGAAATCGACAAGGGGTGCAGTGATGGGGGTCGTGGTGTGTGTGGTTCGGTATCCGGAAGTGAGGCGGTGTCCATCCTTAAAATTGTCTTATCTTGGGGGTAGATGTCAGTGTGTTTGAATTGCGGGAGGTTCATCTGGATATCTGCCAGTAAATTGTGGTGTCCCTCAGGGTTCGGTTTGGGGCCCTCTATTGTTTCTAATTCACGTGAATGAGCTTTCCGCTTTCATGAGCCCAACAGATACTTTCTTGTATGCGGACGACGCAACATTATGTTGCACTGGAGTCGATGAGCGGTTCTCGAATTTAAATAGTGATAGTGCTTTGACCAGGGCTGAGACTTGGTTCAAGATGAATCTTCTGAAGCTGAACAGATCAGAGACACAAACGATCTCCTTTTCGTTGGACAGCTCTGCTGCGTCGGGTTCTAGTGTCAATCTCTTGGGTATGGTGCTGGACGACTCGCTCTCGTGAGAGCCGCATATTGATTCTTTGATCCCAAGACCGTCTATTGACAAACAGTGATCATCACAATTATAATATTAGAAATAGAACAGACTTGGTAATCCCAAGCTACAGACTGGTCAGATCTGCAAAAAAACTCTCTAAATTTACAATTATACAATAAACTCCCGGCAAAGTGGTGACAGTTTTCAGTTCATAAGTTTAAGAAAACGGCAAGGGAATATATCGGGAATACCTGTCTTTACTCAGTAGATGAATTCTCGAGACTTTCATAGTGTTTTTGCTGATAACGGATTGCTTTTATATTTATGTTTCGATCTGTCTTTTTTTTCAGATTGTCTCTATATTTATCATGTTCTGATTGTTTTGTTGTTTACTCCTATTCTGACTGTTTTGTGTTTATATTGATCTATGTTTGCCATTTTGTTCAGATGTAATCTATACACACAGTGTTTGTCTCAATTCAAGTTCAAATCATATGGCATGGCGTATTTATATATGTGTATACTGAGACTTCCACAGATGAATGGGATCTTATTTTCAACATGTTGGCTACAAGTCAGGTTACATTCCTGACTTCTCCTCTTTGCAACGAGACTGGTTGGAGGCCAGTACGTCGAGAACTGCCAACGCGACAACACATTTCGTAAACTAAAAACCTTCGTTTGTGATTTATAATGACGTAAAACTGCTTATGGCAATGAAGCCATGAATCGTACGAGTGTGTACAAGTGGTGTCACGAGTTTAAAACGGTCGTACGTCTGTGAATGATGATCAGAGGAGTGGAGTATCTTCAATTGTGCCTAACGAAATTGTGGAAAAAATCGCAGATTGAATAAGGATGAACTTTCTGTGACGTTTCCGCAAATCTCCTGATCTTTACTACATAAAACAATCACAGAAAATCTCGGATATCGAAGACTGCCAGCGAGGTGGTCCCAAAACAACTGAAAGACCAAAACGAGTTGAATCGGATGAAGAAGGGCCAAGAGTTTCTGAGGCGCTTCAAACGTCATGAAGATGAATTGGTCCGCTTCATCGTTACTGGATACGAAACTTGGGTAACTTACTACAAGCCTGAAACCAGGAGAAAGTCTCAGTAATGACGTCAAACCTCGTTACCCTCCACCGACAAGTTTAAAACCACATGGCATACGTGTTTGGGACTGTCAAGACAACTCTGCAAGATATTGTGAGAACATAAAAAATGCGGAAGATTCAGAAAGAGAAGAGAGACAAGTTGACAAAATGTGCCTGCCTGCTGCACGACAATACCAGACCACAAAGCGTCAACGACACAAAGGAACTGCTCGCCACGTTTAAATGGGATGTCCTGAACCATCCCGCGCATTCTTCTAATCTAGCACCTACAGATTACTATCTCTTTACCCCCCTGAAACTGCACATGGAAGGAAGGGTTTTCAACCGACGAGAAGGTGAAGAAGTGGACAAAGAGATTAGCGGGAGACTACTTCAAGAAAGGCGATACCCCGCTTCACCACCTACATAGAGAGGAATGGCGACTATGTCAAAGAATAGTTTACATTATGTACTAGAGTATCACTCAATTTTTCTGTTCAAATAAAGTTCCTCCAAACCAATAAAAATTCTGTACATTTTTCCTCTGGATATGCCTCGTATTTTAACGTTAAAGAGAAATCGTACTATAAAAATGGTTTCGACAAATTGTATGACCGCTAATATCGTTGTACTGAGTAAAAATTATCAGAGGAGCGAAAGATCTGCAATTGAGACTGACGGAATTGTGGGAGAAATCGAAAATACGCACCGTGACCATCGTATATTAAGTGTGTATAAACTTTCTGCGATGTTTCCGCAAGTTTACGAAACGATAACAGAAATTGTCCGCGAGGTGGGTCCCAAAACAATGGACAGACCAAAACAAATTGAATCGAGTAGAGGCCGGTCAAGAGTTTTTGAGGCGCTGCAAAGCCTTGGAGATAAATTTCTCCTCTCCTTCGTTAGTAGAGATGAAACTAAATGCCTGAAATCAAAAACATTCTCAACAGTGGCGTCACATCTCTTCACCCTCCACCAAAGAGTTCAAAACACAATTTCAGCCAAGAAAATCATGGCATCTGTATTTTGAGACCGTGAAGGCATCATTTTCATCGAATATCTGCCTTCAGGGGAGACCCTCAACTCTGTAAGATACTGTGAGAACATAACAAGTTGCGGAGGAAGATCCTGAAGAAGAAGAGGGGCTAGCTGACAAAATCTGTCTGGCTGCTGCACAATGCCAGACCGCAACGAGTCAACGGTACAGAAGAACTGCTCGCCTCGTTTAAATGTGATGTCCTGAACCATCCTGTGTATTCTTACAGTCTACTGTAGGTGCTCGCTGAAGCTGCATATGAGAGGAAAAAGATTCTCAACTTTTCTGATTTTGCCGCTAATCTCCTGATCTCTACTACTGGAAACAATAACAGAAAACCACGGATATCAGAAAGTGGCAGCGAGGTGGTCCCAAATCAACTGACAGACCAAAACAAATTGAATCGAGTGAAAGCCGGTCAAGAGTTTTTGAGGCGCTGTAAACGCCTTGGACATGAATTTCTCCTCTCCATTGTTACTAGAGATGAAACTTGGGTGGTATACTACACGCCTGAAAACGAAATCATTCTCAACAGTGGCGTTACACCTCTTAACCTGCACAAGAGTTCAAAACCACAACAAAACGGCGTAGTCTCCTTCTTCTAACACCTTCAGATTACTATCTCTTTCCTCCTTGAAGCTGTACATGGTTGCAAAAAGGTTTTCAGCCAAGGAAGTAAAGGTTGAGATGGAGAAGTGGTCGAAGGAAAAATTGATAAATCCGCTTCACCACAAACGTAGATAGGAATGGCGACTAGGTCGAAAAATAGCTTATATTACGTATAAAGTATCACGTAATTATATGTCCATTGTAATCCTTACATTGACCTCAAAGGCAACTTTATTGAAAAAAATTGATTTTCGCCGAAAAATTGTGTTTTACTATGTTAGCCTACATACTTTTCAGCCCATCTGTTGTTGATAAGAAGTGCAAGACGTTCTACCTGTTCCCCGCCCAATTATTGTGCCCGTACCATATGAAACCGAAATTAAATTTGTATAGTCTTATTTCTTACCTCTGTTAAACTGATGACTACAATAAGATAAGGTATATTTTGAACACAATAATTACATATTTCTTTGGTATCATGTTTGTTCGATTTTGGAGTAATTCGAACGAAACATTTATCTTCATCTATTAAGGAGGTCGGTGTTGTAACAGGGCTGATGAGTTTATCCTCTGCCACTTTCTCATCTTCCAAAGAAAAATGTCTCATAGTAGAGATGGCGAGTCATATGGCAGGTCTTGATTAGCCTAAAAATGAAGAAAATAATATTAGAAAAATTTACAAAATTCGTTAAACTATTGCCTAAGCCTGAAGATGATAATTAATCACTATGGTCAAAAACTTCAATTAAATTGATTTTTTATATATTTTTATTTTGTATAATAATCAAAACCTATGTGATAAACCGCCAGTTAAAACAATTGAATAAACACGGTTTCTACGAATGTCAGCGGATATTTGATGTGCTGTGCTTTTGACTGTATATCAGAAATAATATTAATCATTTTTTAGTATGTTTGTAATTATTGATATTGATAATCTCTTGATATTATGAATTTCGAAAAATATATTATAATAATAAGTTCTTTATTTCCTACAGGTAGAACCCAATTACAGGAAAAATTTAAATATTTATATAACAAATCAGCAACTTAAAGCGTAATCATAAATAATGAACAAATCAAGGAAAAAAGATAGAAAAAATGCTATGGCATAAAATAAAATAGAAAATAAACACTCATGGCGTAAGTTAAACTGAAAATTTGAAAAATAGAAAAATAGAAAGTATGCATACCTCAGATGCGCTTCAGAGAACATTGTCCAAATATACACTACTAGTGGTAAACGAGTCGAAATGAATATTACACAATCTCGAGATGCAGTTGTACACATAAATAATATTGGAGATTGTAGGAGTGAGTTTGTTCTAGGCGTGCTCAGGAAAATCAGACGCCCATCTCTTGAGGTCAGTCTTGGAACTGAAATTTTCAATTAAGCTACAATAGAGGGACAATCCGAACGATTATTCAGGAGGTTAAACAAAAATTTTAAGACCAGAAAGCTTCTTCTTATGTTCAGGGTTGTCGCTCTAAATCTACTCAAGAGTACACCATGACCATACCCTCTTACAGGGTAGGCACCATCTTCTCGCCAGACAAGGTATTTGAAAAATCTTCTGAATTGTATCTAAATGATAATCATGACAATAATAGATGGGATGCCAAATAATCGACGCATACCTACTCCAACTTAATCCTAACAATAGTCTCAAAAAGAAAGATTTCGTAAAGTGCTTTCCATAGCGAATTATGAACCCATATAATTTGGAGGCGGATGTGAATAAATAATTGATATGGAGAACAAAAGTGAATTTTTGGTCGAATATAAGACCAAGATCTTTTATATCAGTGGAACGTTTCAATACACTATTGTTTATAATATAATCAGAAAAAAGGATGTTTTTCTTACGAGAGTAAGTAACGACAGTGCACTTAGATACATTCAAGTCCAAACGATTAATCACACACCAGTTGGACACGAAACTTATGATTTCCTGCGAGATCTCACAATAGCGTTCTGACGTTATCTTCAGATATATTTGCAGATCACCCGCATACATCAATTTGGGTATATTAATTATGTAGATGAGATCATCAATGAACATTATGAACAATAATGGACCAAGATTGGACCCCTGCGGGACACCTGAAGTAGCAACAAATTGGCGGGAGCGGAAACTTTTGGGCTGTACGAACTGTCGGCTGCCGACCAAGTAAGACTCCAAAAGAGCAGCTAGGGCTTCCGAGAAACCGAATCTGGACTTCAGTTTCCACAGCAATATACTACGATTCACTTTATCGAATGCTTTTCGAAAATCTGTGTAAATAATGTCAACTTGACCGGAACAGTTTAAAATCTCGAGTACTGTGATAAAACTACCAGATTGCTGATGCAGGATTTCCCAGGCATGAAACCATGCTCCTCATCATGAATCCTCCCCCTGATTGCGGGAAATATAGCGTTGTATAAAATAATCTCGAGAACTTTTGAAAAATTGGATAGAATCGCGATGGGCCTATGATGGTAGAATCTCCTTTCTTCAAAATGGGAACAATCTTAGCTACCTTCCTTGTCGAGGGGTAAACTCCACTCTTCAAAACAATATTAAAAATATGACATAAAGGATGTGCAAAGACACGTATGCAGTACTTAACAACAAAGCTGGGTATACCATCTGGACCAGCGGTAGGCTTCCTAGATAGTTTTCTCGCAGCGGAGATTATATCTTCCACAGAAATGGCATTCAGACTGATGAATTCAGTACCAAGAGCTTCGCCATCATCAACTAACACATCTTCATTATATCCATCATAGACACCACCAAAGTACTCCGCGAAAGCACCAATAATGTCTTCAGGTTTTTCATATGTCCTCCCATCATCTCTCATCTCTCCTGGTATACGTGAATGGCCTTTTTTTGATTCAATGAATTACCAGAAGTCAGAAGGATCACTGGAAATTCGCTCTTCGGATGTTCGAATAAAGTTCTCATAAGCTGTGTTCATTTTAGATTTCACAATACTCCTCAAAGACTTGAATTCATTGTAGTGAAACTCGGACCTATGCTTTCTGAAACTATTAAAGGCTTTTTCTTTAATTAAAATACTTTCAATTAAATCCGAGGTATACCATGTTGAAAAACGGCGCTTGAGGGGTACTGTTCTTTCGAAAATTTTCTGTAGAATGGAGTAGAACTCTCGACAAGCCTCATCAGGATCGTCCGCCACTTCCATAACAGTTGACCAATCAGCATTGAGAATCATGATATGTTGATCCTTATCAATTGTTTACCTATTTTAATTGACTTCGACTAGGTCATGAGTGAATTTTTCATTGGTATCTAGACGGAATGATCAAATAAATATTATAAATAACATTAGACTACACATTCAGCACCTGTATTTCCAATTTAAAATCGACAATTAGGTGGACTGGAAATTTACAGTAATTTCGAGAGAGATTAATGATACAAGATTAAATCTACATTAAATTGGTCTGTTCTGTAATGAATACTACACGTTTGTATTTCCGTAGAAAGGCACAAATTATTAAATTACTAGGTGAACTTTATAACGTACTATTCAGAAATTTGAATTGTGGAGGCCGTTACTTGATGTAGATCCATGATCCATGAGATAAAAACACAAGGTTTAACTTTAATCTACACTTTATTTGAAAAAATTCGACGACGTTTCGCTGACACAGCAGCTACTACACGTTTGTATTTCCGTAGAAAGGCACAAATTATTACTATTCATTTCATAAATTTGCTGTAAATTCTCATCATCCATTGTGCTTAATCTGTCTGTTCGCAGTGGGACAAAAAATTTACCTATCAAGTCAAAAATTTCTCCAGAAGGAGTTTATATATGTTGAAGAACTATTTTTGCAGTAAACCACAAGCACTAAGGAATGCTTGAAGTGAAAATGGTACCCATAGAAATTGAAATAAAACTGCTCATGAAAGATGTAAGACATTTGAAAACATTTGAAGCACCCCTGGTCAGAATTACTGCATAACATTTACGATTCATACTCAAAATCAATGACCTTATGGCATTCTAACCCATTTCGTTCCCAATTTCGATCAGTTTGTTCCGCAACTCATTCACAGTAGATGGATGGTTTTTCTAACTTGTTAATCTTCTATAGAGAATGTCCCAGATATGTTCAATGGAACTGAGGTCTGGACTCATGCAAGCCACTGCATCTTGAAGGTAGTTCCTAACGACATAAGCTTGGTGAGGTCTGGCATGATGCATAAACAAAAAGATTCCGACTATGTTTGAGGCAAATGGTACAACATGTCCTCTAAGATGTCTGTAACATATAGTCCCACAAACGTAGGAAAAATTGACGTGAATCTTGGGAGAATGACCAAAACAAACAGAAAAAGTATTCGGAGTAATGGAGATTGATCGCCAAAGTACAATCCGCATTAAGATTTTCAGCTATAAATTTGAACTGAAATTTAAGAGCTGTTGCGATTTTCTGATTAAATGTGAGTTAATACTATTAACCTGACCTGTATCGCATAGATAACTACTTATTAATAGATATATAATTAACGAAAAGCGCCTGAAATATCATTAGTTTAGGTAGTTTCGTTTATTTATAGGTAGTTAATTCGTAAAATCCATTTTCGGTGCACAGAATGAAACAGCTATTTAGAAATATTTCCCAAATATAATTAACAAAAGATGTAATTCAAGTGGCGGAGTCATCATACTAGGAAACATCAAAAGAATATTGAAACCAACAAAGACCCAAACGAAATATAAAGTAGGTACGAAGAAATGATTGATTATATAAATAAAGAATTGAAGAGGTTGAATTCCAGAAAGGTCGTCATGGGTATCTGAGAAAATATATTTATCTGCATCACTTTGATCCTGTAAATTAATAATAATGTCATCAACAGCAATGTTCTTGTCTTCAAAAAAATTTCTTATCTTGGCGTGTTCACAACGACTTTTCCATTCGTCTGTCGGAAATCAATTGAAAAAGACATCATAAAAAGTTTCCATAGATTTCAAGTCTAATTTCACATTCCACTCTCCGACATATTGCTTCATAGATGTCTATATCAACTCTATCGGAATCAGATCGGGGTGATAAAGGAAGTCGAAAACAGTGTGGCCACTAACTCCCATTATTTTATCTATTTCATATTCTTTGAATCGTGGTTTGATACTTTCTATGATGTCATAGAGTTCAATGTTCAACATGTCTTTGGTGAAAAGTTCTTGCATTTCTTCTTTGCTTGAAGCCATATTTGGACATTTGTTCAGTTGAACGTTATGTTATGGAGCATTGTCTATAACAAGAACGCTTTTGGCTGGTAGATTAGGTATCGGCATTTCCAGCAACCATTTTCTATAGTTAACATAATTCATCTCTTTATGATGGTCACCTGATTTCGTCTTTGATTGAAACTTCTTATAAGAATTTTCCACGAAACCGTTTTTGTCGCCAGCATTCAAGATAATAAGTCTGTGTCCCATTTGAAAACATTTGAAGCACCCCTGGTCAGAATTACTGCATAACATTTACGATTCATACTCAAAATCAATGACCTTATGGCATTCTAACCCATTTCGTTCCAAATTTCGATCAGTTTGTTCCGCAACTCATTCACAGTAGATGGATGGTTTTTCTAACTTGTTAATCTTCTATAGAGAATGTCCCAGATATGTTCAATGGAACTGAGGTCTGGACTCCATGCAAGCCACTGCATCTTGAAGGTAGTTCCTAACGACATAAGCTTGGTGAGGTCTGGCATGATGCATAAACAAAAAGATTCCGACTATGTTTGAGGCAAATGGTACAACATGTCCTCTAAGATGTCTGTAACATATAGTCCCACAAACGTAGGAAAAATTGACGTGAATCTTGGGAGAATGACCAAAAACAAACAGAAAAAGTATTCGGAGTAATGGAGATTGATCGCCAAATTACAATCCGCATTAAGATTTTCAGCTATAAATTTGAACTGAAATTTAAGAGCTGTTGCGATTTTCTGATTAAATGTGAGTTAATTCTATTAACCTGACCTGTATCGCATAGATAACTATTTATTAATAGATATATAATTAACGAAAAGTGCCTGAAATATCAGTAGTTTAGGTAGTTTCGTTTATATATAGGTACTCATACTGAAGTTAATTTGTAGAATCATTTTCGGTGCACAAAATGAAACAACTTTTTAGAAATATTTCGCATATGTAATTAACAAAAGATGTAATTCAAGTGGCGGAGTCATCATACTAAGAAACATCAAAAGAATATTGAAACCAACAAAGACCCAAACGAAATATAAAGTAGGTACGAAAAATGATTGATTATAAATAAAGAATTGAAGAGGTTGAATTCCAGAAAGGTCGTCATGGGTATCTGAGAAAATATCACTATCTGCATCACTTTGATCCTGTAAATTAATAATAATGTCATCAACAGCAATGTTCATTGCTGGATCCTCGTCTTCAAAAAATTTCTTATCTTGGCGTGTTCACAACGACTTTTCCATTCGTCTGTCGGAAATCAATTGAAAAAGACATCATAAAAAGTTTCCATAGATTTCAAGTCTAATTTCACATTCCACTCTCCGACATATTGCTTCATAGATGTCTATATCAACTCTATCGGAATCAGATCGGGGTGATAAAGGGGAAGTCGAAAACAGTGTGGCCACTAACTCCCATTATTTTATCTATTTCATATTCTTTGAATCGTGGTTTGATACTTTCTATGATGTCATAGAGTTCAATGTTCAACATGTCTTTGGTGAAAAGTTCTTGCATTTCTTCTTTGCTTGAAGCCATATTTGGACATTTGTTCAGTTGAACGTTATGTTATGGAGCATTGTCTATAACAAGAACGCTTTTGGCTGGTAGATTAGGTATCAGCATTTCCAGCAACCATTTTCTATAGTTAACATAATTCATCTTTTTATGATAGTCACCTGATTTCGTCTTTGATTGAAACTTCTTATAAGAATTTTCCACGAAACCGTTTTTGTCGCCAGCATTCAAGATAATAAGTCTGTGTCCTTTGGAAATTGGCGCACAAAGACCTTCATTTGAATTGTCGCCCCATGCTTTCATTTGTGTGTGCGATAAGTGGATATATGTTTCGTCCATACAAATTATAAGCCGATTTTCTTGTCTGAACTTTACATATCCCTAAGAAAGTTTGTTCTGAGCATTAGGATTTCTGGTTCTTCCATAAGTTTTTTCCAGGGAAATCTCATCTGTCATAACTTTCCTTAGTGATTCATATGATCCAGAATACCCATTGTTAACAACATCTTAGAGTTGGAATTTTTTTTCCGTTATATAATAGTTTATTATCATACGACGAAGAAACCCTGTATCGAAATCATCTAAATCAGTCGTCGGTGTTATTTCTCGTTTTTGTTCGGTGTGGAGAATGAGGACGACTCTCCTTCTCCAACAAATCTCATTTCTGCAGAAATATTTCTTATTGTACTCAAACTCAACCCTGTAACATTTGCAGCGCGATCCAGATTTTTTTCAATTTTTATTAGTGGTCCATCATTTCATGCCTCTAGCTGCATGAAATGAATCACTTGCTATCACTTCCCAAATTGTCCCAATACCAAATACCATAATTGTTGCACTGAGTGTATTTCACGATGTTCACACCGCGAGAACTTTGATGAACTAACCATTGAAAGGCGCCCCCTAACTGCGCAACCTATTAGAAAGTTTATCTAAGGGAAGGGGAAACTTCAGATATGTTTGACAGCCTGTAATTACGTCTGCGCATTCAGGCTTCCATTATTTATGATGACCAGATCAGTGCTGGCGTTCAAAGGAATTCCGTCATCCATTATTATGCTCTGAAGGTCAATAGTCAAGTGAAGTGGGGACCTGAAGATGTATGAATTTTGGATTGAAATACACTCAAATTCTAAGGAAGTGGGTCTGTAGAGAAAACTTGGTAATGTTCAGATGCTTACAGAAGTTAATCAGATTCGTCAACCATCTGTGCTATCATATGCTACAGCAATTGGGGAAAAATTTCTGTTCGTGATGCTTCTCCTTACACTACAACTGCTAGGCGGATTTTTTGAATTTGCAGCAATGTCTTATTCTGTCCTATTCAATGGCATGACCTGAATTAGATTGATCATGCTTGGGATACATAGGCGTTATACAAAGGGATGATTTTTAATCAATAAAAAATGTATTAAATGAAAGAGCACTAGGTTGTTGTTATTATTTTTGAACAATACATAACACAATTTGATTTATCAGTCACAGTTATTCAGTTATTTTTCCATAACTCAATGTCAGTAATCAAACTACGAACGATGAAATACCAAATATTCCTACATTTTATGTGTATGTAACACTATCTCAATATCAATATTTTTTGGAACAAAATATTTGGATATGAAATTTCAGAAGTTAACGATCTTCTGCAAAAACTCATATGAAATTTCATTAAGTTTATAGTTTAAATACTTTCATGAAACTGAAATATTGAACTTAATTCATTTTGTCTAATTTATCTTACCCGCAATAAATTAGATACTTTCAGACAACTGAAATTGCTTTCCATGAAAGAAGCTTTGATCAAGTATTTATTCCTGGTCATGCTAGTTCAACAAATACCTATCGAATTGATTATGTTGAACGTTTTACTGTTTATTATCGTATATCTCCATCTCTAACCCTGCGAATTATTTTTAGCTCCTTTCAGATTGAAAACGAATAAAATTACTAATAAAATTGAATGAACGAAGTGGGTATATTGAAGATTGCAATATGTTTCATAAATTCAATTCGGAAGAATATCGCCCTTTGTATTCTGAACTTAAATATATTTCACCAAGAAATTAATGCATAACTTCAGTAAGAAGCCACCACATATTGATCAATTTTTCGAGTTGTGTTTGTTCTTCTTAAAAATTTTCAATAATAATGCAACGCGATTAGCAAAATTGGATCCCTACAGAATGTACTGAAACAGTGGTGGTAGATGACTTAGGTTGGACTCATACAAGAATAAGCAAGAAGCTTGGAATGGCCCATTCAACTGTTTCCATAATGATCCGCAGGTACATGGAGAGTGGAAATCATGAAGAGAGAACTGGAAAAGGACGACCTCGAGCAACAACGGCGACCCATGACCGTTATTTTAAAATTTCCTCGATTCGCTACTTCTAGGCACCTTCACGAGCAGCTTTGACAGAGCACTGGGGTGCAAATTAGCACTAAAACGTAACCCCAACGTCTCAAGGAATTCTGTTTGAGGTATCGTGACGCTCGAGGCCCAGCTCTAACCGCAGTACATCGAAAATCCCGATTGAATTTTGTCGGAAAGAATTCCGTGTATAGATGAGATTTTGTCTTGTTCATTGCGATCGACGCTCTCTAGTGAACAGACGTCGAAATGAGAGATATGCCCAGTGGAATTTTTACGTACCTGTGGTTTTGGTGGAGGTTAATAATGGTGTGTGAAGTAATCTCTTTGAACGCCGGCACTAATCTCTTCATTTCTTAATTAAATGAAACTATGAAGTTCAAATTCTCACTATATTAATGAACTACACTAGATCTGAGTTATGTGTCTTGCAGGGCCAAATTAGACCATGAAATGCAATAAGTTTATGAGGTACCTGGGTCGAATATGGTCTGCCGTGAAATATGGCCATACGCCTATATTACATTAATCGTGACAAACTGAACAAGTCCCGACACGTTCGGCGTTACGGTAGACATTGAAGCGTCACACCCTCCGTTGCTTCCGCACCCGACCAATCAGACAAATTCATCAAAAGTGAATGACGTGTCGCTGTTATAAAAATTACAAGTTATTAACCTATATTTCGATATTTTATTGATCGATTGTTACTATTATATTAACATCTAAATAATTGATATTTCCGTGTTGACTTTTTAAACTATTGATGTGTTTAATAAATAAAGTGAATTGTACAATGCAAGCATGCAATTTATAATCAATCATATTAGGGTGACTTGAATTTATGAAGGTACTAAAGGAATCTAATTATCTATTTGTACCTGTGAAACAACAGATTATGTCGTAATTATATCTAAACCAATAATTTTTGTGTTTCGACAAAGAATAATAATGAATTATTTCCTCAATGTTATTCGTGAAAATTTCTGCTAGTAAAGGACTGAGAGGATTTCTCACTATCAAGCCGTTGTTGCTCATGTGAATTTCATTATTGAAGTTGAAATAATTCTACTTTAAACATACTTCTAAAAATTGAATGATGGGATTCACATTATTATTCTGCAGAGCTTGGTTAATCAATTTCAATGAATAGTGAGTGGAACACTAGGGTAGAAGTTAAATACATCCCAGGACATAAGTTTAGCATTATATGGTAGTACAGTATGTTGTTCTATTAGTTATGAAGAATTTTTAATTGAAAATTTCCGACTCGAATTATATAAAGATTCAACGAAGATGAAGTTATTATATATTTCATACTTTTACTATTTTATATCGACTTTATTCTTTTCCAAAACTCAAATTGCCACTTCGATTCAGCGTTTGAAAAATGTTCTGATGAGTAGATTATTAGTTGGCGTAAATGTATTGTTTCGGAAGGGGCCTATTTTGAAGGCGATACTATAAATTTGGATAAAAATAGATATATTGTGTTTCAATAACCAATTTACGGTACTTTTTCGGCATAATGTATAACGCATAATATCATTTAAATAGAGCAAATTCTCTTTTTCTTTCTTAAAGAGATGTCGCACAATTGCCTACTTTAATCAATTTTTTTTGAGGGAGGATGACCGAAATATACACCTCAAAAAAGTCTAGGGAACACTTCTGAATATCGATATATCGTATTCAGAACGATCAATATGGATGATTTTTTTTAAGAAATGAACACCTGCATCAATTTCTCACCAAATTATTAGAGTGCCGCAACAGGTCTCAGTTTTTTTCATAAAAAACTAAAAATGCAGCAGATGCGACGCTGCTTTATAATCATTTCATGTATTCAGTGTTTGAAATCAGTTAGTTGGCACTTTGTTTCTGTTGTAAGCACAAATAAAAGATTCAAGTATTGTGATTCGACCATGGAAAGACGAGATTTGACTAGAGAAGAGATGTTACGAGCCGTTGGCATGCTCCAAGCTGGGAGCTCACAACGGGAAGTATCCAGGGTTCTGGGAAGTAGCCCAAGTGTCATAAAACGTTTCAATGAAACAGGTAGCGTAGAAGAACGCCATACAGGTCGTTTAAGGATTACTTCAGTCGCCCAAGACCGATTTTTGGTTTTACAAGCCAGAAGAGATCGTACTACCACAGCATCTCAATTAGCTCAAGAAGGTCAACTCCACTCCAGACGTCCTTTAAGAGTTTCACAACTGACCCATGGAAATCGTGCTGCTGGTTTAGCTTGGTGCCAAGAACACGTAAACTGGGATCAAGAGAGGTGGGCCACAGTTTCTTCAGTGATGAATCTAGATTTAGTTATTATCCCGATTTGGGAAGAATTCGAATATGGAGGGAACCTGTAAAGCAAAACCGTCTCCAGCATGCTCGAGAAGTTGTTAGACAGGGAGGCGGATCAGTGATGTTTTGGGGAGGTATACGCCTTGGTGGAAGAACTGACCTCGTTTTCATACAGAACAACCTCACGGGAAATTCTTACGCAAATGAGATAGTTTTACCTGTAGTGGTACCGTATCTCCAAACAATGGGTCAAAATCCACGTTCTTGAAGAGTTGTCTTGATCGTTCTTGAACAGAATGATATCGATCTTCTACCGTGGCCATCCTGCTCCCCAGATCTGAGTCCCATCGAGTATGTGTGGGACACCCTAAAAAGAAATCTCCTGCGTCAAAACGTCTTCCATCATGAACAGGAGCTTCGATTAGCAGTTCAGGGGGCTTGGAATGACGTAGGCCAAAATGTAATAGACAATTTAATATTGAGCATGCCGCGACGATGCCAAAGTGTCATTAATAACAGAGGTGGACCTTCTGGGTACTGAAAAATATAAGTGCTTCCATATCGTTTCGAAAATATTAGTTCAGGATTTTTTTTGTTTTACCAAATTTCGTCATTTTCAAATTTCAAATTTTTTTTTATAATAGGTGCTTTGGAGAAGTCAAATATTATTTCGTTTTCTTGAGAATACATTATAAACAATATATCCTAACAAAAACCAAAAGATTTCTATAAATTCGAATCATCAAAGTCATATTTTAAAGATATTGGTAAGTGTTCCCCAGACTTTTTTGAGGTGTTTAGACATCATCTAAAATGTAAATCGATCTACTACACAATATTTATTGAAAAAGGCGTCAAAATGGTTCAGTATTTTCATGGTTTCAATTGGAATGCACTTGTATAGACCTCATAAATTAAAATTGTAAGCAGCTACCAATTCAGAGATAACTTACTGAATATGTATTTTTAAATCACTTTACGTAAATCTAAACACTGAGCATTCCCATAATGTTTCCGTTGTTCAACTTAACTATTAACATGTCTGAAACACTTTCATATCAGACGGAACTGAACAGAAAGAGGGAAAATAGTTATTCGATAGGAAAACACACAACTGCACAAGTAATGCGATATAGTATCGCAAAAGGAAACTCAAGAAGTTTACCGCACATTCTAGCACAATTAAGACACCTACTTACTATTATATCCACTTAATAGAATGAAATAAACGCTTCAATTTTTTAATTGCTACTGATTTAATTGCAACTTATCGCCAGAAGGTGTCAATGAAATAAGTCGGTTTTGAAATAATTGTCCGAAAATCGAAAATAAACAATGAAAGTCTTGTCAATTTGACGCATCGCAATGAGCAAACAAATAGAAATTTCATCATCAAGAATCAATTATTAAGTGATTAAGAAGATAACAATGAAAATTGAATGAATCATATCACGATAAAAGGTACTTGAGAATTCATTTTTCTGATAGATATTCACCGAAAAATTGTTGAAGCTGAATAATGGCTACAGATATTAGAGCTGAAAAATTCCCCCCTTCCGAACTTTTCGAAAATAAAAACAATCAGTATTAATTTGGGTACAAATCTTTTTTATTAATGAATGTACAGTACAACTTCTCTAGTCCGGGAAGATATCATTCTGGCGCATGTTCGGACTGTCGAAATGTCCGAATTTCTGAAGTCACTTGAATTTGTTTCATTTTCAAAATAGAAACAACCCAAAATCTGTTAAAGTCGAGTTTATTATAAAAATATGGAAAAAATGAACAAAAAAGTTTCTATTATAAAACAGAATCAAATTATAGAATTTCTATTCATTATAATCTTTCCTCATAGAAAATATAGAATTTAAATATAAGCTAGTTTACATAAACAACATTGTATTCCTTATGACGTTTAAAATATCCATCGATTTTACTCTGAACCTTTTTCGATGCTGCCATCTGAACTGATTTGTCCTTGAGCCTTTTCAGGAACAATACATCATCTATAGGAAGATTATTCTGTTCGGCAGAACTGATAATCATTGACAGTAACAGTAACTATTTAAACCATCCTCTGAGTCAGAAGATTCCTCTACTTTTTCAATATTTCTTCCTAAAACATCCTGTATAAGCTCTATAAGCTCTTCTTCAGTCAAATCGATAACAAACTCTTTGTCTCCCACAGCCCAGTTGTTAATGTTCTCAATGGTTAAGTCATTTTCTGGATTGATGACCCTTAATGATTCGGCAATATTTTTCAAATCATTCTCACTGATTGGACGAAGTTTCTTCTGAAGCTCTGACAGTGGAATATTTTCATCATGTAATTCTTATACTTCTGTAGTGTCATGACACAATGCTGTTCAACTTTTTCTGATATTCTTTGAAGTAATGGCTTTCCAAGATTGGGCAAGATTGTTCATGGCATCTATCAAATTATACTGCATCAAAATGGAAGTTATCTCTTCACCTTCATGCGAAATGATATGATTAAGAAGGCATTTTCTATACGACACTTTAATGTTTTGAATTAAATTCTGATCCATAGGTTGTAGGACGGCAATACAGTTGGGTGGCAAAACATAACTTAGAAGTTTAGATCAGTATTAACCTCTTCCTCAGCTGGGTGCGATGGTGCATTGTCGGACCAACAACAGAGCTTTAGAGGGCTTGTTAATCTTAGTTAAAAAAATTTTCACCTCGGGGATCAAAGATGTTTTGAACCTTTCATTAAATAATGGTCTGGTCATCCACCCTTCGGTAGATGCTTTGTAGACAACTGGTAGTGAACTTTCGTTGTTGAATGCTCGAGGATTTGCTGCTTCTTCCAAGGCTGGTAATGGTAATTGGTGAGTTCAGGCCTGCATGAATGCGGTCTTTTGACACTTTTTGACCTGGTGCTGATTTGTCCCCTTGATGAACCCAAGTTGAGTCTGGTAAACATCTCCAAAAAATGGCCGATTTATCATCATTATACACCTATTCTTTGATTAATTCTATCTGTTCAACAACCGATAGAAATTTTTCCTTAAATGGTATCACAGTGGAAACATCACTAGAAAGTTTTTCACCACAAACCTTCAAGAAACGAAATCCGTGTCTAAGCTTGAATTTTCCCAACTGTCCCGAACTTTCCAGAAAACCTTTTTTCCTGTGATTTATTCATAAAAGTGTTTGGCTTTTGCTCTCAATATGTCTGACGGAATTGGTACGTGTTATCCATGAAAATTCCTGCTATTAGAGGACTGAAAGGATTAACCCATATTAAGCCGTTGTTGCTCATGTAAATTTCATCATTGACATGCCCGGATTATAGAGGTAAAATTCTCAAAGTCCCGATTGAGTTGCGTGCTTGAGTTACTGGAGTGCCAGATATAGCGAGTGTCCGGACTAGTGAAGTTGTACTGTATTCGCCTTCTGCATTGATACACAAATATTCACGCGCTAATAGTTTGTCAAACGACTTCTCTATGTCCTTCTTTAGAATAGTCTTTAGCGCGTCGGTCACAGCACTTTTAATGGCCCCACTTTGCCGCTTTGTTTAGGGCTCCTACTGAACACACCACGTCTCGTCACCAGTCACATTCGTTTTCAACAAGTTTGGGTCCTTCCCAGCATTTTTAATGATGTTTTTATTATGCTCAATTCGATTAAATTTTCGGTCATGGGTGAGGTCATGTGGTACAATCCTCGAACCTTCGTATTTGTTCCTTCGAACAAAATGAGGTATACAATTGTTTGAGGAATACTTCATTCCATTTCTACAAATTTCACCCATTATTTTTTCATTATTGTTGATTAATTCTGGCACTTTTACGATATTTTCTTCCGATAATCCACTTTCTTGGACGGCCCGATATTTTGTCATCATTCGGGTTCTCTCTACCCGATTCGAATTTCTCGAACCACTCATAGCTTTGCAAACGAGATAGACAATCATTACCATGTGCAGTATGTAGTATTTGGTGCGTATCGGTAAAAGATTTACCGAGTTTAACACAAAACTTAATTGCAGCTCTTCTTCAAAACTCATGACGCCATAACTCAAGATGTTTAAATACAAATGTCATGAAATTTTTAACAGCTGTCAATGAAGTAGATGGCACTAATAGTACTGTTTCTTTTTAACAGTTCGATTACTTTTTGAAAGGAGAGTGTATAATATTAATGATTGGAATTTCTTTCTACAATAACCAAATAGTTAACTTACAATATGTATTAGGGTGATCCATATGTTTCAAAGTAAAAAATATCAACGGGGCACCCTCTAATAATGTTTTCTGTGATTTAATATGAATACAAATTTTTATTTGATTTTTTAAATGACGCTAGAGGGTCGCGACTGACATTTTGAAATTGAAAAAGAACTTAAAATGAGGCAAACGATCAAGAAAAGTTTTCATTAAGGAATTTACAACAGGGTATCACTTTTGTTTGATTATATGACACGTTAACGAGCACTGGTTCTCAGTTTGACTACCCTCCCCAAACCAACGCAACCCACCCCCCTCACAGCTTGACTGAGATTCTCAAGGGCTCGCCAAGCAACTCGTTCAAGTTAGTTCACGTCGTCGGTTTTATTTTGGTTGCTTATTGGGTTATTATATCATCAGAAAGTGGATCTGTTTCCACAAGAAATAAAACAAACCTTTGGTGAATTGGTCAAATGACGCCTAATTTGAGTGCAACGAAGTTGCCATCAATCGAAGAAGTGTTGCATTTGTGTTTTTACTACAGAAACGAGAACAGTACATGTACTCGTGATTCTGCTGCTTTCCGACGTATTGGCAATATGGGAAAAGACTCAAATCGAAATTGAAGAAGTATGAAATTGTTAAAGTGGAACAATGCTTGAACGAGAGACAAAATTTTAGAAAGAATGAGAAAAATCGTTCGCAACTAATAAGAGAAAACGGAAAGCTATGGCAGCAAAAAATAGGCGGGTAATTTAATATTGCACATGCAAATGCCTTACATATCATGAAAGTTGAAGAATATGAACAGTTTTTGCTTAGGTAACATGAAGAGGGCCGTAGAAGTCTAACCGATGCAGTGGACAAAGCGAGTTGAATTAAAGAGGCAAGAACAGCTTGAGAGAATTCGCGAGCGTGAAGCAGAATACATCAACTCATTAAACACACAACTTTTGCTTCCCTCGTCTATAACTACTAGCATAGACTCAGACACAAGCATTTCATCTGAAATTGTGGTTTGGTCCTTCTACAGTTAAGCCACCAGCGCGTAAACGAGATCGAGTCGAGTTGGTGGATAGTCATTTAGCTTCAAGTCTTGACGCCGCCAAGTTAAGTGACATTGACACTGAAAAGTGTATACTCTAACTCCATGGAATTTACTGTCCATCCGTCGTCAGTGTCAAAAGCATCGAACGAGATGGCACAGTCGTTAGAACGTGAATTCAAAACTAATTTGCCTTCGACTGTTCACTGGGATCGAAAGCTACTCGAAGATATCACTGAAGATGAACCCTTGGAAATAGCGTGGTCAATGAAAATAGTCAATGATAATGAATTAATGGAAGAATTTAATAAGTTGATCACTATTAATGAAGAGCAAATGCAATATCTACTGTTGATTGTCAAAAATTCAGACTCTAAAAAATCAACCCTTGTTAAGTAATGTTTTAACTGACTTAGGGCCACACTAGCAGGGATTATATCAAGGGATCTATCATGGATATCGACACCTGGACCTATGACTTTTTTTTATACTTTTTCCTTGTACTACATACTCTGCTCAATCCTTGGAAAGATTTCTCTAATTGAGCAACGGGATATCATCGGCTGATCACTCACTTCCAGCATCACCACGCCCAGTTTCTTACGCTGGACATGGTTATGATCAAATGAATTGGCGTTTCGATTCTAATTTAATACTACCTGCCCTCAAAATTGTTCTCTAGGCCTATCTTGCACAGATATCTGAACCCTCATGCCCCATCGTCATTATCTGTGCCGACTGCCTTCAAGTGCCAACCTTGTCCAGTTTTTACTGGACGAGAATTTGTACAGGCGACAACCTCGAGCATTCAACCAGGTTCACCGACGGTGTTCTACTAACCAGACCCCCAGCCTTGCCTTAACAACACAGACTGACATCCCAACCATGGGTCTTGATCCAGTTAGAGCTTTTTCAGCTCATAGACAGGTCAACCTAACCGCAATATTAACTTCTCTGATCCCGGAGTGACCCAGAACCCAGCAAAAACGGATATGGTTGTATACGCCAGTTATTCCAATGCTTGAACGCACTTCCAGACCACCTTAGAAGTATTCCTCTTTGCACCCAGGGCTCCCAGAACAGCCTGACTGTCGGAGCAGATCATAATCAACTCATAAGTTGTAACCAGTTCGGCCAGTCTTTGAGCAAAGTTAAATATCGCCATGATCACCAACTGGAAAACTGTTGTATGTTTGTCTAATGAGAGCTAGAAAACCTTTCCATTTCTCCAGCAGTAGACGAAGCTACCTGATTTCCCTTTGGCAGTGCACCTAGAACCGCAGCAGAGGTGTTTCGTTGAGCAGTTTCTGTAAGAGTGAGATTGCAGATTTGCAAAATAAGCCAGCTATAACCAGACCAACTGCCAGATAATCGGGTGAGATCAGGATAGTGTTTCTTTTGCGGTTAGAAGAAAAATAGGAATACGAAGTATACATGTGATAAATACAATAAATTATTATCCTAGCATTGTGTGAACATTTTCGTGCAGTTTTCACAACAATTTTATAATGTTTCCTGAGTATTAATTTTTTCATATAATTTTGAGTTGTATGCATATAGAATAAACTTTTTGTGTATCAATTTTGTTTTTAACCATAAAAACAGTCAAATATACGAAACCTAGAATTTTGGACCAGGTGCGACCAATGGAGTTACATAATGAATGCGATCAGTGAATGGTTATAGACGTTCTTTACATCCTAGTGTGCAAAACTCAAATGAAATTCTTGTATTTCAATTCATTGGATACTATTGCAGTATTATTACGTTATAATGATCAATAAATTGTAGTTTTCCATGCTCATAAAATAAATGTGAAAAAAATGAATTTCAACAAGCGAAACAATACTTACGTAGAATATTACTTCCAGGTCAATTTTGTTTTATGTTGGAGAAGCAGTCACGAATGTAGAGCTGGCGCTGTTATGTTCTGCGATTAATAATTATAATACTGAACGTAATCAGCGAACTTGACCTCCCGAATATTCGGTGTGTTTTGAAGCAAGACAAGAATTTAATGAATAAAAAGAAATTTCTGGAATAATTGGACATTGGAGGGGTATCATCAAATTATCGATGAAATAGAATAATTGTTTTGAAAACGTTAAACGAACAGGTAGTCATTTTCTATTCGGTTTTTCCTAAACATCAGTAACCTTTCAGTTGATTCTATTGAAATTTGATACTTTTATTGATTGGGATAATTCAGCCCTTAATTGAATACATTTGTTAACTCTTGGAAGCCAAGCTTACCAATATTCCTGATGAAAGTATTCTGCGGTACTGATTCATCTATTTTTTAAGAGGAGTTGAAAATGCCACTCTTTTGAGTCTTGAAATTAAGCAAATACACTTTCTTCAGATTTTTCATTCACAACGCAAAACAAAATTATTCTTTAATTTTTTTCAATGTTTGACAACCTGAGAGAACAAAGCATTTTTGAATCTATACACAAAGTAATATCGTAGGGATATTTGGTATTTCTTGGTTCCTGAACAGGGCAACCATGTGTGCAAAGTGTGCAATGCAAAAAATATTAAAATAAAAGTTGAGAAATTAAATAGGATTAGGTATAAATACACACGAAATTTTATTAGTATATCATCCAGTTACTGCCGATTCCTATGTTGCGAGAACATGTCAGGCGGCAGTTTCTTGATTTTTCCTGTTCAGACATGAATAACGCCTGGAGCGCTATAAAAGCGATGCATCGCCACCGGCGTTTTTAAATCAGTTAGTTCAATGGACCGTGCAACAAGTGAATAAAAACATGTAATCCTATTAATTTTTACATATAAAATTATTTTTATTTTGTCAAGTGTAGTGTTGTGTTGTGTAATATTTTGTTTACTACATTTTTTTTAAATTAAGTGCCGAATACCTGCTGACTGCAATTTCAACGGCTTGATTTTTTATGAAATGGTAAGTGTTCCCTACTTTATACTATCAACATTAACCCTTTATAGGATACTGGTTACAATTAATTTTTTAGCCAAATATCTTTTATTAATTGAAATGTCATGTACGAGTTTAAAAAGTAACTGGTTTTATCCATAGCTCGCTTAGTTTTTATACTATTGATATTTTTGAAAAACAGTTTTGTAGGGTTTTTAAGGCTATAAGATCAAATTATTTTAATATCTTTTTGCCTTTATTTTTTAAAGGATTTTTCGAACAAATTTACTCAGTTAATTTTTTAAGAATATTTCCTACCCTACCCACATGGTGCTTATTATTGTGGTTACTTTAGAAGTTAATTCCTAATTCCTATAAGTACTTATTATTTAGTTGTTTTTTCAGGATAAAAGAAAGAGACCTTCGGTGCAAGCGAAAGAAGTAGCATCCTCTCTCGAAATTGAAGAAGACTCTCCACCATTACCAACGGTTAGGAGGAAATTCAAACCAAAAGTGTTTGCCTATGAACACCAAGATGATCCAAAAACAGCCTTTAAAATTAGTTTTTTCTTAAAAATTATAGATCAAACTATAAGCTCTCTAAAAAACCGATTTGACTTATTTAATGAGTATGATAATATTTTTTTAGCGACATATTCAAATTAAGTCACAGCGATCTTTTAAAACATTGTTCTTTTCTTGAAGAGCGACTGACAGATCAGGATAATGAGGATATAGACTCCAATGATCTGTTTAACGAAATTAAAGCGTTAAAGTTGTTTTCATTACCTGATGATACTGACCCCTGTTTTGATTCTCAACACAAACGATTACAGTGAACGAATTTTCAAATCCGATTACGTTTCAATGAGAATACAGGGTGGATCATGGAGACATTCATTCAGAAGCGATGATCGCTCCGTGTCATCGGTTAAATCGCAAAAATGTTTCCCCATCGCTGGACTGATGGAACACAGACATGTGAAGACAACCACTATTCGAAGGATGAAATGAAACAAACTCAAGTAAAGTTCTCGTTACAGAAAAATATTCATCCGAAACCACACAGGTGTAATCCAGATTTTTCAACAACAAATGCGGCAGTTTTGGTTTTTTTTTCAGATTGCTTGTATCTGATGACTGAAGTTCGAATCAATTTGTTGTTTATCTAGCTGTAGAAATTATTGACATTTTTTTCAGCATTAATACTTATGAATGGGACAGCTGCTATTTTCAATGAACGTCATGACGACAAACATGTAAAAAACATGTATCAGGTATAATAAATTCAATTGTTTTTTCACTTTTTCAATTTTCAATTTTTCCCTACTCACCAATATGTAGGTAATTCTATGAATAAGCTCTATTATTTGAAAACCAAACAAACGTGTTCTGAATCTCCATCCAAAATCAGCAGACCTCGCAAACACTGTATCGCTCTCTATTAATTCACCCTGTATCTTCATCACAGTGCAGCTGAAGTAAAAATTTTGTCTACAATCTAGAAATTCTGAAACCTTTTCTAATGAGTTATTACTCAAACTAACTGATCAATTCGAAGATTTGAGGGGTTGACACTGTCATCCGAGGGGTGTAATGGAAGCACCACTGCTTAAAGATATTTTGCCCGAAAATACAACAGTATTTCGGAGAATGTTCATTCGAAATCGACAGATTTTGCAATCACTGAAAATAACTTGTCTTTTGACGAACCAGCCTGTATCTTCTTCCGAATATGTCAAAACTTAAAAATTATTACACATTTGTGTTGAGAATCAAAAGAGCTTTCCAGTGAGGTATCACCTTCCTATTCAATAAATTGAGTTTTGTGCACTCCTGCTTAGGGGGTTGATGTAAAATAAAATCACCGTGTGTTAAAAGATGTTCCCCTTCAGACAAAAATTGACCCGTTTCTGCTCTTTGTCCAGAAACGAATAGTTTAGCAGTTTATTTTTCGTTTTAGTTGCCCCACTTCGGACATTGAGGGTAGCTTCGGATATCGGGTAGTTTTCGTGTGCAAATAAATACCCCCACTATTAAATCTAGTTCTTCATATCTAAGAATGCATGGAACTGAACACTTCTTTCAGTCACGATCCAAAACTTTCTCCTAAAATTGATTGGCTCAAAATCAAACTCCATTTGGAAAACAACTTCCAAACATCTTCATTATCGGGAAGCCGACCCCAGACATAAAATAAAATAAAAATATTTATTTCCACTGACTAATCGTATGTGAAAGTGTCAAAATAATTCACAAAAAAAAATATACAGAATGTAAAACGCGAAACAATCGAAAATCTTCAGAGAACAACACAATCATCTTTCTCTGAAGTACTCGTTAATAGAATAAAACGCCTGCAATTTAAAACATTTCAAATTTTCAATATCTCTTATATGTTTCGGCAACGCGTTAAAAATTTTCGGTCCGCTTTGTACTTGTGATAGTCTAGTGAATGGAACATATTAGCCAGAGAATAATCGAGTCGAGTAACTGTTGACTTCACCGCACACCCTGTACGAAGAAAGATTCCGTTTTACATGCATGAAGCAGTTATGAAGATACAAAGAAGGCAGCGTCAAAAAGTTGCTTTTGAAGAATGGACGGCAAGGTGTGAGTCTGAACAAACCGAATATAGATCTTATAATTCTTTTTTGCATTTTGAAAACCCTGTCCACATCTGTGCTGTTGCCCCAACACATGATCCCATACTTAAGAGTGCTCTGAACAGTAGAAAGATAGAAAGACTGGAACATGGAGATCGACACACGATATAAAGCAAAGTTCTTTTGCGCTAGCGAGTTACAAAGTTGCGAGATGAGGTCTTTCCATGACAAATTACTATCTATTGTAACTCCTAAGAACTTAACAGACGATGAGGGTTCAGCAGTGTTATTGCCTGAACGAATAGTTGGGGTGAATACTGGCTCGACTCCAATTGAAGGAAAAAAAATCATGTCAGTTTTGTTCTCATTGAGAGCTAGATCGTTATTATTTCACCAATAAGACATTTTATTAAAGCACCTGTTAGCTTGGACCTCCATCACATTAGTGTCTTCATCAGATACCAATGCGGAAGTGTCATCAGCATATAAAAGTGTCCTTGAGCCGCAATCATCAAGGAAATCAATCAGATCGTTTATGAAGACGACAAAAAGCATTGGACCTAACGTGCTGCCAATAATATGATAAAAATTTACGTAGCACTGATGCCACTGAAAAAAGCGTCAACACATCATCAGATACCATCTGATGGCCTTTCGAGGTAGCCGAATTGATAAAGCAAAAAACCGTACACGTCCAAATCGAAACGATCCAGAAATAAAATCCAGATCGGCTTACTCAAATCCGTAACGAAGCAAATGACTAGTCCAAGAGAGCCTGGAAAGTCATCAACTTCAAAATTCTAAGTCACGTCCTCTTCCGGCTCTAGAATCCGGTGGTGGCACCTTCACCTCAGGGCGCTCCGTTGACAGGTGTCCCCAATTTCCAGGTGTTTCATGGCAGTGTTTCGAGCACAGTTCTCCAATACCATCACGTCGCCCTGATTTCATTCCATCAACGACGGAATCTCATCTATCCTCAAATCCTGAAACTGAGAAGAACCCCGGTATAGACGGCATACGGAATAAAATTCTCAAAATCCTACCTCAAAAGTGCATAGTATACATCAACGTTATTGTCAACTCTATTCCACGACATCAATATTTTCAGAATATCTGGAAAAGTTGTATGTTTACCCAAGTCCGGCCAACCATTTAGCTCTCCAACGATATATATGCCAATCTCGCTTTTACCTCCCATCAGTAAAGTTTTGGAAAAAATCATCCTAGCTCGAATAAACTTCCCCATCCAGAGCCACTCCTTCGTGTCGGCGAGTATCTCACGTTGGCACGCGTTAACGTTTTTGCTTGACGACATACAGGTGTTTGACAGCGTTCGGCACGACAGACTCATATACAAAATGATCAAATTTAGCTTTCCCGTATATCTCACAAACATTGTGTTTCTAACAGGCAGGTCCATCTCTGTCCGTGTTGGTTTAGCATATCATGCCCCAGAATTATTTCAGCCGGGTTCCTCTAGGGTCTGTACTTTCACCCACATTATTCAATATTTTTTCCTCGGATATTCCATCCGACCCGAATATTCTCACAGCCCTCTATGCAGACGACATTGCCCTACTCTCATGCAGACAATTGTTCTTGGAGCTCAGGGATACAAAATCACCTGCCCATTCTTCTGGAATGATATTCTGAGTGGCGCCTCAAGATTAACGAATTCAAGTCTGAAGCTACCGTCTTCTCTATCCAAACGGCTTACTTGGAACAAGCAAATATCCGCTGTTCAAACTAAAGGCAATTATCCATAGTTATTAACATTTACTATTCCTCAACAAGCTCCGAAAAACGGCTTAAGAATTACGTATTTTAGACAGCAGCATTCCATGGTTACGGAATTCTGACGTCCTCAAGACTCTGGTATGCCTTCGAGCAAACATATCAGCTCATGAGAACCCTACAGTCTATTCTCTAACCAACTACAAACCGAAACTGTACGTAGTCATCAGTACACCGTGTTCCCTGGTTCTGACCCTCCGTCCTCAAAAGCGTATTTGACTTAGGTCAACCTCCCCCATCTCTTGCTATTTTTCTCCATACATGGAGACTATAGCCTACAGGCAGAAACTCCAAGAAGAGGTATTTAGTCGATGAAAATCCGACATTAGCCCTGTTCCCGGGATTCTTTTCGAAGATTTTCCTCTTCTTAGTCTAAAAAACTTAAGAATGATGCTCTCAGTCTACTTTCGTGTATGGTGTAAGTGTATTGTCGACATTCGTAAGTGTTCTGTTCGTACGTAAAATTTAGTGCCCGCCATAATTTAACGGTTTTTCAAAGATAGAAAAAGTAATGGGTCTGCTTATTTTCCAATTAGAATTGTTATTTCTGATGAGTGTTTCATTTGTTTTACTCCTTTAACAATTTTATCTATACACTGTAATTGTTAAGTTCAATCCTATTACTTCTGAAAAAAAATATAATTAGCTGATTAAAGGCTGTCCAGCAAGATAAATGTTGTCTGTAACATTCCATGTATTTCTTGTAGAGCGATTCATCATTAGCCCAAAATAGGCGTTAATATTGGCAGTACCTCTTCGTCCAAGTCAAATCTCTTTTTGGAAACATCAAGGAGCCAGTAATCGCTGGAGAAAAGAGAGGGTTTCGCAACAATTCCAAGCGCAAAACGTTGATTTTTGACATGGTTTTTACCAACATTTGGATTGGAGCATAGTCTTGATGAAACAATGTTTTTCTCATTTTTGCCATGAGGTCGTTCACATCACTCAATTGGTCGAGGTTATATAGTAGTCACTGTTGATCGTCTGGCATCTCTTCAGATAATCGATGAGAAATATTCCTTGCATATCCAGAGATACAGACGCCATTACATTGTCAGCCGACTTTCGCTCCTGTTCTTCACTCAACAGTTGTACTTTTCTACTGTCGCATATAGTGGTAGATCCATGTTTCATCCATGGTCACATATCGACGCAAAAATCCTTCTTATCGCGCTTTTAAAACAGCAAGCAACGCTTAGATTGGTCATTTCGTTGTGGTTTTTGTGTCACTGAGCAACGCGGCAGCCACAACAAAAAAGTTTGTTCATTCCTGAATTTTCGTGTAAAATGTTGATATCCTTAGAATCTCAGCTAACTTCTACAATTTTAATATGAGATCACCCAGAAGCATTTTTCCCTTGTGTATTTTATGAACGAAAATACAGTCATACAGGGTGATTTAAAATTATTTATTATGACGAACTCCTTTCAGTAGAATCTATCTACTATTACTTATAGAGAGCGTGAAAAATTTGCTGGTGATTCCGATACATTTATTGGAGAATTAGATCCTGCGCAACTGATGCAACACGTTATCTACTTCACTTATGCCTATGCCCATCGTTTGTGCAATTTCTGTCTATTTTGCTTCATCCTCAAGTATCCCACTGCCCAATTCATTTCAGCAACACCTAAATGTTGCCTCTCCATATTTTCGTTATGGCGAATCTAACCTAATTACGAAAGCATTTGAGAATTAACGAATTTCTGTTTTGTGTCCGGAGAGACTGAATTTCTAATCCATATCAAACAACTTCCTTTGAGCTAAACAGATAATAATAACACGTTTGCTAAAAAAAGTGATTGAATAATATGCAAATTAAAAATAACTAGGCTCCATTCTAAATAGTGTTTTGAAATCAGAGAGAATTTTATAATATCTTATTATAAAATATATATTTATTTACTAGGTGTGTATACAGGAAAAATATAATTGTATTTTCGGGTTTGGTTTTAAAATCTATATCAAAATCTTCTAGAATTAGACGAGGAATATAATCATTTCGTTATCGTGTATCCGTTTGAATATAGCCGTTCTTTTTTTATGTGATATAAATACTAATTATCGATTCCCGGATTTCTTTCTCTCCTTATAATCTGGCCTTGCGTATTACCAAATTTCTTGATTGAAGGCCAACGGGAAATAGATACCTTATACATTTTGATTTACATATTTTCGAACTGTTGGCTTAATGAGGTCATAGACCGAAGTTTTATATAGTTTCAGAGTCTTGATAGACAGAGTAACAAGTTACCTACCTCCTACTATTGATCCTATAAACAAAAATAATAAACTTAAATATCAAATTAAATTGTTGAATGTTTGTTTGAAGAATATTTTAACTGGATAATTTTTGATGGACTAATACCCTTTTAAGGTTTCTTGCAAAAAATACGCCCTTGTTCAACCCACACCCAAGAAAACCAAAAAGAATTTGCCAAATAACTGCCGACCAATCGCGTTGCCATCAGCAATATCAAAGGTTATGGGAAACAAATTGAAAACTTTTATTCAGAGAACAATATTCTACCTTCCGTTGAATGTTACATATCTTTTCCTGAAGGAGCTGGTTTTCAGGGTCACACAGTAGTGGTACAGTGTGGTCGGATGTTATTAATAGGTGCAATAGACTGCAGTTTTGGTCTTGTTTGACTTCGTCAGTATTCATTCACAGTCCCAGGCTAGACTACCACCTACTCATCTCAATCCGTTGGAGCGCATCAATACATGTATATGTATTGGCGCCCTTCAACGATCTAACACAAAAGCTACTTACCTGTGCACCCTAGTTGATGAAGAGTATGGATTCTAAAACCAGGTCCTTCAAGAAAAGGTATTTAACATCCTACGGAAGATCAAATATTGCTCCCTTGACAAAAGTCTCCAATGTGTTTACACATACAGCAATGCATTTCAGATGTTATCATTGTTAGATTAGAAATAAGAAAATAGTATAGACCAACATCTTCAATCATATCTTAAAGAATTTAATATTCTCAGTGATTGCTAGTATGGCTTTTGACGTCGTATTCTTCATAAACACGTCGTCAAATCGACTGATAAAAAAGTAAAATATATCTTGTTACTACTACTACTACCCAAAGTATGTTTTTAAATGATATCGCCGCTGCATTGGTCGGCTTTTCCTTTAACATGAGCCGCCTTCGCTGCGGTTGCTGTTTTTGAGAATGTAAACAAGCAAAATGTTAAAGTAAAGCGACCTTATTACTCATACATAAAGTATATTGTTGAATGTCACTTATTACACTCTGTCCTTTGGTAAGAGCCGTTTTTTTTTATTGTTTAATTCTTCCATTCGATGTCTTCCTAATTTATGGTTGAAAAATTTGGAGGAAATGTTGATTTCATAGTGTATTAAAGACGAGGCTTCAAGAAGCACTGAAAATGAGGTCTGTTATTTTTTCATGAAGATTGATCCGTCTATGATATGAAGTCCTATTTTTTAAGAGGCAAATTACTAATGGCACTAATGAATATCAGTCTGAATTAAAGGAGCTTTTAAGAACTGTCAAGCAAGAAAAAATTACAAATTTCTTTGAACCAGAATATGGTCAAAAACTTCTATTAAATTGATTTTTAATTTTTATTTTGTCCCCTAGGAACGTATTCCATATAATGACATATAAATTAATATTCCATATTCACGATTTTGTGATTGCAGCATTTTTACGGAACATAAATTCCGCGAATAAACAGCATATACAGGGTGTTACATAATAATATGTCACAACTTCAGGGGGTAAATCTACGTGCAATTTTGAGAAAAAAGTTCAGATGAACATAGGTCTGCAAAAACTTCGTTACAGAGCAACAGGGTGTTGAAATTTACGGAAAAAATGTTTTTTCTTCAAAACTCCTGCAGTTTTTGAGATATTCAGTCCAAATTTGGAATGCAAGCTATTTTTACAACCTCCATCATTACACGTCCTAAATTTCAACTAGAATCTACAAGGTGTTTTCTTTTCCGGAGCCATGTCTTCTTTTGCCCTTTCAAACTTTCTTGCAGTACTCCACTGATCAGCATACAATCAATTTTCGTCATCTTCGTTCAATTTAGCAATTTTTTTGACATTTGTAATTTTTTCGTACATCCGACTGTTCTCGAGCAAAAAATTCTTAACCGATTGTATGCATTCGCTGAATTGAAAGCACTTCTAATTAAAAAATGATTAGTAGGCTTTGATGTTTTTCATTTATTTATTTATTTTGACAGTTGCTAAAGTTGAACCAGTGTCTGCTCGAATTGTTTATTGAATTAACGATTAGTTTTAAGACTTTTGAAGTTATTGCTGTAAGAAAAAATGGATAATTTTACTAACGCCGAATTGGCTGATATCCATTACATGTACGGTCTGGCTGACGGAAAAACAACAAAAGCTAGGCTATTATATCAGGTGCGCTTTCCAAATCTAGTAACACTAGACAGGCGAACATTTTCAAATATCTACAGAAGGTTGAGGGAAACTGGTACTTTTACTACAAATAATCAAGGTGCAACTCAAACTATGAGAATTCCAGATATTGAGGAAGCAGTTTTGAATTGTATTCATTTTAATTCTCATGTGAGTACAAGGAAAATTGGAAATCAGTTGAATATTTCACATGTTCTAGTTTGGAGGATTCTCCACGACTTTTTATTGTACCCGTTTCATATTCAACGCGTCCAAACTCTACATCCTCGAGATTTTCCCTCAAGGCTGAATTTCTGCCGATGGTTCTCAGATAAAATTAGAGAAAATGCTCATTTTGATAGTGAAATAATGTTCACAGACGAAGCTAACTTTTCGAGAACTGCTATCACAAATTTTCACAATAATCATTATTGGGCTGAGGAAAACCTCCATTTGATTGAAGAATCTCATCATCAAGAACAATTCTCACTAAATGCCTCGATTGGAATAATTGTAAATTATTTGATTGGGCCATTTTTTTGCCTAACAGACTAAACGGTCCCGCTTATGGGCAATTTCTTGAGGAGGAGTTACCTTTATTGCTCGAGGATGTGCCACTTTAGGTGATAAACATAATGTGGTTCATGCATGACGGGGCAACAGCACGTTTCAGTGGAGAAACTAGGGAGTTCTTGAATAATACATTCAACAACCGATGGATAGGTCGGGGTGGGCCAGAACCATGGCCTCCTAGATCCCCAGACTTAAATAATTTAGACTTTTTCTTATGAGGATATCTCTAAAGTTAAGTTAAGTTCTTATCTTACGATAAGAAATACCCTAGGAATATTTCAAAGAGTGCGTGATAATATGCGATAGTTTGCGAAGGACAGAGGAATGTATTCTTGCAGGTGGAGGACACTTCCAGCAATTTATTTAGTTTTTAATTGTTCCTTTTTTTAGTTTGATATTGAATAAGTATAAGTTGAGTCTCAGAAGAGGAGCTTTTAAAATAAAGGCAAATTTTTGGCATACCTGTCGAGTATTTCTATTATTTTTTTTTATTTAGCGAATAACATACAATTCAAATATTTCACATTCAATATTTTTCACTATTTTTCACTCGAAAACGGTTGGAGATACGAAAAAATTACAAGTGCCAAAAAAGTTTCTAAATTGAACGAAGATGACGAAAATTGATTGTACGCTGATCAGTGGCGTACTGCAAAAAAGTTTGAAAGGGCAATAGGAGACATGGCCTCGGAAAAGAAAACCCTTTGTGAATTTCAGATAAAATCTGGGACGTGTAATGATGGAGGCTATAAAAAATAACTAGCATTCCAAATTTGGGCTGAATATCTCAAAAACTGCAGGAGTTTCGAAAAAAAAATTTTCCGGAAATTTCAACACTCTGTAGCTTCTTTAACGAAGCTTTTGTGGACCTATGTTTATATAAACACCATGTATACTGTACTATAATATGTGCATCCAAATAGAATATGCAAATATGCCTTTTGTCACCTTCAAAACCATAAGTTGATTCTCGTACTCAGGAAACATCTTGTATAGTTTTGTTATGACAGAATACATTCAAAAAACTTAAAATAAACTATTCAATAGAATTAGTTTATAAGATTTATGTATGGTTATTTGATAGACTTACGAATTTTAATTGGAAAATATTTTGTGTTGAAAATTCATATTTCTAAAAAAATTCTTGTTATTCTGTTAGAAAAGCATCAATTTTGAGTTGTTCAGAAATGTTTCAGGCGGAAATTCTATTCATGATTATGTTTACTTGCGGCAAATTTTCGATTGAACCTTTCCCATCTTTTAATAAATTTCATTTCTTAATTTCTTGCCCTTCTTGCTTTTTACGTTAAAAAGTGCTTCCAATATTTCTCCTATTCATATAAAATTCGCTCACCTGTAAGCTTAAAACAATCACAACTTCATACTCGCACGAAACTATTTCAACAGCTGAAATATTTACACTTCAAGCATTTCATTGCTCATCCCACCAACATAAATTCACGGCTTGTTTTCTCTGAATACGAAGAGCGAGACAAGTGGAAACGTATCGGTACGTTGCTGTGGAAACCGCGTGCATATTGCAGTGAAGAGCGGGAAAGTTGCGGAAAATTAATCATAGGCGCAGTTGGGGGTGGAAT
Organism: Cryptolaemus montrouzieri; assembly: GCA_013387265.2. Taxonomy (NCBI): domain Eukaryota; kingdom Metazoa; phylum Arthropoda; class Insecta; order Coleoptera; family Coccinellidae; genus Cryptolaemus; species Cryptolaemus montrouzieri. Next base: position 111,179,371 of record JABFTP020000021.1, read on the forward strand.
GGTGACAAGTTTGATGGCAAAATTTCTTCCGCATGACAGGAAGTACTTTCGATAATTATAATATACTAATGCATGCCTTTGAATTTTTCTGTATTCATTTCGTTTCGTCTTCAAAATTAGATGATTTTTTCCATGATTTACATTCTGTCAAAAAAGTGACGGGGATTGGTCAATGAAACACAAAATATTCATTTATTAATCCATGAAATAAAAGAGTATTTAAAAATAATAATTACCATTACAGATGCACAAAATCAATCCGAGCCGCTGCTATGTGGACCTTCAAAAATATACACTAACAATGTTAAAGAAGATCTGAAATTTACAAAAACAATATTTTACCTAATTGTAAAAGAAAACAATAAATTAACTATTATAACAGACACAGCCAATTCTTATTATCACAAAGCAGACCAATCATAGAAAAAACCTGAGAAAATCAGTGATTTCAAATTGCTTTTAAATGTTGTTGTTCTCATTTCTCTCACGTTGCCTGGAATCCTGCTATAGATCTTAACTGCCTCTGTCATCAAACTTCTCTGCCCCAAGGCCCCTGCAACCATATGTGCAAGGTGTGCAATGCACACGGGCGCCATCCTTTAGGGGCGCCAAAACCCTGGTTCCAAAAAAATAATAAAATAAAAGTTGACATCAGTTAGTTCACTGGACCGTGCAACAAGTGAATAAAAACAAGTAATATTTTGTCAAGTGTGGTGTTGTGTTGTGTAATATTTTGTTTACTACTTTTTTTTAAATTAAGTGCCGAATACCTCCTGACTGCAATTTCAACGGCTTGATTTTTTATTAAATGGTAAGTGTTCCCTACTTTATACTATCAACATTAACCCTTTATAGGATACTGGTTATTATTAATTTTTTAGCCAAATATCTTTTTATTAATTGAAATGTCATAACTCGCTTAGTTTTAATGCTATTGATCTTTTAAAAAAACATTTTGTAGGGTTCTTTAGGGCTATAAGATCAAATTTGTTTAATATCTTTTTTGCCTTCATTTTTGAAAGCATTTAAGCTGAAAGGGCTCGAACAAATTGTTTTTACTCAAATATGCAACCTTTAATCAGCCATATCTTACTTAATAATAATCTGCCCTATAAAGGGTTAAAAACTATTGGCTACTTAGTTAACTTTTTAAGAATATTTCCTACCCTACCCACATGGTGCTTATTATTGTGGTTACTTTAGAAGTTAATTCCTAATTCCCACGAGTACTAATTATTTATTTGTTTTTTCAGGATAAAAGAAAGAGACCTTCAGGTCCGAAGTTTCGCGAGCTAAAAAAACTGAGACTACAAGAAAGGGGAGAAATGGTTGAATCTTTAAAGCATTTCTTGCAAAACAATCGAGATTCCACGGAGACTATCGATGTTGGTGGGACCGAATCGTCCGAATCTCAAGATTCTAAATCCGTAATATCAATAACCGTGAGTGAACCATCTGAAATTTCAACAGTAACATCAGGTCCTGCAACAAGTGGCAGCGGTTGTAGCAGCAAAACAGCGTCTACTGATGCAGAGCCCGATGGAGCGATGACACCATCCTCGTCTACAGCACTTGAACAATCCACTTCAGGTAATTCAGCTTGTGTTAAAAGTTCGGTAATGTCAGCTACCGAAATACCTGCTGCAAGTGAAACTTTCGATGAAGGCTGTAATGAGGCTAGTATCGATATAATTCCGTCCGACCCCGGTTTGTGGCCCGAAAGAATTCTGTATTTTGTTTTTGTTGTAAGTTGTTTTGTAAATGTAAAACTCCTAACGCTTTTTGTGATACAAATGGAGTATCTGATTGGCAACAGTTGTCTTTGCTAATTAAGAGACACGAAACGTCAATTTTACACAACAGTTATATAAACACTTGGGTAAATTTGAAAAAATGTTGGAGACATCTATGACTGTTAATGCTCATCATCTGCGGATCTTAGAAACGGAAAAAAATATTGGCGAAACGTGTTGGAAAGAATTATTGCGATTGTTAAGTATTTATCTACACAATGCTTGGCATTTGAAGGTTCTTCTCAATTGCTTTTCGAACATGATAATGGAAATTTTCTAAAAGCTGTTGAGATGATTGCATCTTTTGATTCAGTGATGAGACAGCACGTTAGCCGAGTGTATAACTCCCAAAAGAAATCTGTTAAAATGACTCATTATTTAGTCGTGCAAATACAGAATGAAATAATTGAATTATTGTCGTCCAAAGTAAGAAATAATATTTTAGAAATGGTTCGCAGTTCAAAATATTTTTCAATAATATTAGATTGTACACCAGACACTAGTCATACTGAGCAAATTAGTCTTGTTCTGAGGTATGTTGTCCTTAACATCCCTTCAAAAATGTTGAAGTTAAGGAAAGTTTTATTGCGTTTAATCCAATACTGGACTCTACAGGAAAAGGATATATACATTTGTGATAGAAGATTTGAAAAAATTAAATTTAGAAATAAAACACATTAGGGGTCAAGGTTATGGTAATGGGACAAATATGAGGGGGAAAACACATTGGGCTTCAAAAACGCATTCTTGATGCGAATCCGAAAGCCCTTTTCGTACCTTGTGCGGCTCATACTTTGAACTTAACAGTAAATGGCGCTTTTAAGTTGTCAGGTGCTACAATAAACTTTTTTAATCTTGTGCAAGAGTTATATAATTTTTTTCGTCATCCACAAAAATGGTGTTATGTTTTGAGAAAAAATGTCCCCGGGTTAAGTTTAAAGTCCAGCAGAATTGACGCAATAAAGCCCCATAAAGTTTATTTGATTGAGGTTTGCGAAAGTCTTCTAGAAGTGGCTGAAGATAATTCCTTTCACATTGATGCAAGACATAAAGCGAGTTCCCTCTTAACGTCTGTACAAAATTTTCAATTTATTTGTGGAATTATTATTTGGCATGACGTTTTATTTCATATAAATATTGTCAGCAAACAAATGCAAAGTGCTACAATTAATATTAAAATATGCCAAACCTACCTAAAAAATTTAGTTGATCACTTCCAGCAATATAGATCTGACCAATCATTTCAAGAAATTCTTGTGCAAGCGAAAGAAGTAGCATCCTCTCTCGAAATTGAAGAAGACTTTCCACCATTACCAACGGTAAGGAGGAAATTTAAACCAAAATTGTTTGACTATGAACACCGAGATGAGACCCCTCTTGATCCAAATACCGGCTTTAAAATGAGATTTTCTTATATATTATATATATAGATCAAACTGTAAGCTCTCTAAAAAACCGATTTGACTTATTAAATGAGTGATAATATTTACGGATTTTTTGGGACATATTCAAATTAAGTGACAGCGATCTTTTAAAACATTGTTCTATTCTTGAAGAGCGACTGACAGATCCGGATAAGAAGGATATAGACTCTAATGATCTGTTTAACGAAATTAAAGCATTAAAATTGTTTTCGTTACCTGATGATATTGATCCCTTAAGTATTTTACAATATATATTTGAAAACAATTTAATCTCCACCTTTCCAAGCGTAAGCATTTCACTAAGAATTCTTTTGACATTGCCTATATATGTAGCTTCTGGCGAGCGATCTTTTTCAAAGTTAAAAATCATTAAAAATTATTTAAGATCGACAATGATTCAAGAAAGATTGTCAGGGCTAACAATATTAGCAATTGAACAAGAAATTTTTGACAATATACATTTTAGCGATGTAATTAATGAATTTACAACAGCAAAATCTCGGAAAATATCGCTACTACAATAGCTATCTTTTATATTTCTATTGCACCTATACCTAGCTATCATTTTTGATTTTAAAACGAAGTTCCCTAGGTATTTAAAAATATAGATAGAGTGTATGTTCATGATCTTGTTTGGCAGATAAAGACTTCTAGTCGGATGTATATTCGTATATTCTCTTGATGGCTTTGTTTTGAAGGGTCAGGAGAGCTTGGATCAGTGCCTCATACGTATTTCTCCATATCAGAGTTAGGTATGACAGATGACTGTGAACGAGAGAATTATACAACATCCTCCTGTGTCTCACATCAATGTACTGTGAGACTCTACCCAGAATCCCTATGGCCGAAGCAATTCTTTTACCTATATATATAATATGATGCAGCCATGATAGCTAATAAACAGACCCAAGTATTTTATACCGTCAACTTTAGACAAAGACATCAAGTCAAGCGACACATTGAATTGATTCATTTCAGTATTGTTCAATATGATCATATAACTTGATTATTTCATGTTCAATGAAAGTCTGTGATACGACATCCAGTTCCTTATGTCAATAAGGTCTTTTTCAATTAACCATCTCATCACCAACTCATTTTATGAATATGGGGACGGAATTCACTCATTCTAGCATGTCTTCAGCAACCTTTACGCGATTTTATTTTTGAAGGAAATTTAGATCTTTTCGAACTAGTCCAGCGGCAACGCGTTTCATACCTAAACAATCGTTCAAAATGGATCGGATTGATTCGTGAAAGTTCATTGCCTTTCTCTCCCAAACTTGAATGACCATTTTCAGTTACCATTTTCACAATTTATCGATGTCAACTTCAGTTGGAGATGTTGATGGCCGAACACAGCGTGGAAAATTTTCCACTACATTTCGGCCACTGTTAAAAGCACTGTACCACTCATATGCACGTGTTCTTGATAAAGTCGATACATAGTAGGCCTTCTGTAACATTTTCAACGATGTGGCTGTACTCCAGTTGACAAATATTTATATTACAACCTCTGACGACGCCAATGATTTGAAAGAACGTTATCGTCGAATCGCTTTTTTCTTTCCCACTTTCCACTTTTCCGGTTTCGCAGCTGTTTTCATCCCTTGTTCATTGAACTCTCATTCCTATAACTGTCCTTGTTCATGTCTAATATTAAGTTCACAAAGTCATTTCATCAAGTATTCAAATTCAGAATTAATGATTCATTTTTCTTTTGTAGAACTAGAGTATTTTCTGTTTTTTACGATAGGTTGTTAGTTAATATGAAGGATGGTTATTCTTCTTTTGGAGGCCATAATATTTCTGCTTTTGCAGTGAAATATATTAACCATCCCCTGGAAGACCGGATCTGGTGTAAAAAAAGGATGTTGCGTTATTTAATTGGATAATTAAAGGTATTTCGACGGGCAAAAGTGATTATATTTCCAAAGTATGTAGCAGGAATTCATGGGGGGGAACTATTTATATCACAATAAACACAAACTGCGAACGAAGATTAACATTATGACAGGGAATATTGAAGGTTATGTATCATTTGGTAAGCTTTTCAGTTCCGTGTATAATCTTGTTTGTTACATTAATGATTCTTCTTTTAACAATTTCTATTAGAAAAAAAGGATATGTATGGCTTATACCATATTTTTGGCTGTTTTTCTCTTTTAATTTTCAGATTTCTGCCACTTCACTGTTCTGTTACCACTTTTCATTCATAGCACCCTCCCACTGCCTGTTGGTGATTTGTTTGTAGCGGGCGAAAAAGGAATAATCCTCCGGTTTTTCTCTCTGTTCTCCTGATGAAATAAGGGGTTAGGTATGGTTCGTCTGTTTCTTGTGGAAACAGTGTAGTTTCGTCTACATTAAATACTTACTCAAGTTTGAATGCTTAATCAGCTACTAGATTTACAAATTCTTCAGGATATCTTTGTGATGCAGTGTCTTCAGATGCAACTTTTCCAACCATTTTAATGTTATGCAATGATATTCGCACTTCAAATTTGAAAGCCTCCACCACCACAGCTACCATCAGATTCTCTAAATGTGCGTGAAGACAATTTGCGTTCACCGTGATAATTAGACCACTCAGGTCGACTCTTTTTTCATTGCGGTCTTCGATTCTTAATGACAACGCCATTTCCATTTTTGCTATTGCTAGATTACGAACAATTTTCGCGGACAGTGAATTTGAAGCAACAGGCAACCTTATTTTATCTTCGGATTTTTTTATTGATCGTACAGTTGATGAGCATGATATGAATGCAAACGACCCTCCAAGGCGTAAACCATCAAGTATTTCTATTTTCCCTTTAAGCGTTAACTCTGATTTTTTTCATATCGAAAGTCGTTTTTCAATATTTCAGGCGACATTTTAAATTAGGAAGACAACGGTAGAGTAACGGTATTACTCGATCAAATTTCCTGTAACGAATGGAAAAATGAAACAATACAAAAAGCAAAGACGGAACGTCTAATAAGTGGCATTTAACAATATACTTTATGCATTGAGTTATAAGGCCGCTTCACTTTAACAGTTTGTTTATTGACATTCTCAAAAACATCAACTGTGGCGAAGGCGGCTTATGTCAATGGAACAGCGGCGGCGATTTCATTTAAGAACATATTTTTGTAGTAGTAGTAATAAGGCATATTTCACTCCTTTATCAATCCATTTGATGACGCGTTTACAAGGGATACCGAATCCTATTTACTAATACGAGGATGGATTGATAAGTTTCCGGCCTGACCAAGAAAAACAACGTTCTTAAGAATTTTTCTTTTTTATTTCTCAACATAATCTCCTTTAAGGCTGATACATTTCTCTTAGCGGTGTTCTAGTCTAGTAATGCCATCTCTATAGGCTGATGCGTCAAGTTCCTGAAAATACCGATTTACAGCTTCGATTACTTCTTCATTGCCCGCAAATCTCTTACCGCCAAGCCATGTTTTGAGGTTAGGAAACAGATAATAGTCACTCGAGGCTAGGTCTGGAGAGTAGGGAGGGTGCGGCATCAACTCGAACTTCAGATCATAGGTTTTAGCCATGGCAACGTGCGAAGAATGCGCTGGTACGTTATCATGATGAAACAAAATTTTTTTCGTCGCCAAATGAGGTCGTTTAATTTGCACCTCGTGGCTAAAACGTTGCAATAAGTCTGCGTATTATTGACCAGTGATATTTTTACCCTTTTCGAGGTAATCAATGTATATAATACCGCTTGCATCCCAAAAAACAGTAGCCATAACCTTGTTGGCCGATAAAATTGTTTTTGTCTTCTTTCGAGTTCGTTCTCCGGTTACAATCCACTGTTTAGACTGTTGTTTGGTTTCAGGAGTGTAGTGGTGGACTCAAGTTTCGTCAACTGTAACGAATCGATGCAAAAATTCGCTAGGATTATGCTTATACAGCGCCAAATTGGTCGACTGTTAGTAAACGCGGCACCCATCTTGCACAGGGCTTTTCCATATGCAAATGTTGGTGCAAAATATTTTTCACACGTTCATATGACATCTTGCAGGTCTCAGCTATCTCACGCACTTTTGATCTGCGATCTTCCAGCACTATTTTATGAATTTTTTCGATCATATCTGGAGTTGTGATCTCAACGGAGTGTCCTGAGCGTGGCTCATCAGAGGTGCACACACGATTCATTTCAAACTCGGAAACCCACTGGTTAACGGTTGAATATGATGGGGAGGATGTCCCCAGTGTTGAATCAATCTCTTCTTTAATTTCCTTCGGCGCTAACCCCTTCAAATGAAAGTATTTGATGACAGCACGCTTTTCCAATTTTTCCATTTTCACAAACAACACAGAGGCGTCTTATTCAGCGTGCTCTCAAACGTAAACTAACAGGGCGATCGGGCTGAAACTATACCTACAAGCTATCTAAGGATGGTACTGTAGAAAGCCACCTCCAAAGTAGGCCTAGGGGCGCCATCTGTTGGTCAGACCGGGGACTTATCAATCCGGCCTCGTACTTATGTATGTAACGATGTACCGATTAGATTCGTGAATAAACAAAAATTTAGCCTCGAATATAGGAGTTGAATCGCAAATTTTTATCTGCGAAGAGTAAATACGTGAATGTAGGAGCTTTTACTGTATAGTCTATCTTTCTTTTGTAGGAATTTGCCCTCTATGATGAAATGAATCTTCAGTGATTAATTTACTCTCTGTTGTCACATAAATAACAAGACTTTTGTCCTTATGTGTATGTTACATTAATATATGCCCATACGATGGAATGTTTTCAAATATTTCCACATTCCCTCATATTTGAAATATGATCTTAATCAATGCTCGAGAACTGTTCTTCATTATTTCCAATGATAGATATGATAAACTAACAAGCATATATTGACACAATAATATATTGATATCGAAAAAGGAACTATAAAATATAAGATATATAATGCAAAATATTAAATAACAAATAAGAAATTATTCCCAATCTTTTAAGTAATGTAGTTAGTAAGATTATATGAAAAAAATAATTAAAATAGAAAATTTAAAAAAGTATCACTAGCATCATTCCAACTTATATCCACATGAAGTGTCTTCCATATTCTCCAAAAAATCTGCTATCCCCTTTTTTCGATTACTGTTTGTTAGTTCATTCTGTCTCCGTTTATATTTCTTCCCATGAATGCATCCGTAACAGCAATACTTTTCGAATTCAGTTTGTAGGCGAAACTTTTCTAGCTGCAACATTTTTTTCTCGTCCATTAACGCCACTCTAGAATTTATTAATTTAATTAATTCTTTTTCTATGTTGTTTACATGTTTTTTAAATTTGTTCCAAAGTATACAAAATTTTATAATTGAACTGAGCTAAAGAAACAGTTATAATGCAACGAAGAGAATTATATAACTACAGAGAAACAACCAAAACATAAAAAGGAAACCTCGAATATGTATGACTGTTCAAGCAATAAGCAAGCTCGTAAAATAAATTACTAATCCAAAGAAACAAGAAAAAACGACACATGTTACAAACTAATAGAAATTTTTATTCTTATAACAACCAAAGAAAAGTTGATAAAATTTTAAATAATTAAGATAACAATAGCAGTTCTCCAATAATACAAAAAAAATTACAAATTGAATGAAGTTTTTATTCATTGGGCAGCCAATTTTTATTCATTTTTTTTTATGAACTAATCTTTTTATCTTCTTAAGGTCGTCAGGCAAGATGTTGTAAATATGAGGAGCCAAAAAGGTATAGCATCTGTTGCCACCTGTTTTTCCCATCTTTGGCGCTCGGTAGCTGTGTAGAATAGAATGTAACCCATAGCATTGAGTATTTTGAGCTATTTGATCTATATTATTGTTGCCATCTCAGGATTCTTAGACCAATTTAATAGACGTGGTTCGTAATAGAGCTTATCCGAAGAGTAGGTTAATTTCCGTCCCATTTAGATCTTCAAGAATCTTTTTTGAATAACTTCACCCTTTCCCATTATAATGAAACATTTTCGGAAATTTACCAAGAAGAGAAAAAAATAATTTTCAATTATTGAGAACTTAACTAACAGTGATAGAGGGGCAACTAACTATATTGATGCCGGGATAGGGGTCACACACATGAAGAAACCCGTCGATGGTTCACACCATCTAACCCGTTGTAGACGTATGTAAAATAAATAAAACAGGTGGTTCGCGGGTAGACAACACCGTTTTGGAAATATGGTGGACGGCCTGGTTTGACTTTAGAGTCGACCCGTGGCAACGCGTGCTGCAGACGATCTATGGAGACTTTGTGTTTTAGACATGTCAGTTTTCATAGGTCCGAAAACTGACATCTCTAAAACACGAAGTTTCCACAATGCTTACAAATGAAAATAAAACAATCATCCAAAGATTAGTGGATTAAATACTGAAGAAGGGAAGAAAAATCCCGAAACGTCTATTTTAGATAGTGTTTAAATATTCTTATAAACCTTAAACCCCAAAAAAACAAACTATATATATATATATATATATATATATATATATATATATATATATATATATATATATATATATGACAACAATATTTCAGAATTTCTTTTTATTTTGAATGTTAGAATGTAACTGTTTTCTGTGATATGTGATTTATATTTTTGATTTACATGTGTTAAGAATTTATTTTATTTTTGGAAATATTTTCTGTATATATGATTTAAGAGATGTTATTTTACAATAAAAGTGTTATTGTGAAAAAACATTATTTTATTTTCAATGAAATAAAATTATGCCATTCAGATTTTCACTGTAATATAGTGAAAATCTAAATAGCATAGTTTTATTTCATTGAAAATATGTATATCGATTTTCATCAAGTAACGACCTCCTCAATCAAATTACTCATTATTTTCTCAATTTTTTAACAGTCTAATTGAGGCAGAAATAATCTGCATCGATTACCCCATTTCAGTCAAAATAAATTCGATCGTTGGAAATCTAGAATTCAAAAAAGGCGCCTTTCGGTTTAGTTTCCCATAATGGCACGCGTAGCGCTAGTTTCTATGCAGAGACGGCCATATTGTTTCCTATGTCGGAGCACTGAGTTTTTATTTCTCATTAGGGTCTGTTCTGTGGGCCAAACCACTCACAACGTCAACAGCGGACTACTTCAGAGTGGCAGTCTATATTCCGTACATAGATTCGTTGCTACAGTCCCTTCCGGCACGGTTTTCTGACCAGAAAGAGTTGCCATACACTGTCAAGAGGCTCCATTCCAAAACAACACAAGAAGGAACAACAACCCTTGATGCGCTGATAGAAGTGGAGAAATTTAATGTCACATCCACAGTGAACTGGAGTTGTGGATGCGATATTGGGTTGGGAGGGAAGTCGACTTTGTGACTGCAATACAACATACAGCATGTTTTCCCGACGTGCGTCAGGCTCTTCTTGTACCTCGTGCTGCCATGTACAACGGCCACAAATGAACGAACATTCAGCAGTATACGCCGGATAAAAACATGGCTAAGGTCCACAATGACCTCCGACTGAACGGACTAGTTTTAAAATCCATTCATAGAAAAACGATAAACAGTGTTAACTTTGAAAACATAGACAAAAAGGCTCGGTGTCTTGATTTACTTTAAATAAAAAACTGGTCGTATTCCTCTCAATTTTTTCAAGCCATCCTTACCAGAGTTCCTCCAATCTAGTCACAAAAAGGCCACAAACAACGCAAAGGGAGCACTGAACTTAGTATCCCTCTACCGTGTATGTATGTTGATGCTATGTTTGTTAATTATCTTGCAGCTTTGAATATTTTCTTGGGAAAGCCGTTTAGATTCAGTATTACTTTCGTATACTCTTCAGTTTCTTTACCTTCCAATAAGAATTCAGACTATATGTTTGGCGGAAACATGTTCCTGGAGATGTGCATGAACTTTAGTTCATCTAAGGAATATTTTTCAGTTAAAGCAACTCGAAGTTGCATGATCTTTTCTAGAAGAAATTGTCTATAAGATAACAGAAATTCGTTCGTTTGATTTTGTTCTTACCTTGAAGCGTCAACATTTGCTATTCTCTGATGAAACAGAAGTAATTTTTCTTCCAAACTCCTGGTTCCTTGATCCCGCTTCAAATGTTTCATCTTCATGAATTCTTTATTTACGGGATATGGAAATACTTTTTCGGCTGACGTTTCATATCTTCTGTTCACGCTCATATATTTTAAAATTATTTCGCCTTTCTTAGTGATCTTCTTCAAATGGTCTAATGTTATGTGTGCGTTTAAAACGAGCGATTTTCTTTGAGCGTTGTCCATTTGTGTATCACGAAAAATTTTATCCTTTAAAATGAATAATATGTTTGAGAATTCTTCGTGAGTATCTTCCAAATGCCGCAATTTTTCACCGTCAGTATCGTTCAGGAAAACTAATTTCGCTTGAAGTTTTTTCACCAAATCTAGCAGATATACCATTTTTTTCACATTCCTTTTGTTATCAATGTTCGACGAATCGAAGGCGATACGCTCCTTTTCGGTTGAACGTAAAAGTTTGTTATGTTTTCGAAAATACTCGTTCATTAGTTCTTTGGACTTGGTCCATGAATTTCTAAGTTTTTTATCAAGAGTTGCTTCTAACTTCTCTAGTTCATTTACAGACAATGCCATTATCTCAACATGACAAAAATGCTGTGTTTGGTTTTCTCTGATAGTTTCGTTATGGAGACATTGCATCTTATAAAGTAATGTTTTCAAGGTTTCTTGTTCATCGTTGAATTTTTGTCCATTTTCACAGTTATGGGTATTATAGTACGTTTTTAAGTCGGTGAGCTGAAAATTAAAAAAAAAAAGTTATTTTAAATATCTACGTATCATAACTTGATTATTTACGATTTCTACCTTTCAGGCATTTTCGTAAACAGCGTTTTCCAATATGTAGACATAAATTCTGTCAAAAAGGTACCGGGAATTATTAATTTAAAAATCGGCTTAAAACGATTGTTAAATTTTTTTTGTTGCTAAGTTGGCACAACTATTTTCTATACTGACGCAGAGTTTGAACGCGATCTCTCATTTAGTTTGTTTACACTGCTCGATTTTGTCAGTTCTTACAAGTGTGTTTTGCGATTTTCACAATGAATAAAAATATCGAGCAAAATTTATCTCAAATTTAGAATTGCAAATGGAATTTCGTGTGCCGAATCGCTGAAAATGTTACAGAACGCTTACGGTGAATAAACTTTATCGAAAACTTTTGAATTTGGGAGGCTTTTACTTGGTAAAATTCCATTATCGATAATAAAAAACAAGTACTGTGTTTTAAGGAATTTTACTTAATAATTGCGATTCGTAACGCGTTTCACTACACCCTAGCTTCTTCAGACGAATGAATGTACAGAAAATAAGAATGAGAATATAAATATAAATGTTCTTGAGTAATTAAAAGCTTATTGGGTTGCTTCTTCTTAAGTGGTTATTTATGACAGGTATATCCAATAAAATTAAGGAATAGATTGCTCCCCGAAGATATTCAATAGAGGTGAAGGGCTTAAAACGACTTGTTCATTGATGAGTCTACTTGAGTGTTTGTATTTATTGATTTCTAAAGTTTCCCAAAGATCTACCTTCCAATATTTATTATCTATATGCAAAATTTCAAACTGTGGGTCGAAAGAGTGATTATTTTCTAAGAGATGATTCGCGTAATTTGAATCTGATTTTTTATTTGAAAAACTGCGTTTATGTTCCGATATTCTAATATTAAAATTTCTATGTGTTCTACCAATGTAGAAATTATCACAGTCATTGCAATTCAATCTATAAACACCTGATTTATTGTTTTACCTGGTTTGGTTTTATTATTTTTATATATTTGCCTACATTATTATTAGTTAGGAAAGCTATGTTGAAATTATTGCTACTCAAGAATTATTTCAGTTTCTCACTTGTAATGCCAACGTAGGATAAGGTGTTGAATTTTTGTTTCAATTTATCGATAGGGTAAACTTCATTCAATGCAATTCTACTTTGTTTTTATTTAAAATATTATTTATTAGTTTGGGATTGTAACCATTGATTACACAAATAGCCAAAAATAATGTTTACGATCCCCAAACTAATAAATAATATTTTAAATAAAAACAAATTAGAATCGCATTGAATGAAGTTTTCCTATCGATAAATTGAAATCATTCTTGAGTAGCAATAATTTCAACATAGCTTTCCAAACTAATAATAATTTAGGCAAATATATAAAAAATAATAAAACCAAACCAGGTAAAACAATAAATTAGGTGTTTATAGATTGAATTGCAATGACTGTGATAATTTCTACATTGGTATAACACATAGAAATTTTAATTTAGAATATCGAAACATGAACGCAGTTTTTCAAATAAAAATCAGATTCAAATTACGCGAATCATCTCTTATAAAATAATCACTCTTTCGACCCACAGTTTGAAATTTTGCATATAGATAATAAATATTGGAAGGTAGATCTTTGGGAAACTTTAGAAATCAATGAACAAGTCGATTTAAGCCCTTCACCTCTATTGAATCTCTTCGGGGAGCAATCTATTCCTTAATTTTATTGGATATACCTGCCATAAATGACCACTTAAGAAGAAGCAACCCAATAAGCTTTTAATTACTCAAGAACATTTATATTTATATTCTCATTCTTATTTTCTGTACATTCATTAGTCTGAAGAAGCTACGGTGTAGTGAAACGCATTACGAATCGCAATTATTAAGTAAAATTCCTTAAAACACAGTACTTGTTTTTTATTATTTATCAAAAACACGTGAATATAAGTGGTGGAAGATTTGTTCCCTTCTAGTCGGCCATCAGCATCTTCAACTGAAGTTAACTTCGATAAAGTGAAGGCAATAGTAATTGAAAATCGTTATTTAAATTTGACAGAGACAGGCAATGAACTTTCTGTGTGTCACGAATCAATTCGTACTATTCTAAACGACTGTTTGGGCATGAAACAATACATTTCCACACATCTCCTTTGAATTTGTCAATCTATTGAATACATGTTTAGACCAAAATTATTTCCAGTTTCGAAAGAAATCAGGACTTCCTATGAGATAGCAACTTAGCCCTCTATTGTCTGATATTTGACAGTAATTGACAGTTTGAAAAACACATCAATACTGAACAGCAGCCTGGCGATGAAATGTATCATGTTCTGGTATCGGTACGTTGATCATATTTTGGTTGGTCTTCATGGCTCAAATAAAAAATTAGATACATTTTTGAACTTCATCAATTAAAATTTTCCGTTGAAGCTGAGACATATAACATTTGAATCATAAACTCTACGCCTACAATTCTATGGTCCACGAGGCTTTTACTATCCCCCTCTCAATTCAAGATTTTAAAACGGAAATAAATTCAAAATTCTAATTAAACAACCCAAAATCTGTTAAAGCCAAGTTTATTATAAAAATATCGAAAAGTTGAAGAAAACTAGTTTCTATTATAAAACAGAATCAACTTATAGAGTTTCCATTCATTATAATCTTTCCTCATAGAAAATATAGAATTTAAATATAAGCTAGTGTACATAAACAACATGCTATTCCTTATGACGTTTAAAATATCCATCGATTTTACTCTAAATCTTTCTCGGTGCTGACATCTGAACTGATTTTTCCTTGAGCCTTACAATACGTCATCTATAGGCAGATTATTCTGTTCTGCCCAACATGTTTCACCTTTACCGTACTATTTAAACCATCCTCTGAGTCAGAAGATTCCTCTACGTTTTCAATATTCCTTCCTAAAGCATCCTGTATAAGTTCTTCTTCAGTCAAAGCGATAACAAACTCTTTGTCTCCCACAGCACAGTTGTTAATGTTCTCAATGGTTAAGTCATTTTCTGGATCGATGACCCTCAATGATTCGCCAATACTTTTCAAATCATTTTCACTGATTGGACGAAGTTTCTTCTGAAGCTCTGAGAATGGAATACTTTCATCATCTGATTCTTCTACTTCTGTAGTGTTATGCCCCAATGCTGTCCAACTTTTTCTAATATTTTTTGAGGTAAAGCCCAAGATTGGGCAAGATTGTTCACGGCATCTTTCCAAGTATACTGCTTCAAAATGGAAGTTATCTCTTCACTTTCATACGAAATGATATGATTAAGAAGGCATTTTCTATACGACACTTTAATGTTTTGAATTAAATTCTGAATCATAGGTTGGAGAACGTTAGGATCAGTATTAACCCCTTCCTCAGGTGGGTGCGATGGTGCATTGTCTACCAACATTAGAGTTTAGAGGGTTAGGTTAGATTAGTTAGATAGTTAACATTCATTGCATTTGATTTGATAAATTCCTGATTGCATGAATTTATCAAATCAAATACAATGAATGTCACGTAGCCTATGTCGGACAAACGGAGAAGTTTTGAAGCTAGATTCAAGAAACATATTTCCTCAGATAAAAATTCGCCAATATTTGAACACATAAAATCAACTAACCACTCGATATCATTGAACAATCTTAAAATCCTTCATAAATGTAACAAACGGAGAGAGATGAATTTGTTGGAAAGTTTGGAGATTAACAAACTATATAAAAACCCACAATTTATTACCCTCAACAGCCAACTAGAGCATAATGGATCCCCTCTACTCAATATTTAGGATAAATTTCATTCTGTACTTGTACTTGCCTACTCATTTATTATATTGTTAGTCACTTGAAAATGACCTTAGGGTCGAAACCGGTCGTGATTATTGAATAAATTGTGGAAAAGTGACAAAAGTGTCTCATTTCGTTTCACTTTGTAATAATATTAGCTGATAATTCTATGATTTATATTCAAAGCAGTATTCTATTCGATCGTTCATAATTTCACAAAAAGAAAACTATGAATACACAACATTCAGTGTTACTTGACTAAGGTCCGTGCACTGGATTTTTCCGGGGAGAAAGCCTCTGACACTACACGTTGGTACATTGATGTCATTGGCTGATGATACTATAGTTTGTATGTATTCTGGTAGATTGATGTATTTTCATAACATCCTAATATATAATCATTCCAGGATATATTTTGAATATAATCATTGCCTGGCAGTGGTATTAATTACCGGGTGGTTGATTCATATTTTATCATGAAATCGGTTGGATTGCAGTTCTTGTATCATATATATGGGCAACTCGTCGAGTTAAACCTCCTTTATATATATATATATATATATATATATATATATATATATATATATATATATATATATATATATATATATATATATATATATATATATATATATATATATATTTTACCTCTGACGAATTGCCTATATATCTGTTCATGCAATCAAACTGATTTCATGAAAAATATAAATCCACCACCTGGTAATTAATACCATTGCCAGGCAATGATTATAATCAAAACATATCCTGAATAATTATATATTAGGATAACTTAAATGTTATGAGAATATATCAATCTACCAGAATATATACATACTATAGCATCATCAGACAACGAGTAGTGTCAGAGGCTTTCTCCCGGAAAATCCAGTGTACGGACCTTAGTCAAGTAACACTGAATGTTACTCATTAATAGTTTCCTTTGTGTGAAGTGGTGAACGATCGAATAGAATACTGCTCTGAATATAAATATGACAAAATTGTCATTTAATTATATTACATTTATATAAACAAATAAATAAAATATGAAATGAGATTCTGAGCAGTATAAACTAAAGAGAAAACCTATGACTCTACCTCATTATTATTTTCGGAAAGAAACCTACGAAGAATATTACAAGATTTGATGACTGTTATCTTTTGTAACTGTTCAAACAAATTTTCTTCAGACCCAAAATCGCAATACTTTTGTGAAGATTTCTAGGAATAACGCCTGTTGTAGAAATAATAATCGGAAGAATAAATATTTTCTTCATTTTCCACATTTTTTAATCTCGTCGCCAAGCATCATATATTTAGAAATTTTTTCATTGTATTTATTTTGTATATTATGTGTGTCGGGTATAGCAATATCAATTATATATGTTATTTGATTCTGTTTATCATTAAGAACGATATCTGGTCTATTGTGTTTCACAGCTTTGTTGCAAAGAATTGTTTTATCAAAATAAAGTTTATATTTGTCATTTTCACAAATAATCTCAGGTTCATATTTGTGAAATTTTTTCTTTTGGGAATTAGGTCATGTTTAATTCCTAGATTAAAGTGAATGATATTAGCGACGGCATTATGTCTTTCTAAATAATCTGTTGAAGCAAGGACTGAGCAAGATGATAATATATGAAAAACTGTTTCTGAAGAACAGAAACATCTACGGCAAGAATCATCTATATTTTGTTTGATGATGTGTTTTCATAATTCCTCGTGAAAACAACCTGATCCTGGATCGCAATTGCCAAGCCTTCTGTTTCAGCAAACAATTCTCCAGATACTAACCATTTATTCGATGCAATTTCATCAATATAATCATTTTTCAATTCTTTAGGGTGCTTTCCGTGTAATTCCTTCTGCATCCAACTTTCTCTTTTAGAATTATCATCAAATATATCAAAATCTACTTTTTTCATTGTCAAGTTCAGAGGTGTAAGATTATAATCTGAAGCAACAACAATATCATGTAATTTAGACGTTCTCTGTTTATCATGAAAATGGGAACGTAGATGAAAAATCTGTTTACTATGAAGATTATTCAAATCAATTAATCCACGACCTCCAAGATGTCTAGGTAGTGTAACTCTCTGAACAGCTGACTTTGGGTGGTGTTTATGATATTTACAGAGCATTTTCCTCGTTTGACATTGTAATTCATTTAGATCAGTTTTAGACCATTTAATAATTCCAAAAGAAGATGTAAGAATAGGAACAGCATAGGAGTTGATAGCTCTGAAAAGGTTTTACTAGTTAAATAACTCTTGATGATAATTCTAAGTCTTTTGTAATATGAACTTCTAATATTTTCTTTAGTGCTGCTATGGTTAATTGTCTTCTCTTGACAAAATCCAAGATATTTATATGTATCTCCTTGATGCATTGGCTCGATTTCGATATTGGAAATCTTTATATAATCAGAGGTGATCTTTCCTTTTTCAATAGAAAGATTTTTACATTTTGGAAGCCCAAATTTCATATGAATATCATTGGAATAGTTGAAAGTAATCTCAAGTAGACTTTTTAAATGAGATCTGGTTCCGGCATATAATTTAATATCATCTAAATAAATTAAGTGACTTAATTTGAATTCAGTTAATAGACTTTTTATTTTGAAGCCGAAACTAGTAGCATTTAATTCATGAGATAATGGATTGAGGCAAAGACAAAACCAAAGAGCACTTAAAGAATCACCTTGAAAAATGCCTCTTTTGATTGGAATTACTTCGGATTTTAACGATTGTTTTGAAATATTTAAATGAAGATTGGTTCTCCAATTTCTCATTACAAATTCAAGAAAATGACGAAGTGTCTTATCAATTTTATAAATTTCCAAAATTTCTTGAAGCCATGAATGGGGAGAACTATCAAAAGCCTTTTGGTAATCAATGAAGGCTGTATGAATATTTCTCTTCTTAGTTTGAGCTTGATTCAAAGCAACAGAATCAATTACAAGTTGCTCTTTAGTACCAAGGTGTTTTTTCTACATCCTTTTGATGTTCGGAAAGAATATTATAATTCTCCAAATGTGCATAAATTTTTGGGTAATACATGCAGTTAGAATTTTATATATTGTTGGAAGGCAAGTAATTGGTCTATATTGAGACGGATCAATAGTATTATCACTTTTCGGTTTTAAATAAGTAATTCCTTGTGTGAAAAATAAAGGAGTAGCTGAGGGGTTCTTTATTATAAATGAAAAATATTCAGCCAATTTTTCATGAACGCAAGAGAATTTCTTGAACCAAAAGTTATGAATACCATCAACACCTGGAGATTTCCAATTTTTTGTGTGTTTAATAACTGATGTTATATCTTCGTTTGAAAATTTTTCAAATTGCATGCATTCTATTTCAGAAAATCGAGACCTTTCATTTAAAATCCAACTTGCATTGGAATTATGTTGCCTTGGCACTGCCCAAATTGAAGACCAATAATCAGTTAAAATATCAATTTTAGGAACTCCATTTCCAGAAATATTTTCATTTGAACCTGAAATAAATTTGTAAAAATGTTTTTCATTATTTTTGAATAGTTTGTTTTGGAATTTTCTATCTGAATTTATTTTATATTCACGTAGTCTAATGGAGTATACTGAAAGTTTTTGTTTTAAAGTATCGATGTATTCTATCAATTGTCCATTACTTATCTCATTATTTTTATGGGTTTTATATTTGAGAATATTTTTCCTCAAATATAAAACCTATATATATATATATATATATATATATATATATATATATATATATATATATATATATATATATATATATATATATATATATATATATATATATATAATAGATTAATCATCCTTTACCGATTTCAAATAATTCTTGTACAAAGAATCCAATCCATCCATCATTTGATGTATCAATAAATCAATGCACGAATTGTGTTTTCGTAAAGTACAAAGATATTGATCGTTAGCTTCATTCAATTCGTCCATGAGTGCCGAAATGGTACAATCTTTGACATCCAAAGCCCATTCAAACGTATGCCAAGTATGATCTAAATCATCCTTTAAACTTTCTGACTTTATTTTGGACAGAAATTCTCTCCAACTAAATTCATGTTTTTTGCGAGTTATAATTCCATATTTAATTTCTCTGCCCAAATAATTGACGGAAATATTACGTTTTTTTTCTAAGGCTTTTCTTTTCTTCTCGAGTTTTCGTTCACGTTTGGATAGGCGTTTTTCTTTTAGCGGCATTTTACAAGAAAAAACGTGCGAAAAAACAACACTGTCAAAAGTGACAATAGAATCATAATTTTAATCGGAATAAAACTATGCGATGTTCATTTCAAGATATTGAAATAAAAGTAATAAATAAAAGCACTACTTCTGTATATTCTCCGGTCAGACATATTTCAGCTAACTTTATCGGAATAATTAACTTGCATATACAATTCAGCTGTCATCCAGTCGTTCTTGTTCGCCAAACCAAGAGTTCATTGAAGAGCCCCATTTAAAAACGGGTCTTTGAAATGGACTCAAGAAAAAATATAAACAAGAGGAAGAGTGGCAGCTATTGCTGTGAGTATTCCACAACGTTCAGCTGATACAATTCGTCCTACTTGCCTCTCTTTTTCAGCCCAAACTTTAAGCATTTGTAAGACTTTATTAATGCCTGTTTCATCCAAATTTAGTATATGATCAGGAGTAAAGTTAAAGCGTGACATTAAACGTTCGAAATTATCAAAAAATTCAATCTCTGTAGTTTTATTGAATGCAAAACTTCTTGCAGTGCTTGTAGCTTTCTTGGGCTGAGTTCCTGATTCCTGTTTCCAAACCCTGCTGCTCAATCTTTCCCGGCACGTTTATTTTTTCCCAAGATTCTGGATATTTGCATGTTTAAAGTTGCTGCAAGGATAATCTATAATGCATTTTGCTGCAAGTCAACAAATATTCTGAAAAAATCGTCCGAACAAGGCAGTATGTAACACTTCCAACAATAAGATCGTGATTTCCGTAAGAGATTATTCCATATTCCTATTAGAGGATTTATTACTCTAGCTCCAAGACTAGAGCTAACAAGAATCATCACACCGCTATTTTGAATTACTTTCTTTGCACCTATCAAACTGAAATAAGATATATTTAGAAGATCAAATAGATAACCCAAGCCATTGTACACTGCTCAAATCAAAAATACATCACATCTAGTTAGCTTCTCATTTCGCCGCTTTGAGTTCTTTGCATATCCTTGCCTTCTTCAAAACTCACTGAATATAGCATAATATTGGTGGATGCGCTAATTGGGTAAGATCCGCAACCTCTTCTTGTTCTTCTATTAGAACTTTTTCGAAAAGTAAAATTTGGTCATGAAATATTCATTTTCCGAAGCTCTTTTTTGATAGAATACTTTCTTTTCTCTTGTGCTTTTTCTTGAAAATTGCATATTTTCTGAGACACAAATCATGTAAGCATCTATAAAGAAACTTTAGTAGAAACTATTAACTATATTGTATTATATTGCGTGAATGCCGGATTATCAGAAAACATACTTCTGAGTTTTCCGAGAAACTACTATATTAGAATTTTATTAAACAGTTAACGGAACATCAAAAGCATAACTACAGCGCTATCTATCAGTTGTAGAAAGTGTTTCGTAAACTAATTGTATAAAATTTAAAGGTAACGACTGTCCTGTTTTCATGGAAGCGCATGAATCGAAAGAGGACATGACGTAACATTCAATGACCTTGCATATGTTTGTAAACACACAAAAAGACACGTTGAATCGCTTTTTTCTCCAGAAGAAGTGCAATTTTTTACCTGAAATTCAACATTCGGCGATTACCATGGATTTTCAAGAAATGGCAGTCATCGACGAACAGAATACCACGGTAATTATTAAATGTCATTCAGAGAATTTTTTACAATCAATAATTTTATTAGTGCACAATCAAGTTGACCAAGAATGTCGATTTGTGATTTTGGTCACGCTTTTGGCATGGCATGTTGTAATGTTAAGCTTTTCAATGTTAAAGTAGGGTTGCTTGATAGTTAAATCTACAAAAAGTTGAAATTTGGTTTCGATAAGAAATTCCATCGAAATTTACAAATCAGAGAGGCACTTTTGGGTTATCAATTCCTGAGACCTAACGCATGCGTATTTCGTTTGATTATTCCCGCATAAAATAATGAAATCAAAGGTTTTTTGCAGTTATGTTGTTTGTTTACTGAAATCAAGTCAAAGAGTAATTAATTCGTCAATCAGTGTAATGATTTTAATGAAGTTAATTAAATATAAACAACTTTATTTTATATATTAGCCTAGTGTTAGTAGGCACTAATATTGGTGGATGCGCATTTCGAAAAGAATTCATTTAGCTTTACTTCAGTTCAGTAGATTCTTCCGAAAATTCTTCAGATACGTGAACTATACTTTTCTCTATACTATTTTTAAGATTAACATATTTTCAATGCATATTAAATTATCGTGTTGAAAATCAATTGTCTATCTTGAAACCTTAGATTTACTAGAATTCAAAAGTATTTCGTGGAAATTGTCGTAAAAATAATTGTCTTTCCTCATTCTTGATGTAAAATGTCTTATTGGAACGCGTTTTATAATCAATCCCATAAGATAGGAACAAATGGGGTTAAGTCCGGAGATCGTGGTGACTTTTCTAGGTCATATACCATATTTCTGCATTTGGCAGATTCAAAGATAAACAGCTTTTCAGAACAAGTTATTGCTGTAGAAATGACATACAGGGTGATTATATTGGGTCGACCATTAGAATATATTTTAATATAAATAAAATGAAACACTTTGTCCACAATGTTCATTTTTAATACATGCGCCGTTGTCGACAGTTATGCCATTTTCGAGTGTCTAAAGCTAACAGTTATAAGAAAGAAAGTGCTAAGTATACCTATTTTAAATTTTGAGTAGTGGGGAGCGATTTAATTCTAGTGGTTATTGAGGGTGGTGGTTTGTTAATTTCCAAACTGTCCAATAGATTCATTGTTTTCCCTTTATTTAGCTTTGAAGTCTAAATGCTTACTGCTTTAAATAAGTTCCGAACTTCTGAAACAAAACAATTTCGAAACCAGTCACAAAAAATAGCACTTGTAACCCACGCTTTCTTATCAGCACGTCAAAACACTGGCGAGTCGTTCTTGTTTTGATTTTTTAAAGCATGATGATTTAACGGTCTGTAGAGCAACAGTAGCAATAGTGTAACTATCATTTGCTTCCTTGAATCCAGGGGCAGTTTCGTTCGACATTCTCATACAAAATAGTGTCGTTTATCCTGCTTAGGATTGTATCCTCCATCATCTACTAGGTTTACAAATTCATCTGGATACCTTTCTGCTGCAGCAGTGCCTAAAGATGTAGCTTCTCCAATGATTTCAATGCTATACAATGATTGTTGCCTCTTAAATTTATTGAACCAACCTTCCGATGCTTGAACACCTCCACTACCACAACTACCAACAGGCTCTTTAAAATGATAATTGGACCACTCCAATTGGTTACGGACTTCGATCTTTAATGACAGTTCCATTTTTCTATAGCTGGATCACGAACACCACCTTATTTTCCCTTTCGGTTTTTTTATGGATCTTACAGTTGACTGGTTAAAATTGAAAAAGCGTGATATGGATGCAAACGACTCTCTAAGGTAGTGGTTTCCAACCTGTGGGGTATTGGTGAGGTAGTTTATCATTATTATTCTTCTATGTAAATTTTTACATAATATTGTATATTATTTTGTAGCCCATTAAATAAATTATATCAGTTGAATACTTATGAAATTAGATTTTAAGAAGAATTAAGGGGGCGCAACAATTATCTTTTAACGAGGGGCGCAGATACAAAAAGATTGGAAACCACTGCTCTAAGGCGTTAACGATCAAGCTTTTCTATTTTCTCTCTAAGTGGTAACACTGATTTTTTCTTATCGGCATTCGTTTTTCAATTTCTTCAGGCGACATAAATTAGGAAGACAACGATAGAGACGTATTACTCGATCACAATTTTTGTAATGAATGGAAAAATGAAATAATAAAAATCGCAAAGCGGCTTTTACCAAAGTACGGAACCTCTAATAAGTGGCATCTAACTATATTCTTTATGCATTGAGTGATGAGGTTGTTTTACCCAAACATTTTGTTCGTTTACATTCTCAAAAACACAGGCCGCGGCGAAGGCGGCTTATGTCAAAGGAATATCCGAACTAATGCAGTGACGATATCATTTAAAACCATACTTTAGGTGTAGCGCTAATAAGATCTATTTTCTTTTTATTAGTCAAACGAAGCGTTTACGAAGGCTACCGAATCCTATGTATTAATACATATGTATGTACCGATGAGATCAGCGAATAAAGAAATCTTTAGCCGCGAATATAAGAATTAGGTCGCATTTTTAGTCGAGAATAGTGATATTTGTATGTGCTTCATTTCAAATTGATATCCTACGATATGTATCTGATCTGCTTCGTAACAAGGTACATTCTGTCAAAAAAGTATCAGAAATTGGTCAATGAAACACAAATTATTTATATTTCTATGTTCTGTATTTACCGTCTGATCTTGTAGCAAGAATTCCAAGTGCCTAATACCGGTATAATCAAAGAACTTGGCTGTTGATCGACTTTAACATGTTTTTTTCTGTTTCGGTTCACTTGGAAGGCCCATTCCGAAGCTTGTTAACTGGTTTGCATGTCAAACTCATAAACCCATGTCTCATCACCAGTTACAACGCGTAATATGAAATGTGGGGTTGGAATTGACTCGTCCTAGCATGTCTTCAGTTACGTTTACGCCATTCAAATCTTGAAGAAAACTCAGGTCATTGATTATCGTCGTTTTTCTTTCACAGTTCAGGATATGTTGTTCATTTTTAGTAGACCCTGTATAAGAATGATACAAATAATTATTTCCTGTTGCGTTATTCTGCAATCTTTACTTCCTGTTGTACGTCTTCCTACTTCCACAGTCGATTCCCGATTGTAATAAAGTGATAACTTTCATTATTACCTGGCGTGAAATACAAAAAAAAGACGTAGCTCGTCAGCGCATTGAAAGAGTATTTTTATTCCCATCGAATCCGCTTTGAAGCCTTCTGATTTCTCGTACTCGTCCCCCGGTGTATTCCTTGTTCCACTCTCTACTGCGCAATATCTCGAAACAACAACGCAGCGGTGTCACATTTACACTGTCACTGCTATACGCCTGGCTGTGCGTTTTTATTCACATTTCTTTTAAGAGGCAAATTACAAACGTTACTACGCATTTTTTCTGTGTGGGACAGTGAACGGTGAGTCCATTTATTCGTTTTGTTTATTCTACCAGAAATCCGTGTAAAGTTTGATGAATTATCTCATTATCTACCGCATAGTAACAGGGATAACAAAATCTATAAATATTATTGAACTACCGGCTTTTGTTATTTATTTTGTTTTGTGATTAATGTCGAAATGAGTGGAATTGATTAATTTTTTGCTTTATTGAGATTATTAATACAATTTTCATTGTTCAGAGTGAGTATATGTTATTTGTTGGATGGTGAAGTGAAAATTTGCGTTTACCTAGTGTTTCAAATATATGTCAAGGAGGATCATTAGTCATAGGTTTTCTTTATAAAGCGTTCATTTCTTGGTTTGTATTTGTTCAAACTAAGTTATATCAGATAATGCTGAAATAAATTCAAACTTCTCGGAAGAAGCTTTCTTCAGCAATGTTCCGTTATTGTTTTATGTATTGAACAAAATGAAACGCAAAATAATTTGCGACGTTTCCTTTACTATGATTCCTAGTTCGCCAGTCACTTGAAGCATCGTTTGTTTACATTTTGTTATTGTTTTCAGTTTTATATAGATTAAATAATATATTGAATTGTTGGATACTATTGTTAAATTTAAATAAATTAGTGGACAAAAAACTATTAATTTTTGGTGACTTATATAAGGTTAATATTGTTGTAGAACCCTCGTATTTATTAGGGGTGACCATCGAGCAATCAAATTTTTGAATGATGGAATCAATGAATCAAAGTTGATGAATTCATTCGCAATAATAACGATAAACTCAACCAATGCCGAGTATGGTAAAAGATAAAATGAGCTGCTGTAAAATTTTCTTCCCATCCAACATATACCGGGTGACCATTTAAAGCGTAATCGTCGTATAAATGTATTTCTGTTGAATATATTGAAGCAGTATACAGGGTGTTACATAAGGGAATGTCACAACTTGAGGGGATAAATCTACGTGCAATTTGAAGAAAAAAGGTTTATATAAACATAGGTCTGCAAAAGCTTCGTTACGGAGCTACAGGGTGTTGAAATTTCCGGAAAAAATTGTTTTTACTTCAAATCTCCTGCAGTTTTTGAAATGTTCACCCCAAATTTGGAATGCAAGCTATTTTTTACTAAAATTCACAAGGTGTTTTCTTTTCCGAGGCCATGTCTCCTTTTGCCCTTTTAAACTCTTTTGCAGTACACCACTGATCAGCGTACAATCAATTTTCGTCATCTTCGTTCAGTTCAAAAACTTTTTTGACACCTGTAATTTTTTCGTATCTCCAACCGTTTTCGAGTGAAAAATTATCGAATTGGAATTTTTTGAATTCTATGTTATTCGCTAAATGAAAAAAAATAATAGAAATACTCGATAGGTATGCCCAAAATTTGCTTTTGTTTTGATAGCTCGTCTTCTGAGACTCAACTTATACTTATTCAATATCAGACTAAAAAAAAAAGAACAATTAAAAACTAGATAGATTGCTGACAGTGTCCTCCACCTGCAAGTATACAGGCCTGTGTCCTTATTTGCATACATTCCTGGGGTATTTCTTATCGTGGCACCATTAAGCAATCCGTTTTTTGAATGATGATGGGATCAATGTATCAAAGTTGATGATTTCATTCCAAATAATAACGGTAGAAAACTCAGCAAATGGCGAGTGTGGAAAAGATAAAAGCGAAAAAATTACAACTATCAAAAAGTTTCTAAATTGAACGAAGATGACAAAAATTGCTTGTACGCTGATCAGTGGCGTACTGCAAAAAAGTTTTGAAGGGCAAAAGGAGACATGACTCCGGAAAATAAAACACCTTGTTGATTCTAGTTGAAGTTTAGGACGTGTAATGATGGAAGCTGTAAAAAATAGCTTGCATTCCAAATTTGAGCTGAATATCTCAAAAACTGCAGGAGTTTTGAAAAAAACCTTTTTTTCCGGAAATTTCAACACCCTGTAGCTCTGTAACGAAGCTTTTGCGGACCTATATTTATAGGAACTTTTTTCCTCAAAATTGCAAGTAGATTTACTTCCGGTTGTGACATAATATTATGTAACACCATGTATATGCTGTTTATTCGCGGAGTATATGTTCCGTAAATATGCTGCAATCATGAAAACCGAGAATATGGAATGGTAATTTATATGGCATTATATGGAATACGTTCCTAGGTGAAAAAAAAAATTACAAAATCAACTTAATTGAAGTTTTTGACCATATTGTGGTTTAAAGAAATTTGTAATTTTCTCTTGCTTGGCAGTTCTTAAAAGCTCTTTAATTCAGACTGATATTCATCAGTGGCATCAGCAATTTGACTCTTAAAAATAGGACTTCATTTCATAGACGGATCAATCATTTTCAGTGCTTTTTAAAGCCTCGTCTTCAATAGACTATGAAATCAACATTTCCTCCAAATTTTTCAACCATAAATTAGGAAGACAGCGAATGGAAGAGAACGAAACAATAAAAAAACGGTTTTTACCAAAGGACAGAGTGTCTAATAAGTGACATTCAACAATATACTTTATGTATGAGTAATAAGGTCGCTTTACTTTAACATTTTGCTTGTTTACATTCTCAAAAACAGCAACTGCGGAGAAGTCGACCAATGTAGCGCCGATATCATTCTAATACTTTGGGTATTAGTAGTAAGAAGATATACAGGGTGTTTCCGAATAAGATGTCATAAATGAAGGATGCGAATCCTGAATGATTTGAGCAAGAAAGTTCGAAGAACCAATGGTCAAAAATGCTTCGTTGCCGAGATACAGGGTGTTAAAGTTGAGAAAATTTTCGATTTTCTCTCGATAAAACCTAGACTTCTCAAGATTTCGGACTCAAATTTTCCACATAAGCTATTAAACACAATCTGAATCACCAGGTGAGGCCAAATTTTGAAACAGTATACAGGGTGATACTTTTCATGGGCCATGTTCCATTTTACCCTCGGAACTTTTTTGGCACTCCACTGGCACTAACAAAAATAAAATCGAATAGATCATTCAATTTGAAATTTTTTGACTCTTGCATTTTGATCGTAACTATCACCGTTTCTGAGATATTAATTATTGAAAATAATCCAATAGTTTTCCCATATCGAAGCCATGGAGATATTATCTTAATAACTGATGCAATTTTTCAGGAATTGAGCTAAAATTTACATCAGATATCTTCTTATTGTATGTTTATAACAAAATGAGGCAGAAATTCCTGACAGTATACAGGGTGTTATTTTTTCACGTGCATTTTCCTCTTTTTGCCCCCTGAACTTTTTTGTGGTGCGCTACTGGTATATTCTGAAAACAGAATCAAACAGATTATTCAATGCGAAAACTTTTCTGTTCCTTGTATTTTTCCGTATCTGCCACCATTTTCGAAAAATTAATCAACAACGCCCGAACAGGCTACCCCTTTGCCTCCGTATATTTTTTCGGTGCATAACTGACGTTTTTCGTAATCAGAAACGGATTTTTCATTCAATTCGGATAATTTTGTGCTCATCTTGATCCTCATGTCTTTCACCGTTTGAATTGAAAATCATCAGAATTTATCGTGTCTTCCTCATATCAGAACACGTTGGTGATTTCAAAAGGCTTAGTAGGCTCTGATACAATTTTGCAAATGAAATCATAGAAAAAAAACTTGACACTTCTCATAAGTCCTACCAATCTAGTGGTGCAGATCTTAAAATGTGAACTTCGTTTGAAATTCGAGCTCAAGGTCTTCACAAATTGCCGAAATAACATGAAAAATATCTTCAAGCTTTCAATACGGAAGGGACTATACGATTACTTTTCTTGATTAATATCTCGAAAATGGTGGCAGATACGGAAAAATACAAGGAACAGAAAAGTTTTCGCATTGAATAATCTGTTTCATTCTGTTTTCAGAATATACCAGTAGCGCACCACAAAAAGTTCAGGGGCAAAAGAGGAAAATGCACGTGAAAAATAACACCCTGTATACTGTCAGAATTTTTGCCTCATTTTGTTATAAACATACAATAAGGAGATATCTGATGTAAATTTTAGCTCAATTCCTGAAAAATTGCATCAGTTATTAAGATAATATCTCCATGGCTTCGATATGGGAAAACTATTGGATTATTTTCAATAATTAATATCTCAGAAACGGTGATAGTTACGATCAAAATGCAAGAGTCAAAAAATTTCAAATTGAATGATCTATTCGATTTTATTTTTGTTAGTGCCAGTGGCGTACCAAAAAAAGTTCCGAGGGTAAAATGGAACAAGGCCCATGAAAAGTATCACCCTGTATACTGTTTCAAAATTTGGCCTCACCTGGTGATTCAGATTGTGTTTAATAGCTTATGTGAAAATTTGAGCCCGAAATCTTGAGAAGCCTAGGTTTTATCGAGAGAAAATCGAAAAATTTTCTCAACTTTAACACCCTGTATCTCGGCAACGAAGCATTTTTTGACCATTGGTTCTTCGAACTTTCTTGCTCAAATCATTCAGGGATTCGCATCCTTCATTTATGACATCTTATTCGGAAACACCCTGTATTTTACTTTTTTATCTGTCGATTTTCCGGAAATTTCAACACCCTGTAGCTCCGTAACGAAGCTTTTGCGGGCCTATGTTTATATGAATTTTTCTTTCTTAAAATTGCACATAAATTTATTTAGATTTATACACGGTGTTACTATTATATAACACCCTGTATAAAACAAGATGCATTTATTGTGTCTTTAAAATTATTTTCAAATAATGGGGCTATTCTATTAATTCATATCAAAGTTATGTTTATTTAAATGGGACGCCCTATAGTTCTCATCATTTTTAAATGTGTTGAGGTGAAATGAGGTGAGTTTTTCAGATCACTATGCATTCTGGCAATAAAACACAAAATATTTCCTGAACCGACTTCAGTTTTCGTCGCGAATTCTCCTTTTTTTCTTCTATCGATTCAAAACGGGTACCTCGAGGTGGTAATTTGAGTTTCGGAAAAAGAAAAAACTTGGCCGGATTCATATCAGGTGCATACGGTGGTTGTTCGATGGTATTTTGGTCAAAATTCATTCACAATTATAGCCTTGTGAGATGGTGCAAAATCTATGAGTTTTCTTTCCACAAATCTGGCCTTTTTGGACGAATTTTCTTTCACAAACGCAGCATAACGCTCAGGTAATATTCTTTACTTACCGTGTGACCTTCTGGCAAGAACTCCGAGTGCACAACACCGCGATAATCAAAGCAAACAATCAACAATACCTTGGCTTCTGATCGACTGACATGGTTTTTTCGGTGTTGGTTCAATTGAAAGGCGCCATTCCGAAGCTTGTTGACTGGTTTGCATGTCAAACTCATAAACCTATGTCTCATCACCAGTTACAATGCGTTTTATGAATGTGTGATCGGAATACACTCGTTCTAGCATGTCTTCAGAGATCTTTACACTGTTCTTTTTAGTTTTATACAAAAGGTTCTAGACTGAATAATATATTGAATCTTAGGATAATTATTGTTAAATTGAAATGAATTAGTGGACAAAAAACTATTAATTTTTGGTAGCTTTACAGTAGGTCAATATTGTCGTAGAACCCTCGACTTTATTAAGGGTGATCATTAAGCAATGCGTTTTTTGAATGATGATGGAATTAATGTATCAAAGTTGATGATTTCAATCACAATAATAACGGTAGAAAACTCAGCCTAAGCCGAGTGTGGAAAAAGATAGAAGCGCTATGAGCATTATGAGCGACTGTAAAACATTCTTCCCATCCAATATATACCGGGTGGCCATTTAAAGTGTTATCTTACTATAAATTTGTCATGTGCTATTCCGAAGCTTGTCGACTGATTTTCAAGTCATACTCATGAACCCATGTCTCATCACCAGTTACAATTAATTTTATGAATATGGGGTCGGGATTAACTCATCGGAGAAACCCCGGATAAAGATACACAAGTCTCAGATACACCGACGAACTCTCTAACAAAATCAGTAACTACTTTTCCACATTGAACATGACTACTTCATTCTCAAGCGATCCCAACTTAAGCAGATTATTATTCTATGCCAAAAAAAAGAATGATAAATTCAAGCAATCAGGAATTTATCAAATTAAATGCAATGAATGTCAGGTAGCATATGTAGGACAAACAGGGAGAAGTTTTGAAGCTACATTCAAGGAACATATTTCCTCAGATAAAAATTCGCCAATATTTGAACACATAAAATCAATTAACTACTCGATATCATTGAACAATCTTAAAATCCTTCATAAATGTAACAAAGACAGAGAGATGAATTTGTTGGAAAGTTTGGAGATTAACAAACTATGTAAAAATCCACAATTTATTACCTTCAACAGCTAACTAGAGCATAATGGATCCCCACTACTCAATATTTAAAATAAATTTCATTCTGTACTTGTACTTGTCTATTCATGTATTATATGGTTATTCACTTGAAAATGACCGTAGGGTCGAAACCGGTCGAGATTATTGAATAAATTGTAGAAAAAAGACGAAAGTGTCTCATTTCGTTTTACGTTACTTTATCTACTTGCAACTTGTTGCGTATCACTTCGATGGCTTATTCATTGGTTTTTTACTTAATGTTTCCTCTAAGTGACCTAGAAAGATTACAGAAGTGGATAAATGCTGTAAAAAGAAAAAAATTTAAAACCACGAAGTCCACAGTCCTCTGTCATCATCATTTTGTAGACACAAATTACAGATATGGTTTAGTTGATGTTGGAGAATGATCCGGCTTCATCTCTTTTCAGTTATCCCGAGTACTTCTTACCCAAAAAACACGAGATTAAATCTCACAGGTAACATAACTGTGGTTAATTTTGCAACCAAGTATTTTATTACTGTAGTACTTGAGTAAAATTTCAGGTATTCTCATATATATGATTTCATTTTTATTACAGTCAGTACTAAAAGTCTTGAACGTTGAAGATGTCATCAGTTTTCAAGATATAATAATGTAGTAAACTACAGTCGTGATGCTAAATGGTCGAGAAATCATATTTATTACTTGAAAAAGCTTGAAAAATATTCAAACGCCTTTATTTCAACGTCTTAGACAAAGAAGGATATACTGCAATGTATCTCTCACTCTTTTTCGCATGGTTTCTCATATGGGGATTATAGCGTAAGCGTTCCAGGTTTGTTATTCAGTTCACTGGTTCAAACTCCGCGTCAGTATAGAAAACAGTTGTGCCAACTTAGCAACTACAAAGATTTTGACAATTGTTTTGAGCAGATTTTTTAAATATTCAATTCCTAGTACTTTTTTGGCACAGAATGTATGCTTTAACAGAACAGTTCTCGAATAAATCAAAATTTTGGGGAAATACCCTTTATCGAACATCTGTATCTTAGAATGTCAGTTTCAATACTAGAAAGTATAGAAGTGTACGAAACTGGATTGATAAGTCTCCGGCCTGACCAAGAGATGACGCCACTAGGCCTACTTCGGAGGTGGCTTTCTACAGTACCATCCATAGATAGCTTGTAGGTGTAGTTTCAGCCCGATCACCATGTTATTTTACGTTTGAGAACACGCTGAACAAGACGCCTCAGTGTTGTTTGTGAAAATGGAAAAATTGGAAAAGCGTGCTGTCATCAAATACTTTTATTTGAAGGGGTTAACACCGAAGGAAATTGAAGAAGAGATTGATTCAACACTGTGGACATTCTGTCCATTATATTCAACCGTTAAGCAGTGGGTTTCCGAGTTTAAAAGGGGTCGTGTGAGCACACTCCAGATATGATCGAAAAAATTCATAAAATAGTGCTGGAAGACCGCAGATCAAAAGTGCGTGAGATAGCTGAGACCTGTAAGATGTCATATGAACGTGTGCAAAATATTTTGCACCAACATTTGCATATGGAGAAGCTCTGTGCAAGATGGGCGCCGCGTTTACTAACAATTGATTCGAAAAACCATTTCTACCGCCAATTTGGCGCTGTATAAGCTGCTGGTATTAGCAATTTGCCTCTTAAAAATAAGATTTCGTTCCATAGACGGCTTAATTCTCATAAGAAATCACAAAGCTCATTTGCCATTCTAACCTTCACTAAGATTTTTCAAATTGAATGTCATGTTTCCAGTGCTTGTTGAAGCCTCGTCGTCTATAGGCTGTGAACTAAACATTTTATCCAAGTCGGTTTCAGTCAAATCTTTATCTTGCGATTCAACACCTCAGTGAAACTTGATTCTATATTTTCCAACCCATCTCGTCTTATTCCATTCGCAATTTCTGCAATATAAGTTTCAACTTCTGAAACAAAACAATTCCGAAGTCACAAACAATAGCTCTTGTAACCCATGCTTTCCTATCATCACGCCAAAACACTGGTAGGTCGTTCTTGTTTCGATTCTTCAAAGCACGAGAATTAATTGTTCTCGAAAGAATCAGTGGTTTAATAACACAATCTCCAGATGCATTAGAACATAGCACCAGTGTAAATCAATCCTTTGCTAATGGGCAAACTTTTCGCTTTTGGAAAGAGATGTTTCGTTTGGCATTCTCTTCCAAAACAATGCAGTTTCGTTAGTATTAAATACATGCTCAGGTTTGTATCCTCCATCAGCTACTAGGTTTGCAAGTTCTTTTGGATATTTGAAATCCTCTATCATCAGAACTACCACCAGGTTCTTCAAAATGTGGATGTAGACGTTTGGCCCTCTCCCGGATAATTTGACCACCCAGGGGCACTCTTCTTTGGTTGCGGTCTTCGAATCATAATGACAACGACCTTATTTCATCTTCGGATTTTTGAACATTGAATGAGCGTAATATGGATGCAAACGAATCTCCAAGGCATAAACGACCAAGCATTTCTATTTTTACTCTAAGCTGTAACACTGATTTTCTTTGTTTTTCAATTTTCTTTTGTCAGCGGTAGATACGTATTACTCGATCACAAGAACGTCTAATAATGGACATTTAACAATTTACTTTGTGCATTGAGTACTAAGGTCGCTTTACTTGAACATTCTGTCTGTTCACATTCTCAAAAACACCGACTGCGGCGAAGGCGGTTTATGTCAAAGGAAAAGCCGAACCAATGCAGCGGTAATATCATTTAAAAATATACTTTCTAGCTTTAGCTTTTCTACCTGCTGAAATTTGGTATCACAGTTGGAAGAACAAAACCTTGCAGCCAATACAGGATTAAATATATTGTTACGCCTCCTGTTAAAATTTCTCAGAACATGTCAGACGACCTTTTGTTTCATTTTCTTCTAAGCATCGATATATTTTTTTTCATATCACATTTTTTTCAGGAGGGGCCCATTCGTAAAGAATCTGGAAAGAGGGGACGTAAGCCAGGAAGGAAGGCCGCCGATAAAGTGGATATGAGAGCGAAATTAGGTTTGTTATGTGAAGAAATTTTTTAGTTTCATTAATTAAGTACTTCAGCATTATTAACTATTAGCTGTAAGTGCGTACTACTAAAAAGAGAATTAACCGTCTGCTAATCTACACATATGAGCCATAATCTTGATGTCTCACGTCATGTCTACAATATCTATACAATCGTACTTGTTGCCATTATAAAGTATTGCAAGCCAACACGTCTTCAAAAAATTTGGTATCCTAAGAATTCATCTTTCCCAAAATACGTCTGAAATCATCACAGAGAACTAAATCTTTTCAACTAGTTAAAAATAGTAACACATTTTCATTATGAAGTCATTAGGGCTGCTGGTGCAAGTAAACTTAGTGACAAAATTTCAAGAGCTATTGAATTCAGATCTCTAGCTGAGTCTTTCAACTACTTGATATAATGGTTGAGGATGTGATAACTGGCATTTCTGAATCTGTTTTACTCATTTTGTGGTCACCGAGCGAGTCCCAGTATCAGTCCCATACCTACTATAGCCATGAAAATGATACTGGGTCTCGCTCCTGTTCATCGGGTGATTAGAGGAGCGGCAAGGATACCTCAGTTAAATTTCAATCAGGTTCATGCCAGGCACTTTATAGGCTGAAATTGTTGCCTACGAGTATGAGGTCTGACATAACAATTCCCAAAATCAACATGAAGCTTGAGGGTCTCTATTAATTCACAGATGGCTCCAAAACTGCCCTCAGAGTTGGAGCTGGGGCATACGGTCGATTTGTTTAGGCAAGCACAAATATTGACCATTTCGCTAACCTGCTCGCGGAGTATTAACACGCAATGTCAATAAAAATCATTATGAATAGTCAAGCTCCACTGAAGCCACTGATATCTGACAACTGCACAGCGCTTGTGGTGCAGAATGTCGTTACCAAATTGGGGGAGGCCAATAGTCTTTGTCTGTTGTGCCACTATGGCATAGAGGACACTGAGAAGGCCGACTTGTTCACTTGAGGGGCTGCGTTAGGACACGCTGGGACGGACCTGGTTTCAGAATTCCCCTGGAGATCCCAAAGGACTCGTCAATATACAAATAAGCTATGTTAATTACTGTACATTAATATTTGATAAATTATTCAATAAAATATGTATACAAGCACTTGTTTTAACAGACAGTAATTTGTGACAAACAACAACCAACAAACAAATAAATATATAAATACAAGTTAAACTATAATTTCAATTTCACTCTCACTAAACAATGTCCTGTGAAAAGTATTCATTTAGGGTGTAATTTGCCAATTTCTTTAATCTTTCCTTCAGTTTAAATTTCAATCTATTTGCCTTTAGATTTCTATCTTCTTCTGGAATCTTGTTGTAAATGGAAATACAGGAATATTGAACATTTCTCTGAAGAAAGCCTAAGTTACACCTAACGTTTAAAAGATCATCTTTTTGTCGAGTGTTATGTACATGATCTCCCTCATGCTGGGCAAAAAGATCAAGATTTTGTTTCTAGGATGAAGGTAGAAGTCAATGCCGGTTTCTCTGAACATCGGTTTGCAGCTACTTGTTTGCTTTAGGCCGAAAATTGTCCTCAAGCCTCTTCTGTATTATAAAAATTCTCTCCTCCTCCACGCTGTTTCCCCAAAATATTACTCCATATTTCAGTTGAAAGTGGGCATGGGCATGATAGGCAGATAGAGCAGCCAATATTCTGTTTAATCACGCCGAGTGCAAAACAGCTTTCTGATATGGAGTTACAGACTGTATCTATATGGTCTTTCCAGTCTAGTCTTGAGTCGATAGTAAGGCCGAGAAAATTGGTTTTTTGTACGGTTGATATTCTAGTGTCTGTTGGAATCCAGACTCCCCGACAGGAAAAGCTTATTAGTTTGGTTTTATCTATATTGAGCATCAAGTTATTCGAAGTGAACCAGCCCTGCAGCGCTCTCAAGACTTGATGAACCTCAGCACACACCTATTGTTCATTATGTTCTGAAATAACGACAGAGGTGTTATCAGCAAACTGAACCCTGCCCTGTTCCAATATCGTGGATAGCTCGTTGGTATAAATTATGTAGAGGAGCGGTCCTAAGATTGACCCCTGAGGTACAACTTTTTTCACTGCTATCATTTTCGATTTTTCATTGTCAACCACAATCTCCTGTGACCTGTTTTCTAGATTTGAAAAGATGAAATTCAATGGTATGCCTCTTATTCCAATTCTTTTCAATTTAGCCAGCAGTATTTTTACGCTATCGAAGGTCTTTGTTGATCAAGGTACATAGCTAGTGTTCTTCTCAGGTTTATAGATTTCATGATTTAATCAAGTGCTTGGTACACCTCACGAGTTGTAGACTTTTTTCTTCTGAAACCATTTTGATAAGTAGAAAGTATTTGTTCCCCTTCAAGAAAGGAAATGAGACGTTCAAATGCAATCCTTTCAAAACTCTTGCCGACATTGCTCAAGAGTGCTATTGGCCTATAATTCTCAATTTTAGTTTTGTCTCCCTTCTTATATATAGGAATTATTTTGGCTACTTTCAACCTGTCTGGAAAGACTCCTGTATTGAGGCTGAGATTTATAATATGGGCTAAAGGTTTCGCAATAAACTATGTGACACTTTTTAAAAGCCTTATCGGGATTCCATCGTTACCAACTGATTTTTTACTTTTCAGTTTCAGAATGACACGCTGGACTAGTCTGAGAGATAAATAGGCTCTTTTTATTTAGTGATATATTCTCAGAGATCTGACGTATGTCTGTAGCAAGGTCCGGTCATGAATTTATGTAGAATTTATTTATCTCATCTGGAGCGTTTAACCGTACTGCAGGTATATCCCTGCATCTCATATTTTGAAGAATTGATCCTTTCTGTTTCGCCTTAGCACCCCTTAACCAATTTATTAAAGTCCACATGGCTTTTCCTGGATTTGTTGAATTACCAATAAAGGTGTTCCATTTTTTTTATTCTGCTATAACTCTCTTCAATGTAAAATAATAGCTTCTGAATTCCTCCCTTGACACTAGCCCTTTCTTCAAAGATCAAGAATACTGAAGTATTGCTCTGCTTTCCATCAGAGTACCTTCCAGCATAAGATCACTTGTTTCATACTGGGACCATGTGCTTAATGTAATTTCAAAAATGAATTAACTGATAGTATTGCCGTTACTCTGTTGAATGAATTTTCATTTACTTATTACCTTTTTTCCAGAACGTAGTCGCCAAAGTGCAAGAGAATGTAGGGCCAGAAAGAAGCTCAGATACCAATATCTCGAAGAACTTGTTTCAGACAGGGAGAAGGCTGTTTTTGCATTGAGAAAAGAATTTGAGCGAGTAAGTTTTGTCTCATGAATTGCTTTGTCTAAAATCGAATTGTTTTTCCAATGTTTCTTTATAGAATCTGTTCAGGAAAGAATGTTGCACTTTTATTGTGATTTTCCAGCCAAATTAAGATCTTAAAAAAGATTGAAATTTAATTTTCATTCTCTCAACTGCCAAAAATAACTGAGAAAACTGTGTTTTCAATTGTAGTATGCCTCTTGGGCTAAAGATATAGATGAAGGAAGACTTCCAGAAGGAATGCAGGAACTCCTCGAAGAATTAGGTGCCCTGAAACAAGAACAGTGAATACAAATGTGATATATTTTTGATAATCTTTTGGTTTAGTATTTTTATTGTTAATGAATATTTATATTATTCTAAATAACATTTGAATATTTTATAATTGAAATGTATTTATTTTTAAACTGAAGAAAATATTTTTCAACATTTTTGAATTTTTGAACTCTTGTAAAGAAAATATACCATTGTTACAAAAACAATTATAACAATATGAAAAACTAATATCAGTTAATGAAGGTTAGACCGCCACGGTAGGGGCACTTCATGTGTTGCAAGCGTACTGGGGTTTTAAGAGGGCGCTAGTCTTCCCAATGTACCAAAATAGCATAAGGGTATGAGCCGGTAGTTTAAACTTTGAAATAAAATAAACTATTCCAATTATTGCAAACTGAATTCATTAAAACTAAACAAAAATTATTGCGATTTTTCAGATATAAATAATATAATATAATACCTAATTACATTCATTAATTATATATAATTCACATATGTATTTAGATTTAACAATTGGTTTAGTTATTATTACGCTAACTTCACGTTTATTTATTTTTCTATATTCACAGAAACCCAATCCAAAGAAATCACAATATATAATTTTCCATCATAAAATTAGTCAAAATTCGCCTAGTATAACAATTAAAGGAATCGCCAAAAAACCTACAGCGGAAATAAAATACCTAGGGGTTGAAGTCGACAGCAAAATGAATTTCAACAAATATACCAAAGCGATTAAGAAGAGAACCATATCAAGAGCTAAAACTTTCACTAAACTAACCGTCAGGAACAGAGGAATAAACACAAATAATGCTATAATGTTAAAATATACAAGACAATATGCAGACCTGTCCTGGAATATGCACATCCCATCTTTGCTAACTGTAGACGCCCAGCCTTGAACAATCTAAAAACCGCAGAAACTACATCTCTTCGTACAATAACAAAGATTAGACACCCGGAAAACAGAATACATAACCCACCAAATGAATTATTGTACTTGATGACGAATATACAACCAATAGAAGAAAGACTTAAAAAGTTGAACAAGAATTTTTACGCACTTCTTAAAGACTCGCAGGACATTCCGGATCTCTTCCACCATGAACATATCGCACAAGCAGCAAGAAAATACCCACCTGAGTCATTAATACTGACATTGGAAGAACAAGAGAGGAACTGAAGAGGCAGAGATAAATTTTTAGATTTTAATATGTGTTATATATTTTTTTTTTTTTTTGTTGGATGATTACTTAGAATAATTTTGTTGTAAAACTAGGCTGAAGGACCCAAGGTCGATGGCCATTTGCGCAATGCGCAGTGCAAAAAATATATTTTTACTTTCTTACTACTCTATATTCACACCGGTAAAAAAAAATTAGCGATGCCAGTGGTGAAAAAAAACTCTTTATTTATCCGTTAAGCGCCAATATACTCTGACAAATACCACACTTGAGTGCGTTCTCCTTATGTAGTCTCCATGAGCGGCACGGTAAATGCACAAGGATATGCAAGACCAGGTACTCGATTCGAGTCTTGGATGTTATCCCTGAAGTTAATTTGACAAAGATATACATTGAGGTTGAGAACTTGGCCTAACAGCTAAACCCATAACCATCGAAGGCCAGATAACTTGTAATGCAAAGTGGGGGCAGTTATCATTGCATGGTCTAAGTGAGTGGTTCGGAATACATCATGAACTGTAGGTCCTTAGAAAAATGAATTAATTAATAAAGGTTATGATTCCTAGGTAACAAACATAACAACTAAGGGAGATTACTATAATATCAAAAGTAGAATCAAGTTCACTCACTACCAATGTAGGTGATCTAGAATCAATAACCAAAGTTTTCGGAAACATATGATTTTGGTTTATTGGTATAGTGTTAAACTACATTTCAGTGAACTGACTAATGAACATGAATTCAACATGTTAAGCCATCGTTACCCAAAAGTAGGATGAGATGGTTGTATATTTGTGATATAATTGAAGTACTTAAGGAGGAAAAACTACTGAAATATGTAGCAATACCACAAAAAAGACGCAATACAGACGTAAAGTCCTTCAGGATTTCGTGCCAGACCTAATGGAAGAAATCTTTAGATCTCCATCCTTTTCGCCGGCAGGTACTCTGGTAAATAGATATTATTTTCCGCGTAATAATCCAAAATTTCAGGCAGAACAGAACTGAGAAGAAAAAAAAACTAATCTTATGCATTTGAATCGGAAAAAGTTGGTAGTTGTACACAATAATATACAATGCTTAGTAAATAAACTTTTGGGAATAGAATGTTTCATTGATATTCCGCAGCAGAGATCGCAGACTATGTGTATAAATGTCATGAACCGCTGAGGAAATCACATCAATGCGCATTGAGGGGTATCAATTCACGGCTAATTTTATCTGGAGTAAAACTCAACATCGAGTTTTCCTGTGCTGTGAATAAATCTTAGAAATTAGTAGTTTAGTATTTTATTGACCACCTACAAGCAATATAGATGTTCTTCTCGGTTCACTGGAGTCTTTGCTGCATGAATGCTCAGATAGATATTATAGGTTCAAAACAATACTATGTGGTGATTTCCATATGCCTGCTGAAAAAGAACAGAGCCTCAGAAAAATTTACTAATTTGCCGTGGAGCTTCAATTTACATTAAACGATACACGAAGACACAAGAGTAACGCAAACATCTGAATCACTTCTGGACAACATATTTATTAACAACCCTAGCATAGCTGGTAAGGTTGTGATTTCTGCTCTCTTCGTTCACAATGGCAAATTATAAAGACCCCGAGATGATGAGGTACCTAACAAATGTGCATGATACAGTATTTTCTGAAGCAAAAAATCACTTTGCTCAGGCGATAGACGAAGTGGACTGAAAAACTGGAGTCCTATCTTGCAAATATGCTTATACTGGGTACAACACGTTTTCTGCTGTTTTGATTGACTAGCTTAACAATATTTCCAAAGAAAAAATTCGCACTGATATCGGACAAAGAAGCTGGATACCTGGGGGAATAAAAGTATCATGTAGAACCAAGTGCAAGCTGTTTAAGAACAAAACTATAGGATAAGTATTCTCAGATTATTACATTGAATACTGCAATATCCAAAAAAGTCATCATAAAAGCTAAACAGCTGAACAATATAGAGTACAAATCAAAAGCAAAAAATAAAAACAAAGCTATTTGGAATTTTATCATCACATACTCAGGTAAAGGAGCTACTTCGGATCGAAACATATTTACACTGATGAACATTACACTCTTAATGGATTTTTCGTGAGTTTAGGGAAGAACAACGATGTTGTAGAGGAAATTGACAACATACAGAAAATACATATACCTAGCATGTTCATGGAGCCTATAGATGAGGTCTATCAAATAATTAAAGGTCTGAAAAATACAAATGCAGTTGGCAAGGATGAGATTCCTGTAAAACGTTTGAAACATATAGTAGATAACAGCAGCCCCATTGAGTCGCGTAATAAATCTATTACTGAGCACTGGATAATTCCTGGATAACTTAAAAATAGCAAGAATCAAACACGCTTTCAAAAAAAAAATAGACGCGATGACACTATCTAACTACCGACCTATTGGAATACTACCGACAGCAGTAAGATTTATGAACAAGTTATACTCTAGAGAATGGTAAGCTCCTTGGAAAAATTTACATTACTGAGAACTTCTCAGAATGGCTTCAGAAGACAGAGATCCACTATTGATGCGATATATTTAGCTGTCAATAAGATAGTCAGCTCGCTGAACGATGGAAAATGTACACTTTCAATGTTTTTGGATTTAGGCAAGGTATTGTTGATATTGTTGATCATAATAAGCTGCTGAAAAAACTAGAAAGGTAAGATATCCGCGGAGTGCCTCAAGGTTTAATAGAATCTTAACTATCTGGCCGTCGGCAATATGTAACAGAAGCTGATGAAGATGGTGTGGTTGCTGAGTTGGAGGATGAAACGGCCCATGGGGAAGCCACACGGATCCACACTGGGTCCTCTTTTGTACATCCTGTACACAAATGATATACAAAAGAACTAGAACCTAATGTCCAACAGTGTACTGATGACACCTCTTTGGTGTTAGCTGAGCAGTGGAAATGCTACCAACACCTTGCATGTATTGGAAAAGTATTTCACCCAGAGTAACCTTAAACTAAATACAGAAAAGACCCAGATAATTTTCTTTGGATGAAAAAATCCATCAGAACAACTTGTTATTGATTAAAGAAATTAAATTATCTTCAAAGCTGAAGATACCGTTACTTTCTCGGGGGCGAGAATCGACTCCAGACTGGACTGGATGTCCCAGGTGGATCATGTAACTAAATATATAAGTAAGGCATGCTACGCGCTGAGGATACTACCAAGGATTGTAAACAAGACAACTGTGCTCTTATCTTATCATGCCTACGTAGAGTCTCACTTCAGATATGGTGTGATATACTGGGAAAATTGGGACAGGAGTGAGA
This sequence comes from Cryptolaemus montrouzieri, assembly GCA_013387265.2. NCBI lineage: Eukaryota > Metazoa > Arthropoda > Insecta > Coleoptera > Coccinellidae > Cryptolaemus > Cryptolaemus montrouzieri. The sequence continues at coordinate 111,221,909 of JABFTP020000021.1, forward strand.
GAATCTTTATATTTCAAAAAAGAAACTTATTGGGGTTAAACGTCAGGAAAAGTTGTAAAGGTCATCTCATTGCTCCTCCTCACACTCCTATGCATCTATATTCTGGAGTGCTGTTCTTATGTGAAGTTAGATCCTAAAACTCTTACACTCATGTGGCACTGAACATCAATGCTCTACAATATTCAAGAACAACCTAACAACCTATAGGCATAACTACATATATCTGCAGAGGAACGTAGGATTCACCTGGGTACAATTATACAATACGCTACCGACAGTAATCCGAGCATTACCAGTTGTAGCATTCAAACGTAAATTGAGGCAAGTCCTGGTGAAAAAAGCATACTAAGCGATTTATAGAGGAGAAGTTTGAATAATAAATTTTGCACCTTTTGAATCTTGTTTTGACACGTTCACTGTATGTTTACATTTACATTACTGAACTAATAAAATATATATACCCCCTTTTTATCGTAACTGACAAAAATACGATTTTACGGTAAAGGTATTCTTTAATTACTTTCACACAAAAAGTGTTATTAAATTGAATTATGACTAAAAATCATCGAAGTATCTATGGTCTCTCTCAGTCAAACAGAGAGGGAATTGTTTTGTTGAATTTTGAATATTTTTCCAAGGATAATTGGGATTATACTTCAAAATTGGCAAGCAAGAACAAAGTGGGAGTGATTATGCTTCAGGAGATTCACACTGCGACGGAAGAACATCTCCGCAAAAGAGGAAATATCGCAGGTTATGTACTTTTTGATTATCTCCTTAGTCCTATTTATGGCCTTGCTTGCTATGTAAAATCTTCATCATTTTCTTAGATTCAAGCGAGTTTAGACATATAAGAGTTAGGTATATTTGATGAAATATTTTTCTGCTGGTTTTATTTTCCATAGTTTTTCTTGTCCCAACCCTTCCTTTTCACCCTTGTCTTCTGGAAATGATGGAGTGCAAGATGAGAATGAGAGAATGCAGCTGCTAAGCAGAAAAATTTTTGGTATTTTTTTTGTACACACGACACTAGCACAACATAAACAGACAAGCTATTGCTTGTGCAATAGCGACAGGGAAACGAGTTTTTACCACAGTTTTTTCACTCGTTTATTGAATTATATGCAAGATATTATGGTTCCCCTGTTACATTTCCTATGCTCACACTTTAGGGGCAATCGTAGGAGGCATGGTGCGAGTTTAGATGCCAGATTAAGGAACAGGCATAGTCGGTTTTTTCCGCTGGTATTCTATTTATTCGCTTGTTTTTTACGATTGTGTTTTTCTGACACACACCAAAATTATAGATACAAGCATTTAATGTAAATACAATAATTCGAATTTTTGTAAATCCTCTCTTTTCAAAAGAATATATATATCTAAGTATGCCATAAAATGTGAAATGTGGATGCAATTGGTGGAAGCACCTGCAGATTATTTCCTTTGCCCATTCACAAATGAGCAAACCGGGGACGTAATGTCTAACAATCTACAAGGGATGATACAATGCAAATAATTCGAGATGCATTCCATAATATTACTACGGACAAACATGAAGAGAAATGTTGTTAGTCGAATCAATATATCCATACGCGGAATAGATTTAACATTTTAAAACGTATAAAAGAAGTTTTTTCAGACATATTCTAATTAGACGAAATTTGAGAATTCAAGTACGAAATTTCATAATTGAAAATTCTAACATAACAAACAAAATCATTTTCAACTCCGAATTTATTGTACTTGGGTTAATGTGAAGAAAAACCGAATAGAGTTATTTTAGAACAGAGAAGGTTGAGTATTTGTGGAGACTTATGGTTTTATTGAGTATTCCGTAAGTCACTGGCATTTTTTGATTTCATTGTGTAAAATACCAATAATTAAAATGTGTTTTTTGTTTGCCAAATCTGCGTTTGTGATCACTATTGAAGTATTTAAAAACAACGAAACCCGAAAGGAGATGAGAAAGAAAACCAGAACGAACGAACTCCCAATAGGGTTCATACTAAGCATTGGTAATAATAGAATAGGATAGATAGGGCGAGCGAGGATCGTCTAAGTCGCAGTATAGTACATGCAACTTGAAACCGACAAGCCGTACGTCACATCCTGCTATTGCAAGCAATAATAGCCACTAGAAGTTCTGAATAAATCAACTTTTTGCTGAGAGACTGTCAACTGTCAAACTGTCATTCTATTGTCATTACAGGCTAATTTATATGCCGGCAACCCATTATACTTGCCTTTGTATATTTATAAAGAGCGTTTTCATTGAATAGGGAATAAATATGCAGTAATAGTGTTAACTCAAATCTTACCGTTCTCCATTCATAGTGACCTTCAAAGTAAATTATACTACTTGTACGGTTCCGTTCGATAAACTCGAATGTAAACTCCGATGCGATGAAAAGTTTAATGAAGTGAATATAGAAAACAAGGCAGCGAGCCCGGATGATATTTGCTTGTCTGTGGATTGACATCTGAAGAAGAAAAAGTACTTATGTTTCCAATTAGAGATTAATTACAACTTGGTAAGATCGTCATATATTTATTTCTCTCTGTCAGTATGTTGTGAAAGCTGTGCAACATTGAATGTAAGTATTTTTTTCAGATCAATTGAATTGATAAGTGGATAACTGAAAGGCACCTGTTGCTTGAGCAGCTCTTTATCTTGTGTTTATTTAATCAACCGTTTCCTGTACACCACAAAAGAATATACCAGGAATTATGACTATTCAAAATGTATAAACCGCCAGAAAATACAAACAGAGTGAAGTCCATCAAAAGCAAATTCGAGAACATTGAAAAATCGAATGACGTTAAAGAAGGAAGAAATATTTTCAAAAATGGAACTAGGGATAACTTGAATATGCCTACTAACTATTTGGAGAAACAGGAGTGTAGTGTTTCGCGTTTAAATTTGGAAAGACAATTGAGTGATCCCAGTAAAAGAAATATTAAAAGAACACCTGCTTTTCGACTGGATAAAAACACGGAAAAGGTAGCTCTTCAGCGTGGTAGTGTTATTAATAAGAGCCAAGAATTCAAACATATCCTCAAACCAATAAACGTTCCAAAAGCTAATAATTGTGATATAACCCCTATTACCAGTGAATCCAATGTAAACACTAAAGTGCCTTTTATCACAAAAAATAATAAACCTATTCTTTATAAATCGAAGAGTTCAATCGATTTCAATTTGATAAGAAATAAATTTAATTCGGAAAATATTAACAATAATACTGTTAAAGAACCAAACCAAAGAAATGAAGAATGTAGAATGAAAAATATATCTGCACTCTACACTGAACCAATACCTAAATCATTGAGAAATAAGACATGTGATAAGACTATTCCAAAGCCAATATACTCGAATCTCGATGAGTTATCTGATGAAATGAAGAATTTGAACGGGATCGAAAACAATAATATTCATATGTGTAGCACGTTAAAATTGACTGAAAGAAAAAAGAATAATAATTCTCAAAATTCCATGACAAATGTTACGACTGATAAACTTTACGGTGGAATACCAAATGGCAAAAAAAATTTAGTGGAATGCAATAATAGTGATTCTAACTCTGCTTTGAAGAAATTAGACCATCTATTGGAACTCACTAAATTGAATAGTTTGCAAAAAACCAAATCGGAAAGGCAGGTAGGACTATCGTTAGAATTAACAGATACTTTGAAAAATGCTTTAAAGAAACCTTTACCGACTGGGCCTGCCCCTAAAAAACCACCTAGAACATTCACACATTGTTTCAAACATGAACCAACGGAAGCACACATAAATAATTCAGAAAAAAATGTTTCTTTTCTACACATTTCAAAAAACCAAGATTCAGAAACGGAAAAACCCTTGTGTCTCAGGGAAAAAGTCAATTTAAAACGTAATGATCCAAAATATATGCTCAACAAACTAGAAACGGCATTACGGAATAACAAATTGAGGTATAAACGGAACATCAAAACCGATGTATCTACAACTTCTGGAGAAGACAGCGATGATAATATCGTTAAAAGTATCTCAAATGTGGAAGCAGTTAAACAAAATCATGTTCTTGTACCTGATAATTTCTCGAAAAGTAACAATTCTTCACCGTCTAATAATATGTTTGTTCAAGCTTTGAACTTGAATTGTTTGAATAGTCATACTTGTCTGTCCCCTCCGTATAGTAAGTTGAATGAATCGAAATCTTCGTTTTTCATTAGTAAGAAGAATGAGGAGCCGGTATATGCAGAACCATGGCATTTTGAAGATTTAAAAGTGAAAAATACTCCTAGGGCAAGAAGTGTATCCAGTGATCGTAATTCGAGAAATAAGAGAAACAGCTTGTATTATTTGGTAAGTTCATGAATTTTTCTATTGGTAGTATTGTTAAACACGGTAACTAGATTAGCTACTTATGTGGTTTTCATTTTACATAAGCACTAAGATAGGTCTCAAAGGCCCATGTTATTTATGAATGTACATAGGTTGTCTTTTAAATTTTGCGCCTCTGGTACTTTTACTGTGAACAGCTCAAATATGACAACTGCGTCGTGTATTTTGACATTAGAGAATTTTTGCACCTCTTATTTGGTCGTTCGCGCATGCGCTCTTCAAAAATAGTACCCGAAAACTAATAAGGATAAAGAATTGTCGTTTAGTCGAGGAAACGAAGCATTAAACTTACCAATCAGAGAAGTTTGTGAAGTTAATCGGGAGTGGCAATATGAAAATTGCATTTTCTGTATGAGAAAAAAGCATTTTCCAAAGTGCATATAATATATGAAAAATATGCAACTCGGAAAATATCGACAGAAATGAGTTCCAATTTGTTACTCGGGGGTTTTCGAGGTCGCTGAACACGAATATGATAACGGCGATGGTCCTCGAGCTACCTGGTGCCCAGGGTGCACCTCATCTCCTGGAGTTTTGTATTATTTTCATTCGAAATCAATCGAAAGTCATTATTCGGGAGTTTTTGAGGTCGTTGAACACGAATATGATAACGACGATGGTCCTCGAGCTACCTGGTGCCCAGGGTGCACCTCGTCTCCTGGAGTTTTGTATTATTTTCATTAGAAATCAGTCGAAAGTCATTATTCGGGAGTTTTTGAGGTCGTTGGACACGAATATGATATCGGCGATGGTCCTCGAGCTACCTGGTGCCCAGGGTGCACCTCATCTCCTGGAGTTTTGTATTATTTTCATTCGAAATCAATTGAAAGTCATTATTCGGGAGTTTTTGAGGTCGTTGGACACGAATATGATAACGGCGATGGTCCTCGAGCTACCTGGTGCCCAGGGTGCACCTCGTCTCCTGGAGTTTTGTATTATTTTCATTAGAAATCAGTCGAAAGTCATTATTCGGGAGTTTTTGAGGTCGTTGGACACGAATATGATATCGGCGATGGTCCTCGAGCTACCTGGTGCCCAGGGTGCACCTCATCTCCTGGAGTTTTGTATTATTTTCATTCGAAATCAATTGAAAGTCATTATTCGGGAGTTTTTGAGGTCGTTGGACACGAATATGATAACGGCGATGGTCCTCGAGCTACCTGGTGCCCAGGGTGCACCTCGTCTCCTGGAGTTTTGTGTTATTTTCATTAGAAATTGATTGAAAATCATTACTCGGGAGTTTTCGAGGTCGCTGAACACGAATATGATAACGCTGATGTCCTCGAGCTACCTGGTGCCCAAGGTGCACCTCGTCTCCTGGAGTTTTGTATTATTTTCATTCGAAATCAGTCGAAAGTCATTACTCGGGGGGTTTTTGAGGTCGCTGAACACGAATATGATAACGCCAATGGTCCTCGAGCTACCTGGTGCCCAGGGTGCACCTCGTCTTCTTCAGTTTTGTGTTATTTTCATTAGAATTTGATCGAAAGTCATTACTCGGGAGTTTTCGAGGTCGCTGAACACGAATATGATAACGGCGATGGCCCTCGAGCTACCTGGTGCCCAGGGTGCACCTCATCTCCTGGAGTTTTGTATTATTTTCATTAGAAATCAGTCGAACATTATTACTCGGGGGTTTTTGAGGTCGCTGAACACGAATGTGATTATGGCGATGGTCCTCAAGCTACCTGGCGCCCAGGATCTCCTGGAGTTCTATGTTCATTTGATATTTAAGGTTTTTACGAAAGTGTGTTATCAAATAATAATTGAAATATGATTTCTTGAGTATAAATACAAAAAAATGTTTCATCAATTAAAAAAATATGGTTAACAAATAGTCGTATTCAGACTTGGTTCTTCTTCATCCTCTTCTGCATCAGATTGATTTTCTTCAAAGTTTTCCATATTCGTGCAATTGGACCCAGCAAATTTTTGCATGCCAAATTGCAAACTCAGCCATTCTTCCTACATCCACATGAGGTGCCACAGTCTTTTTTGCATCTGCAAAATATTAAGCTCATGACACTTTAACATTTAGAACTCCTCCGTACAACCAAGTCTGAACTTGTAAATAAACTTTTTTCAGATGTTGTGTGAAAGCATCTACCATTGGCAGAATTTTGGCAATCGATACTTTTTATTTTTTGTAACAGCCATAAGATACGTTTCAGCCAACTGAATACTTGATGGTCTAAATTCATCCGGTATATTTGGTTTTCTGAATGCGAGTGATGCCCCATACTTCCTGGGCAAGGTTGGGATTATTTTCAAATGTTTTAAAAAATTTAATTTTCCTTTGAAAGAAGGTGGCAGAAACTGTATCGCAACCTGTAAAGGAGTGCAAAAATAAAATATTCTCCAAAACAGATGGTATGTGATTTAAACTTTTGGAAGAATATACTTCTTCGGCTTCATTTGGTCGAGCTGGTTTCAGAAAGAATATTTCAAAAGTAGATGGAATGAGAGCATCATCGATATCTTCTGACACAACTACTACTATTTTGTTCCTATCTTCTGCTATTTCTATGGCAGTTGTAACAATAGTTCTATCTGCATCAGCTGCACATTGTATAGATTTAATGCGTACTTCGTTCAATTTACTTCGTAACATTTTAATCAAATTATTTTTATTTTTGGTGTTGAGTAAGAATTTTTGTGGATTTATTTTTAAAGGCATATTTTCATTGAAACAAATATCTGATGACTAATTCAGTTTCTCGCGTCGGCTGCTTTCAGTAGCTTTCGTTGTTAAGCTGTCATATCCATCAAAAATTACAGTACAATTGTTGCCATAATTATTTTGAATATATTTTATGTAATTTTTCATTATTGTTGAAAAAAGTTGACCAAGTGTCCAGTTTAGTTACTCCAGGAGACGAGGTGCACCCTGGGCACCAGGTAGCTAGAGGACCATTATCATATTCGTGTTCAGCGACCTCGAAAACTCCCGAGTAATGACTTTCGACTAAATTGTGGCTGTTTCTTTTGTATAGCAAATTTTCAATATAACCCCCAAGATAGATATAGATAATGAGTGAGGGTTGCCTAACAGCTCGGCCACTGCTGTTCGGCACACTGTCTTAAATTTCACCCCCAAACTCCATCCTTGTAAAGGCAAAAATCTTTGTCGCTAAAAGCTTAATGAGCTCAGTCAGTTTCAGTTTGGTAGATCCAATTTCCCCCAGCCTTACTCTGTCCCCACCTGGGCACTCGTGTTCCATCGATTCTATCTATTCTTCTCATATTTTTCAGGAAGGGTGCTCATTCAATCCTTACTTATTTAGGTAATTTTTGAGGCTCTAGTGCCCAGTTATTATGGCCGTTAGAACTCTCAGGTCCAGCCTGGAGAGTTTAAGCCAAATCTTGCCTCTCGCAGTGGAAAGTCCACTGATGGCAAGTCGAGAGTGTCTGAGACCTGAGAGGTTCAGCCAGTGCTCTCATGCTTTCCAGAGGAATTCTAATGAGTTCGTCTTCTCATTGCCCTCAATGTCCGAGTGTCCACATCAGATGGAGCATGTTCCTTACTCCCAGTTTGGCGAGAGTGAAGCGACATTCCTCCACCATAAGTTACGTTCAGGTGTCGGATGCCAATGCCTTTAGTGCAGCTTTTATCGAACAGCTCCAGTAATCATCATGCAGGCCATGCTCTGTAATTTTGAGAGCTTGACTTGGGATTGTTTTTTAAGGCGGCACCCCCTCAAGCAAGTGATACGTGGTGTCACCACAATCGAATATAGTCACTGAAGTTGCTTTGGGGCAGGACCCCATTTCTTTCCATATAACTCCCAAGAAAGAAAATTGATGGCGTCAAGTCAAGGGAACGAGTTGGCCATCTCCTGTACCTCTAGTTACTACCTAAATATCCTCAAAATTTAAATTTAACAAGTCAGTGATGGCCTTGTTAAGAGGGGCACCATCGTTTTGAAAGAAAGTATTTCTTCATTTTTCCAATGCTGATAGAATCTACTTTTTTAATGATATCTGCCGAAAATATGACGTCATCAACACATACATTATTTATTTAGTTGTTTGAGAGAGAGTACATCCCCATTGATTGTCATAATATTAAATTTTTATGAGATTAAAAACACGACCGCAGTAAGACAATATGTAGAATGGATCATCATCAAAAACACGCTGAGCCTCACACGCTCGCCGCTAAAGTATACCATGCATAATCTGATTTTTTGAGAATTGTCCATACAAAATGTCTTAAATACCATTGCAGTGCCAATAGAAATTGCGATAACACGTATATTTTTCGGGAGTCAATTAATGTGTTTCAACTTTCCCTCTGTGTCAATTTTGAAAGTTGGTAAAGTAAATATTTCGCGCTAAGAAGATCCCCAAGAATCTGAAAATTGATGTGATAGTAGTACAAACCTTCTTCAGAATCTCTCTAGTATTCATTTAATTCCTTCAAGCGAAAGTGTGTACATTTGAGTGAACGATTAATGGCTTTCCTATCTGTGAAATACCGTACAGAAGGAGATAACAACGTAACTGTTTATTTCATATTTCGTATTTTCAACCCGCTATCCTCAGAACTGATCAGAAGCAATTAATAATGGGTTATTTAGATTATTAGGGCGATAATATTGAAATAAAACTTCGCATAAAATTTTGAACAAACAGTTATTCGCGATTGTCGACAGAAGTTAAAACTTAACACTGTCAAAGAGTTTTTTTGGTTAGATTTAATGACAGCTGATAAGTTTGTAATTTGAAGACGAAAAGGTTCATTTTCATTAGAACGTTTTGACGTCTATTCGGAAGGTCACGTGTTTTACAGCGGTGACTCTAGAAAGTTGGGAATTTCTGAACTTTATGGCAGAAGACGCTGGAAGAGACAAGTTACAAGTTTATATTTTCGGTTCTTCAAGGGTTGCCAACAAAAACTGCCTAAGGCAACCAGACGCCGTAGAAGCTAGACCTGCCTAGACATCAAAATTTTTGGGATCCCTGTGGGGGCCCAATAATTACGAAAAAATTATGCAAGTTTTGTGAGATGATTAACCGAGTTCATGAATTTTTTCTGATTCTTTAATGATGATGAGGATTTCGTTTATGTTGGGGAGAAGAGAGCAGGGAGGGGGCCAAAATTACGGCTCTTCTTTTGATCACCCGAACGACGTTATCAAGAAAAAAAGGATTTCGCAATTTAGGACATTTTGACTATCCTAACGGAGGGTACCCTTTGACTTTTCGATTTTGTGCGTTAGTTTATTGCCGCAGTGTTTTTGTCCTGAGCTAATAATTGTTATAACATTTTTGATGATAAGGTCGGGAAGGTTTTATTTAAACTGTTTAATATTTTTTTAATTAAATGTATGTTTTTTTCCAAGAATATTGAATGAAACTTTATGTATCAATTCCTAACACTATTTATATCAACATTAAAGAGAATTTATTTCAAATTCCATTCGGAGTTTATACAAAATACAATACAATTTACGTTTGTAGATCAAAATATATATTATTGATATATTGATATTTTATTACGTTCTCTGCAGAAAGGAAGACATATGATTAGTTGTCCGCTGCTATCTGACTTCAGACCAACATTTTCAGGAAATGTTCTTATCTTATCATTCTTCTCTGTGTTTATAGTTATACATATTTTTTGTATTTGTTACAGAGCAGTCCAGTGTCGTGTAGTACCCCGCGGTCAAATAACCCCAACGCCATGAATAATTCCACAAATCAGGTGAGTAATAACAATTCTTTTATATCCAAAAAGTGCAATTTCCCGCAAATGAAATACAGTAAAGTGATTTGATGAGTTACATTTTGAATATATATAAATACTTGTGCGCTTTCTACACTCAAACCAGTTTTCATTATAAACAGAAGCACTGGATGGCTAGATTTCGATTTTTTAGTATGGCAATCTTGTTTATTATGATAATGAATATGGTTGCGCATAGTGGTACGAACCAATTTCAGTTAACTACTTCAGTTTTAGAATTGTTATTCCTGGAAATTCGTCTATACTCGATATCTTGGTTGTTACAACATTACCCAAATATTATTTTTTAATTCGACTGGCACTTTTTCGAGAAGTCTGCAATTGAGAAGGAATTGAGAGTAAATTTCATCTACAAGGTGGTATGACTTCAAAATAATAAATCACTACTAATAAGAATAAAGCAAGGGTGCTCAAACTCAAACTGCTCACGATCCACCTCAATATTTTTAGATTACATACGATCGACTCTGAGAGGCTGCAAGTATGTTTGATGCAGGGTTGGCATACATACACTATACACCCTACCTACCTACCTATCTACCTAGGTAGGGTGTACCGTAGCATATATAGCTGGCTATTGGGTTAGGTTTAGTTAGATTCTTCTCTATAATATCAATGAAAAAATTTATAGTTATTCAAAATTGTGAGTTTATTGTTTGGCACAAAACAAAAACAGTTGCATATGGTGTTAAACTTAACTAAGGAGACACTTTGGATGTTCAAGCGTGGCACTGCATGTCCTCAGCATTCTTTTCATAAGATGGTACGTAACCACTGAGTGCTAATCGCAAGCATGATGACATATGATCGTCAGTTAGTCGATTGCGATATTTTGACTTAATTATCTTCATTTCAAAAAATGCATACTCGCACAAGTAAGTTGACCCAAACATTGCAGTCAGTTGAAGGGCGATTTGCCTTAAATTCGGATATTTATATTCAGATATAAAACACCAGAAATTTGTATCAGATGCTGTAGCTTTGAGATGTATATCTGATATAATCTGCACCAACTCATTTTCAACAGAACATGAGTTCATATTAAACTGACTTGCTATTTCAGTAGCTAATTCCTCAATGTTTTTACATGAAAAAGGATAACTCATAAATGATGCTTTATTTGCCAATTTACTGCAATCATAAAAACACAATAATTCAACTACTTTAAAAGTAGGAAAATGTTTCAGATCCTTTCTTTTCAGTTGATCTATCGTAAGATGCAATTTGATTTCGAATGCGTTTACTGCGCTAATCATCTCAATAATGGTTTTTCCTTTACCTTGAAGCTCCATGTGCCGTAGCGAAGCTTTTACGGACCTATGTTTGTATAAACTTTTTTTCTTAAAATTGCACGTAGATTTACCCCCTCAAGTTGTGACATACTATTATGTAACACCCGGTATTCATACGGCTAGACTTTTTCGATAGGACATCTGTCAGGGCAGTACCAGTATAATAAAACTCCCGTACGAAAATATTTCCTATACATGAGGTTTTAGTTAGGGATGCAATTTATTTATATTTAGGTTATGATTATAGATAATTTAATGATTTCTACTTGATTTCAGACTGATGTGCCATCATCAACTCAGAAGTGCAGATCAGAAAAGGTATAGATGGTTTTGTTTTTCTCTCGAGAAATTTATTTATGATAGATATATGACAAAAGTCCCGCGATAGAGTGAAATTGAAGATATTTATTATGGCGAATCTGTTAAGTTTGCAGGACTTTCGTTCTTCAACATTATCAAAAACGAATTAAATTTAAATGTGGTCAATATTTGAAGCATGAAATCGGCATAAAGTTTTCTATTTTTCAACATCATATATATATATATATATATATATATATATATATATATATATATATATATATATATATATATATATATATATATATATATATATATACTTTGAAAGGTTATGACAGGACAAATATAATGAATGACAAATAAACATATCCAAAGAAATACAACAAAACAAAATTAACATTCAGATTAGTAGGTATAACATACCACCGCGGGCAAGGAATGAATCACATTAATATGACATTAAGTTTAGATAACAATATTTCATCAAATGCACTATAGAAGCATTTCCTTAATAGATTTTGTCAGCTTACACTTAAAGATTGGTATTGGCAGCAGTTCCCAGCAGTGAGGCAGTTTATTATAGTACCTCACATTGGGCTAATTATTCATTGATCTCAGTCTATATCGTGGACATACCAAGTTTGTTCCATTTCTTGAAACTTCACCTAAGCTAGACCGAATTTCAAATATTTGTGAAAATAGATAGATGGTAGGCTGCCCCCCAATTGAGAGAATCATCTATCGTGATTCCCAAGAGTTTTACTATATCGGACGGCAAGGAACGGTCAATAGAAGAAATCTGAACTGAACATCGGTGCCTTAAGTCATAATTATGTAGCGTCCGCGACTAAGATACGTTCAATTGAATCGAGGTAATGCGCGAGATCATTTATATATACCAGGTTGTTCAATAAGATTTGTCGTACGATAAGAAAAACACAATGTTATGGTTCAAAAAAACTCATTAATGTTCTCCCTGAACTTTAATACACTTGCTCCAACGATCGTCCAATCTGTGGATCCCATCCCTGAAGTGAGAATCCGGAAGGCTTGCAAAATACGCTTCAACAGCCAATATGACCTCTTCATTTGACGAAAAACGCTTGCCACGCATAAATTTTCTGAGATCTGGAAACAAATGGAAGTCGCGGGGGGCCAAATCTGGTGAATATGATGGATCATCCAACAATTCGAACTTTAATTCATGGATTTTAGCCATTGTCAAAATACTCTTGTGACACGGTGCATTGTCCTGATAAAGAAGAATTTTTTTCTTGTACAAACCGGGTCTTTTTTCACGAATTTTTTTCTTCAACTGGTCCAAAAAGTAGCAGTAATATTCAGAATTGATTGTTTTACCAGTTTGCAAGTAATCCACAAACAAAATTCCTTTCGCATCCCAAAAAACTGATGCCATAACCTTCTTGGCCGATTTCCGGACACGAACTCGTTTCGAAGCCGAACAACCAGGTTCACACCACTCTTTAGCCTCTTGTTTTGATTTGGGATTATGGTGATAGACCCACAGTGATGAATCGACGCACAAAAGCCACTTTATTCTTTTCAAAACGCTCCAAATGTTGCTGAGAATGTGTTTTTGTTCCATTATTAGCGAATGCGGCACCCATTGTGCACACAGCTTTCTAAAACCCAAAATTTCACTCAAAATATGGCTCACACTGCCTAATAAGATGTGTAGAGCTTCCACTTAATCCCTCTCAGTCAATCGACGATCTTCCAAAACCATATCCTGTATTTTGGCTATGATTTCTGGTGTTGATGCGCTCTTTGGACGTCCTTCACGTGGATCGTCTTCAAGGCTTGTACGACCACGTTTAAATTCAGCAACTCATCTTTCTACTGTTTTTATTGTAGGTGAACAATCATTATACACTCTTGACATTCGTTCGTGAATTTCTTTTGGTGCTACACCTTCCAAAAATAAGAATTTTATCACTCCACGATATTCAATTTTTTCCATTACCACTAAATGGCTTGTAAACAAAGAATGAATTGACAGATTGAAATGAATCTTCACATACGTTCATATGAAGAGTGTATCAACAAAACAAAAACAAATTTGGACTAGTAGCAACGCTCCCTCTTATCGAACGACAAAAATATATATATATATATATATATATATATATATATATATATATATATATATATATATATATATATATATATATATGGTTATATATCAGAAATAATAGGGACCTAAAACTGATCCCTGGGGCGTACACACTTATCGGCCTTAAAAATAAAATAAATCCCTTCTACAACCGTATCGAAGGCCTTCGTCAAATCGTATAATTGCGGATCAGTGATCTTTCCACCTTCTAGGTTGGATATAACCTTTCCGATGACATCGATGACGGCTCTGATCGTCGGCCGACCAGATCGAAATCCGAATTGTACAGGGCTAAACACAGAATTTTTTCCAGGAAATGTATGGATCGTTCGTTCAATAAATGCTCAAATACTTTTGCACTAGTTGCAGTCTCGCTCCTTCCCATGAGAACGTCAGACAATAGGGGGTTGAGGATAGTCAAACTGCGAACGAATGCTCGTTAACGTGTCATAAACAAACAAAACTCATACCCTGTTACCGTAAAGTGGGGTGACATTGATCAATTTTGAACAACTTTTGTTAATATTTTCAACAATTTTTATTATATTTCTATTTTGTTTTTAAACCTCCTTAGATTCCTTCAGTACTACCGAATTTAGGCCTCAACTTAAGCCAATCATTCATCAGTATCTAGAAAAAAAAAATATGAGTGATCAATGTCATACCCCTAAGTGGGGTGACTTTGATCAGGCCTCTTTTATTGCATAGAAATGCTGGAGAATATGTTAGAAATGATTAATGTCGCCCTCTTCGAAATCGGTGTTGTGGAACAAAAGTTATTGGATAATTTGTATGAGGGGTGAGATTGATCAGACGGGGTGACATTGTTCAGCTCAATTACTACGGAATAAAAAGTGATTCAGAGGATATCATTTATTTAAAAAATACGGAAATAAACATTTAGCATTCCTTGATATTTTTATCATGTAGAAAATCATATCTTATTCTGTTTAACATTTTAACAAACAGGGTACCTAATAAAATAGAAAAATAAATATTTAGCCGAGCATTTAGCATTCCTTGATATTAATGTCATTTGGAAAATGATATCTTATTATTCTGTCTGATATTTTAACACACTTAGGGTCTGGTAAAAGTGCCACAATATCACCAATTTGCACTGTTGAAACATCATTCTCGACGAGTTTAAATACACTTCGCGAATGAGCAGACTTTAAACCGACAACTTCAAAGACGTTATCTTTTAAAACTTTCTGAATGAGGCACACATAGCGAAATTCTGTTTTCTTTCTTGAACCAGATAGAAATTTAACTAAGACGAACTTTCCGAAGATAATATTGTCTAAAGTTGGCTCGAAATATTCTATAGGGTCTGCCGTCGGTTCATCTATAGATTCATCGTCTTCTGAATTATCATCTAATTGTATATTCTCATTTTCCTCCTCGCTGGACGAAAGTTGAGTACTCGGACCAGCAACAGATTTTCCTGGTTCAACATGTAAAAGCTTCTTTCGCTGTCTCTGAGGTCTATTGACATTATACCTTTGAGTTTTTAGAAAATCGGTGAGACTATCCGCAACATTAGCTTCTACATTGTCAGAAGTGTTACCTGGTAATTTTGAAGAACTCGATCAGGATTGAAAGGCACAAGACCGCAAGCTGCAAATCCAGAAATGAGATTGCGTGTAACACCGCTTCTTTCTTTAGAGTTGTCCTTAGGCAGAACTTCGTCCATGTTAATAATGCACTGTTTCAATAGAAGAGGAAATTCGTTCTTAGGAATCCCAGAAGTTTTGGAATTTCTAACTTTCCAGGCTGATAGTGTTTTCCTCCAACTTTCTTTGAATGGACGAAAAAAAGCGACATCCAAAGGCTGGCAGATATGGGTGCAGTTGGGAGGGAGACAAACAAAAGAAATGTCATTTTCTTCACACGTTCTCAGTACTTCTGGATTAAAGTGTGAGGCCAAATTATCTCCCAAAAGGACTTTTCGTCCATTTAACCTTTTAGCGTGTGGTAGAAAAACTGTGGAAAACCATTCGTGAAATGTGGGCATATCTATCCAACCGTGCGAAGTTCGGTTGAATCGAGTACCTTGCGAGCAGCATATCTTATCACAGCATGGTTTGCCCTTAAGAGCATTCTCAGTCCATGTATTCCACAAGTTTTCGGCCTTGTATATTACATAGGGCGGCAGTAGAGTGCCTGATGCTGATCCACACATCATTAAGGTCGTTGATGATTTTGAATGGTTGCAAACTTTTTCTGGGTATTTTGTACCTCTACGATAAATGCGCAACTTTTCCCTGGATCATCTGTAACATTTGATTCATCGTAGTTAAACACATTCTCCGGGGAACACCATCCAGGGTGACTCGCAAGTTGTTGAAATAGTCTCTTAGTATGGAAGGAGTCACCTGACTCCGTTTCGCACTAATGTTGGACGATAATCTTTTTCCTGCGACATGTTGGTGCCTCTTAAGGAAACTGTTGACCCAGTCTTTACCAGGCAAGTTATTGTTGAATTTGTAAATGTTTCTACCACTTTTATCTAAATAACTTTTCACGAACATTCTTAGATCTTGTGGAGACAAGGAAATCCCCAGTCTGCGCATTTCAGTATATTCGTCAAAATGGCTCTCTCTTCAATGTTTGATAGTATTGTCTGCCCGCCGATTTTTTGAATCTGCGCCCATGAAATCTGTTGTTAAGGGTACCATAAGAAACATTGTAAGTGCGAGCTGCTTGGCGCATAGAAAGTGTATTATTTGTAACGTCTCGAAGGGCATTTTCTAGTTGTTCATCAGAAAAATTGTTGTAAGTTTTGCTGCCTAGCTTTCGCGTATATGTTCTGCCCATTTTTCAGTTTTCTGATTCTAAAAGTAAAAGAAACAGGTAGACATTAAAATCTGAAAACGATGGGGCGAGATTGATCACTTCTTGTTATTGTTGATCAATCTCGCCCCGTTTTGTTCAGGTCATTTTGCGCGAAAAGTACATATCAACTAACCTTCCAAATTGAGCGCAGCCTTCACAATCGATGACAGGTAAATATCTTATGGTGCACAATCCTCGACGATTAACGAGTTTTTCCCGGGCAAGAAAAGTTTGCGACACTCAAATTTACACGTTTCTTGACACGAAACTTTAGAACGCTGTAGAACGAACCTTCCTTTACACTGTCGCGATATGTACTGCTGGATCGAAAGCCTAATGTGTTTACTATCGCCTGAAAAAAGCTGCCTGAGAATCAAAGCAAAGGTGGTGGGGAAATTTAGAATTGAACACAAAATGGCAGCGCGATCAATCTCACCCCGCGAGATCAATCTCACCCCACTTTACGGTATAAATTCCTCCATGAAAATTTTTCTTTATCTTTTCTTATTCTAAGTTTTTTTTTAAATTTTAAAATGTCTCTCGCGATACCTAAACGCCATTCAAATTATCAAATAAAAAATATGTATTTATCTCAAAGCACAGAGAACATAATATAGATAGAAGATAGAATATTATAGATACTCTACAATGTTCTCTATGAATGTTGACTGAACGAGGTTTTACATGTTTTGGTGCAAGTGTTCCCTTTCCTCTGAGTCTTTGAGGAGTAACCGTCTGTACAACATTGTATTTTATTTATAAATGTGGTAACACCGTAGAATCGCTCTTATGTGCTGGTCACACTAAATTATCCTAGAATTGCATCAGGAATCACCTTCCAAAGTTTGTCGTAGAGCTTGAGGAACACCCTGTATATGGCCAAGTGCATATTTCTTAATTATTTCAACTATAGTTACATGATTTTAATTAAATTTTACCGAGATATCGATGAAGTCCTTATATTTTCTAATCTTCTAAATAACTGAAAAACGAAGAAAGCTAAATAGAATTTTCACAAGGTGTTCTCGAAATAAGCTTATGCATTCCTCTAACTATACTAAAATTTCGAAAGTTACCCACTCTGTACATATCATTCTCCTTCTTCTAATTTATCATGTTCATATGTTTATAAATTATGATGCATGATGCAATGTAATTCACAGTAACAGTGCAGTTTTCTATAAAATAATGATATAAGAAGTATTAACAAGTACTGGTGCATGAGTATTACTGGGATTTTCTCATTTCCATATCGGTACTAATAGGTAGCTACTGTTCGAAATAGAAGCAATGATTAACATAAAAGAGTTTGGAAACATTCCGCTAGCTCTAATAAATAATTCATGTCATTTCTGGAATCGATTAAGATCATTCTCCTGGGTGACATCATGTTTATAATTGCAATCGACAATCAGATAATAGAACTTTAGTTTCTCGAATGAATTCGTTGAATTTCTCTCGTCAATTTTCTCCCGAAGTTCAATTGGACATATCTGTACCTGACGTGCAATTATCTAGTAACTGAGTCATAAAGAGAGCTGAAAAATTTTGTAATATTTGAGACAAGTTATATAATTCAAAGAACCTGCTTGTAGATATAGAAATCGTTCTATTTATTAGTGCAAGAAGGAATTTGTCATGAACTGAACAATAAATCTATTTATAAAAAGGTAAATATTGCCTTTGGCACAATTTCATGATTGTATCATAAACAAATTAGAGAATAAAGTTGGGGAACAAGCTTTGTCTTCATCAAGTCGAGCAGAAGCATAGCCGTAGTATCATTTTCTTCGTTGTGGAAAGCTTGAACTCTAAATTATCAATAACCTAAAGAACTTACTTGATTGAGCTATATATCTATGAATTCTTCAATTTTGTCAGTGGCACACTCTTCGATCTTTAACATCTAAGGTTATTCATTTTGATTTCAGTTGATGTCGCAAAACGGATGGAAAAATTGTAATTTCCCAAAATTTGAGTTTATTTTGCATTGCACTGAAATATCTTCATTAGATCAATAATTTGGTAATAATACTTATTGTAATAAAAGTGAAAAATTTCGAAAAACTTGAAACAAATAGATAACTATGTTGAACTTGTTAACAAGATATTCAATGTGATTCTACTACTTTAGATGTGCATCTAGTTGGATGACCAAAAATCGAGGTCCGAGAATAGATCCTTGCAGAACGCCCATCAGTATATTATCTTTAGCTGACCGAACAATACTCTTTTCACTTTGAATTATAACCATTTGTTTGTAAATATCGCCTCATGCCATTGCGCAATCTAACCTAACCTAACCTAGAGAACATACACACTTACACAATCCAGCTATATATCTACAAATTCTTCAATTTCGTCAAGGGCACACTCTTTGATTTTTAACATATAAGGTTTTTGTAGTGGACACATAAACATTTTGATTTCAGTTGATGTATCAAATAGGATGGAAAAATTTAAACTTCCCAAAATTTAAGTTTATTTTGCATTGAAAAGAAATATCTTCATGGAACCAATGATTTAATAATAATACTTATTGCAATAAAAGTGAAAAATGTCGAAAAATAGGTTAGGTTAAAAATAGGTAACTATGTTGAACTTGTTAACAAGATATTCTATGTGGTTCTGCTACTTTAGATGTGCATCTAGTTGGATGCGCAAAGATAGAGGTCTGCAGAACGCCCATCACTATATTATCTGTAGCTGACCGAACGATACTCCTGTCACTTTCAATTATAACCATCTGTTTGTAAATATCGCCTCAAGCACATTGCGCAATCTAACCTAACCTAACCTAGAAAACTTACACAATCCAGCTAATATCTACAAATTCTTCAATTTCCTCAATGGCACACTCTTCGATTTTTAACATATAAGGTTCTTGGATTGGACACATAGACACTTTGATTTCAATTAATGTCTCAAATAGGATGGAAAAATTTAAACTTCCCAAAATTTAAGTTTATTTTGCATTGAAATGAAATATCTTCATGGAACCAATGATTTAATAATAATACTTATTGCAATAAAAGTGAAAAATGTTGGAACGCTTAGTAAAAGTATTCAAAATACTGAAAATAATAGCCACCTCACCATAATACAAATCAGGAAACATGAGTGACACTGATCAATTGAATATCCCTTCTGTCCATGCACCACTCATAGACTTCATTGGTGTAAGGTTCTCATTCAATAAAAAAATGAGAACACAGAATGTAAGTATACCATTTCTCCTGAAAACTCCTCTACAGGACTTCAAGTAACGCATTTAAAACATTTTTCATAGGGTTCCTTTCTGCTTCACAAATATCCTATCTGAAATGGAAATACTCATAGAGAAATATTCCATACTTCATAAGTGATTCAAATTTGGAAAAATACACTATTCTCTGAGTGCTGGCCTCGACATGGTGTTTCAACTCATTCAATAAATAGATAACCTTGTTGAACCTTCTAACAACATATCCTATGTATTCTGCCACTTTCGCTGTGCATCTAGTTGGATTCCCAAAAATAGAGGTCCGAGGATAGATCCTTGCAGAATGCCCATCATTATATTATCTTCAGCTGACCGAACGATACTCCTTTCAGTTTGAAAAGATTCACTCCTGCTTAGACAGTGGTAAAATAACAGCACTGATGTGTATCGATCTCAGAAAAGCCTTCGAGTCCGTCAACCATGACAAGTTGGTTGAGAAGATGTATGTGGTTGGAATAAGAGGCAGGCCTTCGGATCTGCTTCGGTCTTATTTATGAGGAAGATCTCAATGTGTTGCTGAAAAAGAGCCTACAACTGGGAAGACACTGCAGTCAAAGATGTTGGCTATTGATAGGGGGTGCCGCAGGGGTCGGTTTTGGGTCCCCTCCTTTACCTGATTTATACCAATGACTTACCTGGTTGTACAACTGAATTCATGGTCCAATTTGCAGACGACACTTCTCTGGTGCTCGCCGATCCGGTTTCTCTGGATTCGGTAGTGGACGATGTGCTTGTCGATCTTGAAGCCTGGTTTTCTAGAAATGAGTTGAAAATGAACGGTCAAAAGACCAAACTTTTCAGGTTTGCATATGGAAGAGAACACATACCCATGTCTCATGGATATAAGACTGCCATGGTTTCATCTTATAGCCTTAAATTCCTGGGTGTTTCGGTTGACTATCGACTGGATTGGGGTGATTACGTAGGCCAACTTGCAAATGATATGGCTAGATATGTGTGTGCACTAAGAACACTGTCCGAACTTGTGACTGTCTCCACAGCATTTACCGCATACAATGCATACATTGGTATTAGGCTGAGATACGGGATAGTTATATGGGGGAATTCATCGGATATCTTGAGGCTCCTTTTGTTGCAGAAGAGTTGTATTCGTGGGATTCTTAAGCTGAGCAAAACAATCATGCAGGGCTCACTTTGTGGAAAGATCAGTGCTAACTGTTGTGAGTCTATATGTTTATGAAACAGTTAACAATAGAGACTAAGCGTGAATATGAGATTAACACGAGATCTAAGATATGAGGCATACTTACCTTCAGAACAACTCTGTTTATGATTTGGTGAAAATTTATAATCACATTCCACAGGAGGCACGAGAGTGGCCACAAAATAAATTGAAAAGAAGATTAAATACTTACCTTAGGAGGACAACATACTACACTCTCCAGGAGTATTTTGAGGACAATATTTGTCTAAGCTGATTTCGTCTCTTATTGTTAGGTCTTTATTCTGTTTACACTGTTTGTTTCTATATATTTTATGTTTATGATGACGTGTTCTACAACAATTTATGTTTATATGGAACAAATAAATGGATTGAATGATTGATTGAATTATAACCATCTGAAGGTAAATATCGCCTCTTGCACATTTTCATAATTATATCATAAATAAATTGGAGTATTAAGTTGGTGTACAAGCCGTGTCATCATCGTAGAGCAGAAGCATAGCCGTAGTATCCTTTTTCGTCGTTGTGGAAAGCTACCGAATTTTCAATAACCTGATCTAAAATCTGACATAACCTAACATTGAGAACTCACACAATCAACCTATATTCAAACAAATTCTTCAATTTTGTCCGTAACACACTTCGATCTTAACATTTAAGGTTCTTCTAGCGGACTCAAACATTTTGATTTCAGTTGATGTCTCAAATAGTTTGGAAAAATTTTAACTTCCCAAAATAAAAGTTTATTTAGCATTGAAATGAATTCAATAATTTCAAATAAAAGGTTGCAATTTCTATGTCGCTGTAATTTATATCAATATTCAATTAAGTTAACAATGTCTATATAAATTCCAGAGATTCTAAAATTACAATCAAACAGGATTCTGGGGTTTCCTGAAAAGGTTATTACGACATTAAGAGTGAATATTCATTTTGTATTGTATCCGTTCAAATGATGGACGCAACGGCATATGACTTTCATGGTTGGTGTGCTATTCAGCGAGAGTTACACGGAATCACCCATGAACCGAATGAATCACGTGTGAAGAACGTAAATTATCTGAAATCCGTACATCAGTACGAACAGTGCTTCTCTTGTAAGTTTGCTGGAAAGTTGTCTGGCTTTATCGCTTGGTTAACCGATCCCGCGGAAATGCGACTGGAGATTATATGTTTTTGAGGTGATATGGATACGGTTGATTTCTTCGATTTTTTGAGTGTTGTGCGTCTAGTGCAATTTGTGTAATTAATTTTTTCTGATTTGATCATCACATTTGGATCAAACTAGTGGATTTAGTGGTTTATATTTAGGCAAGTAAAAAAATACTGGGTATTTTTGCTTTTCAATTGAAGTTGTATAAATATTTGAAGATCTTATAAGAACCACCATTTTCAAGCATTATGAATTAAACTCGTAGAACAATTTATCATTCGTCCATTTTAATTGGTTTTTATATTAAGCCAATTATGTTGTTTGTTGGTCTCTGCAGGAAGTTAGATTTCAACATTGTTTCGAATATTTCTGGCAATGTCTTGTAAAGAATCTTATCTTCTTCGTGGAACTTTGAATTTCAACATTTTTTCATTGATAATTAGAGTTCAGTTTGTCGTGACATATGTGAAAAAAATGTATGGTACGTATCCATTTTTCGGTTATTCAATGCAGTTCTATCTTGTTGAAAAGTACTACTTTCTACTTATACCTAAATATTTTAAAAAATATGCAGAATTTCCCGAGATTTTGCTGTTGCAAATTCATTAATTACATCGCTAAAATTTATACCGTCGAAAATTTCTTGTTCAATTGCTAATATTGTTAGCCCAGACAATCTTTCTTGAATCATTGTCGATCAATATAATTTTTAATGATTTTTAAATTTGAAAAAGATCGCTCGCCAGAAGCTACAGATACAGGCAATGTCAAAAGAATTCTTAGTGAAATGCTTACGTTTGGAAAGGTGGAGATTGAAGTGTTTTCAAATATATATTGTAAAATACTTAAAGGGTCAGTATCATCAGATAATGAAAACAACTTTAATGCTTCAATTTCGTTAAACAGATCATTGGAGTCTATATCCTTATTATCCTGATCTGTCAGTCGCTCTTCAAGAATAGAATAATGTTTTAAAAGATCGCTGTCACTTAATTTGAATATTATCATTTAATAAGTCAAATCGGTTTTTAGAGAGCTTATAGTTTGATCTATAATTTTTAAGAAAAAACAAATTTTAAAGGCGGTTTTTACATCATGTGGGGTCTCATCTCGGTGTTCGTAGTCAAACAGTTTTGGTTTAAATTTCCTCCTAACCGTTGGTGATGGTGGAAAGTCTTCTTCCATTTCGAGAGAGGATGCTACTTCGTTCGCTTGCACAAGAATTTCTCGAAATGATTGGTCAGATCTATATTGCTGGAAGTGATCAACTAAATTTTTTAGGTAGGTTTGGCATACTTTAATATTAATTGTAGCACTTTGCATTTGTTTGCTGACAATATTTATATGAAATAAAACGTCATGCCAAATAATAAATCCACAAATAAATTGAAAATTTTGTACAGACGTTAAGAGGGAAGTCGCTTTATGTCTTGCATCAATGTGAAAGGAATTATCTTCAGCCACTTCTAGAAGACTTTCGCAAACCTTAATTAAATGTTGCAACGAAATGAGTCAAAAACACATTGAACTTCAAAGAGTCGTTGATAGTTCGAGAAAAAGATGTGTTAAGTGCATTCAAGAAAGAGGAAGACATTTTGGACACCTGTTATAGTTTTTAAATCTCTCGTGAAAATATGATTCATTAGTTTTTCTCAGTTTCTGTTCATGTTTCTTTAAATAATATAAGATATTTGGCTTTTCGAATTTTATGTTCTTAATACTCTTACCCATCATATTGTGGAAAGAAATAGTTAGCTCAAAAGCTGAAACACCATTTGAAAGCCAGTTAAATGAAGTAGTTTCTACCAAAAAAAAACAGCTACTTATCGATCAGTTTTCGGTGGTACAGCTAATAAGAAAAAACCACTAATCTTGTTCATTTCACAATTTATTCATTTAGCCTTTTACAACACCCGGTATACAAGATTTTTTTACCATTAGCAAATTCAATGCTCTTTCCAATTGTATGGTCAGATTTGATGTAGCTGTAAGAGTAAGAGAGATATTCTTGTTTTTATAAAGAGAAGCAAAAAATTTCGTGAAATCAAGAAGTGTTGAATAACTCGATAATAATCAACTTTTCGAAAAAATAATATGGGACATTTTTTGTTGCAAATGACTTGTACTATCACCTACTGAAGTTTGGCACCTTTTATAGTAGACACCCTGTATAGTGCAGCTACTATAAGGTTGAAATCATGTAACTTAACAGCATTTACATTCAGAGGAGATATACATCGGTTTGTATAATATGTTCAGAAAATTTAACATTATTCTTAATATAAATAGCCGTTCCCCGCCTCTGATATCTCTACATGAGTAAACATTAGATCCGCGAAAACAGGAATTGGGTCGCATTTTTCTTATCCGCGAATGTTAGGGTTGTTCGTTTTTTTTTTGTGGAAATGAGAATTCGTATAATAGACGAATACTTTATTATATTATATATAGGCCATTCTGGTCCAACACCTTTTGTCATCTTTCTGGTAGTAGCATAATTCCGCTCTCATAAAATTTTTGGTCTTGGCTGGCAAAAAACAGATCGAGTAGGTTTTCACCTACCTACTCATTTGTGGTGAAGGTTTTACCGTCTAAGACAAATACTTTATTCTATTATATATAGGCCATTCTGGTCCAACACTTTTTGCCATCTTTCTGGTAGTAGCATAATTCCACTCTCATAAAATTTTTGGTCTTCGCTGGCAAAAAACTGATCGAGTTGGTTTTCACCTACTCATTTGTGGTGAAGGTTTTACCGTCCAAGAAAATTTTGAAGTGACCGGAACAAATAATCCGATGGTGCCAGGTCTGGAGAATATGGTGGATGTGGCATTGTATCCCATTCAAACTGTAAAAGCTTCTGGCGAGTGACCAAACTTGTGTGGTGTCTCGCGTTGTCTTGGTGAAACACTACACCTTTCCTGTTGATTAGTTCTCTGTTGAAGTGGATCATTCAGTTTGTCCAGCTGATGACAGTAGACTTCTGAATTAATCGCTGTGTTATGCTGTAAAAGCTCAATATAAACGATTCCTTTAAAATCCCACCAAACGGACAGCATCTTCTTTTTTTGTGAATATCGGCCTTGGAAATAGTTTGAGCCGGTTTATCTTTTTTGCTCCATAACCTCTTGCGTTTGACGTTGTTGTATATAACCCATTTTTCGTCCCCAGTGATGATGTTGTTATTCGCCGGTTCGCTTCAACTAACGCCTTTGTCGTGTCTTTATCAACTTCAACCGGCCTTCCCGAACGTGGTGCACCTTCGACATTGAAATTGCCGGATCTAAATCCAGCGAACCAGTTCTGGCACTGACGTACTAATAATAATAATAATAATCATGTTTATTGGTTTGATAAACTTTACAAAATTTTGGTATGATAAATCTTAAACATATTCATGTACTGTTGAAGGCAATTATTACAAGTGCCATAACTCGAAATAGAAAGGTAAAATTTCAAAACACAATAAAGATTTTTCTACTCACAAAGGTAAGTAACCTGTGGTGAGTGTTTGATAAAGAAAAAAATTAGAATTTAATTTACAAAATAAAAATTACTTTAGGTTCTCATTTGAACACCATCCAGAAAGTAATGAAGCCACCTTCTGACAGGAAGGAGCACACACAAATTCATGGAAAGATGAGATAAATTTCATTTATTAGTTTTCAAATCTATTAATCTCTCGATGAGATTTCTTTGTGTATTCTGCAACCATTTCTTTAAATTAAATTCAAACTTTTCTCTATTCATTGTTCTTCTTGATACCAATGGAAGTTCATTGAATATTCCAGGTCCTAGAAAGTAGTGACATCTCTGACTAATGGTCTTAATAACTAGGAACAACGAAGGAATACCGACTGTATCGGGTGGCAGATGTATGAGCAATGAGTACCTGTTTCTCTATATTATTGTTCAGATGCCTCAAAACTGCGGAACAAAATAACTGTCTAACATTTCATACGCCCGACAAATCGTACAACAACTCAAACGACGCGTAGATCCTTGAATTTTGGTGAGGGTCGAATTTCTATCCTTTTTCCTCTTCATCTCGCTTGTTTTACATCTCCTTGGTTTGGTCGTGAGGTTCTATTGGTTGGTTATCCTCCTTCTTTTATGTTCTGGAGCATCTATGCTGGCCTGTTGTTTTCTCTTCCATTGTACTAGGAATGTCCTCTTTCCTGTTGCCCTCGGTTGTAGTTCCATTATTTGGTTGATCTCCTTGTTTTTGTGGGTTTCCATCTGCTCGGTTGTCTTCGTCGTTAGTTGTGTGATGATTTCTTCCAGTGTGTTGATTTCCATTTCCATCTTGTAGTTCCATGTTATATTCTTCATGAGTGCGATGTCCAGTTTGTCCATGGTTCCTGTGGCTGCGTGCAGGTGTGTTGGTTCCCTTGGCCCTATTGCGATGATGTTGTTCCTTTCTGTGATTGTCTTCAGTATCCTTCCGCTTTTGTTCGTTTTTCTGCTGTTCCAGTCCGAATTATTGGCATTCAAATGCCCAGCTGCGATGGTTGGCGTGTTGCTGTTGAATATGGCTTCGATGTCTTCTTCCTTCATGGCGTTGTTAGGTGGTTTGTAGACTGCGTAGATGTTGAGCTCTCCCCTCGTTGTCTGTAGATTTATTCCTGTCTCTTCTATGTTCTTGTCCCTGTCTTCACTAGGATCGCTGTTCCTCCTTGTCTTCCCTCTAGTCGGTCGGTCCAGTATATCGTATAGTTCCTGATATTGAAATCCTCCGTTGGTTTGAGATGGGTTTCGCTGACGAGCATCACGTCGATTTTCTTCTCCTCTAGGTAGGTCGTCAGGTCATGTCGTTTGTTGGCGATTGAGTTTGCGTTCCAGAATGCTGTTGTAAGTTGGCTCTCCATAAATCTATTTCCTGTTGAATAGCTGAATGAGCTTGCTCTGTTCTTCTAAAAATTTCATCTCTTGTTCTGTCGTTGCATTTGTCGCATTGAATTGGATGGCCATTCGTCCTAGAATCATCGCTAGTTCATCTTCGCTAGTCATATGGGGTCCTCTTGTATCAGTCCTTTTCGCTTGGTCGGCAGCCTTCTTCTCCTCCGCCCTTTTTGTCCAGAAGTTCATAGGTGGTGCGAGTTTTTCCGTCGGTCGATTCTTCGAGTTGTTCGGGTTCTTTGGGTAGTTGACGTTGCTTGATAGATGCTCTCCTCCACAGTTGGCACATTTCGGTGCTGATGTCTTTGGCTTCTTACATTCCGCTGTCATGTGATCGTCTCCGCATTTAAGGCATTTGAATGAAGCGTGGCAGTTCCTCTGGGCGTGTCCAAATAGCTGGCATCGGTGGCATTGTATGACTTCTGATTTCAATCTTAGGCTCTCTACTTGTATCGACATTCCGCAGCAGAACTTCAGGTTGTTGAAGATACTCTTGTAGCTCTTCTCTATTTCGATTAGTACCAGTGGGGCTGGGTGGCCGTTCCTTCCTTTCATCCTCGTCACTTTTGTAGTCGGGTATCCTTGTTGTTCCAGGTCCTCGGCGATCTCCTCTTCAGTCTGCTCCGTCATGACTCCTCGAAGCACCACCTTCAACTTCTTCTCCGATCTCAATTCGTATGTGTAGAACTCGACGTTGTCCTTCTTCAGAAGATGGAATAGTTTTTTGTAGTCGTCCTCGGTCGTTGGTTCCACTTGTATACCCTGTGAAATTTGAATTTTGATACCAAACCCCTAAGTCTTAGAACCAATCTGGTAACATGCGCATCCCAACTGAGATGCGAATCAAGGACGATACCCAAGTATTCACATTTGTTTGTACAAGATATTTCAAATTTTGACAGCCCATCTCAAAAACGAGTGGCGAATAATCAGGTAGAGAACGCTGATCGATACAATATGGAATATACTTAGTTTTTTGAAATTTATTGTTAATAAATGATGGGTTAACCAATTTCTAATTATCATAAAATCCACCTGGACAGCTGATTTGAGCTCTTTCCAGTTCTCGCCTGAATAAAAAATTATTGTATCGTTCGCATAACTGACAATCTCACCCTTCGTTCTCAATAACAATAGGTCGTTCAAATAGTGAAGAGCACAGGCCTCAATACTGTCCCTTGCGGAACCCCACACTCAGCATTGCACAACCCACTGAAAACATTTTCTCTTCAACCTCACCATCTGTTAGATTAAATACATGTCAACACACTTTCTCCATACACATCGGTCAATTTCTTTCTGGCTTGAACAGCATTTTTAGCCTTTCTGCAGTACAACAGTAAGATATGTCGAAAATGCTGCTTATCGCTCTCCATATTTAAAAGGGCACCAACCAAAAACTACTGCGTAGAATTAATTGGAATTTTTCACACACAAGCTTTGCTATATAAGCTCTCAAACCATATAAAAATTATATGGCTTAAGTGTGAAGTTGGCTGCGAAAAAAATACAATTAAATCCTCAGTCGGGAAAAAACTAAATGGTTTTCCGAACAACCCAATAGGAATCGCGAATAAGGAGCTTTTAATGTAGTATTACACCACCTGGATAGATGTAAATGTGCAATAATTGTTGATATCATGACATAAAACAAAAATTAAAGAAATAGTAACACCATAAATATCGAGCATTTAAGTTTTCCACACTGCACCAACAACTAACCTTATAAGAACCAATCTCAGTGATCGTTAAATTTTTTATGCCGAGAACGAAGGATACGTTGTCTGCAAATTATCTCAGGTAACATTTGTTGCCGGCTAGTAAGCTTTCTTCATTTGAAAACCGGATTGAGTATATTCTTAATGGATTCGCGTAAATCCAAACAGACTTGTCGGTATTGAAAAGGATAGTCCAAGAAGTCGCTTAACCCGACTATAAATATATAGTCATTATTTTTTATAAGATGTTTAGTAATAGGGTAAATCGGGGGAATTACGCACACCTAAGGAAAACGTTTCGGTTAAATTTATCTGAGCGTAGAAAAATCTTCCAGCTAAGGATACGTATTCCCTTCATTTGTTACACTATTAGAGAAAAAATTACAGCTAACGACATAAAAAATACAGAACATAACTTATGAGTACCCGATTATGCGGAATTACCCCACATTGGGTAATACCACGCGGGCCATGGGGTAATTCTGCGCAGATCAAAAAAATTTGAAACGACCAAAAAATATAAATTTTCATTAAGAGAAACGAAAAATACGAATTTTCTAAAAGAGACAACTGAAAAGGAATGATTCTTGAAATAATGTTTTGAACGTTTAGTCATTTTCAATTTTTTTGTTCTAATTTTAGACACAAATCACATGTGTAGTTGACTGCTGATTCCCAACCACTACATTCTGCGTGAGACCAACATGAACATATAACACAGCAATACCAAATCTCCTTGTCACGTCCGAACTCGTCACAAACGATGCAAACATCTAAATTATGGGATGCATCAATATCAATATCAACACAACTTTCAGATTCCAAATCATCAAATTGTTTTCTCACGCCTGGTTCTTTAGTTAAGCGTGGTTTATCGGTTTTTTCACTCTTTCAGCCTTCTTCTTTCCATTCTTTTCCTTTTTTATTTCTTCAGATTTCTTTTCTCCTGTTTTTTCTCTAATACCGATTACTACACCTACAGAGGTGTAGATGTAAATATCTCAGAACGTTGCTTTGCACGTGATTTGTTAGTTTGATTTGTTTTCAATATTGGAACTGGTACTAGAGTTTCTATGGGCACATCCAATCCTTGATTTGTTTCAGATGATCCAGGTTTCAAGTCAACTGGAGTTTCAAAAATTGACTTCCGTTTCGTTCAAATTGATAGGTATTTCGATCGCTGTAGAATCAGAAGGTTCATTTGGATCAAAGTCATCTTCAGAAAATTTGTTCGGTTCAAAGGGCCATATTCCTGCAGTACGAAAGCCAGATATGCCTTTATCCATTGTTGCAACTTTCACATATGCTTTATCATAAATAGCAACAAGTTCATAATGGGTAATTTTTTCATGGCCATGAGGTATAAGTCACATTCTCGGTTTAAAGCATTTTCAAGTGCCCCGAAAAAGGTTAATTAAAAGTATGGTGAGGTAGGGATATCATGACAATGCCATGACTTCTGCAAAAGTTGTGTATATCTAAGGAAACATGGCTCCCATGGTTATCCAAGATAAGGAGCACGGGGTCATCCTCCGTAGCTTTTACGTGAAGTTGAAAATGTTGCATCCACTCCAAAAACAAATCTTCGTTAATGCAGCCCATTTTTGAGCATCTGTATGTTGCCCCAACAGGTCCATTTCTCGTCAGCTAGGCATTCATACGAGCCCTCGAAAATATAAACATCGGTGGGATGAACTGCTCTACTGCACAAACAGCACAGACCACTGTTACATTTTTCCCTCTCTCCCAAGAGATAACAGAGCCTACCTGCTTCTGTCCTTTTGGCGCCAAAATTTTTGCTGGCTTCTGTACAGTCGAGATTACCTTTTCGTCAACGTTTAACATTCGCCCTTCACGGAATTTAAACTTTTCAATAACTGACAGCAGATTGCTGAAAAATCTAACCTCAGGCTTATTGAATGCAGCAATACGATTTAGGATGGTGCTTTCAGGTTTTCGGAGGCTGATTTGTGGATTACGTTTCAAAAATAGATCAAGTCAATCTTGACCAGCCATTTTATGCTCATGGCTAAAACGGTGTTTCATTTTGTTCATTTCCGCAAATCAGTATGCTAACCGCCTTAATTCAGTTGGCGTAATTCCAAAAAAAACATTAGCTAATTTTATGACATGATTAGCTATAGCGTTTTCTTGTTCATCATTGAAAACGAGCTTCCTTCCCTTCCGCAATTTGTTACTCTGATTCGCTTTCAATTTGTCCCGACGAGTGCTTTCTGGAATATTCAAAGAACGACCTACATCCCTCACTGTTCGGCGAGATCGCACCACAGTGAAAGCTTCTTGCAGTGTGGATTCCAGCCATTCGTTCTTTTCCGATTTTCTGATGTACTCACGAGGCATATTATGGAATCTGGAACAAACAATTATGATTTGTTTAAAAAAATTATTTGCTTGGGGTAACACCGCGCAGCACCGGACCGCGCTGTATTACCCCTACGTAAATCCGCGGTATAACCCCAAGCAACATTGAATCAGATAACCTATTCATAGTCGATAACAAACTTATTATATTTGAATGTAAATAGCAGGCTAATTATTTAGATATAACAAGTGAAATCTGTATGCGAAATTTATATAAAACACAATTAATATTAGACACTTATCTCTTATTTAAGTTCGAATCAAAATTACTTGGAAACGAAGGAAAACAGACCACTCACCATAGCATATAAACACGTAGTGCAATTCAACCAGCAGTAACAGCGGTTATTCGGGAGTTTACTAGTAGATGGCACCATTAGTCTGTAGCTTAAAAAACTATTTGGTGGCCACGATGAGACTGTGCGCGGTATTACCCAAGGCACGGTATTCCCCCGCTTTCCCCTAATATCACACGGGAAAAACCATCTTATTTGCATTTTTAAGATTGAAGATGTCTCGACCAAAACGTGTTGAATACTCTCTATGATTTGTTTTAAGAACTTCAAGTCTGTAGTGAGAAATATCTAACACTAGCTAAAACACGCGGCTCCGCTTGCTCGTAACCACAAAACACGACAGGCCGTTTCGCATTGAATGCTTAATTTACCTGATACTCACGCGGAGCATCGTCAGCATTTCTCTCACCAGTATCATCATTTTCTTTTCCTTTGCCCTTTCCTTTACCTTCACCCTGTCCTTTGCCCTTTCCTTTTTACCTTTCCTTGGTCCTTTTCATGTTTCAGTTGTTTTTTAGTCTTCTGTACTGTTCGACTGTGTGATTTCGTTTTCTCAAAAGTTTTTTAAGTTTCTGTTTCTGTTTCATTTCCATAAGATTTTCTTTTCCAGGAGTATCGGTGTATATGGTGCTTTACGTTTCCGGACACTTCTTCGATTTTCCAAACGCGGCGCTGCTTTTGGAAAAGGTCTTATCTCTTCAATTGTAGCAAATGAAGTAGATGACATGTTTAGATTAGATAAATTGAGGAGTATTTCTGTGTATGGAGGGCGTACGTTTTCCGGTGTTTTGAGGTGTGTACAAAAAATTTGATACATCGTCAACAATAGAAGGTGACTTCTATTCCGTACTAGAAGATCTAGTGCGTGAGGAAGTTGCAGCAGTAGCCTGATCGATAATTGTAGTAGGATTTTGCATCGGAGTTTCACTGACAGTATGTGTATCAGACATTGAAACTTTATCGACAGTTGATGAACTGATAGATGGTCTTGTAATAGTCGATGCAACAGCAATTCTACCCTCATCAGTTGTTGTAGAACCGGCAATGTTATGGGAGCTATGTGTCACGTAAGATCAGCTAAACTCGGAGTCAGGAAATATATTTTCATTTAGTGGTGATATCCCGGTTACTCTGAACCCTGATTGAATATATTCAATTGTAGCAGCCAACGGTAGTGACGATTTAAGTAACTCCGGTATATCATAGATTGTTATTGTTTTTCCTGGATTACTAGGTAGCCAGTTGTCATTAGCTCTGATGAAATACATTTTTAGAGGTCCATAAACAGATCTATCGAGAGGTTGTAGTTTGTGGCTACAGTGTGGAGGGAATAACAAAACTGTCACCCCATTACCCCACACTTCGATCGACAAATGAGAGTCGTAGTTATCTAAGAGTGATAGAATAAGTTTTTCTTTACTACGTTTAACATGTTTTACGAAAAGTGTGGCATATTTTATGAAGTTTACCTCTTGCATCCAGTCAGACGGATCACTTTCTGATCCTAAGGGACCACCTCTAATAAAATGGGACTTGTAATGTACCCGTGGAAATAAAAAGAATGGTGGTACCATATTTCCAACTGCTGAGATGGCTACAGCAACTGTCACCAGCGTACCATCTTCGGCAGATGTCATTTTACCAAGATTTTTGATCCCACGACGAGCTATTATTCTATTAGGTACATGGACGGTTGTAAGACTAGTCTCATCTACATTCCAAATATCGCCAGGGGTCAGATTCAGACGTTGGTAAACAACGATCAAGTTAGCGAAGAATAAACTAACGTTGTTTTTATTAAATGAGGTAGCTCTTGATAGACTTGTTGCTTGAGGTGATCGGATTGACAGAGAAGGATGACGTTTGAGAAAAGAACCCAACCAATCTTCACCAGCCAACAATTTTGAGTCACATATGGCGTCAATCCATAATAAATATCAGCTGCCTTCTTCAAATAATCGACTTAAGCTTCCTCTTCTAGATTAGTAAAAACTTGCCTGTTTTTTATGTATCCTACTGAATCCAGGGTTAATTCTGCTCTCGTCAAGTTCGGATTATGGTCTAATTTTTCTTTTAGCTTAGCCACGTAACGATGTAATGTTTTATATGCAATATCATATTGTTTTGATGATGTTCTAACACTTTTCTCCTCAAAAATAACTGCATGGCAAGCTGTTTCCATGACATTTTTTGGCGTATCAGCTCGTTCAGTACTTCTTTTATAGGTCCTTATTGTTCTGTAAGAACGAAATGGCTGCCCCATAAAAGTTTACTTATGCGTCGTTTTCAATTCCATATTTTATTGGGGTTGGTTGACTAATTATTCACCCTGCCCCGATACAAATTAGTCTACCAGCCGCAGACGCCATTTTTTATTTTGATGGCATGGCTAACCTAATATACTGGCCCCGATTTAAGTTATGAAATATAAAACCTGTAGGTATCAGCTCTGAAAATGTACTCTGTGAAAATATTACTTGTTACATAAACAAAACTCGTGCCACTGCTCGAAAACGGCGAGCGCGGTGCTTCGGACGGCTGAGCGGGGCGCGGAGTGCAATACTCGTCTGTGATTAAATAGCGCCAAAGTTGCAGGGCTGACGGGTTTATGGCAGTTAGTCTACCTACCCCTATAGGCAACCAGTCCCGGTGTCCCATACTCTCTCAGCGCTAGCTGAACCACCCCAGGGCAGAATATTGTAGCTCATGTGAAAATGCGCTATAGCATAATACACTCCTAGCAATGTATTTTAATTGGGGCGAAATATACACTGTTCAATTTTTTGCATATGTTATCTGTATTGAGTTCCCAGTTTAGTTCTTTATCGAGAAAATCCAAATATTTGGTGTTCTCAGATAGAAGAATAATCTTGCCTTCAAAGTTGATCTTAAAGTTATTCGATACAGGCTTTCTATTATAGAAATTGACACAGACCGTCTTCTCAACATTCAAGAGCAGCTTATTCCTTGTGACCCAGTTTTCAAATTCCAATAACAAGGTATCTACATGGCCTCTTATTTTCTCCTCCTTCTCTGCAGAAACCAGAATACAAGTGTCGTCGGCAAACATTATTGTTATTCCTTTGCTGATATGTTCTGGAACATCGTTTGCAAATAGCAGGAAAAGAAGTGGTCCTAGCGCTGAGCCCTGAACCACCCCTACATCGACATCGTATTCTTTAATTTATCATCAATAGTTAGTTAACGACTTTATCATACAACATTTTGATAACCGTTACATCATTGTGATTTTCATAGGGATCTCAGATTATTTAACTTTCAAGTATAGGTCATGTCATCCACATAAAATGTAGCTTTGCATAGGCGAAAAAATGCAAACAAACAAATCTTTCCTCTTTATATGTATATTAGTGTAGACCAGTGGTTCTTAATCGTGTTGTTTGTTCTTTCCATATTTCTTAGTTAAACATGGCGTGACACTCGCTTCTATCATTAATTCATAAAATCGTTAAAAAAAATTCAGAATCATCATAATCATACCTGCAGTCAGGTCAATCCTACCAAAATCTCAGTACAAGGACGTTAGAATTCCTCGTTTGATGTTGTTTATATACGTAATAAATACAAAATTCCCATCTTACTCTCCGAAAGAACCGACCTATAATTAGCTAGATAAATTTACGTTCTGAAATTTCCAGTTTACATTGCGTCACTATTATCGCATAATCACAACGGCAGATGAAACGATCCGAAAGTTGAGATCGCAAAACCTGATACGATATATCTGGTTTCACAGGACTACGAATTCGTTTGCATGAATCCGGTGTTTAAAGAAATTATGCAAGTTTTGCCGAATATGATTGAATTCCAATTAGTTACTCCGGCTGCCTAAAAAGTTATTTGTGTGACCTGAATATAACGGTTAATTAGCAGTTTCAATAGTATCATTGTATTCGGACTATATTTTGGAATCATATTGGTATGTTTCAAGCAAGCTCTTTTTTCTCAGACAAATTCATATGGTCAGTTCATATATCCTAAAATGATAAGCATTTTTTATACTATACGAAATTCGCGCTTAACACTTGGTGTAATGTAATGAAAGGACCTTCGCCGCTAACCAAGGGCGCTTCTTACTTACCTAACTTACGAAAGGGCGCTTCACCGCATACCTAGGGCGTTTCTAACTGACCTAATCTACGAAAGGGTTCTTCGCCGCTAACCAAAGTTGCTTCTAACTGACCTAACCTACGAAAGGGCCCTGCGACGCTAATCTTTTCCTTTTTTTTTCAAGAGGAAAATGTCTTCTCACACCAAAGGTTTTAGCTGGTACTGCTTTTGATAGTGTGGGACTCAGCGATTACAATGCAATACCCACTAAAAACCTCCTTCACCGTGCTTTACCCT
This sequence comes from Cryptolaemus montrouzieri, assembly GCA_013387265.2. Taxonomy (NCBI): domain Eukaryota; kingdom Metazoa; phylum Arthropoda; class Insecta; order Coleoptera; family Coccinellidae; genus Cryptolaemus; species Cryptolaemus montrouzieri. The sequence goes on from JABFTP020000021.1 coordinate 111,257,873, forward strand.
GTCCTAGAACCGCCTCGATACCATTACTTTAGTACACGGGATCAATCACCGCCGCCTCTCGTACGCAGGGCGTCTTCCCTTGGTCTTCAGAACAGTCGACGCGAAGCGGCCCACAGTCGCCCATGCTTTTCACTTCGCACATTGTTGTAGATGGTGTGTTCGACGGTGGCCACCTCTCCGCAATCCAGGCACTCAAGCGGCTCACTGCGGTTGAAACGATGTAGGTACTCCCCGAAAGCTTAATGTGCCGTCAACAGTTGAGTCAGATAATAATCCACTTCCCCAATTACCCTTTCATATCATATGCTTAAGTCCGGATTGAGGCTTCTGATCCACATGCCCCTTTCGTCTTCATTCCATCATCTCTGCCACGCTGACATTGTGTATTACCGCAATTCCAATGCCGATCTTTTGTCGTAGCACCTTTTTACCTCTCCACCGCCAGCAGATCCAGCGGAATTGGTGACGCCACCACCATTGCTGCCGGCCCCGATACTGTGCGATATGTGCTTTCTATTCGGAGAGCTGTACGCGATTCATCGCGTTACGATATTTGGCAAATCTGAGGACATCCACCCAGAAAGGGGCTGCATACAGCATCCGCGACGCTGCGACTGTCTCCAGGATTCACCGCGTACCAGCTGTCGGTTCACCGACGTTCGGTATCAGCCGAGCTACTTCTTTGGCTGCCCAGCCACGTTGAGTTCCAGGGTTGGCATACGTCTCTACCCTGCCAGCACTACGGCCTCTGTTTTATTAGCCGCCAGCTCTAGACCAGTGTCTTTTATCCTCTGAGTTACGGCTCGAGTGGCATCGTCCATCGCTCCGACCAGCTCCTCCTGCGTGCGCCCTACCACAAGCATAGCCAGGTCATCTGCATACCCTATAATGGTGATACCCTCCGGAACAGCTAATTTGAGAACAGTGTCGTACATTATATTCCATAACAGAGGCCCCATAACCGACTCCTTTGGTACTCCACACGTCATGGTGAACTTCCTTGTGCCCACCTTCATTACTCTGTCCCTTAGAAAGGCACATACCTGCTCTCGCAAGATAGACACCCCCTTATCCGCAATAGCCTCCCATGGTGCGCTGTTGAATGCGTTCTTGATGTCAAAAGTCGCCAGGGCGCACAACTTCCGGTTGGTGTGCGAGGCGCTCAATACTCCATACACAATGCGATCCAGTGCTCTAAGGGCATTTTCTGCTGATCGCCTTGGCCTGAATCCGAACTGGAAATCCGTCAAATCCTGCTTAGACTCAAGTTCTCTCCTGAGTCTTGCAACTAGTACCCGTTCGTGCAGTTTTCCTGCCGTATCGATCCTGCACAGGGATTTGAAGGCTTTCTCACTCCTCGTTTCAGCCTTTGGAATGAGGACCAGCAGAGCGCGGTTCCATTCGGCAGGATACGATCCCTCCTCCAGGATGGCTGTGAGTACGGCCGCCGCCCAATCCAGATCCTTTGCCACGGTCCACTCGCGACGCTAATCTAAGGCGCTTCTAACTAACCTAGCTTACGAAAGACCCTTCGCTGCTAATTTACGGTGATTCTAACTGACCTAACCTCGCCATTTATCTCGATACATCTCTCGACTTGGCCGGATTGTTGTTAAACAACATAAACTTTTACTGCAAAGCGTTTATTCTTTACGCGATGAGAAGTAGTACTAGTTATAGTTGTGCCATCGAAAATATACCGAGTGAGAAGGTTGCTCTTATCTATGTGAAGAACCCTACATTTATCAAAATTCAAAGACCAGTTCATACACATTTGCCTGATGGAGTCAATATCCCGTTGGAGAATGTCAGCATTATCGAGAGGAGTATTGTGAAGCTTAGTGTCATCAGCAAACATTGAGCAATTAGACTGAATTGAGACAGGAAGATCGGCAGTATATAGAAGAAATAACAGGAGACCTAGAACAGACCCCCGTAGAACACCTGTGACGACAGGTCGCTGAGAAGATCGTGAGTTTCCGACTCTAACATAAAGTTGCCCTTCAGACAAAAAACTTTCTACCCAATTCAAGAGGTTCTTTCTTTTCTCCAGTTTAACCAATAAGCGGAATACCGGGATCAAACGCCTTTGACCAGTCATCCAGAGGAGAAGATTCTTGAGTACCGATCGCTTAGGTAGAAATCCATGTTGTGTTTCAGTAATCAGTTCATTCGTAAGAGCAAATTTCATCACTGTTTCGAACAAGATCTTCTCACATATTTTTCCTGCTATGGAGACCAAACTGATTAGAAAGATGCATTTAAGGAATTTTTTCCGGTTTTTGAGCCAGGGGGTTTAGATTCATACTGATTCATCTCAATCCTGATAGTCGATGTCAACGAATTCGGGTGGACTCTGTGGTTCCTATAGTATAACCCAGCTCGGTCCCAGAGCGAAGTTATCTGAGCCATAGAGTTTCTTCAAATCTTATCATTTTGAAAATCGATTGGAATATCCAAGGTTTGGCGGTATTTTGATTAATTGACCGACAGGTGATATTCGTAGATATCTTGGAATCGTGTGGCTCTATGAAACTAGTCCACATTGAATTAATAACCTTATTCAAGAAGAGATCTATCTTATGTTGATACTTACCTTTATAACCATTCGAAGTAGCTACATTCCTTATGGAAGAATTTTTTATCTGAAACCCTCCTTGATTTAGAGGAAAACTAATTAATCTGTTAACTAGGAAATTTAAACTAGCCATTTTTTGTTGTTGACAATGAAATGAATCTGAAGGAATGTACCTTATGACAGTGCTCTCTCTGTAAATATCAAATTCTAAGGATTCTTGGTCATCGAAATAACAAATCCTTAGAATTTCACATTTACAGAGCAAACACCCGCTAAACAAGGACGGAAGTCCGATTCCGTTCGGTGTATTCTACAGTTTGTTAGATTAGACAGGCCCACTATTAGCGAGTTCGATCAAAGCGTCTAGTAGCTGACGTCGAGAGCGACTAGTAATAGAGATAGATTAAGTATAAATTATAGAGCCATGTAGAATCAGATTCAGTGTACTGTCATCTCTTGATGATGAGAATTTAGTTGGAGAACGCGCGTCGAGTTTCCAAATACAATTTTGGTGAAATGATGTTCAGTGTTTTTGTTTCTGATTTTTTTCTTTTGAATATTTCCAACACAAAAACAAGATTTTTCATATTTCTATTTCATTCGCATAGTTCAAATATTGGCCTCACGTTTCTGTTTAATGATCCATGAATTAAAATTGAAAATAAGTCCAGCTGTAATTATACAAAGACAATGAATATCTTCAATTTTTCTCACGATAAACGATGTTTTTACTCTCCATGAAGGTTGCGATGTAAAATTTGAATTCACTGTATTTTTCTGTTACAATTAATTGAGACTTGAATGGTTGAATCTTTGTTGTTATATTAAGGTATTTTAAGTTTGTCGAATAATATATGTATGGATCGTTTTATCTTTAATCGAAATAGATTTTTTACAGCATGAAGTATGTTTTTTATCTGATATGAGCGAACTAACCTGCAAGTATAGACAATAATACACTAATCCAAGAATAACAAACACATCAAAAGAATCAAAGTATCAAAATATATGTGGATTTTCTTCGGAAAATAGAATGCAATTGTTATTGTTGTTCGAGAAAGATCATAAGCCACATTAAGTATCTCAATTCACAAAATAATGATGAAATTGATGAGAGTCTAGAACACGATCGGAGAAAGCACAGTAAAAAGAAATGGATAATCATTGCTAAGCCCCCACGACCGCATGTGAAGTGTAAGGTAAGCTCAGGACAATGAGAAGAAACGAATGGAACATGGGTAATAATCATTTGTGTGATTCAACGAAAACCGTGTCTTCTCCGTCGCTGATACATCAGTGATAGCTAGTCTGTGGCTGAGTTGTAAACAAAGAGTGTAATAAGAATTATTGTGTTTACACTTCATCTTTCAATCTAACCAGATCTTCGATTGATCGTAGAACGGCGGCAATTCTAAAAATAAAAAAACAGCGAAAAACATGGTGTAAGTGATAAATATCACGTACCAACCGAACATAATTGAAACAAGAATACTTAACGTAAAAAGCAAGATAATCGTCAAGTTAAGAAGATATTAACAACTCATATCTTACTACACTTTCTTTCTCTCTACGCTGATCTTCGGCCACAGCTTATGTTTATTGTAAAGTTAATACTTCTGCCTATGTGGAAACACAATCACTTAACTGTTACAGAAGTTAACAAATCTTTATCTTCACAAACGACTGTATGAATTTTACAAGTATTGTTGGAAGCAACGTGTACCATATGTGTAAAGGGAGACCACCACCATTTTCCCCGAATAGTTATTCTGTAGTTTGTAACACTTTGATCTAGGAGATCAACACCCCCATGAAAGTATTATATTAGGAAAAGAGAAGATGCTGTAGAACATCAATCTTTTGCTTTCTGATTGCAGACTATCTTTTTTCTCTTGCCAGTGGTTCAACCGAATTGTAATTTGTTCCATTGTTACAATATTGTTCTCTTACCATCTGACAAACAACAAATTTGTTTGTTGAGTTGTAAATGCACTGAAAGTACCCACGTTTTCTTTTTCATTTGAGGAACTGATGATAAGGGGTACTTTTTGAGGCTATTATCCCCAATGGACCCTGTTGCCCTAAAACCTCTTTCTCTCAATGTTTTTAAAGGCCAGGGCTGGTAAAATAATTGTCAAAAACATATAATGTGATCTAACGGATCAGATACACATTCTAATAGTTCCAAAACGACTCTAGATCTTGGCCCTAGTAATAGTAATGAACTTTTCACTTTTCACATTTTCCCCGCTAACAGTAGATGGTTTTGCACCACAGTAAGTTTCAAATTTGTAACAATATCAGTGGAGCTGCAGATCATCCTTTCTTTATAGCCAAATCGCATAGGTTTTCCTCTAATAAACGGTTTTGCAGAATGATGACCTAAATATTTGATCATAGCTTCATCTATAGACAACTGAAAATGAGAAATTCCCCATTGTTGAATGTTTCTATTCAGAATCTCCATAAAAACTTTGTACATTTTGTCATTCATTTATTTATTTAATTCTCAATTCATTCAGTATCACAATATAGATTTACCAACTTACAAAAAGAAAAACAATATAGATAAACGAAGTAGAAGCTGGCCTATCTAGCTTACATGGTGGAGTCAATGTAATCTGAGTAGGTAGATTGATAAAATTTAAAATTACATTCACATTAACAAACTAGTAAAATAATTACAACACATTATTCTAAATACTATTCTATAAATATCAATAAAGAATTCTTCCACACTTAACAAACATTTTTTTTCTAATTCTGTTCTTGTGCAATCCATGTCTATCCATCCGCTTGTATTTTTCTGGAATTTTGTTGTATACTTTGATGGCTACATGATTTATACTTAGTTGTGATTTTTTGATCCTGTAATGGGAGAGGATGAGGTTGTGTTTGCTCCTCTCGTAGAATATTCATGATAAAAGTTGTTTCTTTGGAAGTCGTCCTGATAATCGAACACATAAAGTACACAAGCCAGTATCAATAGAGATGGCAGTGTGAGTTTACCCTCTTGCGAGAAAAGGTTTCGGCAGCTTTGGATGCTGGTGTCTTCGCAAAGAATTCTGAGACCTGCTTCTGTTTGACGAAGACTCCCCGTTTCTAGTGAGTCACCCCAGAAAATCAAGCCATGAGTAATTAGACTGTGGAAATATCCATAGTAGGCAGTTTTGGCAGCCTCCTACCCTGCGGTTTGTTTTACCCTCCGAAATTGCTCAGATACGTTATTCAGTAAATTTCAGAGACTACAAAATAAATTCTTGAAAGTATTGTTCAATTTAAATTACAGAACTCCCTCATGTGAACTATATAATAGATTAAAACTTCTACCTTTAAAGTCCCTGCTGCAATTCGAGCAGTGTAAACAAATTTATAAAGTAACAAGATCAAATCATAAACTGAATACGTCTCTATTGAAAAATTATGATACCAAGTCCAGCCAAAATCTTCACTTACACTTATGTCCAGTGAGGACCCAGGTTGGTCTGAACAATCCTATAAAAAAGTGCTCGCAAGCTTATAACCAGTAGAGATCAAAGACAGTAAAAATCTCAAACAATTCTTGAAAAAACTAAAGGAATTCTTGATGAACCACAGGCAACTTAATGCAGAATCCAACTCTTGAAACAGCATTGCTGAAATAGAGTATTTGCCCGAGAAGGATTGTACGACTAGCTCAATAGTTAGTGATTTATTCCCTATTGAGTCACATTAGTTAAGGCATAAATATTCGTAGTTTGTACTTTTTTCTATTTTGGATCAAATAAATATGGATATATATCAAGTTTTGAATTATCAGCAAAATTCAAAACTTTTTTAATTGCGGTTTCTTCACATAGCTTTGGACGCTAATGGTATAGACAGATCTCATCTAGACTCCCAAAACTAACGTTCCCTAGTTAGCCTGTGGTATCCACTAAAGAGTAATATTCCGATAAAAATCTTGTTATCTTGTGCTGTAACACAAAATGAATGATTGTCTTTGTGAGTTGAATATAATCTTGATTGTTCTGCTAAAAGTTTTAAAATATCTTCATCCATCAGGTTATTTATACGGTTGATATAACCATGCTTTTCATTCATACTAAGATCAATTGTATCTTCAGTCCATATTGGTTTATTTTCTTTTTTTAGATAGATTAGATTCGAAGTTTTTGTTTTGTTTTATCCATTTTGAAAGAGGCATATTGTCTTCATCGTCACTGTCTTGAAATTTGTCATAATGTAATTCAATTTTCGATGGTACATCTTGGGGCAGGTCGGAAAGATGGCATTCGTTTTCACCTATATCCTCTTCATCCATTAGTTCACTACGTCAGGGGGTATTATTACAATAACTACGTTATGATAATTGTGATTACTAATATCTTCAAGTGCTGTGTTGAGCCTTTCGAAGCGCTTTCCATATGAAGATGCTGTACTAAGCGCACCAAATTTATCACAATCAATTATAAACTGAGTCTACAATGAATGTAATTCGAATTACAGTTTGACCCCACAAAACCCATTGTCCTCAAACGAGAACAGCAGCAAAATACAAGAAAAAACATTATTCAAGTAACAAATACAAGTAAACGATGATTTCTACTAAAATATATTATTAAATGCTCGACGCGTTTCTATACACAGTATCTTTATTAACAGCGAATGAATACTACAAATATATCTTACTTACAAATTTTTTATATATACTAAAGAGGCAATCCACTCAGAGCTATCCGTACTTGAACTAATGTTTAGGAAATGAATTTAATAAGGGTGAGTTATTTATGTCCACCTGATCATTAAGAATTTCCGGTGAATACCTAAATCTGCTAATTTCAAGTACTTCCAGAAGATTGAGTTTTAAATTCTGAATTGAGAGAGTGACCATTTTCCCTAAGATGATTTGAATAATTTGAATCGGTTTTTCATTGATGAAACTGCGTTTATGTTCAGAGATTCTAACATCAAAATTTCTTCCTGTTCTACCTATATAAAAACAATTGCAATCTGCACAATCCAATCTATAAACACCTGATTTATTTTCTTTATTAATTAATAATTCCTGATAAATGAACCTAAATTTGTTGATGTTTTGAACGCTATATTTAAATTTGAATTTTTAAGAAGGATTTCACATTTTTCTAATATTGCCTATATATGTTAAACTTTTGAATTTCTTGTCTTGGTGTTCACTGATTGGATATATATGTTGTAGTGCTAATTTTTGTTTTTCTTATGTAGCATGCTGCTAACTAAATTTGCATCATAACCATTATTTATTGCGATCTGTTTCATCAAATTCAATTCTTTGAAATAATTATCATTAGACATCGGTGTGCTCAAGAGTCTATGTATATAGCTATTAAATGCTGCAACTTTATGTTGGTAAGGATGTGCCGATGTATCATGAATTGTGATATCTGTATGAGAAGGCTTATGATAAATTGAAAACTGGTGTTTATTATTTGATCTTGTTATTGTTAGGTCTAGGAAATTGATCGAATTGTTCTGTTCTATTTCAAAAGTGAATTTTTTGTTTGGGTGCAGGTTGTTGATGAAATTTTCGAATACAGTGAACTGTCTGTTTGTTCTGTGAAACACACAATAATGTCATCGACATACCGATACCAATATAGGAAATGTTTACTAAGTGGGTGCTTATGAATAGTTTTTTCTATGTTATCCATGAAGATATATATATATATATATATATATATATATATATATATATATATATATATATATATATATATATATATATTTAATTTAAGTAATTTACTTACAAGAACTATTGTATAATATACCTGAGAATACCTCAGATTCAAAAAAACATAAATAAACAATAAGCGCAGTCAACCCCAAGGTACACAATAAAACCTAACAGTTGGGAAATCCAGATTTCCCTTTTTTTGAAGAATTAATTGAAGCCATCTATTGTATAAACGCACAAGTTATCTTAGTTAACTTAGAAGCCTTTTATATTGACTTGGTATCAAATTTTTCAACAAGATGTCTCTAGTGATATTATGTATAAAGTGTCTCCATTTGAGTACAGTGCGACCAAATGGGTTAACAACATAAAACTTAACTGCTGAAGCAGAATCACTATAGGTCCTAAAATAAGGGGTATAATACTCATCCTTTTTTGGTACATAGTTATTATATAATGGGATTAATTCAAAAACTAACTTGAAACACTTACGGAAAAACTGACACTGAATTTCTCAGAAGGCATTCATAAAAAATTGATTATTCCACATTTCCAGTACGGATGGCCTGTCATTTTCCGTTTCCGATTTCCTCATATTCAAGGTGAAAATGTAAAAAATTGCTGTAACAAATAGCTTGTGGCTAGGATTAAATTCGTTTATAATTTCATTTACCTGTGTTTTCCAATTAATTGTGCTCACATCATTTCTCATCATGATTTTTCCATTAATACACATCAGCGTATATTAGACAGAGACAACTGGTTGGTTCAATTCCATAAATTATACAAGTACTTGGTATAGTCGAGGCTTTCAAACAAACATGGTAATAATTAATTTGCATTATATTATGCTAATTTCTGTAGAAATATAATTGAAATAGATTATACTTACTAACCTCAATTACATTTGTCTTGTGATTATGTGGATATTGGAATTGCTTTTAACCACATATTGAAAGTTTTGATGGATTCAAGATTCGATTCAGAAAGGAGGAACTAATAATTGATCTTCAAATTCCTTTTATTGAACTGTGCACAAAAGTTAAGAATTTTAGGTATCATGAGTAAGTTATTGCATCATTCAGGTTTTCTATATCGTTTTTTTTGTGTTTCTTCTCCGAAAAAGAACATACTTTCTTGATTATTTTGATATCGACTTTATATCAAATCAAATATTTCTGAGATAAAAACACAAGGTTTAACTTTAATCTACACTTTATTTGAAAAAATTCGACGACGTTTCGCTGACACAGCAGCTTTATCAAGAATGAAAAACAGAATGAAGAGTATGGTATTATAAACAAATCGTAGAACAAGTTGGATGAATAACAGGAAAATCCACACCGAGCCATTGTACAGTTAGTATGAAAGGTAATAAAAACTAATTAAACAAGTTAAGTAGGGTGAGTAATTCACATCTACCTGTTCATTCAAAAGCTTGTCCGAATGTTTGTATCTATTTATTTCTAATGCTTCTAGGACATCTAATTTTGAACTTTTTGATTTTATATGTAATATGTCAAAGTTTTTATTGAATGAATGGTTTTCTTTTATTAGGTGGTTTGAATAATTTGAATCAGATTTATTTTTATCGAAGCTACGTTTATGTTCAGATGTTCTTATGCCAAAACTCCTATAGGTCCTACCGATATAAATTTTATCACAAGAACCGCAATTGAGTTTATAGATTCCTGATTTACTTGATTTTTCAACACGAGATTTATTATTTTAATATGTTTACCTAAGTTATTAGAAGTTTTGAAAGTTATATTAAGATTTTGTTTGACGAGAAAGGATTTAATATTTGTACTTGCAGAACCGCAGAATGTTAAACTGTTGAATATTTTATAGTCTTTATGAATAGGATATACTTCATTGATTGCTTTCTGATACAGTTTTTACGAATGATTAGATCTATCATATCCGGATTATATGAATTATTAATGGCTATCTGTTTGATGATGTTTAACTCTTTATTATAATCTTCTACCGATAAAGGTAGATTGAGTAACCGATGTACCATGCTGTTTAAAGCTGCAACTTTGTGTTGAATTGGATGTAATGAGTAGTTATGTATAATTGTATCAGTATGTGTTGGTTTACGAAAGACCGAAAAAACATGATTATTATTTTGTTTAGTGATTTTTAAGTCCAAAAATTATTGGAATCGTTCTGTTCAATTTCTATCGTGAATTTAATGTTCAAATGGATGGAATTAATGAAATTAAGAAATAAGTCTAATTGACGAGTAGTTCCAATGAAACATACTAAGATGTCGTCAACATATCTATACCAATAAAGAAATTTGGAAATGAGTGGATGTGTATGAATTTTCTGTTCAATATTATTCATAAAAATCTCTGCTAAAAGTGGACTCAAAGGATTTCCCATGATCAAACCATTTTCACTACTGTAATAGATGTTGTTGAAAGAAAAATAATTTTGTTCAATGCAAACGTCCAACAGATTCAATATTTCTGATTTAATTATGTGGTTAACATGATTCGAATTCAACATGTTTTCGATTAATATTTTGACATCGCCTGGAGGAATACTTGGGTATAAATTCTCAACATCAAACGAAATAAGTTTTGCGTTAGGTGGTAGGTTAACGTTTTTTATGTTATTTATCAATTCGAAAGAATTTTTATAGAAAATTTTGAATGAACAGGTAGATGTGAATTACTCACCCCTACTTAACTTGTTTAATTAGTTTTTATTACCTTTCATACTAACTGTACAATGGCTCGGTGTGGATTTTCCTGTTATTCATCCAACTTGTTCTACGATTTGTTTATAATACCATACTCTTCATTCTGTTTTTCATTCTTGATAAAGCTGCTGTGTCAGCGACGTCGTCGAATTTTTTCAAATAAAGTGTAGATTAAAGTTAAACCTTGTGTTTTTCATCTCATTAATATCATGGATCTACATCAAGTAACGGCCTCCACAATTCAAATGTCAAATATTTCTACTGACTTGATGATTAGTACTTCCTATATTTGAAGAATACAAGATTAGGACAAATTTAATTAAAATGGAACGACAACGTGTGCAAGTGCAAATTACACTAACGTCGAAGATTCAAATTTATTCAGAGAAAGTTTAGATTTGTTGAAGAATTATTTTACAGTAACCCATCTACACTAATAAATGCTTGAGAGCAATCGAAATGATGCTACACACTGAAGTTTTCAGGCGATTGAAGGAACTTCTGGTCTTCTCTATTCGGATCTTTACCTCTAGAGAGTGGTCCCAATCCTTGCTAAGATTGCAGCTCACCGACACAGAATTGTGGTTCTACATGATTGCTGACTGAGGTTATGGGTATTTTTGCAGTTCAGCTCCATTCCATATCGCCTCCCCACATCTATCACCCGATCTATTAGGTTCTGTAATCCTTCCGCATTGTCAGCAATTAGAACGGTGTCGTCTGCGTATCTGATGTTGTTTATTATTTCGCCGTTCCACATCCTGCAGAGTTTCCTGAAACAGTCTTTCCGAATAGGCGTTAAAGAGCATCGGAGAAAGAATACAGCCCTACCGAACTCCCCTTCTCACAGAAAATTCAACCGTTTCTTCATGTTCGATTCTTACTTAGGCTCGCTGATTCGCATACAGATTTCTAATGAGTCGCAGATCTTCATCATCAATATCTGTTATTTTGAGAGTTTCAAGAAGTCTTGGATGGTGTATTATGTCGAAGGTGGTTTTATAACCGATAAAACACATGTGCACATCACAGTTAATATCTCTCGCTTTCTTAATCAGGACCTGTATAGCAAACAGCACATCTCTTGTGCCAAGTCCACTCCTGAATCGAAATTGTGTCGCCGACATGTTCTGTAGATTCGCGTGTGTATCATATTCAAGAGAACTTTCAAGGCATGGCTCATCAGACAGATAACCCGATGCTCTTTACATCTCGTTGCATTCCTCTTCTTTGGGATTGGTATAAAAGTTGACAATAGCCACTCCTGGGGGAACTATCCAGAGTCGTAAATCCGGTTATACAATCGCGTGAGCAGCTTCAACAGCTCAACGTGATAACCATCAAGACCAGGAGATTTGTTATTCTTAAACCTCTTGATTGCAGCAACTTCATCCTGCGTTACTTCTGGTGCAGTTGTTCCTTGTGCTACTTCCCCCATGCCGAAAATTTCCTCCAAGTGCTCTCTCCATCTTTCACTCGTAAATAAAGTTATTATCTTTATCTTGTAAAAGATTGATGCTGCATGTTCTTTCCATTCCTGTTGTATCCCTAATTTTCTTATGGAGATTGAAAGTATCATGCTTCTCTTCTAGTTCCTCGATTTCGTGACATTCTTCCCCGAGCCACACTTCTTTTGCCTCTTTGATCTTCCTCAGTACCATCTTATGTGTTCCTTTCTGTGATCTATGTTCTTATATTTTCGTCTCACCTCCATAAGGACTGAAATGTTTGTTGTCATCCACGTTTTTTTTCTGTTTGTCTAATACCAACTCCCCTTCTGTGACTTTAACCATTGTATCTTTTATTTCATTCCATATTTGCTCAATGTCAAGCTCAGGAGGAAGTCACGAGGATATTTCACCCAATTTATCATTAAGATCTTCTCGGATTTTCAATTCTGTATTTTTCCACCGGGGTATTCTTCCCACCCTCTCCCCACCTAAGGGGTACCCGGAACTGCGGATCATCTGGGAAAAGTTGAATGAGACACCCCAAGCCTTTGGCCTATTCGTCTATAAGTTCAACTTAGGTCATCTAACACCACTGCTTCAGTGCATTTTGCAGGGGTCAAATTTCGTGATTTCTTTGCATTATTACCGAAAATTAAAAGGGCATTCCTTGCAAAATCTCAGTTTATTTTTTCATCTTATTTCCCATAAGAGGAACAAGAGAAACATCGAATTTTGAATACATATATCTGGATATATTAAGAAAAAATGTCTGAACTAGTTGCGTACCAGAAAATGAATTTGAAATATTGACATTGGGCGTTAATTTCTAGCCTCATTATTACGAGGCTGGATTAATAAGTCTCCGGTCTGACCAAGAGATGGCGCCATTAGGCATACTTCGGCTCTGTGTTGTTTGTGAAAATGGAAAAATTGGAAAAGCGTGCTGTCATCAAATACTTTTATTTCAAGAGGTTAACGCCGAAGGTAATTGAAGAAGAAATTGATTTAATTTGTTTCATCACGATAACGCACCAGCGCATTCTTCGCACCATGGCTAAAATCCATGAACTGAAGTTCGAATTGATGCCGCACCTCCCTACTCTCCAGACCTAGCCCCGAGTGACTATTATCTGTTTCCTAACCTCAAAACATGGCTTGACGGTAAGAAATTTGCGGGCAATGAAGATGTAATCGAAGCTGTAAATGGATATTTTGAGGAACTTGACGAATCAGCCTATAGAGATGACATTACTAGACTATAACACCGCTATGAAAAATGTATCAGCCTTAAAGGAGATTATGTTGAGAAATAAAAAAAACAGTTCTCAAAAACGTTGTTTTTCTTGGTCCGGCCGGAAACTTATCAATCCATCCTCGTATACATTACATCTTTCGAAGAAGTCATTTTTACCGGCGAAAAAGAACGGAAGCTAACGTTCAATTATATATAATAATTATTCATAACTGAATACATATAAATTCAAGGTTATGTGCTCAATTTCAAGTATCTGTATCATGTAAAACAAAAAAATTAGTTCTTTATTGGTGTAAATCAGTATTAGTGACCTCGACTTCTTTCCCGTTATATAATCGGAATAAATCTTGAACATGGATTTAGTTAGTGACTCATTTCAACATCAAATAGGTCTTGCAATATTTACACCTTCTTTATATAGGGAAATACGCTTCAATTATTGAATTCCAGTGATAATCGCTATAAAAAGAATATGTTTTCAATTAACGTCAATGCAATAACAATATTATTTCCTTTTTTCCAAAAAATATCCTTTTTATAGAAATGTTCACATACAGTTTTTTTAATAGAAATAATCATCATATTTTAATATCAGTATAACGCCCTAACATCGCTATTAACGCCCTAACATCGCTATTAACTCCCTAACATCGCTATTAACGCCCTAACATCGCTATTAACTCCCTAACATCGCTATTAACGCCCTAACATCGCTATTAAATAGGAGAAATATTCAATTTTTCCAAGAATATACGGTCAGCCACGTAACTTTCATTTTCAATGCAATAAAACAAAAACGGTTCATCCGATTTCCAAATTTATTATTTCTTATTAAAGTACGATCCTACCGGTTAGTTGTAGAATATAATTTCATTCAAATGGCTACCTCGGCTAGTCTTGCAGTACCCCATACGGTCGGTCAAATTTTTCAGTACATTTTCGATTGTATGCAGCTCTATTTCAGCTATGGCTACACGAACGTTGTCCTTCAAAGCTTGAATTGTCTCTAACTTGTCCACATAAAGCTTATCTTTGACGACCCCCAAAGATGATAGTCAAACGGCATTAAATTACATCTCCGAAGCGGCCGAACAATATCAGAATTTCGACTGATAATTCGATCTTCGAAGACTGCGCAGAAGATCGATCGTAACGTTGGCTGTGTGGCACGGAGCGCCGTCCTGTTGAAACCAAATGTTGTTCAAGTCTTCGTCTTCAAGTAACGGGAAGTCCCAATTGGTAATCAGGGAGTGGTAGCGCTTACCATTGACCGTAACGGCGGCTCCTGCCGCATTCTTAAAGAAAAATTACCCAACGATGCCTCCAGACCAGAATCCGCATCTAACCCTCAGTCCCTGAGGATGCATCGGCTTCTCCATGATAACGTGCGGATTCTCTGTCTCCCAGATTCGGCAATTTTGTTTGTTGACGTATCCCGTAGTTGGAAATGAGCCTCACTTTGTACGGTGTCATACCAAGGTCTTTAAGCAAAATTTGTCTCAGCGATGTCTCTGAAATCTTCAATTGTTAAGAACGATGCTTCACCGATGTTCCTGGCGACTTATGCACACTCTGGGCAACAGCAGCGATATTTTCGGTTGAGCGTACTGTTTTTGGCTCATCACGCGTTGGGCTATCAATAATAGTGCCAGTTTCTCTGAATTTTTTCAAAAGAAAATGCACATACGGAGCTGACGGTGGCTCGTTTGTTCCCATTTCCGTACGTAATCTTTGCACACGTTCTGCAACAATACCATGATTTTCAACGTAAAACTGCACTATTTCCACGCGTTGCCAGTGTCAAAATAACCGCTAGTTCAAACAAAAGATGGCGACCCTGTATACCGCATGTAACTGAAACTAAAGCCACCCCTGTAACTTTTTTTCTATTTGGAATATTTTGATGAAATTTGGGAATCGGATAGAAGACAACATTTTGAATTTGATAACATTAATATTGACATTTCGTTTGCGGTTATGCCGGAAACGATGCCAACTTTCGATTTTAAAATGGGACATCCTGTATTTTTTGCTTATTTTAATTGTTCATCTCATCCTACGACCTGTTGACATATTTTTGAAAGAACAACAGAACACAATCTTTTATTCTTCCAATTTTCATCTTTTGTTCTAGAAGGCCATGATCAGTGGCAATTTATGAATATGCAGTCGGAACTGAGTAGCATGTCTTCAACGACTTCTAAGTGAATCAATTTTTGAAGAAAATCAAGGTCTTTTGGAACGAGTCGAGCGGCAACGCGTTTCATGTCCAAACTATCGTTTAAAATGGTACAAATCGATTCGTGGAACAAAGAAAGTTCATTGCCTATCTCTCTCAAACTCAAATGACGATTTTAATTAACAGTTCCTACACGTTATCGATGTTAACTTCAGTTGAAGATGTGAGCAAGGCAAATCTTTCACCACATCTCGGCCGCTATTAAATGCACGTGCTTTTGATAAAGACGATTCACCGTAAGCCTTCTGTAACATTTTCAGCGATTCGACACAGGAAATTCCATTTACAATAGAAAATTTGAGATAAATTCTTTCTTCGATTTTTTTAAACATTGTAAAATCGTAAATAAAGCTTTCAAAATTGAGCACTGTAAACAAACAAAATGACAGGTCGCGTTCAAACTCCGCGTCTGCATAGAAAACAGTTGTGCCAACTTAGCAATAACACAAATTTTGACAATCGTTCTAAGCAGATCTTCCAAATAATCAATTTTCAACAGAATGTATTCATTAGTGTTATTGGCTACAAATTCAATGCTATAGTATTTACTGCATCCGTGTATTATTTGAATATCCCAAAAATGAAACAATCATCATTTTACATCTTAGTTTTACGCTTTGACCAGCTAGATCTTCATTCAAAGCACCAAAAATAATTTTTCATTTGATTCTCAATACTATGTACTCACTAACACTTTGAGGTTTTCTTCCGCAACCAGTAATTTAAATTTTCCATTAATTGCACATTTCCCAGAATCATTACTATTTGCACCACTTCAATTTTTGTTGAAAGTTCAGTGTAATATTTCTCTAATTTTCGAAATTTCTCCATAGAGCCCTTCGCCGGAAGTTTCGTCGTTGTCTTCGTTCACATCGGATTCTGCAGCTTCCACACCTATGGATGACACCGAAAAATCATTGCTAGCCTCTATTAAAATCAAAGAGCTTATTGATGTGTTCGAAAATAATACTATAACTGAGGTTGATCAGACTATGACGAACGACAGGGTTAGATCTGATGTTCCTGAAGAAAGATTGAATGATCTGAGAAAAACTTTGCAGGATACCATAGACACTAGCTTTGAAGCGAATGATTCAGGAGGTGGTGAAGAACGCAAAGATGAGTCTGAAAGAACAAGTATGACACCAGATAGAAAATTATCAGCAGAAGATCCAACTGTGAGCAAATTTAGGTCCTATATCAAAAATGTGTCAGTTTATTCGAAAACTCGGCCTTCTAAGAAGAAAAGCACTTTGTTTGAGTGCTGCTTGATAGTGGAATGGAATGCGGATGTTAGAAGAATTAAATTTAAATTTCCACATACTGTAAGTTATTTCACTTTTTCTACTCTACTAAACTCATATTTCCAATGAAAAAAATACCAGGCCAAATTATTTTAAATGATGGTGCAAAATTATGATAAATGAAAGAAAGGTGATTGGTATGTTATTAGATCTACCTAGTGGTTGAGGTGCTTATCCAAAACAAAATTAATCAACACTGAATGCTTTCAAAAAAGCAATAAATGAAGTATATCCTATTCATAAAGACTGTAAAATATTCAACAGTTTAACATTCTGCGGTTCTGCAAGTACAAATATTAAATCCTTTCTCGTCAAACAAAATCTTAATATAGCTTTCAATTTCCATCGGAACTAAGAACAATCCCGTCAATTCAGACATCCAAATGTACAAAAAATTCACATCCACCTCAAAGGTAGGTTTGTTCAAAACAAATTTACTAGTTGTCAAAGGTCACAAAAATGGGGTTTTCACGATATTAGTGCAGACGACAATTGTAGATCGAACAGTTAAATAAAAAGAATATATTTCATAATTTCCACAATTTTATTTTTACCAACACGATCAGTTTCGACCGTCAGATCATTCACTATCCCAATTTGATATTGAGTAGTGGAGAGGTATTAATGTCTAGCTGGCTATAAAGGGTGATTTCACTTGGGTTTTTACAAAGTTTATTGATATCCAAACATTCCAACAAATTCATTTCCTTTCCCTTGTCGAATTATGAATAAATTTGATATTATCTAATGTTATTGAATGGTTTGTGGTTTTTAAATGTTCACATTTTGGAGAATTGTTGTCAGAGGGTAAATGTTCTTTGAATCTGGTTCCGAAATTCCGACATAAGCTACCGCGCACTCATTGCAAGGACCTTGGATGCCATCGTCAAAGTAAAGGTTCTGACAATAAGTACGCCACACCCCAATCATCCCATCCAAGCTGGTGATTAACTGTCCATCGGAATTCTTGACCGCTCAACTTCTGGGTTTAAAGTACCGAGTGATATGTTTAATCTTCAAAAACATCTTTCCCGACAAATTAGCATTGGGATGGGTCTGTGTTCCTACACAGGTCTTGCAGATAGAAGTTTTTATCTCGCCGGCAAAGTTTTTGAATTTCGCGCGAGAGTTGCCTATACGTATTATGCTTTGTATCAGAATCCAGACCCGAAATCTTGAGGCTTCTGCGTGCCTTAATAACAGACAATGTATGGGTGGAAATCCATGATTGTTTTGGTTGTATGCTGCGCTTTGGTTGAGATATTTGAGCAGCTTGTAAAAGTGCATTTTTAATGACAACCACATATTATAAGAACTGGAATGATCCGTTATAGAGCCATCTTGAGAAAGCCTAGAAAATCATGACCGAAAGGAAGCAGGGTCAGCGATTTCCCTTATAGCTATCCACTTATAGTGGTGACATATCTTAAGTTTTAGTTGGAGTTCGCAAATTAGAAGTTGATGGTCTGAGCCACATTTGAACCTGGTAGAGTCTTGCACTCTAGCACATACAGAATGGGAAAAAACTGATTCCAATGAACCCTCAATCTCCATAGTTATACCGACTTATAAAACTGCACAATGACGAAAAATCCTCTAGACCAGTAGTATCATATTTAAATACACCTTGAGGTAAATTAGCAAAGTTGTTAGATCAGAAATTTATTGATCTCACAAAATTCCATTCCAAAAACTATTTTGAACTCTTTTGCTCTCGTACAAAAACTTTTCAAGCCCCAAAACACACAAAGTCTTGAATTAGTTTCATTTGATATAAAGAACATGTGTCCAAATATTCCAACAGATGAATGCCCTTCGATAGTCAGAGAAATATTTATCAAAAATAAGACATTTATGATGTTTTGTAACCTAAAACCTTGACTATCCCAAAATTATTTTCAATTTCAATCAAACTGATATCGACAAACATCAGGACTTCCTGTAGAATCACCTCTTAGCCCCCTTTTATCTGATATATTATGGATAATTTAGGAAGAAGAGTATTTAATATTAAATAGTCATTCAGCGATAAACATGGAGTGTTCTGGTAATGATATGTGGATAATATTTGGGTAGGATTCCAGAACTTAAACAGCATATTGATAAATTCCTGCAATTTCTGAATTTAATTCATGCTAACATTAAGTTTACTGCAGAAATAGAAATTAATAACTCAATAAATTTGACAATAAAAAATCAACTAACAATTTAATTTATAACATCTTTAGGAAGGAAATCTTCACAGACTCAACTATTTCCATAGACTCCTTCAATCATTCAAATCACAAGTAAACAGCTTATAATTCAATGATCCATAGGGTCTTTTTCATTTCACTGTCATCGACACACTTCAAAATTGAAATAAATACTATCAGAAGAATTGCTTTAAATAACAAAATTCCCCTGGTTTTTGTAGACAAAATCATCCAACGTAAGGGAAAACAAATAACCCAATTATTATCATTACATAGTATGAAACAAAGTCGCTTTCGCTGTTTGTCTATCCCTATGTATGCTTGAATCTTTAAAACTACGCAACGGATTTTGATGCAGTTTTTCTTTTAAAAAAGATTCGGTGATTCTTAAGGAAGGTTTATACGTATCCATGCATAATTTAATAGAGGAACACTGATATTTTTCGAGGTTTCTAGTGTGGTGTCGTAAATAAACACATTTTTTGAGGTTACATTACAAACGATGACTCAACGCTACGAAATAGATCAAAATAACATGCTATAGTATGATACACCTTAAAAAGGTTTACAAAAAGTCCCACAATAACCATTTTTATCCTTTATACTTTTTACGAGAGATGATAGCTTCTTTACCAAGCGATTTTAAGCAATTTATCATTAATCCCTATCCAATTAAGTACCTTAAATACGTTGTGCATTTAATATGAATCAATATGGCCATTTACAACATGTAATTTAAATTAATATTTTCGAAGGTATTACCAATTTAAAATCCAGGGACATAAAGGTTGCGTGGATACCGACCGGTGACCAGCGCGGCTGCGCGGCTGAGAGCACACAAAATTATTTAAGTTCTTGGTTTGAATTGTAATTTAAGATAAGATATTGTACAGAAATTATAAAGTTAGGCAATTTAGTATTTAGTATATTAAGTGTTTTTAATTATCCAAAATCGTAGTTTAAGGTAAAGCTTTTTATTGTACAGAAATTATAAAGTCATGTCTGGAAGACGTCGTCGTTCGAACATAGTTCGTAGTACAGTGAATGCCAGAAGAGCATGTTCGGCAAGAGATGAAGAATCGTCAACGGAAAGTGAGGCTCGCCTCAGCCAGCTTCGGAATAGATACAGTGATTTGCATTGGTTTGTTGCTCTATCGGGTTGTCCATTACTCTGTCAACGCTACAAAGCGGATCTATCCAACCATAAAAAGAACGTATCAGAAACTAAACAAAAATATTTCCTCGAAAAAATTAAATTATCAACAAATTTCTATTTTAAGTGACATATCAAAGGTTTTAGAGACTTGCATGTACCAACAGATTACTGAATCTGCTTCTTGCAGCCTATATATATATATATATATATATATATATATATATATATATATATATATATATATATATATATATATATATATATATATATATATATATATATATATATATACAGTGAAGTTGACAAGGGATGCAGTCGTCGATTGCCTGTTCAAAGTATTTTAGCATTGGCCTGAGAGGTAGTTGCTTGAATTGGATTTGTCTGGTGTGTATGAACTGGAGTTCGGGGTTCCCCAGGGGTCGGGACCACTTTTGTTCAGTTTATTCATCAATGGATCTTGTGTTATTTATAGGTCTCGGACGTATCGTGATATACGCCGATGACACCGCAGTGGTTGTTTCTGGATCTACTCCTGAGGAACTTCGATTTATTCTTGAACTGATTGATGTAATAATGGATGTTTGGTGTCAGAGGAATCGACTTATTTTGAACACACCTAAGACTGTCACCTTAAATTTTTATAATAGAAGATCAGCACCGCTCGTAGATTTCGTCTCATTGACTGAAACTAAATATTTGGGTACCAATGTCGATGCGAGCCTGACCCGGGCAACTCATATTGATTAGGTTTGTAAAATAACGGGTAAGGCGCATTTTGCCTTGCTTCAGGTGAGATCGTCTCTTGATCGTGCTGGTTTGTTGAGTGTTTACTTTGCGTTGGCATACAGTCATCTTTCCTACAACATTATCCTTTGGGGCAGATTCAGTGGCTGGAGGCGGGTATTTGTGGCGCAAAAGAGGTTGGTGAGACTAATGTTTGGCTTGGGACCTCGACAGTCTTGCAGTGACAGTTTTATTGGGCATGGTCTTCTGACGGTTCCTAGTATTTTCATAATAAAGGCGGCACTCTATGCCAAACATAACTTAGAACAGTTCGAAATGCTATGTGATCACCATGGCTATGGCACAAGAAACGCGATAACAATTAGCTATCCTTTGCATAGATCGGCTTTGTATGAAGCGACGCAAGCAATGTTTACAATAGGATACCTAAGAACTTGAGGCAAATTGATGATCCCAAAAGCTTTAAAAAAGCTCTGAAAAATTTTCTCTATGAGAAAGCCTATTACTCTGTTGACGAACTGTAAAAGTATCTGTGATATTTCATGTGATTCTATTCACGCTGAGTGTTTTATCTATGTCTGTGTATTTATGTATTATTGTACATATATATTGTTTTGAAATTGGCATTATATGTATATTTGTTTGGTAAAAATGTTCAAGTGCTATTTTAATATTTATGTTGTGCACTATACATTTTATTTATTTGTGACGAGTACACCCTGTATAGCAAGTACAATAAAATTGATTTGAGGCTCGCGAACCCGGGGCGGACCGCTAGTATTCCATAAGAAATACTTCCTCGAAAAAACTACGCAAATAACTTGGGCAATTATTTCTCTAAATTTAAAATAACCTCCTATTCCTCAAACTGAACAAATTATTATACAATGCTAAGCAAAAATCAGACGAATTTAAAAAATCAGGAGTTTACAAAATTGCTTGCAATGAGTGTACGGTAGCTTAAGTTGGGCAGACAGGTAGGAATTTCGAAACCTTATTCAAATAACATTTATCATCTGACAATAATTATCCAATATGTGAACATATAAAAACCAAACAACATTTAATAATACTATATAATATCAAAATTCTTCGTAATTGCGACAAAGGAAAGAAAATAAATCTGTTGGAATGTTTGGAAATCGATAAACTTTGTAAAAACCCAAGTGAAATTGCCCCTGATAACCAGCTAGATATTAAAAACTCTCCTCTACTTTATATTAAATAAGTCTAGTATCTATATAAGTAAAGTAGTTGACCACTTGAATGACCTGTCTGTCGAATTGGTAAAAATAAAATTGTGAAAAGTATAAAGTATATTCAACTTCATGTTCGTTGAAAATGAATTTCCATAAATTAAATATATCATCAATATTTCTAATCAGTGAACTAAAACTTATGTCTCAATACTTTCTCTTCTTATAGCAACCTTTTCTTAGATATAATCATTCAAAATGATGGAAGAGTTGTAATCGTCATAATATGCTCATGTTTCCACGCGACCTTTGAGGTACTACACTTAACTCGGTTTCGCTGGTAGGCATTTTCAATGGTTTCACGTGATTCTATTTAATTTGAAACTATTTTTTTATTCTCAACTCTTGGGAGAAGGCGAGCCATGACTGTCATGAAACAGATGTTGCCGCCCAACATGATTTGAAATGTGCGTTCATTCGCTTCTTGAAGACAGCACACTAGCCATACATTCAGGGATGGTTGTAGAGAAAATTATTTCTGATTGAATCAATTTTATAAATTAGTCTATACTTTAATCGTATATACATTTTTTCTGAATTCCTTTTCTTTCTCAGGTAAAAACGCCGCACAAAATCGAAGATCTTTGCTTTCCAGACGCAGCTTGTGGTCCCTTAGATAAAACATTAAACGCTCAATGCTATTCTTTGGTTATAACAGATGATAAAGGTGAAAGAACGTTCGGATATTGCCGAAGAGTCGTACCTGAAGGAAGCAACAAATGTCTTCCTATCGCTTACTGTATATTAAGCAAACATAAATCTCCTAGATTTTACAGAAAAATACTCATAGAACTAGAATCTCGGCATGGTATATCAGAATTTCACCGAGATAACCTACTCAGAGCTTTTTACTTCAATACATTTCCCGAGCCTGGTGAAACCATCACGATTAAATTAACGGATACTATTGCATGCGGAAGAAACAAGGAAAACTATACGAACGTCAAAGAAGAAAGTGAGAAAAAAAGGAATTCCTAGAAGATTCCATAGAAAGTAATTTTGTGATAGTTAATGATATGGGAGAATTCGAATCTAAAAATGAAAAAGAAAGTCAGAGCAATGAAAGAGTTGAAGAATCTCATAATTTAGATGGCATTTGTGAGGAGAGTGGTGATATAATTTTGAATCTTCATCATAATCCTATTTATGGCAATTCGGACCTGAAAGATCTGCATGACTTACCAACTGAAATACTGCAGAAGATTTTTTCTTCGTTGTTGCTTGAAAGGAAAGTTATACTTATAAGCTGTCTTCTTAGGTAATTGTTTTATGTTTACTCAATATAGATGGCTTCAAGCCACAATTAACATTCAAACAAATACACACATTAACTAGCAAACACAATACATTCTGTCTAAAAAATACTGGGAAGTGATTATTTAAAAAATCTCCTTGAAATGATTGTCAAAATTTTTGTTGTTAGTAAGTTGGCACAACTGTTTTCTATACTAACGAGTTTGATCGCTTCTATCATTTAGTTTGTTTACAGTTCTCACAAGTGTATTTTTCTATTTTTACAATGGATGAAATGTATTGCAAATTGAATTTCGTGTGCCGAATCGCTGAAAATGTTACAGAAGGCTTACGGTGAATCGACTTTATCAAAAAAACGTGAGAGATAAGCAAAGAACTTTGTGTGTCTCACGAATCAATTCGTACCATTTTAAACGTCTGTTTGGGTATGAAACGCTTTGCCGTCAATTTCAACCTCTCATTCATAAAACGCATTGTAACCGGTGATGAGACATGGCTTTACGAGTTTGACATGCAAGCCAGTCAACCAACTTCGGAATGGCGCCTTCCGACTGAACCGAAACCGAAAAAACCACGTCAAAGTCGATCAAAAGTCAAGGTAATATTGACTGTTTTCTTTGATTATCGCGGTGTTGTGCAGTAGGCATTCTTGCCAGAAAGTCAGACGGTAAATAAAGAATATTACTTGAGCGTTATGCGGCGCGTTTGAGAGAGCAAATTCGAAAAAGATCAGAGATTTGTGAAAAGAAAACTCATGGATTATGCACTACGATAGTACACCATCTCGCAAGCTATCATTGTGAGTAAATTTTTTTTATGCGCGCTTCCTAGGAATAGGCGAACCTGTTAGGTTAGATGAATGGCCAAACTGTAGAATGTTGGGAAGATGTTGGACGGAAGCGAGTTCCACAGCTCACTGGCCCTGTAAACGAAGGAAATCCTATAGAGAGAGGTTCGAGGGGTCGTTAAATGTGCCGCCATGAGATGAGAACTCCTTGCCAGCCTAGTGTTGCTGCAAAACATGAGTTTCAGCTCCTTGGTGCATCTTCCGTGGAAGTATCTGTAAAACAGAGAAAGGTCAACAACTTGTCTTCTGAGAGCCAGCTGTTGGAGATCGCGGGTGATCTCCGGGCGCACATCTCGTTTTTGCACCCAACCAACATCCGCAACGAATGTTTGGACGCAGATCTCCATACATGGGAACAATATTCCAAAGCAGGTCGAATCTGCGCCTTATATAGAAGCAACAGCTGAGGTGACGTGAATTATCACTTGGTTCTGAAAAGAGAACTAAGTTGACCGTTATTCCGAAAAGGTGCATCGAATCTTTGGATGCAATTTGTTGGCCTTGTATCATTAGAGGAGGTTCTCCAGCGGGGACCTTTCTAGAAAACGTAGTTGCTCGCGTTGATGCTCACCAGGTTCAACTGACCCCAGTCAGAATTAGAGTTATTGATTTGTTGACATCTCTGACGCTGAGATTCCGCAGCTGTAATCGGCCGCAGACTACTAAAAGACGAAACCAGGCTACAATCGTCTGCAAAACCGAAGATCTTTTTCTCTGTAGATGACAGAAGATCGTTTATCTGTTACAGAAACAAGGTTGGCGAAAGAATGGATCCCTGAGGTACTCCTGCTTGCAACTGGAAACAATCAGATGTTATACCGTCGACCACAACTTGTATTGTTCTATTTGAAAGAAAGCTACTTATCCAACCCCGCATTTTTTCGGGAACCCATATGCAGCAAGTTTATTCAACAAGGCTGCATGCCAAACCCTATCCAAGGCTTTAGAGATGTCGAGGGCTATTGCTTTAGATTCCCCATGCTTTTCCATCGTGTACAAACATGAGTGACGTACGCGAGCAGATCTTCTGCTGGTTTTCGCAGCAGAGCGAAAACCATTCTGACGGTCATTAATAATACCCCGCAACTCAAGATATTTGATGAGTTCATCATTTATGACTCACTCCATCACTTTGGACATAATGTGAAGAAGTGCAACACGGCGGTAGTTTCGGAGTAAGGACTTCTTCCCTTTCTTTGGGATCGGTTGAATTCTCGCTATTTTCCAGCTGCTCGGAAAAGTCTGGCTTTCATAAAAAATCTGAAACAGTTCGGGAGCACGCTTTCTCAGGACGATTGGCAGTTCAGCTGCTCGAGAACCCGTCTCACAGTGCGGACTCTAAACTTAATTTTTGCCATGGAAGAATATGTAGATGGAATGGTCGGTGATATTGCGTTAAATTTCTATACAAAAACTCAAATACCATTAAACACCACCATATTCTCCTGATATGGTACCGGCGGACTTTTTTCTATTTCCAATACTCAAATTACCACTTCGAAGTACCCGTTCTGAATCAATAGAAGAAATAAAACAGAATTCGTAGCAAAAACTGAAGTCGATTCCAGAAAAAGAATTTGAAAAATGTTTTAATGATTGGATTATTTGTGCGCGTGTCGGCTCGGTGGCGTGGAGGATATGACTCTCGTCCCTTGCGCGGAGTTGGTGATTGAGTATCCATCTTTCGGAGATGTAAAGCCGTCGGTCCTGTCAACAGAGATGTGTTGGACATTAAGAATCTCTTCCCTCGACACAAGACAAGTTCGGCAAAAGTCCCGGCTTAGTGAGGGGACAGAATTCCCCTGCGTGTCATTAGCCAAAAGGCAGAAGTAGAGCACTTTAAAAGATCCAAAACAAAATTTGTTGGCGTGAATGTATTATTTCGAAAGCGGCCTTTTTTGGGGCGATGCAATAACTTTGAATGAAAAATAAATATTTAGTGTTTCATTGACCAACTCCCAGTACTTCTTTGAATAATGTAAATGAAATAATAACTTTGAGACTAAACCATTCTAAGAGTTTTTGATTTTAATCAATATGCTTTCTTTCAGCAAATTATCCTCATGTGTTGAGGCTCTACAAGCTATGATTTACCCCTTCACGTGGCCTTATTCTTTCATACCAGTTCTTCCTAAATCTTTATGGGATTTTGTCGAAGCGCCAACTCCAATCATTTGTGGAATACTATCAATTGAAGTAATTAATGATTATGAAATTGAACATGTAAGTATGTCAAATTAATGAATAATAAAGTTCAACTCTTAAGTTGAGATTCATATAAGCTTTATTGAAGGAACTTTTTACTTTATTTGTATATACATTCTGCCAAAAATGTACTGCGAATTGATTTTTTTTAGAACTCACTAAAACGATTGTCGAAATTTTTGTTGTTGCTAAGTTGGCACAACTGTTTTCTACCGACGTGGATTTGGAACGCGATCTGTCATTTCGTTTGTTTACAGTGCTCGATTTTGTCAGTTCTTACAAGTGTGTTTTACGATTTTTACATCGATAAAGTGAAGAAAATGGTAATTCAAAATCCATATATAAGTTAGAGAGAGATAGGCAATAAACCTTCTGTGTCTCACGAATCATTTCGTACTATTTCAAACGGTTGTTTCGGCGTAAAATTCTTTTAAAATTGAATCGCGTAAAGGTTGCTGAAGACATGGTAAAACAAGTTAATTCCGACCACACATTCATAAAACTCATTGTTACTGGTGATGTGACATGGGTTTGTTAGTTTTACATACAAACCAGTCAACAAGCTTCGGAATGGCGCTTTCCAACTAAACCGAAACGGAAAAAAACATGTTAAACTCGATCAAAAGTCTGGGTAATGTTGATGGTTTTCTTTGATTGTCGCGGTGTTGTGCACTTAAAATTCTTGCTAGGAGATCAGACGGTAAATGGAGAATAGAGGGGCTTTCGTCGCCAGGTTTCATTTTCAATTACTAATAAAACGCCATTTTTTTGAGAAAAGTGGTGATATTTTTATTTTAATACAAAGTACAAACTCTGAGGTTAATAATGAAATACGATATCTGGCAAGTATTCACCTCGGGTCTGTTTACAAATGGTCATTCTTCGTAGGAAATTTTTCATTACATATTCGCATAATTGTGGTGGTATTTCACGTATAACAGCTCGAATATTGTCTTTGAGTGATTCAATCGTTGCTGGAATGCTGGAGCATTTGCGCAGACCTTATCTTTAAAGTAGGCTCACGTTCAGGAAATTGTTGTTGAAATAGAGCCAGTGTTTCACCAGCTGTGTGGCACGTAGCGCCATCATGTTAAAAATAAACATCCTGCAAGCCAAGAGCATCCATTTCGGGCCAAAAATAGTCAGTCAACATCGCTCTGTAACGGTTTCTATTCACTGCAATAGTTGCGCCAACCTCATTTCCGAAAGAATGTTGCCCGACCAAAAACCGCACTAAACAGTCACTCGTTTTACTGTTCGAGTATTTCCTTTGGGTTTTCGGCTCCCCAAATGCGGTAGTTTTGTTTATTGGCATACCCACACAGTTGAAAATGGGTCTCATCACTCGGAATAATTCGGTCCAAAAAGCAGGATCTCGACTAGGCCTTTCCAGAGCTCAATCAGCAAATATACGGCGTTGCTCGTAGTCACTTGACTTCAATTCTTGTGTTTGTTGCACTTTATAGGGATGGAGATCCAGATCAAGCTGCAACATACGGGCAAAGTGGTTTGGGAAATGCCGAAGTTCTGGGATCTTCAGACACACTATCAGCTACAGCGGCGATATTTCACGTGTTCAATGCTGCACTTCACAAACTTATCCGCAACGTTCAAATTTATAAATTAAATTCACTACAAATGGGTGAGTAGGTGCTTGATGATGACCAAAACCAGTACGAACTTTCCGAACTATGTTCGCGAAATTTTTTCCGGTTTTGTAGTGAATTCTCACTATTTTGATGAATTGTGCGAGAGTAAATCATTCCATGATTGAAATTCTCCTAGTTTTCACTTGTCAAATCACCATGCAATGACAGTTCTATGTTGACATTTGAGTAATGGCGGCAAATCTGAAATGAAACCTGCCCATTTGAGACCCTTTATTACCTGAGTGTTATACGGCGTTTAAGAAAGCAAATTCGTCGACAATGGCCAGATTTGTGGAAAGAAAACTTACGAATTTTGCTACAGTGCACCATCTCACAAGGCTATCATTGTGATTGAATTTGTGACCAAAAACTCAACAAATACCATCGAACAACCACTGTATTCACCTGATATAGCTCTGGTCTACTTTTTTTCTAAAACTCAAATTCATTTATTTATTTATTCATGAA
The DNA here is from genome assembly GCA_013387265.2 of Cryptolaemus montrouzieri. Lineage (NCBI taxonomy): Eukaryota > Metazoa > Arthropoda > Insecta > Coleoptera > Coccinellidae > Cryptolaemus > Cryptolaemus montrouzieri. The sequence goes on from JABFTP020000021.1 coordinate 111,286,882, forward strand.
CGGGTGAAAACCCAATAGACAACATTGACATAATATATTATATATATACATCAAATAATTGCCCTAGCAAATACACTACGCATATTCAGGTTGTTGCAGTGGAAAATGTCAACTCCTAATGAATGAGCCAAGTTGACATTGGCGGATAACCGTGAAATCGGAGAAAAATACAAATATTTGTTCTAGAGTAAGGAATTAACATTGGAGCGTCATAACGGACAGATCTTGACGGAACTCAAAGCTGGAACCGCGAGAAGAGTTTCGTAGACGAGATGAATCCGCCCACAAGTCCAGTGACAAATCACAAATCAGCATGTATTCGCCTAGACTTCAGTGTGGGCAGATTCATCTCATCTCGCGTTTTCGAGATTGAAAACTCCTTGTCTGAATGAAACACATTTAAGAAATTTATTTTGAATTCTTTCAAGATTTGATATGTCTGTTGCGGAATATGGAGACCAGACGACAGACGCGTACTCTATTTGTGGTCTGACCAATGTGGTATATAGATATTTTAGTGTATTAATGTTGCTGAACTCTTTGTGTGCCGCATAATGAACCCGAGAAGTTTGAAAGCTTTACTGATGATGTGATTATAGTGTGACTTGAATGTCATTTTATCATCTATAAGAACACCGAGATCAGAAACACCCTCTCCAAAGGGGCACCATTCAGGAAATAGGCTGATGCTAGTGAAATAACCGCTTTGAGGTACCCGTTTTGAATGGATAAAATACATAAAAGGGAATTCGCGGCGAGAGCTGAAGTCGATTCTGGAAAATGTGTTTGAAAAATGTTCTATTAAAAATAAATATTTTGTGTTTCATCGACCAATTGCCGGTACTTTTTGATAGAATGTAAACTTATTTTACTCTATCACAAATCGATATTGAAGAATACTTGAACTCTAATGATTGATATAAAACTAATATCAAGAAGAAATTGATAAAAATGTCAAACATCAGACTCATCCATTAATCTATAAGTCTTATGAAGATAGGAGAAAATATTAATAACTTTTCTGTTATAGTTTTCAGCGATAACATTCTTGGGATTTTGTCGATGGGAACGACGTATTTCCCATGCAGGATATTCCATTGCTCTGTTTAGTCATCATATTTATAAATTTCAGTTACGAACGTCTAGCATGCTTGTAACGATTAAACCGAAATAATCTATAGAATTCCGTTTCTATTCTACATTGAATATATCAGTAAATTGTTACTGCAGATTCTGAAACTCAACATCACACTTATCATAAAAAATTGTATTCGCAATTTCGACTCATGAAATGATTTTGATTTGTTATTGAAATATTTCAATATAAATGTTTGGTTTTTATGAACAATCTAAAGCAGGGGTTCCCAAACTTGGATAAAAGTAAACCAATTGCCGTAACTTTCTTAGATTTGGGTAAATTATATAACTACGGAATAAGGAGAAATGCGCTAGAACTATTAAAAAGTTAGTTGAAGAATAGGAAACAAAAAGTAAGGACAAATAGAGTAGAGAGTGATTATGAAGTAGTAACAACTGGAGTACCTCAAAGAACAATACTTGGACCTTTACCTTTCATAATATGTATAAATGATCGCTAATGAAGGCACTATATCACCACTACACCAAAACTTTAACCTTAACTCTCGACAATCATCATCAAGAGATGATAATATACTGAGTGTATTATCTTCTCCTGATGATGCTAACTTAGTTAGCGAAACGCGCGTTGAGAGTTAAGGTTAAAGTTTTGGTGTAATGGTGATATAGTGTCTTCATTGTCGATACGCCAAAGGTTCCAAAATCACAACATAGTTAATAAATTATCGCATTACGGAAAATAGTGGTAATGCAATCTCGTACGCAGATAATGCTGCAATAATTGCAGTAATTGAACGATTTGTTTCTTGAATCAGTGTTGGATTCATAGCTTATGCTAGCTCAATTGGATAAAGTTGAGATTTTCAAATTGAAAATGGGTTGGGATAGTAGTGAATAGTGTTGGAAGTTTGTATGGTTGATGAGTCAGTATCCATAAAACAATACTGGAAGCTGCGTTTCCCAAAGGATGTGTGAGCAATATATGAGAGAGTCCCATGTAACATATAGAACTATTAAGTATAAATATCAATGAACGTCATGAGGCGTTCAGTATAGATAGAGTTGGATATGAAAAGGCGTTCAGTATATTTGGGGTTTAATATATTAGGTTAGATCTTAATGGGCTCACTAGTTATTATTATTATGATGATAAAGCTGGCGTTACAAGCGCTTTTTTTGTGACTGGTTCCGGAATTGTTTTGTTTCAAAAGTTGAAACGTATGAAAAAAAAAAGAAATCAGACTTTAAAGCTGTTCTAGTTTTGGACAATGCACCAGGTCATCCTCACGAACTTAAAACTATGCATCCAGATGTAAGAGTGACTTTTTACCTCCAAACACGTCGTATTAGCTTCAACCTATGGACCAAGGAATAATCCATATCAAATAAAAACGAATAAGTTGGGCCATTATGGTCGTTCAAAAGATTATCTCTATGGGGAGTCTGTTAGCGTTTGAAAACTTCGATGGATTCCAAGAAATCTAACTTTCGTTCCTTATAGGTATTCTGTCAATAATTTGAAGTTGTTTAATGGGTGGAGAATGAAGGCCATTTTCAAAACAATGTGAAGTGAAAATAGATTCGTCGGTTCTCTGTTAATTGCAATCTGATTGATGCTGTTTGTATCTAGTTTTGAATGAACGACCAGTTAGATCTGTATAGGCGCCTTAACAATCCATACAGGACAACTTGTAAAGTACAGTATTGTCAAATCTATCAGTTTTATCTGCTTTTGAGAAATTCTTGGGAGATTTTCATGTGGGTGTTGAAAGCTACTTTTTTATGCTGTTTTGAAATGACATTTGCAATCTTTTCGCTGATAGGGCAAAATATGTATTCATCTGTATTAGTTGATTCTAGACGTGGGTAAATATTAGGATATACTGTTTGTGTTTGTTTCTTTCAGATCATTCCGTTTATTATATTTGAGGAATAACCATTGTTCTTAGCAATTTCTTTGATAGTTGACACTTCCTTGGACATATGTTCTTCGGATAATAGCAGAGAGAAAGCCCTATGAATCATTGATGGCTTATTCGTATATATTTGATATCTTAAAATAATATCTACTTTTATCATTAGTCTTTTTTACCCTTGTTTGCACCATTATTAATTTTGAATCTACCTGTTTATGTATTTTTGAATTTTCAACTTTAGTTCAATAAATCTCTTGTGGTAATATAATACATAGTTCAATTTCTTATTATCATCATGATTAATTATCACGTAGTAACAGCGGAATCAATTAACTATTTGGTATCATTTCGCTCTCGGAGTTTTTTTGAGTTTTGTTTTGAACGAAATTGGATACACCTGTCTTAATCTTAATGATTGCGGTATATACTGTAGATTCAGCAATCAATTCATGGTTTATCTCTATAATTGAATTGTATTTTTCAGTAGGAATGCAATTTAGAAAGCAACATATTTCCTAAAAATGATTCTCTCATTTTAGGGCATCGTAGTTGATCTGGACGAAAAATGTATACTGAAAGAAGAAGGGGACGAGGACAAAGCTCTCTGCACTTCAATGCTCAAGACGTGGCGCAAAAGTATCACAATAGCAAAAAATATTCCACAAAATCAAGAAACACATTCATATTGTTTAACCGATGCTTACGTCAACATGTTTGCAATAGTCCTGAAAAACTATGGGGATTATATTGTGAATGGCAATTTTCAGGTACATATCATATTTGTTTGAGCGATTGTGTTCTTTTTATTGTGTGCCAAATATTGATAAGAATTACTATATTTCAGCAATTATTTGATACTTTAATATTCGTTTCATAAAATTCTTATTAGCTAGACCTAAAACATTAAAGTCAAAATGAACTATTTACTTCTTACTTATTATCATGACAGTTCTGTCCTGTTCATTTGATTAAACAATGTGTTCCGACGAAAATTTACCAACTCTTCTATGTCAAGAAAGACTGATTATAGCGGAATAGCTGAGACACGTCAATTTTTGATTGGAGGGTTACTAATTTCTGAGTTGATTAGGAGCATATGAAATTAACCCCCTACCCTCTGCATCTCAGTTGAAATTCATTATGGGGAAAATGGATCGAATGACATATCCTTGGAAAGGTCTCCTAATTCTTTATTCGAATATTTTATATTTATGAACTTTTGATATTATACAAACAGTTGAAACCCAACAAAAATTAGTTTTTCAAAGAAAATTTCACATTGCTCAAAATCAAATAATGTTCTCAAAATGACCTCATGCGACATCCAATCAATAATACAATTCTAATTCTCTGCTATCATTCTTAACTGCCAATTCTTATCCTCAGCACTTCCAAATTTGTAATTCTCAAAGATAAAAAACAAGTACTGTGTTTTAAGGAATTTTACTTAATAATTGCGATTCGTAACGTTTTTCACTACCGTAGCTTCTTCAGACGAATGATTATGCAGAAAAATGTAAATGAGAATATAACTATAAATGTTCTTGAGTAATTAAAAAGCTTATTGATTGCTCCCGAAAAGATTCAATAGAGATGAAGGGCTTAAATCGACTTGTTCATTGATGAGTCTACCTGAGTGTTTGTATTTATTTATTTCTGAAGTTTCCCAAAGATCTTCCTTCAAGATTTATTATCTGTATGCAAAATTTCAAACTGTGGGTCGAAAGAATGATTATTTTCTAAGAGATGATTCGCGTAATTTGAATCTGATATTAAATTAATATTAGAATATCGGAACATAAACGCAGTTTTTCAAATAAAAATCAGACTCAAATTACGCGAATCATCTCTTAGAAAATATTCATTCTTTCGACCCACAGTTTGAAATTTTGCATACAGATAATAAATATTGGAAGTTAGATCTTTGGGAAACTTTAGAAATAAATAAATACAAACACTCAGGTAGACTCATCAATGAACAAGTCGATTTAAGCCCTTCACCTCTATTGAATCTTTTCGGGAGCAATCTATTCCTTAATTTTATTGGATATACCTGTCATAAATAACCACTTAGGAGGAGGCGACCAATAAGCTTTTAATTACTCAAGAACATTTATAGTTATATTCTCATTTACATTTTTCTGCATAATCATTCGTCTGAAGAAGCTACGGTGTAGTGAAACGCGTTACGAATCGCAATTATTAAGTAAAATTCTTAAAACACAGTACTTGTTTTTATTATTGATAATGGAATTTTACCAAGTAAAAGCCTCCCAAATTCAAATGAAAAAAAAAAGAATTCTCAAAGAAATTGAATAATTTGAGATATTGATAAACATCAATGTTCTGTAAAGAACACACAATTGTTTTATCACAACCATCTGCTAATGCTAAATCCGTTTCACATTTGCCTTTCATTTTCGCAATACTCTTAATCACAGTGACCGTTTGTCAAACAAGCGTTGAAAATAGTTCTCAATAGTACTCAATTCAGTTTCAATTTATTATCGAAATAATAGTTGTGCAGGAAAACGGGCAAGGATTTTCAATGTGAACCTTCCAGAAAAACAGGTAGGAGACCAGTATGTTTCATATTTGATGAATAGATTTTCAACTACAGGTTCGGTGGGTAGCAAAAACACGAACATGAAGTTCACTGCCGTGAAGTGGTAATTTTGGGCCACCTAAAAATGGAAAACACTACTTTCATCAGAAAATTATCACGTGTGTCTGTTGTTTCAGCTTCAACAGTCTACGGCAGGGGCGCTCAAACGATCGATCGCGAGTACTTTTTGAGTAGATCTCGAGAAGAAAATTTTTAATAAGTAGGTAATTAAACTACAACAATTTATTTCGTAATAAAATGACACTCTCCAAAAGGCGGCTTTATCAAAGGAACGCGCGGTATTTGTCAAAGAAAAGACGCGTTTTTATTCCTGCCGCTTTTCTAGAAATTTCAGGCGGCGCGTTTGACGGAAACATTCGAGACTTTCGTTCACGCCGATATAAATGTTGCGCCTGCAGGAATTGGAATCATTCTGAATTGTAACTTGAAGGCAATACTACGTCGATACAAAGTTTATTATTAAATATTACAAAATGAGTGCAGCGAAGAAATCTAAAACGTATAATTTTAGTAACGATTGGAGGATGAATTTTTCATTTGTATGGTGAAGGATAAGTGCATTTGTCTTATTTGTCGTGCGTCAGTTGCAATACCTAAGCGTGGTTACTTAGAGAGGCATCATAAAACGGTTCATAAAAACTATGAAAAGGATTTTCCGCCACAGCATGAATTAAGAAAACGAAAAGTACGTGATTTGATATATTGTTTGAAAGAAGAACAAACCATGTTCACAAGACCAGACAAACAATCAATAGCTGCTACGATCGCGTCATTTGAAATATCTCGAATATTGGCGAAACACAAGAAACCTTTCGAAGATGGATCGGTGGTGAAGAAAGTATTTATTGAAGCAAGTGAGACTTTATTTGGAGATTTTAAAAATAAAACAGAAATCATGTCTGCTGTTAGAGAACTTCAGTTATCTCGTTCGACTGTCACAAGGCGTTTTGAAGCCCTGAGTCAGGACATGGCAGATAAACTGAAACATGATATCATGTCAATATGACAGACAGTGCCCAGCTGTGTATTTCTATTCGGATGGTATTCAATGACATGTTGGCTAAGGAAGAATTTTTAACAATCATTCCTCTGAAGGGGAATACCTGTGGCGAATACATAACGTTTTTTTTCAATTTTGTAAAAAACTACCAATATATAGATTAGTGTGGTTTTGTGGCATAGTGTCGGGATAATGAAGATTTCCCTTAATTTTTTTCATTTCATTGCATTATACATCAACAAGTTTTGTGTTCAAAAGTTTTAAACACGGAGGAAATTATAGGCATTGCAACAAAAATTGTGAATTCCATCCGTTCACGTAGCTTGCAACGGCGGCTCTTTAAGTTGCAGTTGGAAGATAGGGAGTCAGCTGAACACAATGATTTAGTTCTTCACACGGACGTCAGGTGGTTGAGTCGTGGAAAATTCCTAGAAAGCTTTCAAGAATTATTGCCCGAAACAACAGCTTTTCTAGACGAAAGAGGTGATGACACTCAGATGTTGAAAAACGAAAAATGGCCGACTGATTTGGCATTTTTGACTGACGTCACAATGCACTTAAACACCATTAATATGGAGCTTCAAGGTAAAGGAAAAACCATTATTGAGATGATTAGCGCAGTAAACGCATTCGAAATTAAATTGCAACTTATTATAGATCAACTGAGAAAAAAGGATCTGAAACATTTTCCGTCTTTGAAAGCAAGGTTCCTCAGTTGAATTATGATACGTATGAGGCCGAATTAACAAATATTTTGGGACAATTCGAAATGCGTTTTAATGATTGCAGTAAATTGGCAAATATAGCATCATTTATGAGTTATCCTTTTTCATGTAAAAACACTGAGAAATTAGCTACTGAAATAGCAAGTCAGTTTAATATGAACTCATGTTCTGTTGAAAATGAGTTGGTGCAGATTATATCAGATATACATCTCAAAGCTACAGCATCTGATACAAATTTCTGGTGTTTTATATCTGAAGATAAATATCCGAATCTAAAGCAAATCGCCCTTCAATTGACGGTAATGCTTGGGTCAACTTACTTGTGCGAGTCTGCATTTTCTGAAATGAACATAATTAAGTTAAAATATCACAATCGACTAACTGACGATCATATGTCATCATGCTTGCGATTAGCACTCGGTAGTTACATAACATCTTATGAAGAGTATGCTGAGGACATGCAGTGCCACGCTTCAACATCCAAAGTCACTACTTTGTTAAGTTCAACACCATAAGTAACTCTTTTGTTACAACAACCAATAAACTCGCAATTTTGCATAACTATGAGGTTTTTCATTGATATTATAGAGAAGAACCTTACCAAACCTAACCCAAACCTTGACTAAAATAATGTATATTGTGCGGAAAGCTAATATTTAAATATGCTACGGTACACCCTACCTAGGTAGGTAGGTAGGTAGGGTGTATCGTGTATTTACGACAATCCTGCATCACACATACTTGCAGCCTTTCAGAGTCGATCGTAAGTAGTCTAAAAATATTGAGGCAAATCACCAGCAGTTCAAGTTTGAGCACCCCTGGTCTACGGAATCGTGAAACATCACCAATTTCACTGTTATCAAGTTGAACTAGTTCATGTAATAAACGAAGACGATCCAAGAATCCACACATTCTGTATAATACCTATTTTTTCTGATGAGAATACCTTTACTCTCAATGGTGAAGTGAATAAGCATAATTGTGGATATTTGAATACCCAGAATCCTCATAGATTCACACAGGCATAAACACAAACGATTCAGAAATTGAATGCTTGGACTGGAATTTATGAAAATCATATTGTAAGGTCTTCTTTCATCGAAGGTTATCTTCAATTGGGACACTTATCTTCAATTGTTGGGAGAATTAATAGATCCCAAGCTCACAGAAATTTTAGAAAATGATAAAACACTTTCAGAGAACGAAATACGTTTCCGGCAAGATGTTGCCCATGCACATATCGATGCTCGTGTACTACAATATTTGAGGAAGAAGAACAGTTGTGTGGCCAGCCAGGTCACCTGATTTGAGTCCTTCAGGTTTCTTATTAAATGGAGAGTTTATGCAATACAATATGAAAACCTGGATGCAGACTTTTGACACCAGAAGTTCTTTAAAAAGTTAGAAGACAATTCGAGAATTCTTTGTATCATTGTATGGAGGTAACAGGTCATTTTGAGCATTTGAATTGCTTTTTGGCATTGTCATACTTTGGTTGAAATACAAACTTTCGTTGTGTTTGAATTGTCTGTATGATATTAAATGTTCATAAAGATACTCATTTTGAATAGAGAAGACGTTTCCAAAGATATGTCACTTGACTTACAGGCCCTATAATGAATTTGCTGCTGAGAATAGTCTTGCTTCACATGTTCCGAACTCAGAAATTGGTCCCCTTCCAAACGAAGATTGACGTGTCCAGCTTTTTACGCTACAATCAGGCTTTCTCGACATAGAATGGGTGGCAAATTTGGAACACACTATATAACTGAGTTAAGACTTAGTAGAATCAGAACTCATTACTGGTAATATACTTGCTTGAACATGTCATCTCAGATCGACAACATGGGTTTAGGGAGTGGCTGTCAACGGTCACAAATCTCGTTTGTTTCTCAGAGTCACTGAGGTTTTGAATCGTGGCGGTCAAGTAGATGTGCTACTCACCGACTTTTCCAAGGCATTCGATCGCCTGAACCATCTGATTCAGCTTAGGAAAATGTTTCGCATTGGCTTTTCTCCGTTACTATTGAGATTTTTTCATTCATATTTGACTGGCAGAAAACAGTATGTATCGTATAATGGATTTAAATCTAATGAATTTGAAGCCCGTTCTGGGTTTCCCAAGGATCCGTTTTGGGTCCTTTTCTATTTACAATCTTTATAAATGATTTACTAGAAACCATTCAAGTTGAGGGAACCGCCTTCGCAGACGACTTCAAATTGTTTCTGAAATAGGTGCAGACAAAAACTCTAAATTTTCAGCATGAATTGACTCGAGTTCATGAGTGGTGTACAGAAAATAGGCTGCCCTCGAACCTGTCCAAATGTAAGATTATGTCCACACGCATGCAAATCAAACTGTAGGGATCTCGGGGTACCTCTCAACTCTGAGTGAACTTTTGGAGATCATGTTGCCGAAATTATTCTGGCGGCCCAACGAATTATAGGCTTCATTTCACGAAATTCCAGAAGTTTTCAAAATGTTGAGACGCTCAAGGGATTCTACTTCGCTTTCGTTTACTCAGGATTAGAGTATGCCTCTATGGTGTGAGATCCCATTATGTTAAATATGTTTCTTTATTGGAGGGTGACCAAAGGATCTTTTTGGAATTCATTTCGTTCAAATTGGATGGAGTCTATTCATACCGTGGCATACCAAATTGTATTCTCACCATACGCTTTTCTGTTATAGAACTTTCTAGTCGAAGAAAATTCTTAAGTTGCATGTTCCTGTTCAACCTGGTCAATAACATTACAAAGTGTCCATACCTGCTCGGACAGCTAAGGTTTCTGGTCCCGAGGCTCATTAGAAGGAACCAAATGAAATTTTACGTCACAAGCGCATCAGCAAATATCTATTTCAATTCACCAATAAATCGCAGCTGTCATTTCTACAATACCATCGCGTCCCTTGCGGACTTTTCGCACAGTGAAAACCATTTTCGGAGAGAACTCCTGACCCCTTTGAGTTCTGATCCTTCTTCAGCTTTTGTAAGAATACAATGAAACTTATGTTACTCTTCTTTAAGTATTTTAAATTGTACTAGGTTATGTTCATTCAAACTATAATTTCTAATGTATCATTTTATGTCCCCTAATTGGGAGAAATCCTGTCGGGATGTATTAATTGAATAAATAAATAAATACATTTAATTTCTTTCCAGAAAGAAGCATTCATCAGATCTAGGAAAAGTAAAGGAGTCCGACGATTTCTAAATTGGTTTACAGACACAACCATGTTTCTTACATTTGTTGATGCAGTGATTACAAATTCCCAAGACTTTTCTCAATTTGATGAGAAAATTGCCTTGTATGGAACCGAATCTTCAAGTTTAATTCTGGACAAACTCTTGGACTGGAAAATATTAAATTAAACTTGTTTTAAAATGTTTACTGATAACTTCTATGTTCTATTTTTTACCTATGTTAACAATACCTTGAATAATTAAAGGTATTTCTTTTAAAAGCAGCTTTGAGATTCTTGAAGTTTTGATGATTTTTATTGTGATACGCTCATAAATAACTTCAAATTATTTATCAGTACGAATTTTCAATAATACCTTACACTTTCCAACTCAATTGAAGCACACTAAGTCAAGAAATTAACGCAGAAAAGAAAAAAAATTCAAATTAATTCAGAAGAAATTTGAATATGTTGAAGAATTTTTTCAGTAACCCACCAATAACAAAAACAATCGAAAGGAAAATGGTACTCGTAGAAATTGGAATGATATTAACAATAATCTGTTAATATCGAATATTTTCACCCCTGGCGATAATTACTGCATGACATCTACGATTCATACTCAAAATCAATGACCTTATACCATTCTAGTTCATTTTGGCTCAAATTTCGCTGTCTTTTCCCAACCTCTAACCTCACGCTAACCGAATGGTTTGGTGACTTCTTGATCTTCTATTAAGAATGTGCCATACTGAACCAGGTGAATAATAATTCGGATCTACCAAGTATGAAAAAGATATCGGCGAGAGGCTTTCATTTCTTGGAAGATCGGTTATGATTTGGCGAGTGTTTCTTCAGAACGACCTACACGATCGGACATCGTCAATGGTTCTCTAATAGCTCACAGGAAAATTGTGAAGATGGTCGAAGATCATGCCAAACCACAAATAACCAGATTTGTAACAATGTTAGATGAAAGAGCAACAAGGCGTTTCGACGCCTCAGTCAAGATCATGAATTGATTTGGAATTATGGCGAATTGTTCGAAAGAATAGGGCGTGGCTGTTTCCTGTTCAGAAGGCTGCGTGTTTATATTATAAAGTCTGCAATTGATATAGAAGCGATTACTTATCCACTTAAACTCGAATTGCTCAGCTGAAGATGTATTGCGTTGTCGTTGGAACGCTTAGACGTCTTCAATCTATCGGTAATCCTGCTGTTTACGCTGACCAATTTCGCGCATCTACCACCGAATCGACGGGAATATTTCCCGAACTATTTCAGTTTCAGCCAGTGTTGCCAGATTCTTTTTCAATAATTCAATGAATGCTTTGATTTCTATTGGATTGTGGAAAACAACTTAGTTATTGCAATCTGGCAAATTGTATTATAACGATCGCTATCCATTGAAGAACTCTCGAAGTTCCATGGTTCGAAAGTCAACATTTAATTTTGCGTGAGGAAATGCGAAAAATATTGAGTGTGTAAGTGTTCTCAAAAAAATATAAATCTATGTCTTCATTCGTCAAACTAAGGGGGAAAAGGAGTTTCGGCAATTTACAAGAAAAGTCTAACTAATGTGAAAACATTTTTGACGTGAATTTTATAAATTCAATTGACGAGGCTTTTACGTGATAGAAATCCATTTTCAAATGCAATAAACGATGATTTCTACTAAAATATATTAATAAATGCTGGACGCGTTTCGATACACAGTACTTTTGTCAAGAGCGAATGAATACTATAAATATATCTTACTTACATATACTTATATATACTACAGAGGCAATCCACTCAGAGCTATCTGTGTTTGAACTAGTGTTTAGGAAACAAGTTTAATATAATAAGGGTGAGTTATTTATGTCTAACTAATCATTAAGAATTTCCGGTGAATACCTAAATCAGTTAATTTCAGGTACTTCCAGAAGGTTAAGTTTTATACCTGTATTCTCAGAATGTAGGATTTTAAATTTTGAATTGAAAGAATGACTATTTTTCCTAAGATAATTCGAATCGGTTTTTCCATTGATAAACTGAAATTCTGAAATTCTAACATTAAAATTTCTTCCTGTTCTACCTATATAAAAGAATTGCAATCTGCACAATCCAATCTATAAACACCTGATTTATTTTCTTTATTGATTGGAGACTTATAATTTTCGATAAATGAACCTAAATTTGTTGATGTTTTGAACGCCCTTTCAAGAAGGGATTTCACATTATTGCCTACATATTGGTCTTGGTGTTCACCGATTGGATATATATGTTGTAAAGCTAATTTTGTTTTTTCTTGTATAATATGCTGCTAACTAAATTTGCATCATAACCATTATTTATTGCTATCTGTTTCATCAAATTCAATTCTTTGAATTAATTATCATTAAACATCGGTTTGCTTAAGAGTCTATGTATATAACTATTAAATGCTGCAACTGCATCTTGGTAAGGATGTGCCGATGTATAATGAATTGTGATATCTGTATGAGAAGGCTTATGATAAATAGAAAACTGGTGTTCATTATTTGATCTTTTTATTGTTATAGGAAATTGATCGAATTGTTCTGTTCCATTTCAGAAGTGAATTTTATTTTTGGGTGCAGGTTGTTGATGAAATTTTTGAACACAGTGAACTGTCTGTTTGTTCCTGTGGAACACAATAATGTCAGCGACATATTGATACCAATATAGTATATTCAAACTTTTCTTACCGAATCCTTTACCACCTCAACTTTATTCTTTATTTAAATTGCACAAAAATGGTTATCCAATAAGACCAGTGGTACCATTCAAACATGCCCCAGCATTCAAGATTTCCAAATTTTAATACATATTCTGGAAAAATTTTGTGATTTTAAACCGTCTTTTCAATTCTTAATTCGAATGATTTGATAAGATAACTAGAAAATATTGTCTTTCCAAATAATGCAATGTTAGCCTTTTTGATATCAAAATTTGTTTTCAAGTATTCCACCGAAAGATCCGTATAAAATAATCAATAATTTGTTAACACAAAATATGACGAATTCACGAATTAAATACGATATTATGGCTTTAATAGATGTTTGCATATCTCAAAATTATTTTTTATTTAACGATTGTTTTTATAAAGGGATGAGGGACTTATAATGGAAAACCCTTAAGTCCTCTTTTAGTAGAAATCTTCATGGATAATATAGAAAAAACTATTCATAAACACCCGCTTAGTAAACATTTCCTATATTAGTATCGATATGTCGATGACATTATTGTGTGTTTCACAGAAAGAAACAGACAGTTCACTGTATTTGAAAATTTCATCAACAACCTGCACCCAAAAATAAAATTTACTTCTGAATTAGAACAAAACAATTCGATCAATTTCCTAGACCTAACAATAACAATATCAAATAATAAACACCAGTTTTCAATTTATCATAAGCCTTCTCATACAGATATCACAATTCATTATACATCCTTACCAACATAAAGTTGCAGCATTAATAGCTATATACATGGACTCTAGAGCACACCGATGTCTAATGATAATTATTTCAAAGAATTGAATTTGATAAAACAGATCGCAATAAAACATATATAGGCAATATTAGCAATAATGTGAAATCCCTTCTTAAAAATTCAAATTTAAATATAGCGTTCAAGACATCAACAAATTTAGGTTCATTTATCAAAATTGTCTACAATCAATAAAAAAATCAGGTGTTTATAGATTGGATTGTGCAGATTGCAATTGTTTTCATATAGGTAGAACAGGAAGAAATTTTAATGTTAGAATCTCAGAACATAACACAGTTTCATCAATGGAAAAACCGATTCAAATTATTCAAATCATCTTAGGAAAATAGTCATTCTTTCTATTCAGAATTTAAAATCCTACATTGTGAGAACAGAGGTATAAAACTCAACCTTCTGGAAGTACTTGAAATTAACAGATTTAGGTTTTCACCGGAAATTCTTAATGATCATTTAGACATAAATAACTCACCCTTATTAAACTTGTTTCCTAAACACTAGTTCAAATACAGATTGTGGATTGTCCCTTTAGTATATATTAGTAAGATATATTTGTAGTATTCATTCGCTCTATAAAAAGATACTGTTTATCGAAACGCGTCGAGCATTTAATAATATATTTTATTAGAAATCATCGTTTACTTGTATTTGTGTAAATTTCATAACCGAGATATCGAGTATGGATGGAATCAGGAAGTTATCAAAATTCGTGAATAACTCGAAAACCACATCAGTAATATTTTATTAGATCTATGAACACTAATGAATTAATATAACTGAAATGATGTTAGTGACACCCTTCAAATAAATGAAAAGAATATATTATACAGTGTACAATTCTCAATTTATTACCCTGTACTATAAGCTAAATAATATAAGTTCTAGTTTACAAAAAACTCTGAAACAATTCATATGTTGCACTCAGATTGTCAGAAAATTTATATAAAACAAGGAGAAACATTTTCGCTCAACCTCATCCATCATGTTGAACTTATTGAATTACTGAAATGAGTGTTCAGATTCGAATATCATATAAATATTTTGGAAACTCTTTTAGATTTTGAAAACATTTTGTGCTATGGCACAATCTATCTATTTATTTAGATAATTGAGCGCGGGTTTCTGAGCCCACTTGCGAAAAAATTCAAGTCACACATGTCCTTTCCGCTTCCGAGAAGTTACGCCCCTGATTAGGAGTTTTTTGCTATCGGTTTCACGTCAAATGTGTATCTCATCCTTCGCTATTTAATTCTCAACACAGGTAATCAAATCTCCGACGTGAGATAAATTGTGGCAACACTGACTACAATCAGATTACTTTCGGGAAACATCTGTTCGACTCGGTACTGGATGCACGACAGCGGTCAGCGTAAACAGCAGAATTACCCTGAGTGGCGTAATTGAATTTTGGATGTACAGTATAATTAAATGTCAAATTTATAGTTCTTGTTGAAGCCTCGTCTTCAATAGGCTGTGAATTTAACATTTCCTCCAAGTCGATTTCAGTCAAATCTTCATTTTGCTATTCAAGTAACGCCCGAATGCTACTTAATTCTATCTCGTCCTATTCCATTTGCAATTTCGGTAATGTTTGCAGTTAAAAATTGAATTTGTACAGATTCTTCGCATTTTCCGCAGTCAGAACTGGCCATATTTTTTTCGAACATGATTTCAATGTATATGAGTTCAGTTCTTCCACTGATTATTTTACGTTTAAGATACATGCTGGTATGTCAAATTTCTTTCAGCATTCCATAACATTTATATCAGGATCATATTCCTTATCATCCAATATGATTTTGAAAGTTCGTCTAATGTAAAAGAGGCCTGAATTATTTCCTTGGTTCAACTGTAGTTATCGAAAATAGAATTTTATTTGTTTTGATGTTTTTTAATTTAACAACTGCAGTTTGGCCTTTTTTTCTCTTAATTTATCAATTATCCAATGAAATAAGGACAGTTATTTGTTAATGCTCTGGTAACTATCTATGCACGTTTAGGAATCTAAGCCGCCTTTTCCAACTTTAGGTAGGTACTCAAAATTCGTTTTTTCGCCATAACTTGAAATCTCAGGTACAGGGTATGTATAGATAGATAGATCATTTTATTTGTTCAATTTGGTACATATACGTATATACGTATATACGAACGTGTCAAAAACATGAGAAGAAACAAAGACAATGTATAAATAAAAGCATAAAACAATACATTACATAAAAAACAGCAAATACAATAAAATTAATTACTAAATGAGTCGTCTAAGAAATACTGAACTCCAAAAGTTTTTGTTTAAAATTTCGTTTGAATACAGAAAGTGGCAGAATTCGTAATCTTACAGGAATTTTATTATAGAGTTGAATGGACATGAACACTACATTCTTCTGCAGATATGTGTAGTTGTGTCCCTAGGTTTTTAGGTTGTCTCTGTAACGTGTAGTGTATTGATGTTCCGCGCCAGATGCAGTGAACAGGTGTAGGTTTCTTTTTACAAAGAGACAGCAATCAAGAACAAAGAGACCGGGAAGAGTGATAATCCTCTGAGTGACAAAGTGCTCCTTGCAGCTTTCTCTTGGGTTCAATCCTAGTAAGCTCCTAAGACATCACCTCTGCAGAATGAACACCCTATCACTCATCATCGAATTTCCCCAAAATACAACACCACACCTAAGGTGGGACTCTACATATATAGGACAAAAGCGCTGCCTCCCTATTATCCATTCTTGACAATACCCTCAGTGCCTAGCAAGCTCTACCTATGGTCTTCGTAACATGGTCAACCTGGCATACCCAATCTAACCTGGAGTCGATCCTTACTCCAAAGAAAGCGACAGTATCTTCTGCAGTCAGTTTCATTGTTATATACTATGCTTAGTTGGTCTGTTGGCTTTCTGAATCCAAAAGAGTTTTAGATGATTTAGTTGAAGCATTCTGAGAGTAATAATTTTCCAGGATGTTTAGGGTATCACCTGATTTTCTTTTGAGGGCTTCAACATCATGTTCAGATAAAACCAGTGAGGTGTCGTCAGCATATTGCTGTAGTTCTTCAGGTAAGTCATTCGCATATATTATGCACAATATAGATCCCTAAGGAACACCCTTATAAACTTTAAGACTTTCTAACTCAATGATTTCACCCGCATCATTTGCCTCTGAAACATACTGCTTGCGGTTAGACAAGTAGAACCTCACCAATCGCAGCGCCACCCCACGTATGCCATACCATTCCAGCTTTTTGAACAATTAATTTTGGCATACACTATCGAAGGCCTTGCTGAGGTCTAAAAACAAAGCAAGAGTACACTTTTCATCATTTAAAGAGTTGACTATTTTATTAATTGCTGAATATAGCATCGACGGTAGATTTTTGTTTCCTAAAACCATATTGTGAAGTTTTCAGAAGAGCAAAATTTTCCAAAAAGTTCATTACTCTCTTAAGGATAACTTGCTCATATATCTTACTGACATTTGGAAGTATAACAATCGGTCTGTAATTAGATAATGCTGTAGGATCTCCTTTTTTCTTGAATACAGGCTTAATTCTGGCTATCTTCAGCTTACTAGGGAAATTTCCAGTGGAGAACGTCAAGTTGATCAAGTGACATAGCGGCGCTGCAATGATGTGGGCTATGCGCTTAAGAAGCTTTATGGGAATCTCCTCTTCCAACAGCATTGGTATTCCTTAAGCTTTTTATTATTTGGTGAACCTCACGTTCATCTGTAGGCTCCAAGAATATGCTAGCATGATGATCCCCCTGTACAGAGTATACTTCAGTTTCAGCATTTTTGTGTTTCTCATAGCAAACATAGAATCTGTTGAAATCATTGACCAGGGATTACTTATCTACATTTGGAAAGTTTTCAAACATATTCTGATTAGATGCAGTTTGTTTACCAGAGTATTTTTTTAATGAGGTTCCAAGTAGCTTTGTTCTTATTCTTTGCATTTGATATATATTCCACATTGATCCGCTGCTTTGTTGCAGTAATAACTCTTTTCAAAATACTGCAGTAGTTTCTATAATGCTCTTCTGATACTAAACCCGAAAGTTTCGTTCATAGGGAAGTTCATTTAGTTTTTTACGACGAATCTAATGTATTGAAAACAAATAGGGGTTACATTTGAAAAAACGTAGTTTTCGATTTTCTTCGTTTCGAAATGAGGCGAAAAAAGAGCACTCTTTATACTGACTGAGATTCAGTCGGATATGAGTTATGTTCCACATGACTTCTTGTTTGCAAAATACCTTTCGTTATTTCGGTAGCTCACGCCGTTCTCGAGATATATCCATTTTTTCAAAAAACAAAAAATCGATAATTTTCAAGTAAAACTAGGATATTTCATGAACGAAACGAGCTAAACTTATGTGTTAGGTGTTTTAATAATTGGAAAAATAAGTTTTATCGAATCAATATACACGGTGTTCCATATTAAATAACAAAGTTGGTGTGCATTCCCGGTATAACCGAAAATGCTATAGAGGTGAAAATATTTTAGAAATGGAGTTTCGGACCAGCTGAATCAACTAACAAAATTTCAGAACGATAGCATTATTAGTTCTCCATAAATAGGCTCTAATAGGCCACCCAATTTGGGATACCTGTATATCAACAGATGTATCTAGTGTGACTCATGTACCCAGTATATATGCAATAATATATAGAAGTATAGCTCAATCAGATTCAATCGTTAAAATAAAGAAAAACGTTATATTTGCTTTAACTATCTTTCTAATTTTTCAATGAAAATATACTTTCGGTTAAAAATGTTACAGGGGCCATTATCACAGAGTCGTAATCTTTATCTACCGTGTTCTCTGGTCAATACCCTCTGCCTCAGCGTTTTGGAATTTTAAAATGGTTGTTTGTACTTTTTAACTGTAAACGCGTTGACCGCCAAATCGTTCATTTTCTTGTGAATCGTGCATCTGTTAGCAAGTTCCGGTATGTATTACAAGTATTTCATTATTGTAATTATTATTAACGCTATTTATTAGTAATTATAACGAATATAGCATATAAATCGTTCAATAATGCTTTTGATGAAACCGTTTCATCATGCTACCATCTAGAACAAGTGGCTGTATACAGGGCATCGGGTTATGTTTTAATTGGAGGGAAACGAAATTTTTCCATCTTATCGTCCGTATTTAAGTTAATCCTATTGTTTTAATGGTATATTTGTCAATTTTGGTATTGATTTCCTTTATAGTTCATGCTTTTCTCGTTTTGGTGCCCATGGTTTGCAAATTAATGATCCGTTTGTATGAAAATTTGGTAAATTGCTGAGGTGTAACCGACTCTTATAAGCTTGGCCCCTTCTGTTGTGAACGTTAACATGTGGGTGAAATTTTCTTATTTTATTGTAAATGGATTCATCTGGATATTTTATTAATATTGGGGATGATTGAGTTTCGAAAATCGGTTATAATAAGCTTGGCTTTATTATGTTTTGAATAATGCTAAGTATCTGTATAAGATTATATTAGGTCGGTTCATCTACATGTTTTGACATTTTTCTATTTCCTACGCGAAGAAATTCAATTTGCTTGTCATATTCTTTCAACATTTTCATAAATTTTCTATTGAATTTGTTACAAGTGAGGGTCAAGTCGAGGTAAATTTTGGTGGCTCATCCTTTGCCACAATAGTGATATGTAGCATATTAAAACAGTTTTTCTTGTATTGACTTTGAATTCATCAGTGAATTGAATACTAAAATCAAAATATGGATGCTCTTCTTTGTCAAGATATTGTTTTCCTGATATAGTTTTTTCAGATCAGAAGATTATTTTCTGATATCAAGTAATTTTCAGTAATGTTTAAAGCTTTAATTAGGTAGTGACTATTTTGAATAATGTTGAGGGAGCCTTTATTGTTTTAGCCCTTCTCATGTTTATAAATAATAAATAACAATACTTTATGAAACGAACATACATTTGCTCTTTTGATTATAAGTTAATATGTTTTGTAGAATAAACAAGATTCTCATTGCTGATAAGTTATTCGGTTCATACTGACAAGTTCAAACATTTGTTTACGATATACTGATAAAATATGTTCATAGTTACCAACTTGCCATACAAAAATATGGTGGTAAACTTGTTTTATAGATTGACCTTCCTTCTTTTTCTTGCCCTCGGTTGCTATGACCATTCAGGCAATAGATTGACTTGAATTATAGTTCACAAATATTTGAATTTCTTGGAATTAATTGGGATCAAAACTCTAAAATACTTCTTCATAGAAGTTATTTCACAAATTTTTGAAGAACTTGCACCAAACTGATCACCAATCTTTCTATTATTGTTACACCCTCAAATTATCAAGGTCAATTATTCTATATAAGCCTTTCAAATCAATAAACCATCCTTATTTATTCGTCTATTTCAGAACTCAGTCTTCTCGAAGTTAAACAAATATACCTACAATCATGAAGAGAGCAAAGAAGGTTCAAGATAAAGACAAACCTAAAAGACCCCAGACAGCTTTCATGCTATGGTTGAATGAGAACCGTAGTAAAATTAAGTCTAAGAATCCTGATATGAAGGTGACCGAGATTGCTAAGGAAGGAGGAAGATTGTGGAGAGAACTGGAAGACAAATCTAAGTGGGAGACTAAGGCTAAGGACTGCAAAAGGCTATACGAGGAGGAAATGAAAGCCTACAAGGCCAAACAAGATGTAGATTAAGAATTCAAAAAATTTTTACCTTTAGAATTAAATTTTTTGTACTGTGTGTATTAATAATATGTTTAATAAATAAAGTTACTTAAATAAATTTAATAAAATAAACATTAGAAAGTTTTCATTCTTTCATTTTCTTCTTAACAAGTCATACTGAAAATTTGATTGGTTTTTCAAGTTTTGTTTAGTCCTTATGATCCTTGATCTAAAAAAATATTTCAATGAAGAAAAAGGATTTGAGAAAACATTCAAGCGATTAAAATATTTTATAAAAAATCGTGGGGGTGTTTAGTATAAAATGGTAATCATATTTCATCAAAAGCAATGTCTACTATCCAACTTTATATAAAATATATAACAAAGCACCCCACGCATTTTACATTGAATATTTTTTCTCACTAATTTTTCCAAACCCTCAAGAATGTCGTTCTAGGACTTCTCAATAATTAAAAATTTATTCAAACTTTTTAGATTGACCAGTTATGAGTGCGTTCTTTCAGTTTTTGAATTATTTATTTTCTAACTTTCTGTCTCGATATTGGTACCTCATCGAATTATTGAAATTTCAAGTAAAATGATGTCTTAAAATAACGTTCGAAGATTCCGTTACATAGATAGATACAGGTGAAGCTAATAAAAGCGTGTTAAAAACAATTGAAGTTAGCTAAATCATGTCAAGAATTGACAATTCAATAGTGTAGAAAACTATAACATATAAAAAGTCCTTTAATGATATATTAGAAATCAAATGTGCAAATTAGATCTGATGCTGATGGCAGAAATATTATATTTTAACCGAACATTATAATTGTATAACATTGAAGTATCTGTATAGAATGCTGAGATACATCAGAATCCAGAATTTTTTCACCTAAGGCCGTGAAATAATACTTTCCCCACAAAAGTAGGAGACGAATTCAAACTATAAACGTTTACTAATATACTACTATCAATATATAATATGTATATCAATATAAAATACATATTTGATCCATATCCATCAATAATGATATTCAATACCTCTATTTTATACTCTTGGCCACAGAACAGCCGCAAAGAGCTTTGAACTGTTTCGTGGAGCAAAGCAATGTTACTCTATTTGACGTTGAAAGGTAAACTATGCTCTATCTAGCGGATAAATTCGAAACTATTATGTTATAGATATACAAACTGACGTTATGTATTTTTGAACTAGTGTTGTTTACTTTGGTGATCAAGTTTTACTGATTCACGTGAATCTAAGAATTTGTAGACATGAATTGAAATTATTACGGTTGTTTTCTTAGGAATTCCAATAAGGCGATCAATTTTTCACTTGCAAAAGTACAAGTTCGTTGCAACTTGAATGTGCTATCAAAAAATTACATGAATAATAAGATTGCGTATTGGTAAACCTATAAACAAGTTTGTTCTTTTCATTTCTTACAAATAGAGTATCTCAATAATATATGTCAAATCATCTATCTATTTCTGTTAATAAATACTTCACGAGATACATTATACATATTCTCGGAAGGTAATTTTATTTCACTTTTCCACCTCGGGATAATAAGGAAAAATCACTGTTTACTTATCATTAAGGGCTGATTGTTATATACATATAAAATCCTCTATATACCATATTGTACTTCGTATAAAATAACTAGTAAATCAATGTAGAGTCCCTTTGACCTAGGTCGCAAAGTTTTTTTTTTGCAATCGAACATAGTTCGATTTTCATATAGAGCAAACCGTCTGATCATGGCGAAAATATCTGTATAGTTTGTATATGTTTTCAAAATCGATTTCAAAAACGAAATTTTCAAACCTATCGAAGGAAACCATAGATTATAACTTAATTATACCGTACGTAGCAAGAATCATAGCGAAATAACTGAAAGATGTGTGATGTGGCTATTGGTCGGATGTGGCATTGTTGCTATCAGTACCAGCTGTCAAACCGATAAAATGACAAAATGGATAGATATAGGTTTTTCATATATTTTTTAATAATTTCAATATGTTTTCAATTATGCAGTTCCAAAATCTCCGACAAAAGATTATGTATTGATCCAGATTGTAAAAGTAAGTATAACTTTCACTAAATTACCTTTTAGCTGATATCTAACCTAATCGAATTGCACATATTGTCATAATTTTATCTTGATTTTAGGTCCCGTGTCTATTGCCAAAACATTAACAAGATATTTCAGTCCAGAAGCTTATATGTTATCGTTCAAAGCGAATGAGGAAATTACTATATTTAGTAAATCAGCTGGATCCAATGAAGACTTATGGGGTGCTGAAATCAAGGGTAAAAGAGGATATGTACCTAGGGGTCTTGTACGAGAAACAAAAATCATTGGTAAACCTTTGTTGTTAGTGGATACTGAGATCGGTTATAACTCCAACGCAACACAAGTGCCTATAGAGAAAGAGGCTGTAAAGCCTAGTAAAGTTAAACAAACTTATGAGATTATTGATGGAACTACGGTATACCCTCAACTAGATGAAGATATTATTGAAGAAGCACAAGAGCCTTCATGGTCCACTGAAAATATTTCTGAAAAAAATATAGATATACTTGAATCCAGCAAAGCAGATAATTTAGAGATATCTCTAAGTCCAAATGTAGAATCCACAATAAACCATTCAAAAAAAGAATCTCTAAGTGATGCTACTTCTGAAAATGATACTGTAAATTCTGTAAATGTAGATAATCAAGAAAGTAATCAAATTGAAGTGGAAAACATTGAAAATTCTCAGATTGAGCCTATCAACATTCATAATGAAGAAAATAATTTAAATCTTAATAGTGAAAGTAAGGAGGTTGATGAAAAATCGACACAACAGATAATTTTATTGAAAAAGAAACTTCTGATTCAAGTGAATCTTCACAGGATGATGCTGGTTATTTATCAGGAATGTTTGATAATGTTCTGGGAATGGTAATGGGTGATAAAGATGAAGAAACAGGGAAAGAAAGTGAAGTGGATGTGAAAAAAGGTGATGAATTCGTAGAAAAGGAACTAGACGGAACAAGTTCTAATGCAACTCCAGAAAAAGACAGAACAAGTTCTATTCCAACTCCAGAAAAAGACTTCGATGAAATAGTTGGCGATTCTCTAGAAAACAAGACAGAAAAGACACCAGAATTATTTTCTGATGGTAATAGTGAGGTTTTAACAGATAGTAGTGCTAATAATGAGAAGAAGGATGCAATTGATGATTTTCTACATAATGTGGAAAAAAAAGATTCAACTGATATGAATACAGTAAATATTGTATCAGAGTCAGTTGTATCTTCAGAAAATAGCTTAAATGAGGTAGAAACAATTTCAGCTTCTTCAGAAGAGTCCAAGATAGAAAATTCTCAAACTAATTCGGAAAGTAATTCTCCTACTTATTCGGAAAGTAATTCTCCTACTGATTTGGAAAGTAATTCTCCTACTTTTTTGGAAAGTAATTCTCCTACTAATTCGGAAAGTAATTCTCCTACTAATTCGGAAAGTAATTCTATTGAAAATAAAATTGAGGAGGAAAAGTTATATGAAAATTCAACAGGAAGTGAAAATTTGTTACAGAAAGTTGGAGAAATAGTGAAAGAAAATGAAGCTATATCAAATAATTCTTCTGAAATTATGAATGATATAGATGAAAATTTATCGAAAAATGAAGAAATTAAGCAAGATGATTCACATATTGAAAAAAATCCATCTTATGGTACTCTGAATTCCATAGATGACTATGTTAAAAATGAAGAAAAATTATTGCCTAGATCTACTATAGAACAAGTGAATCAGAATTCTAACCTAACATTGAATAATTCCCAAGTGGAAACTTTAGAAATATTAAGTTCTTCTGAACCACAGAATGATGTTTTAGAAGTTTCATCGAATTTTCTGGAAAATACTGAATTAGGTAATTCTGAAAATGATACTTCTGTGGAAAATATATCGAACACAGAAGATAAAAAAGTTTCACTGCCAGTCGTTTCACAAATAACCCAAAACGATTTTGAAAATATCAAATTTAAAGATAAATTATTGGAAGTTGGAGATGTAATTGATGAAAATAATCAAAATTTTGAAATAAAACCTGAAAATGATATAAATCAAGTGTCAGAGGGAAAAATGAAGATATTTTGAGTGAAAGTTCTCCATATCAGAAATTCATTGAAAATGTGGAACAATCTACTACTGGGAATATTTATGAGACTCCTGTTATGGATGATAATCAGAATACTCATCAGAACATTAAAGATGAGGAACAAGGAATTATTGAGGAAACCCCACTTTCTAACAATACCGACTATATTCCTATAATTACTGAAAATAATTATGAAAATCAGCAACAGATAAATATTGATAGTGTAAACCATCAAAGTGAATATAAATATACTAGTATTGATACAGAGTCTTTCACTTCAGATAAGCTAAATGAAAAAGTTGATGTTGATAATTTTCATACTGAAAATCAAGTTAACAAGCAAAAGTCTGATGGTCAGGAAAATAATGATGGAATTGAGACAGGAAACGACGCTCCAGGTATCTTCACTTATTTTACAAAGTCTAGTGAAGAGAATATAGAGGCTCCGTTAACAGTAGAATATTCAAAAGAAGAGGAAGTTTCAGATGAGAATAGTGAAAGGAAAATGACAGATGATTACATGGATGAGAAAATTGATAAAGGTGACTTATTTGATCTTCTTTCTTTTTCATTTTGCGTTCATAAACGAATTCATAGTTTCTTGTTGTGTAATGTGGACAAATTTCTATATACATACTTTTAACTCACTTGGCATCACACAATTTTTATTCAATTTGAAAAAACGTATATCAAAAAATTTGCACAAGATGCAGTACAGTAAAAATATTCGATACTGAAAGTTAAGTTGGCTTTGGAAATAAAAGTAGAGAATTTTGACAGTTATGTCATAAATAAAATGGATTCTTTTGCTGAGCAAATGACAAAAGTCGAGATAATGGGAAATTTTTTCGTACAACTACAGGGTGTTTGCAAAGTAATATGATATATTGTTCTGGGTTTTGTCATTGATAAGAGTGATGAGACTAAACAAATGAAATTCATTATGACACTTGGTTTACAAATTAAATGAAAAACAATTAATTTTAAGTGGCATTTGGAATATTGAGATAGGCAGCCAAGTAGTTTTTTTTTTCATAACTTTGAACGAATTGTAAAAATACTTCAGGGGCAAAAAAATTGCTTAATCCAAGAAAAAAGACATTGGCGCATACATTTTTTGATGAAAATATAAGTTGTGTCTTATAGGCGCAAATAAATTTAATAATTTTAACTAATTATGGCTAATTTAGACCCTTAGCACCTACATTTCAATAGAATTGTCTGGAAGACTTATTGAAACGTTTCTAAATCTATGTTTATATGAATATTTAGTCTAAGATTAAATGACGAATCACGCACAAAAATATTTCAGATTATTTTGGAAACGCTCTGTATATAATATAAAATAAGCAGAGTATACTTTGTTGAAATCTATCAAAAGTTCATGAAGTTGTTACCATATTGATTAATCAATATCTTCAGGCTCAAACAGTGTTTTATAAAATTTTGTAATTTTCTCTTGCTTGGAAGTTTTAAAAAGCTCCTTAAATTCATGCTGATATTCAACAGTAGCATTAGCAATTTGCCTTTCAAAAATAAGACTTTCCATATAGAAATCACAAAGCTCATTTGCCATGTTTAAACCTTCAGTAAAATTTTTCAAATTAAATTTTACGTTTCCAGCGTTTCTTGAAGCTTCGTCTTCAATTGGCTGTGAATTTATCATTTCTTCCCAGTTGGTTTCAGTCAAATCTTCATTTTGCCATTCAAGCAACTTAAAACATATCTGAAGTTCCCCTTCCCTTAGATAGACTTACTAATAGGTTGCGCCTTTCAATGGTTAGTTCATCAAAGCTCTCGCAGAGTGAACATCGTGAAATACACTCTGTACAACAATTATTTGGTATCGCAACTGCTCTGAAACTCCGTATCTCAATTCGTGTCCATCGTTATCAGTTCAAATTTATATCTGAAAATCTTAATGTAGATTCTTCCAGTATTCCATAACATTTATATCACGATCACAATCCATATTGTCGTACCTTCTCAGAGTCAACGTAACAAATTATTTACTATTGTTACCCAGCGACGTAATTAAATTTTGGATTTACAGTACAAGCTCTTTATTCGCGGGGTATATGTTCCGCAAATATGCGGCGAGTACAAAAACCATGAATATGAAATGAAAATTTATATGAAATTATAGGGGATGCGTTCCTAGGTGACAAAATAAAAAATTAGTATATAAAAAAATCTGAATTTGGAAGCTTTTACTTGGTAGAATTCCATTATCAATAATAAAAACAAGTAATGTGTTTTTAGGAATTTTACTGAATAATTGTGATTCGTAACGCGTTTCACTACACCGTAGCTTCTTCAGTCAAATGAATGTACAGAAATTATGACAACTATATATAGATAAGAATGAGAATATAAATAGAAATGTTCCCAAGTAATTAAAAGCTTATTGGGTTGCTTCTTCTTAAGTGGTTATTGAAGACAGGTATATCTAATAAAATTAAGGAATAGATTGCTCCCTGAAGAGATTCAATAGGGGTGAAGGGCTTAAATCGACTTGTTCATTGATGAGTCTACCTGAGTGTTTGAGTTTGTTGATTTCGAAAGTTTCCCAAAGTCTACCTTCCAATATTTATTATCTATATGCAAAATTCCAAACTGCAGGTCGAAAGAGTGATCATTTTCTAGGAGATGATGAAAAAGTGCGTTTATGTTCCGATATTCTAATATTAAAGTTTAATGTGTTCTACCAATGTAGAAATTATTACAGTCATTGCAATTCAATCTATAAACACCTGATTTATTATTTTTATCTGATTTGGTTTTATTATTTTTTATATATTTGCCTAAGCTATTATTAGTTTGGAAAGCTATGTTGAAATTATTGCTACTCAAGTATGATTTCAGTTTTTCACTTGTAATGCCAACGTAGGTTAAGGTGTTGAATTTTTGTTTTTGGAAACTTCAGAAATCAACAAACACAAACACTCAGGTAGACTCATTAATGAACAAGTCATCAATAACCACTTAAGAAGAAGCAACCCAATAAGCTTTTAATTACTTAGGATTAGTGGCATTAGCAAGTTGCCTCTTCGTCTAAAGACGGATCAATTCTCATAACCAAAGCTCATTTGCCATTCTTACTCTTTCACTAAGATTAGAATTAAATGTTAAATTTATAGTGCTTGTTGAAGCCTCGTCTTCAATAGGCTGTGAATTTACCATTTCCTCCAAGTCGATTTCAGTCAAATATTTTTGCAATTCAAGCAACTCCTGAATGTTACTTGATTCAATCTGTTCGAACCTATCTCGTCTTATTCGATTTGCAATTTCGGCAATGTTTGCAGTGAAAGAATGAATTTGCACAGATTATTAGCATTTTCCGCAGTTAGAACAGGCCATATTTAGTTGATTTTAGTGTGTATGGGGTCAGTCCTTCCACTGATTCTTTTATGTTTAAGATACATTTTGCTATGTCAAATTTCTTCCAGCATTCCATAACATTTATATCAGGATCACATTCCTTATCAACCAATATGATTTTGAAAGTTCGTCTAAAGTAATAGAATTCAAAGGCCTGAATTATTTCCTTGGCCCATAGGTTGAGCCCAAGACGTTGTGTTGGCAAGTAAAAATGTCACTTTTATATTTGGATGCATAGTTTCAAGTTCACGAAGATGACATGGTGCATTGACCAAAACTAAAACAGCTTTAAAGTAACCCACACTTTCTTATTTGCACGCCAAAACACTGGCAGGTCGTTCTTGTTTTGATTTTTTAAAGCACGAGGATTCAACGATCTTTAAAGCATCAGTGGTTTAATGACACAATCTCCAAATGCATTAGAACATAGCAGCAGTGTAACTGTATCATTTGCTGCCTTAAATCCAGGGGAGACCTTTTCGCTTTTGGAAGTGAATGTTTTATTTGACTTCCTCTTCCATAATAGTACTAAACTAAAAAGACATCCCTCGTACATATAACTTTGATGGAACACTTGAAACGAAACCAGACTTGAACTTGTCCCAGTTTTTGAATGTATTGGTCTAAGATGTACTGTCGTCTTGAATACATCGCTCTCGATAAATAAACGCCTTCAAATTCAAACTAAGCAGGGAAATTGTATTTTTGCCTTAATACGATGAACTGATAATAATTAATTTATATAGATGTTAAGCTTTCAACTAATATTTACCTCACATGTTCTTCACGTACAGCTCTGTTCATTAGAATTTCAAATTGGTAGAATTCATTGACGCGATATAACCGAGTGTTCATTTCACGTTTTAAGTGTTCAAAGGTGATTCAGGTATGGTGAAAGGAGATAATTTTAGTGCATTCTCAACTAATACATTATTTTTCATCATATTCCCTTTGATTTTCTGACGTATCGTGACAGATCTCCCAGTCATTTTTATACCGAATGTTTGCTTAGTTTTTCAACGTGTTTTTCATATGTTAAATATATTCGAATCTGGAAACTATTCTCTTGTAAAATATCATCATAAGATGCATGATTTTCTGAAAAAGTCGTTGTTGATGAACTTTGATCATAATGTATTGAACGGAATCAACTTAGGAGAATATGGACACTTTCGTTCTGCTCTGTCTGTTTTTGGTAATCCATTTATACAATTTTCTATATATGTTTATGTTATATTCGAACTTACAATGACGAATGATAAGTTATGTTCGTTAAGATTAGGTTTTTGTGTATTTAATTGTACAGAAGATTCTGGAATCAGACTAAACCTAATTCTATTTATTTATATACTGGGTGTTCACTTAGTCCATACTACTAAGAAATTTAATTTTCGTCCCTTAAGTATTCTGTGGATAATTTGAAGTAGACCTATGGGGGAGAATTGATGGCCATTTTCGATACAATGTGAAGCGAAAGTAGATTCGTCGGTTCTCTGGTTATTGTAATCTTGTTGATGCTCTTTGTATCTAGTTTCGAATGAACTACCTAACCTATATAAACGCCTTCACAATCCATATACAGATTATTGTGTAAGATGAAAACGGTTTCCATATCAGTTATTGGGTATTCAACTGAACGCTGTGAGTTTTTAAGAAAAATAGAGATGAAACTCACCTGAATTGCCAATATTATACCCAGGTATCTGGGATTGTGATATATGCCTATGACCATCCTGTTACCTTAAGATTTATTACTCCACGGCTTTACCAAATCGACTATAGTTGCGTTAGTATGAAAATATCAGATTTAAATTATAGCAAAGTATGTTGTAGTTTTTACTGTTATTCATCTAAATTTACCTGCAATCTTCTTGGGATATGTGAAATATGAAAACAACTTCACTGTCGAAGATAAAACTATCTGCCTTATATTTATCGTTCACATAGAATTGTATCATAATAAGTAGTAAAAACCCACTATCCCGATTTTATCGTTCGAACATAATCACTTATTATACAGGGATCAAAACAAGTATATCATTTGTTTCAGATGATTTCTGTATCAAAACTTCTACATCGTTCGAACATTTTCCGATGGAGCTACCAAATTTCGGCGCAGATTTCTTCCTGTACTTAGTTACTACAGCAATTTCTGTGATAATATTCATGTTAGGATATCTTGCACTCGATAAAAGTAGACGAGAAGGACCCCTCATAGCCAAAATAAATAAGTTAGAAAAAGAATATCTGATAGCGATTAGAGAGAAAGAAATTCTTGCCGAAGAAGCGGAAAATGGAATACAAAAACAGGATTTAGTGAGTAGCCAGGAATTTTTGAATTTAAAACAATGTTACGAAGACGTAGTCAAAGAGAAATTAGAGATGGAAGATCAGATTCAAACACTGGAAAAGGAATTGGAAAATTCAACGGAAGTAGGACTTGAATTGAACAGAATGTTATCTGATATTTTGAGTAGTGAAAATGCAGGCGAAACGTTGATGACAACTATTGAAGGGTTACAAGCGCAACTAGCTGAACAACAAGGTATCGTAAGCAATATGAAAGAAACGCTAAGCCTTAAGGAAACGGAAAATCACGAACTGAACTTAGATCTCGATATAACCAATAAAAAAGTTGTCGAACTTCAGAGCGAGTTGGACAAATTACTTCTGAACGTAATCAAAGTAGAAGAGGAGAAAGAATTACAAGAAAAAAGTTTCAAGTCAGAGATAATCGATTTGAAGGGTAAAATTGATTCATTGACCGAAAAACTGGAACAGAACCAAACAGAATGTGAGAAGAAAATTTACGAATTAGAGCATAATCTGCAGCTAAAAATCAAAGAGTATGACGGACTCAAAAATGGCATTCAACGAATGAAAGATAATAAGAAAGCCAATAATCTGGAATCTCTTGTTGAAGTTACTTCGATTAAGGCTGAATTAGAACAGCTGGAAGCGGAGTATCAGGTGAATGTGGAAAATTTGAGGAGGGAAAAAGAAATCAATTCAATTCTGGAAAAAAGAACGAAACACGCCGAAGACGAAGTGGAGGTGATTAAGGGTCGGTTTGATGAGGCTGATAAGGCAAGGTTAGAATTGGAAACGAAGTTGCAGGTGCTGACGAATTACTTTAAGGAAAAAGAGGCACAACTACAAAAGTAAGTAAATATAGTTAATTTCTTTGAAGATGTTCCACCAAAATTGAAATCTTTACACTTATAATCTTCGAATACACATTCCTAAA
Source organism: Cryptolaemus montrouzieri (assembly GCA_013387265.2). NCBI lineage: Eukaryota > Metazoa > Arthropoda > Insecta > Coleoptera > Coccinellidae > Cryptolaemus > Cryptolaemus montrouzieri. The sequence goes on from JABFTP020000021.1 coordinate 111,318,379, forward strand.
TTCATAAACTAACGAAGATTAAGTAAAATATATTTTATACATATTTTCAATGAAATAAAACTAAAGTATTTAGATTTGCACTGTATTAACAAAACTATGACCGGTTTCACCACACTGTGGCTTCATCAGATAGATACAAACTAATGAACAGAGTTATTCCTTATTTAGTCTTATTTCCTACTTAATATTACAATAGGTACAAGTACAAGAGGTATGTTGGAAAACCCATCGGAGTTGCTTACTTTATGAGTTGAAAAGATTGAGTAAAGGAGAAGGATTAAAATCTAATTGACTATTAAGTAACCTACCTGAAATTCTTTTCTTTGTTGATGTCTAAAATTTCCAATAGATCGAGTTTTTGTCTGTTATTTTCATTGTGTAAAATTTTGAAATTATCATTAAAGTTAAACTACTTTTGTGCTTTGATAATCTAACTTTGAAATTTCTGAACCTTCTACCAATATAAATTTTATTACAATCCCTGCAAGACAGTTTGTAAACACTGGATTCATTACTTTTATCAATTTTAGATTTGCAGTTTTTGATATGTCGGACTAAACAATTATCAGTTCGGAATGCTTTATTGAAATTATAATGCGAGAGAAATGATTTTAATTTCAGACTAGGATTACCAATATAAGTTGAGCTGTTGTATTTTGTGTTAGAACTTTTTATACTTGGAAATACTTCCTGGATTGCTTTTTGAAATTTTCTGCGTGAAATCATGTTCTCAATCATAGTTGGACTGTAACCATTATCGACTGCTTTTTGTTTGATTATATTTAGCTCTTTTATGAAATTATTTTGTGACATTGGGATATTAATGAGTCTATGTAACATACTATTGTAAGCTGCTAATTTATGTGGATAAGGATGTGTAGATGAGCTGTGAATAGTATTATCTGTATGCGATGGCTTATGAAGATAAGCTTTAGAGTATGCCAAGTCTATAATACTTACCTACCGTCTATAATACCTACCAACCAAAAATATAAGTTTTTCATTGACAACCCTCAATCACCGAAACTTTACTCCCTCGTCAAACTGCATAAAATCGGGCATCCCATTAGACCACTAGTTTCATATTTTCAAGGTCCAGCTGCAAAACTTTCACGCTTTCTCATAGACATCATTCAACAGTACGCTAATTTTGAACCTAAACTTATGTCATGGGATGTAGTAAATCTCTTCCCTAGTGTTCCACCTAGTGATACAGCGAAACTCATCAACAACGCCCTTCAAATTAATAAAGTCAATCCGACAATTCAATCAGAAATCTTACACCTTTTAGAAATTTGTTTAGAACAAAACTATTTCAACTTCAATGGAGTATTATATAATAGTAAAAAAGGTTTAATCATGGGTAATCGTCTGAGCCCTCTGCTCGCTGAAATTTTCATGGATAATATTGAAAAACTATCCAAGAACATCCGTTATACAAACACTTTATTGGTTTAGATATGTCGACCTTATCATTTGTTGTTTCACTGGCACAAACAGACAATTAGAACATTCATTAACAAAATTCACGATAATATTAAATTCACGTTAGAGATAGGAACAGAAAACTCCATTAACTTTCTGGATTTAACTATTACTAAAATTAACGGCAAACATGATTTTTCTATTTTTCATAAGCCATCGCATACTGATATTACTATTCACAGCTCATCTACACATCCTTATCCACATTAATTAGCAGCTTACAATAGTATGGTACATAGACTCATTAATATCCCAATGTCACAAAATAATTTCATAACAGAGCTAAATATAATTAAACAAATAGCAGTCAATAACGGTTACAGTCCAACTATGATTGAGAACATGATTTCACGCAAAAAATTTCAAAAAGCAATCCAGGAAGTATTTCCAAGTATAAAAAGTTCTAACACAAAATACAACAGCTTAACTTATATTGGTAATCCTAGTCTAAAATTAAAATCATTCCTTTCTCATTATAATTTCAATATAGCATTCCGAACTGATAATTGTTTAGGCCGACATATCAAAAACTGCAAATCTAAAATTGATAAAGGTAATAAATCCGGTGTTTATAAACTGTCTTGCGGGGATTGTAATAAAATTTATATTGGTAGAACTCTCAGAAATTTCAAAGTTAGATTATCCGAGCACAAACGTAGTTTCAATTATCATAAATCAGATTCCCATTATTCTAATCGCTTACTCGAAGAAAACCATAACTTTAATGATAATTTCAAAATTATGATGAAAATAACGATGAAAATAATAGATAAAAACTCAATCTATTGGAAATTTTAGAGATCATCAAAGAAAAGAATTCAGGTAGATTACTTAATTGTCAATTAGATCTAAATCCTTCTGCTTTACTCAATCTTTTCAATTCATAAAGTAAGCAACTCCGATGGGTTTTCAACATACCTCTTGTACTTGTACCTATTGTAATATTAAGTAGGAAATAAGACTTATATATAAGGAATAACTCTATTCATTAGTTTGTATCTATCTGTTGAAGCCACAGTGTGGTGAAACCGGTCATAGTTTTGTTAATATAGTGAAAATCTAAATACTTTAGTTTTATTTCATTGAAAATATGTATATCGATTTTCATCAAGTAACGACCTCCTCAAACAAAATATATTTTATACTTTCCACAATTTTATTTTACGTATTAATGTCTAGTTAGCTATTGAGAGTGATTTTATTTGGGTTTCTACAAAGTTCATTGATTTCCAAATATTCCAAAAGATTCGTTTTCTTTCCTTTGTCGCAATTATGAAGAATTTTGATATTATTGAATGCTTTGTGGTTTTTATATGTTGACATATTGGAGAATTGTCAGATGATAAATGTTCTTTGAATCTTGTTTGAAATTCCATTGCAAGCAACTCTTGATTGTTTCAAATTGTCTGTTTTTTGTTTAGCATTGAATAATAATTTGCTCAAGTTCAGACCACTTGAGAAAGAGGCGGTTGTTTCAAATTTAAAAAAATAGTTGCTCTATTGGAGAAAGGACCAATGTAGTTGAAACGTATGTTTCAATTTTGTTATTTAAGGCAATTTTTCTGATAGTATTTAGTAAGGCGGGTCGAAAAAAAGACGAATATTTTAGAAGTTTGATGATCTGAAGAAAATTTTTTTCTTATGAATTTTATAACTCTAAAAATAACATTATAAATCATGATACTCATAGTTTCTTAAGAAATTTAGAAATGTTTCTTTTCCAGTTTTTGATCAATAATTCGAAAAATTTTAATTGAGTTTATGAGTTTTGGGAAATTTGAGTTATTTTTAGGAACAGAAAAATGTTATGAACTATTTTTATTTCTGTCACGAGCATGTTGGGTTGCATTGAAACAAAAATTTATGCATTTTTTCAGCATATAGTCAATGATTAATGTCAATAAGAATGAATAACGTTTTTATTTCCGATTCAAAAGGAAAAATATTGATCTGTTTCGCACTTTGTTTGCTAGAAAAACACACTGATAACCTCTATCACTTTTGATAATTTACGTTCCGAAATTTTTTGTAAAGGTATACCGATATAACGGATTTCATTATATGTGAGGATTATAAGACTTATTTGGAATTAATTATTTTATTACGTATGCAAGATGATCACTGAAAATACGGTATTAAACAAATAGATACTGGATATAGTTAAAAGTAGAAAAACATAGATGGTGTTAGCTTCAGAAGATAAAAAAAGTAATGGACTCCAAAATAAAAAGAATTTATGTATATTTTGTGGAAAAAATTTCAAAATACGCACTGAACAAACGTCATAATAATAAATAGCAACACGACTAAGATTTTGAATTATTAAAGATAAAATTGAGAAAAGTATTATTAGAATAAAAACGTTCAAATAAATTTTTGTTCAAACTGAAAAACTTAGGAATTCAGGGACCTCTTCTCGCTTGGATAGGAGCATTTCTTAGGGGCAGGAAATATTTTGTCAAAATCAAAAATTCCAAATCTTCTGTCAGATCGGTTATAAGCGGCGTTCCTCAGGGCTCTGTTCTGGGACCTCTTTTATTTCTGTTATACACATCTGATCTTCCATCACTTCTTCCTTCCACTTGCTCTATCTTCGCGGATGATATCAAGATCCACAATGTTCCTTCCCTTAGTTCGAACACTCTTCAACAAGATCTAGACTTTTTATCGCTATGGTGTTCTGACTGGCTATTACCACTCAATGCAGATAAGTGCAATATTCTCCATATTGGTAAAAACAACCCCCACCTGAAATATAACCTGAATGGAAAGTTTAGTTACATGTTCTTTATATCAAATTAAATTAATTTAAGATTTCGTGTGTTTTCGAGCCTGGAAAGATGTACAAGATTAATAGTGTTGAAAATGGTGTGTTTGAAACTGAATTTCGTGAGATCAGTAAATTTCGGATTCAACAACTTTGCTCATTTACCTGAAGGTGTATTTATATATGATACTACTGGTCTAGCGGACTTTTCTTCTTTGTGCAGTTTTAAAAGTCCGTATAACTTTGGAGATAGAGCGTTCATTGTAATCAGTTTTCTTTTTTCCCATTCTGTAATCTGTATGCTCCAATCCTTGTTTTATGTCTGTTATTAAGGATAAAGTCTGATCCTTAGGTATTTCCATTATGTTTGTACTTTTTCTTTATATTGGTCTTTTGGAATTTTGATGATAAAGATTTTGTTCCCGCAAAATTTTGCTTCTTGGGACGAATGTTGGATTCTTCAATTATTTCAGCAATCTTATATTTATGGAAATTGGAATTGTTCCTGATGTCTGAATAATTAGTTCGTCTTGGACTCAAATCATTTCTTTAGTTGATTTAATTCTGTTGTTCAGTGAATTTTCGTCCTTTCTCAAACAAAGCTATCTCTGTCATTGAAATTACTGTTTGATATGTTAACGAATCTTGGGAAAAAATAGATAAATCGTCAATATTCCTCTAATTGACCTTAAGAAAATGACCTGACGGTCAAAACCGGTCGTATTCGTAATAATAAAATTGTGCAAAGTACAAAATACAGTTTACTTCATCTTCGTTGAGAATGAATTTCCATTGAATAAATATATCATCAATACTTCTGTAGTTTACCACTTGAAAATGACCTGACGGTGGAAACCGGTCGTGCTTGTAAAAATAAAATTGTGGCAAAGTATAGAATATATTTTACTTCATCTTCGTTGAAAATTAATTTCTATATATTTATTCCATATTTTCAAAAAGATGATTTTGAGCTGGATTTGTTTCACTATTAAATGAACTATTTCCTTAACATATTTTCTCTTTGCAGGGAACTCACGAAATACGAAAGTATGTGGTCTGCCAAACAGGGTGAAGCAACCTCGACATCTGAACGAATTAAGTATCTTCAAAGTGAGGTTCAAAACTACAAGTAAGTTAACTTTTCGGAAAATAATTGAAGTATAAGGCTTGTTGCGAGAAACCGGACAATACGATTGGTATTGCTAACGAAATTTTCCATATAGGTTTTCTATTTTCTATGAAAACCACTTGAGTGCAAAATTCTACTATAGATTGCGTTTGTTTTTTATTCAACAACAGCCCAGAGTCTAAATACGAGGCTGGATTGATAAGTCTCCGGCCTGACCAAGAGATGACGCCATTAGGCTTATTTCGGAGGTGGCTTTCTTCAGTACCATCCTTAGATAGCTTGTAGGTATAGTTTCAGCCCGATCCCCATGTTAGTTTACGTTTGAGTGCACGCTGAACAAGATGCCTCTCTATTTGAAGAGGTTAACGCCGAAGGAAATTAAAGAAGAGATTGATTCAACACTGTGGACATTCTGCCCATCATATTCAACCGTTAAGCAGTGGGCTTCCGAGTTTAAAATGGGTCGTGTGAGCACCTCTGATGAGTCACGTTCAGAACGCCCCGTTGAAATCACAACTCCAGATATGATGGAAAAAATTCATCAAATAGTGCTGGAAGACTGCAGATCAAAAGTGCGTGAGATAGCTGAGACCTGTAAGATGTCATATGAACGTGTGCAAAATATTTTGCACTAACATTTGCATATGGAAAAGCTGTGTGCAAGATGGGTGTCGCGTTTACTAACAGTCGACCAAATATTGATTCGAAAAACCATTTCTACCGCCAATTTGGCGTTGTATAAGCATAATCCAAGCGAATTTTTGCGTCGATTCGTCACTGTTGACGAAATATGGGTGCACCACTACACTCCTGAAACCAAACAACAGTCTTTACAGTGGATTGGAACAGGGAAACCAACTCCAAAGAAGGCAAAAACAATTTTATCGACAAACAAGGTTATGGCTACTGTTGTTTGGATACAAGGGTATTATATACATTGATTACCTTGAAAAGAGTAAAACTATCATTGGTCAATACTACGCAGACTTATTGCAACGTTTTAGCCACGAGGTGTCATTTGGCGAAGAAGAAAAATTTGTTTCATCACGATAACGAACCAGCGAATTCTTCTCACGTTGCCATGGCTAAAATCTATGATCTGAAGTTCGAATTGATGCCGCACCCTCCCTACTCTCCAGACCTCGCCCCGAGTGACTGTTATGTTTCCTAACCTCAAATATGGCTTGGCGGTAAGAGATTTGCAGGCAATGAAAAGTAATCGAAGCTGTAAATGGGTATTTTGAGGAACTTGACGAATCAGCCTATAGAGATGGCATTACTAGACTAGAACACCGCTTAGAGAAATGTATCAGCCGGAAACTTATCAATCCATCCTCGTATAATATTATCCTTAGCACCGGAAGACATGAATGAACCCTCAAGTTATTTCTAAATTCCTTTTTTAGAGCGCAAAACGAATCGCTGAAGCAGGAGATCATATCGCAAGAGGTCGAACTGAAAAGTCAGATCTCTGTGCTCGAAAAGAAAGTTCACGAAAACTGGGTAAGTGCGAGGCAGGCGGAAAGGAGGCTTGAGGATGTCAAGCAGGAAGCCGCACAACTGAGAAACAGACTGACGCTTAGGGAGAGGGCGTTGCAGGAGGATAAAACGCATAATAGTAAGTATTTTGACTAATGTCACTGGTGACTCTTCATACGTCAGAAGATGAACACAAGTTTGAAATAAACCTAGTTTACTTCTCATAATAAACTATTTGTCAACCTTGGTAGTTCGTTGTAGTCAACACGACGCGTATTTTAAAATTTTTGGTTTAGCTTAACGAAAACTTTACATTTATTTTTTCAGGAATGCAGTCTCCGTTAGAACAAAATCCAGATCTTCCAATGTCCCCTCTACACATGGAGTCTCCTTCATCTCCTCCCTTATTGTACAGTTCTCGTGATCACATAACCAAGTCTCCTCCGATATTAGGAATGCCACCGCCATTTTTGCCGCCTCCTCCGGGAGGTCCTTTCCTTCCACCCCCTCACCTTTCCTTTATGCCACCTCCGCCTCCCGATATGTTTCCAGGTGATCATAGACCTCCTCCCCTGGGAAGAATGTCCTCGCCTCCTTTAAACTCCAGATTTTCACCGGGTAGATCATATTCGCCATACGAAAGAAGTCCGTCACCTTCCTACGACGAATCTGAATATGGAACTTCGCCGGTACATCACAGAAGGTACTCGCCATTCAGCGAGAGGAAGAATCACAGGCGAATGCCCAAATCTTCTATGGGAAAAATTAATGGAAATGGTGAGTGATATTTTCATTTTATTATGACTGAAAAGTATCCTATCAATAACATAGTGCGAGTGTAAAATATAGAATGTAATTCATGATTTCTTTCACAGTTTTGGTGAAAACACTAATCCAGTGAAAAATTTTTGTTTAACTTTCCCATAGTATGATAAATAGTATCCCGAGGTACCACATGTTAATCGTTTGATATTTTTTATGATACATTCTGTCAAAAATGTACCGGGAATTGATAATTTAAAAGATCTGCTTGAAACGATTGTCAAAATTTTTGTTGTTGGGTTGGCACAACTGTTTTCTATACTGACGTGGAGTTTGAACGCGATCTGTCATTTAGTTTGTTTACAGTGCTCGATTTTGTCAGTTCTTACTAGTGAGTTTTGCGATTCTTACAATGGATGAAAATATCGAACAAAGAATTTATCTCAAATTTTGTATTGCAAATGGAATTTCGTGTGCCGGATCAATGAAAATACTACAGAAGGCTTGCGGTGACTCGACTTTATTAAAAACACGTGCATATGAGTGGTGCAGTGCATTCAATAACGGCCAAAAAGTGGTGGAACATTTGCCTCTCTCTCTGGACGGCCATCAACATCTTCAACTAGTTAACATCGAAAACGTGAAGATGAATGAAAATCGTCATTTGAGTTTAAGAGAGATAGGCAATGAAGTTTCTGTGTCTCACGAATCAATTCGTACCATTTTAAACGATTGTTTGGGCATGAAACTCGTTTCTACAACGAGTCAATACCAGCCGCACATTCATAAAACGCGTCGTAACAGGTGATGAGACCTGGGTTTATTAGTTTGACATGCAAACCAGTCAAAAAGCTTCGGAATGGCGCCTTTTAACTGAACAGAAACCGAAAAAAAAAACGTCAAAGTCGATCAAAAGTCAAGTTATTGTTGATTGTTTCCTTTGATTATCGCGTTGTTGTGCACTTGGAATTCTTACCAGAGATTTACTTTTAATTTCCGAAACTGCAGTTCATAGATCCTATTCATGACAACTGGCCGTACCGTACCACTTCTCTGTGGTCTCGGTTGACAGTGAATTTGGGGGGTGGATCGGAAAACCAGCTCCGTCAAGGAGGGATATCTAACATTCTACGGAAGGTTGAATATTGTTCCTTGAATAAAATTCTTCATTATGTCTACACATAGAGCGATAATTTCGCGGGTTATGATCGATTAGATTTGAAGTATATCGGGTTGACAACCAGCATGAATCAGGAGCATATTCCTTCGACATACCGTATTCTAGCAGACACTGTGTGTAGCGTTGCGGTGAAAAGTCGAACTGGTGTTACTGTTTGAGGTTTTCTGTTTATCTACTCTTCGTTTTCATGGTTTGCCCGTGGCGCGGACTGGTTGAACCGCAGTCCATTGCTCCTATTCATGACAACTGGCCGTATACCACTTCTGAGGCCTCGGTTGACGATGAATTTATGGGGTGGATCGGAAAACCAGCTCCTTCAAGGACGATATTGTTCCTTGAATAAAATTCTTCATTATGTCTACAAGTCTTGTATTTGAAAACGCATTAAATTCTATTCTATTCTATAAAAATTCCAAGCAATTTTTCCAAAAACTGAAGTGGAAAAAATTATGAATTTCATTCCATAACTTACAGTTATACCTTTCACAAATGTTTTCTTTCCTGGTAAAACGATTTAATTTAATGTTTTTAGGTGCAATGAGTTCTGGATCAAACGATTCACTTGACGACATAAACCATTCGAATTCGAAAGTGTAACATTTAAAATTACAGGAGATGTCTAACGTGTCTAAGACTTAAACATTAGATTTTTAATATTCAGTATAATTATTTGTATGGCCCTACGAAAATATATAGCCTATATATTAATTTGGGAAAACTTGAAATATGCCTACAACTCGGTTTATATTTGTATGTATCATTGTAATTTATTGATTGTTTTTTAATAGTAAAACTATTGTATAACGACTTTCGTATCTGTTGATTTTTGAATGAAAAATTTGTTTTATAATTGTATTTTCTGGTTAAGCCGATGAACAACAGAAATCATTGTTTAGAAATTTCTAGTCTCTTTAAATTCTATACCATGCTAATATAACAATGAAATCCAAGATATAATTTGATACATCTTTTAGCTTTCTGGAACTAATTGTGTGTTATAGTACTCTTAGTTAGCAAAGTATGGAAATGCCAAAATTGTGATATGTTATATGAAAATAGAACATTGTCGTAACAACTGGCATCAGGAGTATTACGCATTTTTATGTTTGTTTCAATAGATTTCTTTGTCCTATTCATGTATTTAAAATTTGTATAAAGTGTATAAATTGTTGTCCATCTTTCACAGTGTCAGATAATAGGCCTCGAGATGACGTACTAAAAATTACGCGAAACTTCGATTTGAATCAACTTAAACTTTGTAAAAATGTATAAATTTATATTGCATAATTACATTTATAAATATATTTAGTGTATTTACTTCTTTTCAATAACCCTGGAAAGTTAAGATTAAAATGTCTCTTCCTAATAGAAATCGAGTACAGTATAAGCTCTTTATTCGCGAGGTATATATATATATACATATATATATATATATATATATATATATATATATATATATATATATATATATATATATATATATATATATATACAGGGTGCTTCAACGAAAACTAAACAGAGGCTATATCTACCAAGATATTCATTTCTGATCAAAACGCAAAAACAGGTCAATTTTTGTTTCAAGGGGGACATCTTTTGGGGTACAAAACTTGCCTGAAATATCAACCCCCTCAGCGGGGGTTGCAATCCTTGAACATTTTGAATAGGAAGATGGGTCGAGTGATGACTCAAAAGAAAGGTGGTATCTTTGTCTACATCACCTTGAACGAATTTCCATTTTTAATTGAAAACTGTAAAAGATACAGGGTGAGCAACTGAAAGATAGGGAAGACTATTTCCCTGAGACTATTCAAGTTTCAGTGAAGTAAAATGAAACAGATCCATGCTGATCAATGGCAGTCATCATCAAGTACCATCCTCATCTCGAATTTCAACTCCTAGAGCAGGGGTGACCACCCTTGAAAATTTGGAAGAGGGTAGATGGGTCGAGTGATACCTCGAAAGAAAGGTATTATCTTTGTCTGCATCCTGTGAACGAATTTTCATTTTTGAATGAAAACTGTAGAAGATACAAAGTGAGCTACTGAAAAATAGAGTAGACTATCTATCGCCCTGAGCTATTCAAGTATTAGAGCAAAAAAATGGAACAGATGCAGTTGCTTCCAAAATATAGGTTTCAAAAAAATGAATCAGCTAAATAGATATACGTAATCCACGATCCTCACCGCGAATTTCCTTTTTTTTGTGAGATTTGTTTTCATTACATTTAAAATTATTCTTATAATGAACAATTATCGTTTTATGTATATTTCTACATATTTTATATTATTTTGTAGCCCATGGAATGAATTTTATAAGTTTGGATTCAAAACTTACAAAAGTTTGAATTAATGAGGTGGTTGATGCTGGTTAATCACTGTAATTTATTCAAACAAAATTACAAATACAAATGTTCAACTGATTCAGTGTAATGTTATATTACCTGAATTAACTACAAGTCCGCACTTATTCGCACAATAGTTCAATGGCAAGAACCGTGAAAATATTTATTTGTTTATCACAATAATGATAACTTAATAATGTTCATGCGAGCTGTTAGGCAAGGTAGCATCTCTCAATGATCTCGCGACACCATCGTAATACCCGATCACAACCGGAGTCTACCGAGGCAGAGCGACCCTTTGAGTGTCGTCATAGTCTGGCTAGTCCAGACTTACAATTATAATACCAGTTGAGTATTTATGAAATTAGATTGTTAAAACCACTGCGTTAAAACATAGTAGCAGTGTAACTCTATCCTTTCCTGCCTTAAATTCAGAGACAGACTTTCGATTTTGGAAATGAATGCTTTATTTGGTATTCTCTTCCAGAACAGTGCAGTTTCGTCTGCATTAAATACTTGCTAAGGTTTGGATCCTTCTAGGTTTGCAATGTCTTCTGGATATCTTTCTGCTGCAGCAGTGTCTGCAGATACAGCTTTTCCAACGATTTTAATACTATGCAATGCTTGTCACACCTTACATTTGTTGAACCAACCTTCCGATGCTTGAAATCCTTTACCATCAGAACTACCACCAGGGTCTTTAAAATGTGCTCAAAGACGCTTTGCCTTCTCCAAGATAATTGAACCACTCAGGGGCTTTCAATCTTCGGAATGTGTAAGCGATAACACATTTCTATAATCACTTTAAGCAGTAAGACTGATGTTTTTCGTATCAAAACTCGTTTTTCAATTTTTTTAGGCGACATTATAAATCAGGAAGATAACGGTAAAGAAGTTTTACTCAATCATAATTTTTGTATCGGAAAAATGAAATAAAAAACGCAAAGCGGCTTTTACAAAAACGAAACGTCTAATGAGTGGGATTTCACTATACACTTTATGTTTAGCCGGCTCGGTGGCGTAAGAGGATATGATGCTCGTCTCCTGCGCAGAGTTACCTGGGTTCAATCCCCACAAAGTCGGTGCGATTTTTCGAATTCTGGAGATGTAAAGCGGTTGGTCATGTCTAACAGAGATGTGTTGGACATTAAAGATCCCTTCCCTCGACACGAGAGGGGTTCGAAAAAATTCCCGGGTTAGTGAGGTGACAGAATTCACCGGCGTGTCATTGGCCGAAAGGCTGAAATAGAGCACGTTAAAGGAATAACAAACACTCTATGCATTGAATAATGAGGTCGCTTTACTTGAATATTTTGTTTGTTTACACTCTGAAAAACACCGACCGCGGCAAAGGCAGCTTATGTCAAAGGAAAAGACGAACCAAAGTATATCATTTAAAAACATACTTTAGGCGTAGTAGAAATAAGGTCTATTTTAGGTTTTTATTCGTACATTTGATGACGCGTTTTCAAAGGATACCTAATTCTATTTATTAATACATACGTAAAGGCCGTCAAACATATCTGAAGTTTCTCTTTCCCTTAAATAGACTTTCTAATAGGTTGCGCCTTTCGATGGTTAGTTCATCTAAGCTGTCGCGGAGTGAACTTCGAGCAATATACTCCGCAGCAATCATTTGTTATCGCGACTGCTCCGAAATTCCCTTTCAATTAGTGTCCATCATTATCCGTTCAAATTTATTCCTGATTGGACTTTGCCGATCTTCGGGCGATGCGTCCTTTCATCTTCCTTACTGAGAATTTTTTCTGTTTGTATTTACTCCCAGTATTCGCGACGATTTTTTCCTACATTTGTGGGACTCTATGTATCGATGTACCAATTAGATCCGCGAATATAAGAATTGGGTCGCATTTTTTTATCGGTGAATAGTGAAAACATGAATAAGAAATTTTTACTGTACCATGAAAGGATCATCAATTTTACTATGAAATTTTTTTTCTTATGGGAATGGGATATGCAGAGATCTTCATACCAAACATTTGAACAATTTTTTTACTCCCCCAATATCTATTGTTGCAACCACAGAATGAAACCAGATGCAATATTTTATGTCAGCCTACTACGATATTTTTCAATTTTCAGAAATTCTTGAACAGGTGATATATTTTTGAAGAGTGAAATAATCGCATCTTGCTCGCATTCAAGAACAGAAGTTTATGTTATAATATGAAAATCATTGGATGGAAAAGTTAACTATTTTACTCAAAAAAAAAAAAAAAAGCAGAATATGAATAATAATAATAATATTTTATTGATCCTTAAGACATCACAAGTATGTATAGGACAGGTCAATAGAAAAGACATTTAGACATTATCTAAATCAACACATAGAAACTCATTCACAGTATAAAAACATTTTGCTAAAAGTAAATTCTTAACTGCTACCTTAAATCTATTTACACTTAGACCCTGTATATGCCGTGGAAGATGATTGAACAATCTGATACCCTGGTACAGGGCGACATTTCAAATCTAGAAGTTCTGTGTTTAGGGATACATAATGTTTCCTTATTTCTAGTATTGTGGGAATGAAAGTTAGAAAGTTTAGTCATGTTACTTTCATTCTCTTTAATATAAACGAGGCATCTCAAAATGAAAATAGACGCCAATGTGAGGATACCATTCTTCAGGAACAACGGTCTACATGAAGATTGTGGAGCTGTATCGAACATCATTCGCAGAATTCTTTTCTGGATGATGAAAACTCTACCTACGTCTGAGGAATTTCCCCACAGTAAGATATTATAGAACAGGTGACTATATACCAAACTGTAATAAACGTTCACAAGGGAACTTAGAGGTAGTGAACTCTTGATTCTATTTAGGGCATAATAGGAACTATTCAGCCTCTTACAAACCGCATCGATATGTGCACTCCACTTCAGATTCCTATCGATGTGAACGCCGAGGAATTTAGTGGTGTCCTTCGAAGAGATGACTGTATCTAAATACCTTATTGTTATGCTACCCTGATCACAAGACGACAGAGTGAAGTGAATGCATTCCGTCTTGTTGACATTGATCATAATAGCATTAAAATGGCACTATTCTACGAAACTCTCCACCAGCAGCTCGCATAACTTTTGAAGCTCCTCAAGAGTCTCAGCAGTAATAGCTATGGAAGACTCATCAGCGAACAATATCAACCAGATTATTTTTGATAATAAATTGCGAATATTAGATTTTCTGTAGAATATTTTTTTCAAATTTGGTGGCAGATCGTTGATGAATAACAGAAATAGAAGTGGCCCCAGGACAGAACCTTGGGGTACTCCTAATTTACAGTACTGTTCATTTGAGAACGAGGCGTGAACCCTGATTGAGGCAGTTCTGTCCTCCAGATAACTACGAATCCAGTTCAAGAACACGCCTCTGAATCCAAGATTATAACATTTATAATCATATAAACTGGATAGCAAGACTATCAAACGCTTTAGACAAGTCAAAAAACAATCCAGCAACATATTGACCATTATCAAGGCAACGATAGACGAACTCCACGAACTGCAATGCTCCAGTTTGAGTCTAGCGGCCGGTTCTGAAACCATGTTGTGCAGTATCAAGTATTTGAAATTTATCTAGGTACTTCATCATTCTATCAAACACTATTCTTTCAAAAACCTTGGAAAAGACACTTAAGATAGATATAGGTCTATAGTTCATGATATCGTGTACATCATCCTTTTTATGAATAGGAATGACGATTGCTTTTTTCAGAATACGAGGAAATACGCCTGTGCTAATTGACAGGTTAATAACATGAGCGAAATGTCGGCTGATATCGGTACCTATCATCTTCAGAATTCGTGCTGAGATGAAATCAACACTAGAACCTTTGTTGTTTTTGAGTGATCTTATAGCATCATGGATTTCATGCTCCAGGACTGAGTGGAAGAAAAAGGTTGTGTCTAACATACGTCGTACATGAGGATGACATTGAGTCTTTATAATAACTGTTGAGGGAAGATTCGGCAACTGTAGTGAAATGATTAGCGAAAATCTCAGCCAAATCCTTGGGATCGTTATGCGTAACATTATCAATAACCAGTGCAATAGAATTTTGTTCCATACGTTTTCGACCAGTCATAGTATTTACTAGATTCCACACAGTTCTATTTTTATTTACAGATTTATCAATAAGTTCACTGTGAAAATTGTATTTGGTTCTTAGGATTAAGGATTTATAATAGGATTTGGCTTTCTTATATAAATCATTAGAGGATTGAGTTTTTATATTAGAATGTAACCAATGAAGATTTTGTAGGTCACATTTGGCCAAAACAATTTCTGGAGTAATCCAGTTTTTCCTGTTATGAGTATAATTGGTACTACGCATAAGAGGGCTACAAATTTCAAAGATATGTTGAATGGTATCTACAAATGCCCCAAAACATTCATCAACATCAGAATCTATGTATAAGTCCTGAAAATTACATTGAGAAATACTCGATGCAAACTTATTAAGATTTTGATCGTTTAAATTTCTGACCATTCTCGATACAGTTTCGGCTTTTTTATGGAAGCTAATACATAGATCAAGTGAGAGGGCAAGGTGGTCACTGATATGGGCTTCATAAGTTTGTACATTACAATTTGATAATTCTGCATTGGTCAAAATATAATCAACCTTAGAAATTGATGTGTGACCTGTGATATTCGTGAATACTCTGGTAGGATTATCTGATGAGACTTTTAGATTATAGCAGTTCATTAAATCTACAAGTAACTTACGGTTCATACATTCTGTTTTAAAAAAATCAACGTTCAAATCACCACACAGGAATATAATGTCAGCTGAATTGCAACAAAATTCAAAGCAAGCGATATCCTGTCCAGAAACACCTCGAAGGTACCAGAACATGGCCGATACACACTAATAATGCCCAAGCGGATATCACGAGCCATCACTATTGTTCCACTTATTTCACATTCCATTTCTTCTGAAAAGCGTGACACACATAAATTTTTCACTAGTAATCCAGCTTTAATGTAAACCATTGATCCACCGTGGGCTCTTGAGGGCGGCAATATGAATCTGCAAGTAGGTATCCAGGGATGGTCATGGTATTTACACTCTCAGGACTGCACCAGTGCTCGGCAACACTTACAATATCTGGTTTCCTTTCAGATAGAAATATTTCGAGAACATCTAACTTATTTGAAATACATTGTACATTAAGTTGTAAAAGTTTCAATTTTTCTCCATCAACAGTGGGAAAACCAAAAGATGTTGTACCATCTATGTTGTAGGGCGATTCAATTGTCTCGGTTGAAAAAAACGGTGGACACTCGCTTTGTTTGGCCAGTTTGATCCATCAAGAGCTTTTTCATAGTCGGATGTAGCTATTAAAACTTTAAATGGTGAATAGTTTTCGGGATACTTTGAAATGAGTTTTTCACATTTAACTGTTGGAAAATTACTACTTAGGAAGTTTTGTAGATCTTCAACTGTGGTCTCGGGCTTTAAATTGGACACATGCAATGCCTTGAATTTCTCTACTCCTTGGACGGATGAGCTGCCATAATAACTACCAACAACTAGAGCACGATTCCGTTTATTAGTTTTACCCTTGCGGGAAACTACCTTCCATTCCGTTTCTGCATTAGTATTAGAAGAAACTTTGTCATTTTTTTTTGTGTCAAACAAACTGGCATTTTTCCCGTTCCACGCCACTTTGCTACGTGTTATAGTGGTGTTTGAAGGGATTACCACCTCGGCGACCTTTGTACTGGGAACTCCGGGTATACTTGGGCGGTCAGTGACCGCAGCAGCACCATCTGTCATTTTAAGAACTCCGGACGTACTCGGACGGTCGAGAGATTCTTTATTATACGTCACGCATATTGTTGATTTCATATGCGTGGAAGATTTATCAACTTTCTTGTTGGCATTTGTGTTTACTTCTTTTTCTTGGAGAAGTTATCAATAAAAGTATTTTTATTTACTATCTCGGCTTCGAGAGTGGAAATTTTGAATTTCAACAGCGAGTTATTTTCTACTAAAATAGCATTTTTGGATTCCAACTCGTAAATAATTTTCAGAAGAAGTTCCTGCTGAGTGGACTCATTACTGACCATTTTGTTCGTGTTATCCAACATCGGAGATATGTCAGTAGAATGAATATCTGCGGAAGCTATTTCATCGTCACAACATTTCTTCACTTTATTCGCACAATAAATGGTATAATTTTGTGCAAATATTACACTTTATACTATTTTTAACAATAGTACGCTTACAACAAGCGCATTCCGGGATAGCGATCTGAATAGTCTCGGCGACACCAACTCTTCTATTCGACATCATGAGAAAAAAATACCGTTTTCCAGTAAACCAGCTCGATCAATCCGGGGTTTTATTCCCGGAGTCGGTGGCTGATTACTGTTCCACAATATAAGAGTACAGATGCGATAATTCAACACGACTTTATCGGTTGAACACACGATAACTAATAAAGCTTTCATATCGTTTTTGCGACCCCAGACCTCAATCATAGACGAAAATTTTCAAATGAAATTGCACCATTCGTTTTTTTGTGTAAAAATAAAAAACATTAAAAAGAGGAGTTAGTGGTTCTAAACTAAGAAATAAATTATTCATTAATTTAGGTTTATTGTTCAGTATGGATGCAAATCATGTTTCAATTCAGTATTAAATAATTTAATATTAGATTAATTCAGTATAAGTAATACAAATGGAAACATATAAAATATATGGTAAAAGGTTTGTATATAATAAACTACACTTAGTGAGCTATAACACTAACAACTTCAGTAAAAAGGTATGTATATCTTCAACAATTATCTTTGGAAAACTTAATTTACCATTTAATTTTACTGAATGATAAAAATGCGGTACTTGTAATCAATTCATTTAGCCAACCTGAAACATATGATGTTAAAGAATTAATTTTCTAGTTTCCAGTTCACAATATTCACCTAATTTGTAAAAAAAATTCTATTTCTACCCTTCCCCAGCTAATTGGTAATGTCTTCTTCGTAGGGAAGCTAAATGAAGTCTCTCCTGATCAAGTTCTTTCTCTAATTCGAGAAGTTTAACTTGAGCTTCCATCTCTAATTTTTTAGCTTGATGTAAAGTTAAATTGGAAGTATCCAGATCCTCCACCTCGTCGACAAGTTGTCTACAACCTTTTGTAGTAGCTACAACCGTGGCTGAAAAATTAAAAATGTATTCAACATGATATGTATATAACATATTAGAAACTCCATTTTCGTTTATAGAGGAAAAATTGATTTTTTTTGAAAACCGCCAACTGGATAAGCTAGTTTTTTTTGGACGTGAGCTTCGTCGGTCGAGGTTGATGGTGGACTGTGACGCTCTTCGTCCTCTAAACTTCTCGAGCTTTTAGGAACTCTTTATATCACTTGTAAAGACTTTTTCGACATAGCCTCATCACCAAAGGCTTTCTGCACCATCCTCAATGAATCAACAGCAAAAATTCATTCCGCAAACAAATTGTAATGCAAATTCTTTGCTCAACAAATGCAGACATAAAAATCGAACATTCACTTCTAGGACCTTAAAACGAAGCGTATGTGAAACCCTAATGAATATTTGGGCACATATATCAAAGACGGTCCTACCTGAAAATAAGAGCACTGCCTCAAATACATTTGCGCACGCAATCTAAATTTCACCTTACTTTTTGGACACAGTAGTATACGGTGGAGTTGTGAAATTTCTGTGACAATGTAAACCTGATAAGGATGTGAATTATACATGCACATTTATATAGTTTTATATATCTGCAAATACTACTCAAAGAAGATCATATAGTTCCGAAATGTTCTAGACATTAATACTATGTAGTACCAGCATACAGATAATATCATAAATGTAGTTTGAATGAACTCACCTACAGCTGTTGTCACACCCTTAGAAGCTGTTGCGAGTTGATGAAGATTATCACTTTTTCTGTCTGCTTTTACTCTACTGGCTACTACAAGTTGAGCTGTAGAAGCTGCCGTCTCTTGTGCTGCTACCATCAGCAGTTCAAATTTGCCATTCATTGTAACTACCTTGTCGGCTGCAGTACTGGTCAAGAAAAGAATTAACTTTATAATGTTATATTTTGAAATAATACACGATAAACAGATGTCACCGTATTTACAGACTATAGTCTGTAAATACGGTGATAATATAGTATAGTATATATTTCCTTCAAAACATACAAGGGACGTCAAATAAGTAAAAAATAGATATTTAGATAATACAAAATGAGTCACATCATATAACAGATTACAAAAATTTTCTCGAGACGACCTAGCAGTATGGTTGAACTTCATATTTCAAATTTTGGAGTGAAGTACTCCTCCCAATTATAGAGACAGGCTTTCAGCAGTATTTTTTTAAGAGTCACGTTAATGCTGGAATTTCCTTCACTGTTTTATGGTAATTTTTTGTAAGCTTTTATTCCCATGTAGTTAGTGTTTTGGCACCACAGTTTTCTCGCTTGCTGGTGCAATGTTCATGGCGACTGGAGTTGATTTCATGGAATAACGCCGACAGTCCATAAAATAGCAATCTGCCAGTGTAAGCATACCAAACTCTCTGTTTGTGGTGTGCGGGACTCCAATACTCTCACTGACTTTTTTTGCTTAAGCAGCATGCCTAGATACTCCCCACGCCAACACATCATCCATTTAGCTGCGAAAGTTGGCATAATACGTGCTTCTCGTTCACCAAGGGGGTGCTTGATTCTCCTTAAGGTGCAGATGTATATTGATAATCTTCGCACAGCAGATATACATGTCGTGCCTATGACAGGTTTCTCTCAATCATGAAACCCAGAACCGTTATCATGTCTATTCCACATATTTGACTTGTATTCATAACCATTTACTGAATTTTATTCTTGTTGAGAGAGACTGTTACGAGGAGCTCTATTTTGAAGTTTAATCAGGTCATCAATGAAAATTATTAATACAAATCGGTCCACAGTTAGGGCCTTGTGGGATTCCACATGTTATTGGGCTTTTAGTTGACATGCCTCCTCTCCAGTCCACTATCTGATATATTTCATCCAATTTGGATTTAACGAAGGGCTAATGGGGATCACTGAAACTGATATGTTCTAATTTTGCGAAAAGTTTCTTGTGGTCAGCACAGTCAAACGCTTTGCTGAATTCGAGGCAGGTAATTGTAGCTTCTTCAATGGCTTCAAGAACAAATTCTATCATCTCCAGCAACACTCTTATGGTTGATTAATTTTTCCTGAATTCATATTTGTTATGCAGAAGTAAGGATGACTACAAACCTCACTATACTTAAAAGTGTCACAACGTTTTTCAATATTGCTGGAAGGATCACTTGCTTTCGCATACGACGAAGTCTCCTTTCAAATGGAAATTTATACAGAGTGCTTCAACGAAAACTAAACAGAGACTATATCTACCAAGATATTCATTTCTGATCAAAACGCAAAAACAGGTCAATTTTTGTTTCAAGGAGGACATCTTTTGGGGTACAAAACTTGCCTGAAATATCAACCCCACTAAGGGGGGGTTGCAATCCTTGAACATTTTGAATAGGGAAGATGGGTCGAGTGATGACTCAAAAGAAAGGTGGTATCTTTGTCTACATCGTCTTGAACGAATTTCCATTTTTAATTGAAAACTGTAAAAGATACAGGGTGAGCAACTGAAAGATAGGGAAGACTATTTCCCTGAGACTATTCAAGTTTCAGTGAAGTAAAATGGGTTAGATCCATGCTGATCAATGACAGTCATCATCAAGTACTATCCTCATCTCGAATTTCAACCCCTGGAGTAGGGGTGACCACCCTTGAAAATTTGGAAGAGGGTAGATGGATCAAGTGATACCTCGAAAGAAAGGTATTATCTTTGTCTACATCCCCGTGAACGAATTTTCATTTTTGATTGAAAACTGTAGAAGATACAGAGTGAGCTACAGAAAAATAGAGGAGACTATCTATCGCCCTGAGCTATTTAAGTATTAGTGCAAAAAAATGGAACAGATTTATTCCAGGTCAAAGGCTGTCATCTTCCGAAACACCATTCTGTTCCAGTTTTTCGCACTAGTACTCCAATAGTCTTCTCTATTTTTCAGTGGCTCACTCAGTATCTTCTACAGTTTTCAATCAAAAATGAAAATTCTTTCACGGGATTACAGACAAAGATAATACCTTTCTTTCGAGTTATCACTCGACCCATCTACCATCTTCCAAATTTTCAATCAAGAGTTGTCACCCCTGCTCCACGGGTTGAAATTCGAGATGAGGATGGTACTTGATGATGACTGCCATTGATCAGCATGGATTGGTTCCATTTTACCTCACTGAAACTTGAATAGTCTCAGGGAAATAGTCTTCCCGATCTTTCAGTTGCTCACCCTGTATATTTTACAGTTTTCAATTAAAAATGGAAATTCGTTCAAGACGATGTAGACAAAGATACCACCTTTCTTTTGAGTCATCACTCGACCCATCTTCCCTATTCAAAATGTTCAAGGATTGCAACTCCCGCTTAGGGGGTTGATATTTCAGGCAAGTTTTGTACCCCAAAAGATGTCCTCCTTGAAACAAAAATTGACCTGTTTTTGCGTTTTGATCAGAAATGAATATCTTGGTAGATATAGTCTCTGTTTAGTTTTCGTTGAAGCACTCTGTATAAGTTTCCATTTGAAAGGAGACTTCGTCGTATGCGAAAGCAAGTGATCCTTCCAGCAATATTGAAAAACGTTGTGACACTTTTAAGTATAGTGAGGTTTGTAGTCATCCTTACTTCTGCATAACAAATATGAATTCAGGAAAAATTAATCAACCATAAGAGTGTTGCTGGAGATGATAGAATTTGTTCTTGAAGCCATTGAAGAAGCTACAATTACCTGCCTCGAATTCAGCAAAGCCTTTGACTGTGCTGACCACAAGAAACTTTTCGCAAAATTGGTTCCATTTTACCTCACTGAAACTTGAATAGTCTCAGGGAAATAGTCTTCCCGATCTTTCAGTTGCTCACCCTGTATATTTTACAGTTTTCAATTAAAAATGGAAATTCGTTCAAGACGATGTAGACAAAGATACCACCTTTCTTTTGAGTCATCACTCGACCCATCTTCCCTATTCAAAATGTTCAAGGATTGCAACTCCCGCTTAGGGGGTTGATATTTCAGGCAAGTTTTGTACCCCAAAAGATGTCTCCGTTGAAACAATAATTGACCTGTTTTTGCATTTTGATCAGAAATGAATATATTGGTAGATATAGCTTTAGTTTTCGTTGAAGCATCTGTATGTTTACTTGAAACTGCATGGACAGCAAAGTAAATGAAAAATAACCCTGAGAAAAAAATGTTTACAAAACTTCCCCATTTTAGCTAATGACTTGAAATAGGTCCGCGTACTTTAGGAATCACCCTGTGTACAAGTTAGTAAAAAATATGAATTTTAGAGGTACTCACAGTAGAAACTTTGCAGCAGTAGCAACAGCTTTAGCTGCCGAAATGAAACCATCTGTCCATTGATGGTTCCGCTTATAAAATTCTTTGGGCGTAGCAGTACCCTGCAAGGAAATGAAAAATTGTAAGACATTGCATTCATTCAATTAGAATCATTGCATACCCTTCCTTGAGATACAATTTCTGCTTGTAAAAGCCTGGATTTTTGTACAAGGACTCTAACAGCTTGCATGAGAGTCGTACACGAATCTAAGATTTTACTATTTACTTCTAGTTTTATACCGGAATCTGCAGCTTTGGATTTATCTAACATTTCCTAAAATTGAAGAAATACTTGGGAAAAATTCGTGATTATTTAAATTCCATCATAAAATTGAATATATAGGGTGTTTCAGGTATGTAATCTTTAATTTCTACAAGAGATTCCTCATCTAAAAACTTGAAAAAAATGCCTATAATTATATACCCAAAAGTCCTTCGCTCTCAAGATATTGGGTGTTGAAGTTCAGATTTTTCTACACGTTTCTGTTGTTAACTGTTGTAGTTTTCAAGGGATCTACTTTTAATTCGCAGAAACGGAAGTTTTTTCACTCAGCAATTGGTTAGATGTGTTCAGTATTTGCTAAAATATACATGCTGATATTTTTTTCAGGGTCATACTATCTTATCAAAATCATATTCTATTGCGCACTGGTTTTCTCAAAAAAAAATTATTGAAAAGATTAATTTTAATTATTTTTGTCTTTTGAAATTTTTTCGAAATCGCAACCGTTTTCGAGTAAGAAAATAAATAACTGAAGTGAGGATCGATAATGCGTCATACGAACGAGGGATCGGAACTGTCTTCACAATTTTCACAAAAACTAGAAAAATAGGGAAGATTGGAAGATGTTTTCGATATATATTTTTGAAAATACTAGTGGTGCACTACACTAAGATTTCAATGCGGTAAAAACGTAGCATGATCCTGAGTATCACCAAGTATATTTTCGCAAATACTGGGCAGCCATCTGGTGAATTGATGAGAACTTTTTTTTTGCAAATTGGAACTAGATCCGTTGAGTACTACTAAAGTTACCAACAGAAACGTGGAAAAACCTGAACTGCCTGTATCTTGAGAACTGAGAACTTTTGAGCATATGTTCCTGGGCATTTTTTCCCTGTATAAATTGATGATTGCATACCAGAAACTCCCAGTATACATTGATATAAATTTGACAATTTATCAATTCTTGACGTGACAACGTCTTATAATTCGATGAAGCCGGCTGCACGCACGAAAAAACATGACTCATGCGGCGTTACCTCGCTCTGAGGCGTTCCATTTAAGGCTTGAAGTGCAATCGAAAGCGCGGAACGAGCGACAAAGAGGCCCAATCGGCCTCCGCGTTCAGCAGCGTTCGACATCTGTCTCTCTCCTACTTGAGTGGGAGCTGCTATACAATAATACATTTACATGTTTTCATCAAGTATGAAGTGCAGTGAAAAGTGAATGTGGTGTCAATTTTTTATAGCGACGATAAAGGTAATGATTCTTTCGATATTAAATATATGTTCAGTGATATATTATGGAATATTTGTGCTTTCATCATTAATATAAATAGAATCTGCTGCTAGTGCAGCGATTGTAGGTTATGGTATAATTGACAAACCTAAAAAATCAGTTAACAGAACTATTTCACGATGAGTAAAAATCAATTGCTTTACTATTCGATCGAAATAACTATCGAGCGTAGCTATGATTTCAAAAATTAAAACATAAATGTTATCAGAATAACATAAATTGTAAAAAATTTAAATATCACACATGTTTAAAAATTGTAAATAAAAATTGTAAAACTATGTACATTGTAAAAAAATAAATAAATATTGACATAATTGTATTTATGCGTACAAATGAATGTAACTTGATCATTTCAATTGTGATTTCCATTTACCTCTTTTTCTATATCCATACAAAATATCTATCAAACAAATAAGATTAAAATTTTCTTTTGAAAAATGCAACCATTCCATCAGTATTTTTTTATGACGTTGTCACGTTCAACTATCGTCAGTAAACCGACTTTAGAGAGAACCGATTTTTACCTGAATTCTATTGACGGCTTCTTCTATAGCCTTATCCATTTCAGACATTTCATTTTCTAACATATCTGCTAAATTTTCTTTGTTTTCTCCAGTTAAGGAACTGCTTATACTATCAGCTAAAGAACTTATTTCTTCTAGTTTTACAAAAGCTTCTTTCACAATATTTTGAACATCTTTCTGTGCCTTCAAACATTCTAGAATATTACTAACAATCTCTCCAAGACTCTTGCAAGACTCGGACATTTCTGAAACAATTTTACAAATGAAATTAGCGAATTTAGACAGAATAATGGAACGAGATCTTATTATTAAAAGGCGAATTGTTAATGCTACTGCTGAATATCCGTTTGAATTGAAGGAGCTTTTAAAAATTGCCAAGCGAGAAAAAATTACGTAATTCTTTGAACCATTGCCTGAACCTGAAGATAATAATTAATCAATATGGTCGAAACTTCAATCGAATAAATTTGATGAAAAACCCTGTCGTTGAGTTGTGAACGTATAATTAGAATAAACTGCAATAAAAAAAAAATCGATTTCATTATAATCATTTTAAATGAACATGTTTTCAATTAATTTCAAATGCCATGTTACAAAAAAAGTGGGAGCTCATGAAAGTTAAGCCAAATACAAATTTATGCTTAGCGACCAGGCAAAATACAAGATAGTGCAGTCGATCTTCTAGCCCATCATTGATTACTGCTTGCTATAACTTTCCCACTGCTAAGTTTACATAACCTAACCTAACAATAAGAGATGAAATCAGTTTAGACAAATATTGTCCTCAAAATACTCCTGGAGAGTGTAGTATGGTGTCCTCCTAAGGTCAGTATTTAATCTTCTCAATTTATTTTGTGGCCACCCTCGTGCTTCCTGTGGAATGTGATTATAAAATTTTCACCACAGCATAAACAGAGTTGTTCTGAAGGTAAGTAAGCTTAAATCTGGGTAGCCTCATATCGTTCTTAGCTCTCGTGTTATGTTCATGTTCACGCTTAGCCTCCACAAACAGGTCTCTATTATTAACTATGAACATAATTGCTTCATAAATATATAGACTCATAACAGTTAGCACTGATCTTTCCACAAAGTGGGCCCTGCATGATTGTTTTGCTCAGCTTAAGAATCCCACGAATACATCTCTTCTGCAACAAAAGGAGCCTCAAGATATCCGATGAACTCCCCCATATAACTATCCTGTATCTCAGCCTACTATCAATGTATGCATCCCAAAGCAACTCCAGTGGCTATATGTGATGGTGCTTAGACCACGTATTACACTGCATGATGATTACAGGAGCCTTTCGCTCTACATCCACTGCGGCCATGGAACTGATATTAGGCCTTGCCCCTCTGCATCTTGTGATAAGAGGAGTGGCTAGAATGGGTTTCTACAGATTCCATCATCTTTTCCGTAATGAAGCGGGTAACTTCGGCTTTGTGCCTGGCGCCCTGCAGTCTGAAATTGAGGACAATGAAGTGCTGAGTATGAGGTCGGACATAGCAACACCTAAAACCAACATGGAGAGGTCATTCCAGATCATCATTGCTGATAGACAGGAATAGATCAGCTCCAAGGACCGTCTACTTGAGGGTCCCTGTTGGTATACGGATGGCTCAAAGACTGAAAAAGGTGTTGGAGCTGGTGTCTACGGTCGAGGTGCCGCCAAGGAACAGTCGATCTGTCTTAGTGGGCATGCGACTATCTTTCAAGCAGAAATATTCTCCATTGACCACTGTGCTAACCTCTTGCTTGCGGGAGGATTAACAAATAGGTCAATTAAAATCGTCACCGATAGCCAAGCTGCACTGAAAACATTGGCATCCGATACCTGTACTTCACTTATGGTGCAGGAATGTGGCTCTACCCTTGCCAAACTAGGAGAGCGGAGCAGGCTCCGTCTAATATGGGTTCCTGGCCACTCGGGCATTGAGGGAAATGAGAAGGCGGACTCATTGGCCGCTCGAGGAACTAATCTGGAGTTCATAGGACCGGAGCCTAAGCTCGGAATTCCCCTGGAAACTGCAAAGATGGAAAACAACCGATGGCTGGACTTGAGGGTACGTGAGTATTGGATGAGCCTCCCAGGACTCAGACACGCTCGACGTGCCATCAGTGGACCTTCCACTACAAAAGCCAAGGCCTGGCTTAAACTCTCTAGGTTGGAACTGAGAGTTTTAACTGCCATATTAACGGGGCACTGTCGCCTCAGGAAACACCTAGATAAATTAGGATTGGTTGAGGAACCTTTATGTAAGCTATGTGAAGAGGATACAGAATTAATGGAACATGTTATGTGAGACTGCCCAGCAGGGGACAGGGTCAGGAGGGAAGAACTTGGAACTTGCAAACTGAAGCTGGCTGAGCTTATTAAGCTCTCACCCACGAAACTCGTATCCTTTACGAGAAGGATGGTGGATGAAATTTAGGACAGAGTGTGCCACAATAGACCACTGGGTTGCAGTGGCCGGGCTGCTAAGCAGCCCTCACTCAAAGATATCTATCTATCTATCAATGTATGCATTGTATGCGGTAAATGATGTGGAGACATTCACAAATTCGGACAGTATTCTTAGTGCATAAACATATCTGGCCATATCATTTGCAAGTTGTTCTACACAATGACCCCAATCCAGTCAATAGTTAACCGAAACACCCATGAATTTAAGGCTATTAGATGAAACCATGGCAGTCTTATATCCATGACATATGGGTATGTGTTTTCTTCCATATGCAAACCTGATAAGTTTGGTCTTTTGACTGTTCATTCTCAACTCATTTCGAGAAAACCAGGCATCAAGATCGACAAGCACATGGTTCACTACCGAATCTAGAGAAACCGGATCGGCGAGCACCAGAGAAGTGTCGTCTGCAAATTGGACCAAAAATTCAGTTGTACAACCAAGTATGTTATTGGTATAAATCAGGTAAAGGAGGGGGCCCAAAACCGACCCCTGCGGCACCCCCTATCAATAGCCAACATCGTTGACTGCAGTGTCTTCCCAATTGTAGGCTCTTTTTCAGCAACACTTCCTGATAAATAAGACCGAAGCAGATCCAAAGGCCTGACTCTAATTCCAACCGCATACATCTACTCAACCAACTTGTCATGGTTGACGGACTCGAAGGCTTCTCTGAGATCGATACACATTATTTTACCACTGTTTAAGCAGGAGAGAATCTTTGTTATAGCCTGATATATAGCTCTTGTCGTAGTCCTACCTTTTCTAAAGCCATTTTGGTATTCTGAGAGTACTCTGTATGTCTCAAAAAACTAAGAAAGTAAATACGAGTACTTATATCTCGCGACAAGCTTTTATATTATAACATGTAAATTGTGTCAAATGTGTTGAATTTGAAATGATGTTATAAGTTAACAGCAAAAGTTTATTTCGTTTCTTTCTAGCGCATTTAAATAAAAGCTTGTTTTTAAAGATTTTTTTACCTAAATTTTATTACCTGCCAAAATCTACAAGACCATATGCAGACCAATCTTGGAGTATGCCCAACCAATTTTGATAAATTGCAGGAACCCAGCAGTCCAAAATATACAAAAAGCAGAAAGAATAGCACTGAGGACCATATCAAGAATTAGACATCCACGCAACAGACTGCACAATCCTTCAAATGTATTACTATACGAAAAAACTATGATTCAACCTATTTCAGACAGATTTCAAAAATTAAATTCAAAATTCTACGGCAGATTGGAAGGTATGGCAGATGTCATCAAGCTGTACCATGAGGACACGAACAACAACAACCCAACAAGGAAGTATCCATCAAAATCACTACTCCAAAAACTCAGGAGGAATATAGAAGTAATAGATAACTTAAGCATACTTTACATAAACAGTTTTTTTTTTTTTTTTAAATAATGATATTTAATTTACTGAGCTGAAGGACCGAAGGTCGATGGCTCTTGTTGTATGTGTATGACAATAAATGACAGTTCTCTCTCTCTCTCTTTATTACCTAGTACTAAAGGAATATGGAATCGCCATGTAAGATTTGATGATAAATCAATATCTATCTATAGCTTGGTAGATTTCCTGAATGGTAGGGATTTCTACAGTCTGCTTAGCTTTTCCCGCAACAAATTATAGAAAATTATCGCCAGAAACTTTTGAACAATATGAAAACTTAGAATTTTCAAAGTGTTTCTTATTGTAATTATGTGAATGTTTTTTGAGATATTTTTATACATCCAGGGGGCATGGAAGAACGCCTTATGCGAATGTATCTCTTTTGTTATGTAAAATAACTTGAATTTGATTCGAAATATCTCCTAGCTTTAAAATACTTACTATCGGCAAAATTTATATCATGACTAGTATTACATGTAGCACCTCCATGTAAAATGAATATCGATAATCTATTTGCAACGTCATTCGATGTTATGATTGCTTGAGCAACATTATTCGAAGAAACGGCCGTACACTTTTCCAAACAAGAGAAACAATCCTTCGTTAGGCTTCTTAGGTAATCAGGACTGCAGGTCAAAGCCGAAAAGGCGGGATTGTCAATTTCTGCTATTGCGTGTTTCACGATATCCTTATTACTATCTATTGATTTCGCTAGTATTTCCCTCAGTTGAAATTCGTTGGTTTCCTTCACTGAAAAAGATCATTCAACTAATCAGTTATGATTGAACAATTAAAATACTGATTTTTTCAACTCACAAGAGCATGTTTGCTTTTCATTATCTGACAGTTTGTTGGAGAGTTCCTCCATTTTCAATTCTAAATTACTTTTATCTTGCAAGGCAACTGTTAATTCGGCTTTGTAATTATCTCTTTCTCTACAGTGGTCGTTTATGCTTTTTCGCAAAATCTGAAAAATGCACCTCGTTAATAATGAGTTATTTTATTCATTAAATTATTACCTCTGTTTCCATGTTAAATAGTTCTTTGTCTTTTCTTAGTTCCTCTAACTCTTCATTTTGGGATGAAGATGCATTTTGTAGTTGTTCTTCAGTTCTAGTCACCTTCTCTGACAAGTCTCTTAATTCAAGTTCTAGGGTTACTCTGTCCTTCTCGACTTGCTCGATTTTACTATCTGAAGCCTTGAGTTTTTTCTCCACATCAGCTTTCTGTAAGAGAAAGGAGTTGTGAGAAACCTCGAGAGATTCGATGTGCTCTTTACATAATAACAATAATATCTTTATTAACAGAAAACCTTTTACAAGAAGCCTATATACTAACATGAACAATAAAACTAAAAAATACAGTTTTGCAATACAATAACGTTGGCTCAATAGTCAGTGATTCAGCTTAGTTTGAAACAATTTAAGCTTTCTGAGAAAATATTGAGATCAATTTGATTTACGCTTTTCACAATTTGAGCCAACGGAGAATGAATTCCATAATTTGTTCTATGGAATTGATGGGATAACAGATGTTTCCCTCTGATGCTCCTTGCGAGAACATGTAGAGAGAATAAATTCAAGACATCAGAGCTGTTGATGATACCATTCAGAACTTTAAATGCAAACATTGCACGGAGTTGGGACCTACGAGTGATAAGATAAGTAAGTGTATATAATGTCAGATGATATTCGTAAGTGTGTGAGTCGAACTCGATGCCAGTTTTGAAACAAACTTTTCTTTTAATTCTTTCAAGGCTCCCGATGTGTGTTGCGTATACGGAGGCCCAAATTAGTAAATCATATTCCATGATTGGTCTGACTATTATATAAAGGCTTATCAAACACCTGATATTCACGAATTCTTCGGTATTTCTTTTTAGAAATCCAAGCATTTTATTTGTTATCTAAATCACATAGTCAATGTGCAGGTTATTGAAAGATAACACAGCTCTACAAAAAAAAAAATTTATTGTTGCCCTGGATATCATCGCAAATTTTTATGTTTTCAAGTGCCCAGATTACGAATATATTCATGAAAATTCTCAATGTGCTCGTATTTTCATGATTTTTGCATTTCTTATATTTTGAACAATTATAAGCTTGTTAGAAATAAAATTTAATTTTCCAGTCATGATTAGGCTTCTGCGCAACTTTTTCGCGCATACAAACATCACCTGATCCCCACTCTCAGACCCCTTGCTCCACAGAACAGCTGAGAACTCAGTTATTTGACAATATTGAAGTACATATACACGTAAATCTGGATAAAGTGTCATGGATTAATATTTTGTTTCAATTACTGAATGTCCATTCTTATATATTTGTCTTCTAGTCTAAAATATGAGTTCGTCACGAAGAAAGTGTAAATATTGTAGTGATTTATTTTGTTATATTTGCGGTGTTTATATACCGAAAAAACAAAAAAGAAATATCACAAACTTTGTCAAGGAGACTTATGTTGAATATTTTGGTTTCAAAATGGACAAATTAGGTAAACCATGGGTTCCTAATAAAGTTTGTAAGTCCTGTGTTGAGTCTTTACGGTTGTGGAAAAAAGGTGAACGTTCTGGATTAGACTTTGGTATTCCTATGATCTGGATGGAGCCTACGAATCATTTAGATGATTGTTACTTATGCGTAGTAGATGTTAAAGGTTTCAATCGAAATCAAACGAGGAGATACCCAGACTTACAGTCTACGAAATGTCTGGTTCTACACAGTGAAAATCCCCCTCGGCCCATATGCATTTTAAAAGTAATTCGCATGCCCTCAGAAACAATGATGTTACCAAATTCACAGAAATCGGGACCATCTACTAGTGGAAGTGAATGGGAAGGTGAAACATCTACGCCAAAGTTATTTTCTCAAAATGAACTCAGTGATTTAATACGCGATCTCAATTTATCAAAACAAGGATCAGAACTGTTAGCCTCAAGATTGAAAGAAAAAAATTTATTGGCACCAACAGTAACAATTACAACATACAGAACGCGAGAAAGAGAGTTATTACAATTTTTTAGTGAAAATGAAGGATTAGTGTATTGTAATGATATCGCGAAGCTGCTTATAGACATGGGTTTAAAAGAGTACAAATCTACTGAATGGCGCCTTTTTATTGATAGTTGCAAAAGAAGTTTAAAATGCGTCTTAATGCACAATGGAAATAAATTTGCATCAATTCCAATTGCCCATTCAACGAAACTCAAAGAAGAATATGAAAATGTAAAATTAGTTTTAGAAAATTAAATACTCTGAGCATCAATGGCCGATCTGTGTGGATTTAAAAATGGTTAATTTTTTACTTGGCCAACAAAGTGGATATACAAAATACCCTTGCTTTATTTGTATGTGGGATAGTAGAGCAAAGCAACTTCATTGGGAACAAAATGTTTGGCCTGTAAGAAATTCTTTAACTGTCGGTAAAGCCAAGGTAATAAGGGAGCCGCTGGTGAGCAGAGACAAAATCATACTTCCACCATTACATATTAAGTTAGGTATGATTAAGCAATTTGTAAAAGCGTTGAACAAAGAAGGAAATTGTTTTAATTACATTTGCAGAAAATTTCCGAAGCTTAGTATGGAAAAATTGAAAGGTGGAATATTTGATGGTCCTCAAATACGGCAATTGATGAAAGACTCAGATTTTATCAAAGTTATGACTGTTCCGGAAAGTAAAGCTTGGAAAAGTTTTGTGTTGGTTGTCGAAAATTTCCTAGGTAACCATAAAGCAGCAAATTATGAAGAAATTGTGCAAAATATGCTGACAAACTTTCAGACTTTAGGAGCAAATATGAGTATTAAGTTACACTATCTCCGCAATCATCTAGATAAATTTCCGGATAATTTAGGAAATTATAGTGGGGAACAGGGAGAGCGGTTTCATCAAGATCTAAAAGTGATGGAAGAAAGGTATCAAGGTCGATGGGATTGTCACATGATGGCAGATTATTGCTGGTCTTCGAAAAGAGATTGTCCCCTGAAAAATTAAAGAAGAAAAGTTCATAAAAGGCGTTTTATGGAATTATGAAATATATTTTCGACGTTTTCCTCTTTATTTACTTCGATGTATCCGAATTTCTCAAAACATAACTGACATTATAAATATATCTGTTATTTTGTTTCTTGTTTTACGATTTTTGTTATGTAAAATGAAAATAAAGATTTAAAAAGAAATCAGAGCAAATCCTACAAAATCATTGATAGTTTCACGAATTGTGTGCATAAATACACCCAAAATCATGTTCATATCTAGGGCAACAAAACCATTGTAGACCAGTGTAATTTATTATCCACGAGAATTTCCAAATCTTTGTAATTTGTAACGGATTCGATCAAGGCACACTTGAAGCCATATGACCCCAACTTTCAGGGTCTTTTTGCCTTGAAAATCTGATGTGTTTACATTTTACGATATTAAGAGAAATGCCGTTTATCTCGCAGCATTCATGAAATCTGTCTAGAGCCGATTGAAAGTGTAGTTCATCTTCCACTGTTTCTATACGTTTGAATATTTTACAATCGTCAAATAAAAGGAATTTGCTATATTTGAAAATGATTTTTACATCATTGATGAATAATAGAAACAAGATAGGTCACAATGGGTCTCCTACCCTACTTCTGATAGAACATCAATCGGTTCAGATATATGACCACTTACATTAATCAGTTGTTTCCTACTTAATAAAAAGCTTCAATACAAGAAAGTAACGGATCAGCAATACCGTAAAGGTGCCTCAATTTGAGAGTTTCCAAGTTAGCTGGAACTCTATGAAATGCTCTATTTATATCCCCATATATACAGCCTACATTAGAACCGAGTTCAATAGTTTTGGAAACAAAAGTAACGAATATAAGCAAATTGGTTTC
Organism: Cryptolaemus montrouzieri; assembly: GCA_013387265.2. Taxonomy (NCBI): domain Eukaryota; kingdom Metazoa; phylum Arthropoda; class Insecta; order Coleoptera; family Coccinellidae; genus Cryptolaemus; species Cryptolaemus montrouzieri. Next base: position 111,351,800 of record JABFTP020000021.1, read on the forward strand.
CGTCGTTTTACCAGGACAGAAACCATGTTGTTCTTCAATGATAACATTACGAACGTGGTCTAGAAGTTAGCAAGCATCTGATCGAAGAGTTTTGCAAATCCGTGAAAAATTGAAATCGGATAGTTTAAGATATCCGAGCGTGCTTCAGATTTGAAAATCGGATTGACATTAGCTGTCTTCCAAAGATCGGGAAAAGTTCCTTCTTACAAATAGAAATTGAAGATTTCTAAAAGGGGTTCAACTAAATTATGGGCTCACGAACCAATAAAAGATAAGGAGATTTGGTCAAGTCCTCATGTATTTTTGGGTTTCAAGAAATTCAATACATTGAGAATTTCATCGTGTGTAAATTTGACGTTCGTGAGAGTAGTTTACACTACTAAACTAAGTTGATTAACGGGAGGTATGCATAGCATTAATCAAGTGATCGCCTACGTCTGCACTATAGTACTCCTTGAAGGATTTCGCGAAACAACTACTTATAGTCCTACCTCCGGTAACTTACTGATTATTTAAAGTCATCCAATTTGGAATGACATTGTCCTTCCTGGAGCTGTTAGTAAATTAAATTCTTTATTTTCCATTAGATCTTCTTAAGATATAGGACACGTCAGACTCTTGAAAACACTAGCAACTTAAACTAAGGAAAATATAAAACAAATAACAACCACAGAAATGAAATATATCATAAAAATACATGAAATGCAATAAATGAGAAATGAGACAAATACACCTAAAATCACAAAAATTAAATATATTATAAAAGTACAATAAAATGCAAGATACACTGAACAGCACAAACTAAAGCTCATCCTGTAAGTATTCCAGGTATGAGTAGTAACACCTTTCAATCAATAGCTGCTTAATCTGCCTCCTGAAGTCCCTCGAACTTCCAGTTTTATAGTGGTCCGGGAGCTTATTATATGTTCTTATAGCTAAGTAATGGGGACTTTTTCGTACAATGATAATCGATGTCTCGGGACCTCAAGAAGCAGAGCATTCCTCGTATTATAGTTGTGGTAGTCACCTACACCAGCAAACAAGGAAGGATTCGACCTAGCAAACAAGAGCAGCTCGAAAATGAACTGGGACCGTAGAGTGATTATATTTAAGTTTTTGAAATGCGGTTTACAGCTCACCATCGGTCCAACTCCAACCATAAATCGAACTGCCCTCTTCTGCAAACGAAAAACCCCATCCAGGTCGCTGGATGAACCCCAGGCAACGATGCCATAGGAAGCAAGGGAATGAAAACAAGAAAAATAATAGGTGCGCAGAATGGACGAGCTGACACTGCTCCTCAACATCCTCAATGAAAAACAAACAGGAGTCAGTCTTCTACACAAGGCGTCAATATGCGATCCCCACCTTAAACCACTCTCCACCAACAATCCCAGAAACCTAGCGGTGCCCACTTCAACAAGGGAGGATTGTAAGGACCTGACCAACACACTATACTCCTTCTGACGATTGGATATATTCATCTGAAGGAATACAGACTTCGCACTGTTGACCACCAAATCATGAGCCGCAAAATAATCTTCCACCCTGGAAACGCAGGAAGTTGCTTTCTCTGATAATGCTGCCACATTCAACGCATGAACCAGCAGAGAAGTGTCATCTGCATACAGCACCAGGTCGCCAAATCTGAGACTATTCACGTAAATGATGAACAACAGAGGCCCAAGGACAGACCCTGTGGAACACCCGAGTGCAAGAAACCGGTTGAGATCTAACACCATCCACTTCAACGAATTGTGTCCTCAAGTTGAGATAACTGCTAAACCAGCTCAAAGCAACCCTCTCACTCCTCCATCAAACAGTATATCGAGGAGAACATTATGGTTCACTAGATCGAAGGCTTTACATAAGTCAAGAAATACAGCCACGCACACACCTCCCCCGTCGAGCTTTTCATATAAAGCATCCAGAAAAGCAATAATAGCGGAAGAAGTAGATCGACCCCTTCTGAAACCGAACTGCGCAGGGTTAAACAGATCAAATTCCTCGTAAAATCGTATTACCTTCATTGCAACCACCTTTTCTAATATCTTCGAAAAGACACTCAATAGGGATATAGGTCTATAGTTTTCAACCAAAAGATCGGATCCCTTCTTTTTGAAAACAGGAACGACCTTAGCAATCTTCAGTGATTCCGGAAAGACACCCTCCCTCAAAGAAACATTCACAATATATGTCAATGGATTCACAAACAAGCTGATATACCTCTTCACAAAATTTATATTGAATCCGTCTGGACCAGCAGATGATGAGGAACTCATACCTCCAACAACAATGTATATCCAAAAGATACGGGAGTGCTCAACAATCCAACCCTCAGCCTTCCTTATATAATCTATCTCATCCATCTCCAGAGCAATTGGAATATACACTTAACTTCGAGAAAGTGTTATAGTAATCTATAGATCGAGATTGTTTATATCTCTCGTGAGCGAGTTTTTGTCACGAATCAACGTACGCGTGTCTCTATTGACCCAGCAATAATAAATAAAAGGTATAAATTTCGATAATGGAACATATCTATAAATGATACTTTACAAGGTGTTATAAAAGTTTTTAACATAACGGTTGATATCTTTTGGGTAATTTAGGTCCCAAGCAGTATTTGCAAGTTCATTATTGAAGATATCGTATGAAGCTCTATGAAATGCATAAAAGTATAGAGGTGAAGGGGTTAATTTTGGAATATTTGATACTTTCCATGTTATTGTAAAAGGTGGGTGATGAGTATCTACATCAGGGGTGCTCAAACGGTCGATCGTTTGAGTAGATCTCAAGAAAAATTTTTTTGTTTTCTATACTGACGCGGTCTGTCATCTAGTTTGTTTACAGTGTTCGATTTTGTCAGTTCTCTCACAACAAAGAATTTGTCTCAAATTTTGTATTGTAAATGGAATTTACTTTATCAAAAACACGGACATGAGTGCAACTGCCATGTAGCGGAGGATGTGCTTCGCTTTATCAAAAATAGCGGTGTTGTGCACTCTTGCCAGAAATTCAAACGGTAAATAAAGAATATTACAATTATGTTACAATTTTAAAATTTGTATCAGTAATTATAATCGTTTTTCATGCAATACTTGTTTTAATTTTCATCATACGTACAAAGGGGGGAGTGGGGGGTCTCAAATTAACCAAAGGGGGCGTGGTACAAAAAAGTTTGGGAAACCCTGCTGTAAAGGTTGTTAGGTAGCTAATTGAATAGTGAAATATTCTATTTCGCCAATTTTGATATTAATTGATGAAAATTTGAATCTAAAAAAATCCTAAGAACTTAATATCGGATTTTACACCCATTATTCTAATAATGGTATCAATCATTTCTGAAGTACTGCAAATAACTACGTCAATTCTCTGTTGCGGAATTAAATATATAAAAATTAGCGCAAAATAATATAAATAAAATGCAATAATGATATTCAGTTATCGGAAAGTTTGTAATAACAATTCCTGAATAAAGGCCATCAAACATATCTGAACTTCCCCTTCTTTTAGATAGACTTTTAAATAGGTTACGAGGTGGAGAGTGCCTATCAGTGGTTAGTTCATCAAAACTCTCGCGGAGTGAACATCCTGAAATACACTCGGTGCAACAATTATTTGGTATCGCAATTACAATTACCAATCTCAATTCGCGTCCATAGTTATCCATGAAAATCTTAATGCGGATTGTACTTTACCAATCTCAGGACCATGCGTCCTTTCTATCTCCCTTACTCCGAATACTTTCTCTGTTTGTATTTGGTCGTACTCCCAATATTCTCGACAATTTTTCATACGTTTCTGAGACAGTAAACTTAAACATACCTACCTCTCTTATTGTTTGTATGTGTTCATCTCTGAGTTTGTAGTAAAAATCTTTGAGCTTATCAAACTTCTCGTCCTTTGCTTTCTCTAGAAAAATAAAAATGTTCTCAATACGATTTTGACATATAATAAGCCTCAACCTACTCACGTTCACTACCCTTATTTTGTACAGCAGCAAACGCTTGCGTCACAAGGTCTTCCTTGTCTTTTTTTTCTTGAATAAGTTCGTGATCTTTTGAGGCCAAATCAGTTTCTAACCTTTTGATTTTATTTTCCAACGATTTCAATTCTTGACGATGCCGTACAACCAGACTGTTGATCTCGGAACTGAAACAAACGAACTAGGAAATGTTTTCCAAAACTTGAATCTACAGTTTTTACCTTAATTTTTCGCATTGCCCCTTTAGAAATTCCTTTTCCGACAGAATCTGTTCGTAAACATTTTGACTGATAGTGCTTGCTGTTTCTGCATGATCGCTTTCAGTTGTATCGATAAGATTCCCTTCGGCTTGTGGTTCGTCCTCATGTTCTTGTTCTTGCGGAACAACAACTTCTTGTGTTACATACATTCGAAATTCCGATTGGATGAGAAAATTCGGGGGAGCCTATGGGAGGAAACAATTTTTTCATTCATGTTAACTACTGCAAAACACAAATGAAATTGAAGGAAAAAATGTCCGAAATGTCAATCAACATTTTGGGGAATATATCATAGAGTATATTTTAGAAAATTCAGTGAAGTATATTAAAAAAAATTCAGTAGAGAGCCGGCTCGGTGGCGTAGAGGATATGATGCTCGTCTCCTGCGCAGAGTTACCTGGGTTCAATTCCCAAAAGGTCGGTGCGATTTTTTGGATTCTGGGAATTGCTTGAGTATCCATCTTTCTGAGGAGATGTAAAGTCGGTCCTGTTTAACAGAGATTTTAGATGGGACATTCTATGAGAATGTGTTTGATGGTAATTCTAGTGGCACATGTTTGGCAAATTGGTGGTTCTGTGTTTTCGAATATATGTTTGTGTGTTAATAAGGTATGTCCGATTCGTAAACGCGCAATGACCACTTGATCGTTTCTGTTTTTTGGTATTTCTAGTTTCGTTAAGATCAGGTTGTGTATTAGGGCGAGTATATTTTCGCCTTGTGACCATTTTATTTGCCATGCGTTCATGATGCATTTGTGGATAACCGGTTCAAGATCTAGGTATGGTGTTTTGATATCGTAGGTTGTTCCTTCTTCTATTGCTTTTTTCGCGGATCTGTATGCTTCCTCATTTCCTGATATTCCAATGTGAAATGGCACCCATAAAAATTTCACGATTTTATTGATGTTACGTAGATGATGTCATTTTTCTTTGATGGTTTGTAGAATTGGTTTTTTTTGGGTGAACTTGTTTGACACCTTCAAGAATGCTCATCGCTGGGAATGAGTTTAATGAATTCAGGGCAGTAGAACTTGGAGAGTTGTCTACAATTGTGAATGGACTTGAGAGGAAAGGCGGAAACCAATGTTTACATAATACATTTGTAAAGGAAACCTATGGAGTTATGGGACATTGTCTATTGAACTTTATTAACACATCGTTGAGTTACGGACGAATTCCAGCAGCTCTAAAACCAGCACCAATAAATTCAATGAATTTAGACCTACGTCACCTACTGTTGAAAAAATCCTGGAAAAATGCGTATATAGCCAACTGATTTTTGGACGGAAATAATATATTTTGGACTAACCAATCTGGTTTTAGAGAAAATCACTCATGCGAATCTGCTCTGCAGTTGTCTGTTACGACTTGGTAGAGGGCTGTTGATAAGGGAGAATATGTTGTTGCGGTGTTTCTCGACCTGAGACGCGCCTTTGAGACAATTGACCGGGAAAGATTGTTGCGAAAGATTAATAATTCTTCCTCAGAAGCCATGAACACTGAGTTTGGTGTGCCGCAGGGTAGTGTGTTGGGTCAACTGCTGTTCCTTCTTTACGTAAATGATCTGCATCTGCATTATGACGGCGACTTTATGAACCTATTTGCTGATGATACCGTGTTGTCTGTCCGAATCTGATTCGAATTCGGAATATATATATATATATATATATATATATATATATATATATATATATATATATATATATATATATATATATATATATATATATTCAGTTTAGTAATTGTTGTCAGCTGAAGACGGTGAAAAGACCAAAATTGCAATACTGAATTTCAATAAATTCTTGTGATGGTATAATAAATTTTAATTTCTTATATCACCGTAATTATTTTGGTTGTGTCAAGAACTATTTCATTTTGACCAAAATTCCTCTTGATTTTCAGAAAGTTACCAACAGCTCTTGGCCATGTTTGAGAGTGGCAAATTTTTACTTACATTTGGAAGAGATGGTATCGAAATAAGATCCTTGAAGTATTGCAAATTGGTGGTGTTGTTGTAAAAATCTTTTAATACTTTGAATATCTTCAAGAATCTGTCCCTGTGACCTGCCAAAGTATCGGGGGATAAGGCATAATGTAAACGGAATAATATTTTTACACAATAGTCGTACAGTTTGGAAGCATCCTGTATGCAAGGAACCAATGGCGCCAATCGACATTGCCCAGTGTTCGTCATCGAATTCGATCTGGCCATGTTTAGAGAACCAAAAACTGAAATTTAAAAATCATTATTGAAACAGTGAGAATAAAAACTATTCAACAATTCTATACCTGCTGCCTGCAAATCGAGAATATTATCTAGATAGTCAAACATTTCCACTGACATTTCAAAACTGAAAAAAAGTTGTTGGAATTCATGAAATTTACTTTCGATTTGATCTTACTAGTTGTTGTTGTCATTTCCAGCTATAGATTCAAGTTCTTCTGGAGTCACCCCTAGATGACCTGGAAATCGAGGATTTCTTTTGTGGAATTCCAATTTTGTCATGAGTAAGGTTGAGTAGAGTCTTATCATTTTACCATAACCATCATTCAAATGGCTCTGAAAAAATATATAATACAAATCATTTGTTTTAATATCCAACTGTGGAATTTCGAGAGAAAACTAGATTAATCTTTTAGAGAACACATATCTGATCAAAAAACTTAAATATACAAATTTATACAACATTTTTCTCTTACCCAAAGTTTCCCAATTTCATCCAAATCTTTCACATGCCTTTGACTATCTACCAAGCATAAGGGATGCCCTTCTCTTAATATTTTGTGAACTACATGGCATAATTTCCAAGCTACTATTTGATCATCCATTGCTGGTAATCTAGAGGCGATTGCCCAGAATGTCTTGGCTCCTTGAGTATGGAAGGTACCAATAATTGCCGAGCGGACATGTTTTTGTTTGACTGGTACTTCATTTGCATTTATGGCCTTTTGAAGAGCTTGTTGCTGTAAAAAATTATTAAAATTAAAATAGTGGATGATACTGTTATAGTTGTCAATTAACCAGCACGATCAAGACTAGAAGCAGGGATAAAGCTGTGCTATATAGTATTGCCAACTAATAATCTCATAAAAACCTCATTTGCAGGTATGCCAACAGTACTTATTCATTCTTATTTTGATCAAGCGTGCAAGTATGCTGCTTAAGGAAGAGTGTGGTATTTCGAGAGAGAATATCTCCCAGGAGCTTTTTGAATAGAATAGTCTTGTTATATCTATATTAAGCTTTCCCAAATTATATATGTGCATAAAGTGTTTTTATGGCTTATATAAATAAAACCAAGAACTATGATCAGTAACAATGTACACAATTTTGGAGTTCTCGGCATTCACTTTAGTTATGTTTTATTTTTCGGTCAACAAATGCGACGTTAAACGTAAAACTGATTCATTTATGGAAACTTTGAAATTCCGATAATCATCAATTTTGACATTTATACATAACTGTCAAGAACAAAATATAGTCTTACCATCATTTTTATATGTTTTGGAGAATTCATTTTCATCGATAGTGAACAGTTAAAAACGAATACGAGAACTGCTGATGAAAGAGCAGTCGGTAACAGGAAGTGTTTCAACAGTTATCATTTGCCAAAATGGACGGAAATTGAGATAAAATAAAAATGGTAAATGTTTATCTCAACCGAGTCATCAATCTTGAAATCTCGGTTTTAGAAGAAAGTATTCACTGAATCAAAATTCAACGACAATTAATATTTGAAGTAACACGTTCGTCATTAATTTTTCTTTCGAAAAACAATCATGAGGTGGCATAAGTAGTAACTTAAATCTAAGAGGTGCCTCAAAAATAAGCGGCTTAAAATTCCCAAAGCTCTAAGACGTAGAAGTGAAATTAATTTCAAATTAATGCCGCCACAAAGACACCGACAACAAAATGATTGTATTTACAGGCGAATTCAAGAGTGATCGTACATAGCTTAATTGTAGTTAGAATACACCAAGGGGAGTTCGAATCGGCACTTAGAATGCAAGGTAACACTATTTTTTTTCGTTATACAGGATATTTTATGAGTTGAGTCAAATTTTCTAATCACAATGACACTTGAATGCATAGACCGATTTCCTCCATATTTCGTATCATAAATAACGTGGCTGATGTTGACAATATTCTTTGTAGACGAAAATAAAATTCTAGGGCCAGACTGAAAAATAAGTTTTTCCTCGAAATAACTAAAGAAGCATGACTTTTCGAGAACTCTTGCACACGATCTTAATCAGCAAAAATTGCCCTAAAAATGATCCTACTGCGAAAACTGATGAGAATATTATTTAAATATAACAAATATCAACGAATAAGCAGGGCCATACTGGTCGTTCAGAAGATTATCTCTGTGTGAAGTTTGTTGGAGTTTGAAAATTTCTTTGTATTCTAAGAAATCTAATTTTCGTACTTTAGATGTCATATATACAGGGTGTCTACTAAAAAATTATCAAACTTCAGTAGGTGATAGTACAAGTCATTTGCAACAAAAAATGTCCTTTAACATTTTTTCGAAAAGTTGATAATTACCGAGTTATTTAACACTTCTTGATTTTACGAAATTTTTTGCTTCTCTCTAGAAAAACAAAAATAGATCTGTTACTCTTACAGCTACATCAAATCTGACCACACCATCAGAAAGAGCATTGAATTTACTATGAAATAGATAGGTATCTATGGTAAAAAAATGTTGTATACCGGGTGTTGTAAAAGGCTAAATGAAAAAATTGTGAAATGAACAAAATTAGTCGTATTTTCTTGTTAGCTGTACCACTGAAAATTGATCGATAAGTAGCTGTTTTTTTTGGTAAAAGCTACTACATTCAACTGGCTTTCTAATGGTATATCAACTTTTGAGCTAACTATTTTTATTCCAGCAATATCATGGGTAAGAGTAATAGGAACATAAGATTCGAAATCGCAAATATATTATATTACTTAATGAAACATGAACAGGAACTAAAAAAATTAATGAATCATATTTTCACGAAAGAGATTCAAAAACTATAACAGATATTCAAAATGTCTTCCTCTTCCTCTTTGAAGTTCAATGTGTTTTTGACTCATTTCGTTGCAACAGATTCGAATCCTTTCAATTAATTCTTCTCGAGTATTAAAGGGAATTCTCTAAACATTAGTCTTTAAAGAGCCCCACACATAAAAATCAAGCGGCGTAAGGTCAGGGCTTCTGGGTGGCCATCTCACCGGCCCGAATCGACCTATCCATTTCTCTCCGCATCCAGTTCTGGACCATTCATACTACTCGGCATCACAAAGGTGATGCCGAGTAGCTATAGGCATTTCTTCCAGAACGTTCATTATTTCAATATTTAATAGATTTAAAAATTCGTTTGAATTGAGACGATCGGGAAGTATAACTGGCCCGACAAGCTAACCCCTCCTTAACCCCAACCACACATTTACTCTAATCTCGTGCTGAGAGTGTGACACAATAGTGCCATGAGCATTTTCTGTATCCCATATATGGGAATTTCTCAAATTTATCATACCAACTTTGTTAAAAGTTGCCTCATTCGACCACCTACAAATTTGCAACCTCACCTCACTATCCACTGGCAATAGGTCTTGAACCTGACTCAAATGGTAAGGATGTAAATTATTTCGCTTGAGAACTCTATGAACCGTGGAATAATGAAGTCTCAATGTAGCACCAATTCTCCGAGTACTTGTTGTATGGTCCTCGCGAACAGCCTGCAATATTGCAGGTGCTTGTCTCCATTGCTGGGTATTTCCACCACCTTTTCTAATTCTTAAACCACTGAATGAACTAGTTTCACCGGAGCGCCTAAACACTTCAACAAATGTCTTTCTGCAAGGTGGGTTTCTGTTTGGAAAACGCAATGCATACTCTCGCACCACTGCACGGGAATTTCCATTCGCGAAGCCATAAACAAATAACATATCTCGATATTCAATATTTGAGAAACTAGGCATGTTTTCTTTTTTTCGAAAAAGAAAATGGAACCGTAAAATGGGAAAATATAAACTTCAATTTATTTATTCATTGTTTATTCCTGTCAAATTCTAAATATTTTTATTTGTTTTGAAATCAAGTAATAAAAGCCTTCTGTGATTTATTATTTTATGATTCTTTTTCTGATTTTCTTCTTCTAATCCGAGAAAAATTAATTATTCCTAGTTTCATAAACATTCAATATCCAGATATGTTATTTATTTAACGCTTATTATTATTGAAAAGTCATTGGTGGAATTGTTTAAAAGCTCCGGGGAAACTAACTCATTCGTGATCGAAGGATACTCTTACTCATGCTATTGCTGGTAAAAAAATAGTAAGCTCAAAAGTTGATATACCGTTCAAAAGCCAAATGAATGTAGTAGTTTTTTCCAAAAAAAAAACGGCTACTTATCGATCAGTTTTCAGTGGTTCAGCTAACAAGAAAATACCACTCATTTTGTTCATTTCACAATTTTTTTATTTAGCCTTTTACAAAACCCGGTATACAAAATTTTTTACCATTAAGTACTTACCTATTTTATAGCAAATTCAATGCTCTTTCCGATGGTATGGTATGGTATGGTCAGATTTAATGTAGCTGAGTAACAGAGTATTCTTGTTTTTATAGAGAGAAGCAAAAAACTTTTGGCATCTTTTATATATATATATATATATATATATATATATATATATATATATATATATATATATATATATATATATGCAAAAAAGTTCGAGCATGAAAAGAAAAGGAAACGTCAACATAATTTGCATCAATTAGATTATCCAATGCACTACAAGCTGCCCATCACATAACAAACATTCTAACAAAGGTCAAGTATGTACTTACGTATCTTTCCTTGTCTCGATATGTATATTCTCTAGCCATTAATTAAAATATCCAATTAAAAACATGCAATTTTTAAATTAAACTACACCATTCATGCATATCTGAAATATTGCAGATCAAATTCAATTATCCAGTCACTGTGCGTCAAGTATACATATTTTTAAAGATAATATTATTTATACTTCATTCCTAATCAAGATATGAACTCTAAAATTACTTAATATACTAACTTGTATGTGATAAAGAATAAGGTAATTAATAATTATCTTGTAGGGATTACCGTCACTCAGAGAATAATGCATAGCATGTATAAGGTGCACTATATATTATAAAACTTTTTCAATTTTGTTGAAATGGACAAACATTCTGTCAAAAAAGATTTGGACAAGACACACGAAATATTTATTATTTATCCAAATTTATTGTATCGCCTTCGAAGTAGACCCCTTACGAATTAATGTCTCATCACCAGTTACAATACATTTACGCCAAGTTATAACCCAATCATCAAAATATTTTTCAAACGCTTTTTCCGTTCAGAGTCAGCCGGAGCCATATCAGGTGAATACGGTGGATGTTCAATGGTTGTTGAATTTGGTCAGAAATTCATTAACAATGATAGCCTTGTGAGATGATGCATTATAGTGGTGCAAAATCCATAAGTGTTCTTTCCACAAATCTGGCCTTTATCGACGATTTTGCTCTCTCAAACGCCGAATAACGCTCAGGTAATATTCTTTATTCACCGTCTGACCTTCTGGCAAGAATTCTGAAAGCACAACACCGCGATAACCAAAGAAAACAGTCAACGTTACCTTTTGAACGACTTTGACGTGGTTTTTTCGGTTTCGGTTCAGTTGAGAGGCGCCATTCTGAAGCTTGTTGACTGGTTTGCATGTCGAACTCATAAACCCATGTCTCATCACCAGTTACAGTACGTTTTATGAATGTGGGGTCGGAATTCACTCGTTCTAGCTTATCTTCAGCGACCTTTACGCGATTCAATTTTGGAGAAAATTCAAGTCTTTTGGAACTAATCGAGCGACAACACGTTGTAATGTATCTGTACTCTATTATACATCACCTATTCACTTTTCAATTCTATGTTACGCGCATGATTTGCTATAGGAATCAAACAAAAAACAAATCTACATTATCACTTTGGACTTGGACCACCTATCTACTATGCAATGAAAAGGAATCTTTCTTTCATTGAATTTGTTCGGGTTATCGTATTACGTGGCATAACATGTGAAAACGAGCTACTCAGAATATTTTAATGCTGACTTCTTAGAATATGAGAAACATAAAATTCAGAACTTTCAAAAACTAGAGAATCCTTGTCAACTCAACCATGAATTATGTGGCGCCTGTTGACCCCACACTTTGCGAGAACCATATGTATTTCAAAAGATACTTTGTCCAGATCAATTCAGTCAGTGGCATATATAGGCCACAGTTATATTTCGAAAGGAGATTCACTCAGACTCATTTATTTAGTTCTCATTCTTTTAACATTCATTCTACAGCCAAATTCAAGTTCAGGGTAGTTGTGATCCCTGCTAGTTGATTACTTTCTGGCAATAATTGGCGCACTGGATGTTTATGTACAAGCCTACGTTGATGATATAGTCATTCTGGTTGTCGGAGATTATAGCGATGTTTCAGACAGACTTCAGGGAGGCTATATCTGCAATTCAGGGGTGGGTGAAGGAGAGAAACTTAGCATAAACCCCTACAAAACCCGTATGGTACCATTTACCAGGAAGAGGAGGATATTTGTTTTCACTCCGACCCTGGGCGGGGTGTTTATTCCGGTTGTGGAAGAAGGAAAATATCTGGGGATTATCCTGGATAAAAAACTCACGTGAAATTCGCACCTGGAAAACACAATACACAAGGCTAGACATTCCTATGGGCATGTCAAACCACCTGTGGAAAAAAGTGGGGTCTTGCCCCAAAACAACTTGAGTGGCTATATGTGATGGTGGTTAGACCACGTATTACGTACGGCTGCATTGCTTGGTGGGAGTGTAGTCTTAAGAAGCAATGCCAACTCAAGCTCTCTAAATTACAGAGAACAGCCTGCATGATGATTACTGGAGCCTTTCGCTCTACACCCACTGCGGCCATGGAACTGATATTGGGCATTACCCCTCTTCATCTGGTGATAAAAGGAGTGACTAGAATGGCTTTCTACATCATCTTTCCCGTAATGAAGCGGGTAACTTCGGCTTTGCGCCTGGCGCCTTACAGTCTGAAATCGAGGACAATAAAGTGCTGAGTATGAGGTCGGACATAGCAACACCTAAAACCAACATGGAGAGGCCATTCCAGATCATCCTTCCCGATAGACAGGAGTGGATCAGCTCCAAGGATCGTCTACTTGAGGGTCCCTGTTGGTACAGGGATGGCTCAAAAACTGAAAAAGGTGTTGGAGCTAGTGTCTATGGTCATGGTGCCGCCTAGGAACAGTCGATCTGTCTTGGTGGGCAGGCGACTGTCTTTCAAACAGAAATATTCGCCATTGACCACTGTGCTAACCTCTTGATTGCGGGGGGATTAACAAATAGGTCAATTAAAATCCTCACCGATAGCCAAGCTGCACTGAAAGCATTGCCATCCGATACCTGTACGTCACTTATAGTGCAGGAATGTCGGTCCACCCTTGCCAAACTAGGAGAGCGGAGCAGGCTCCGTCTAATATGGGTTCCTGTTCTCTCGGGCATTGAAAGAAATGAGAAGACGGACTTATTGGCCACTCGAGGAACTAACCTGGAGTTCATAAGACCGGAGCCTAAGCTCGGAATTCCCCTGGAAACTGCAAAGATGGAAAACAACCGATGGCTGGGTACGTGAGTATTGGATGAGCCTCCCAGGACTCAGACACGCTCGACGTGCCATCAGTGGACCTTCCACTACAAAAGCCAAGGCCTGGCTTAAACTCTCTAGGTTGGAACTGAGAGTTTTAACTGCCATACTAACGGGGCACTGTCGCCTCAGGAAACACCTAAATAAACTAGGATTGATTGAGGATCCTTCATATAGATTATGTGAAGAAGATATAGAAACATGTTTTGTGCCCAGCAGGGGACAGGGTCAGGATGGAAGAACTTGGCTCTTGCAAACTGAAGCTGACTGAGCTCGTATCCTCTACGAGAAGGATGGAGCTCGTGGATGGAATTTAGGGCAGAGTGTGCCTTAATAGACCACTGGGTCGTAGTGGCCCGGCTTCTAGGAAGCTCTCACTCAAATAATAATAATAAAAATAATACATGTGTGCAACATTATCCATCACAAACTTGCACACAAGTACGGACTTCTGAATACGTTCCAGCCATATTACAAGTATCAACCGGCGCCCGTATTGGAAAATAACTCTATCAGATTATACTACGATAGGTCTGTTATCACTGACTGTGAATGGTGACGAATGATAGGCTGGACATATTGGTGTATGATAAGAGAGCCAGAACAGCAATGCTGGTGGATGTCGCCATACCGAATAATAACAACGTGCTGAACAAGTTCCAGGAGAAAAAGTCCAAATACACAGACCTTGCTATTGAGATCAAGCAGATGTGGCACCTCGATAAAATAGATATTGTTCCTGTCATCGTATCCTCGACTGGTTTAATACCCAAAACTTTGCATGATAGCCTTAAGAAATTAGAATTGCATAAGAATACCTATATAGAAATGCAAAAAGCTGTGATTTTTAATACATGTAGGATAGTTAGGAAATTTATGTCAAGTTTATTGTAATCGAGCCGATTCCCTTTGATTGCTGAATCTGGGAAAGGTAAATTATATCCAGCTAACAGCTGAGATAGTGCATAATGCGAAGAAATAATAAGCGAAACTTTACCTTGATCTAATCGGCTTCTGCGGAAAATATTGCGTTTGTTCGTATTTAAGTTTTCCGTTCTGCTGTCGAACAATGCACAGATCTGAATGAAATGAAATCAATTCATATCGCAACAGATGATTATATAAAAAACAGTTGACTACCTAATACGTCGACTCGCATCGTTAGGAACAGTACCTCGGAATTCTCATAACGTTCATTCATTTGAGATATAGGGTGGTTATAATTATCATAATTGATTAGAAATAAAATGAATGTTACTGAAAAATAATATCTAAATAACCCTTTCAGGTTTTGACAGATATAGTTACAAAATATAAGATTATTTTATGATCAGATTTACATTCGAATTTGTATCAAGTGTTCTTGCAACTTTTTTTTTAATTTTGTGTGCGTTATCTCCTTCACTTCACGGGAAAGCTTGTTATAGAGTCTGACACCCTCAGATAGTATGCGTCTTTCCCCCACCTTGGTTCTGTGAGCTAAATAATTCAGCTCTTCATTTCTTCTGGTTGCGTGGTCATGTACTTCAGATCTAGTTGTTAAAATAAAATCTTCATCTTGTATTTCATTGTCGAGAAATTTTCTCACCAATTTCATAGTTTCAAGCTGCCTCAGTTCTTCTATGGTCAAAATGTTTGTTTGTTTATATACTTCCTTCGTAGGTGTCATTGAGGAATTTTATACAGGACCTTAATAATTTTATTTTGGCTTCGTTGCAGTTTTTCATTTCTATTACGTTTCCTGTTGCCCAAAAGATATCAAATAAGTTAACTTACTTTTAATGTAAGCTTCATACACCATTTTCTTCTCTTTCATAGGTAGGACGTCCGAAATTTTGTGAGCTAATCCCCTGTAATAGGAAAGATTCTTGACAAGCTGCCTGATGTGAGGAGTCCACTTCATATTCTTGTCTAACGTCAGGCCGAGATATTTAATAGTGTATTGTTCAAGAATTTTGTTGTTATTTAGATATATGTTTATATTATGTTTTTTGATTTATTCTCGAAGTTTATAATATGGCACTTTTCACTATTCAGGGTTAGCTTGTTTATCTTCGTCCATTCCATCAACCTGTCAAGATCTCTTTGCATCTGTTTTGAGTCACCTTATCATCTTCATTCACATAGAAAAGAGCTGTGTCATCAGCATATATCATAACCTTCCCACATAGTTGTTGCCTCTCAAGATCATTTATGTATAGTAAATATAGATAAGGGCCCAAAATTGATCCCTGCGGCACTCCGTAATATATGTTTTACATTCACTCACTTCATCCCCAACCTTGGTGAATTGCTTCCTATTCTTCAAGTAAGAAGCAAAAATATCAAGTGAACTTCCTGCCAAACCCATTTGTTCCAACTTACGCAACAAAACACTCGGATCAACCGTGTCAAAAGCTTTTTGAAAGTCCAAAATTAAAGCAGTAACACATTTTCCCTGGTCCATTTTTGTTTGTATAAAATTGAGTATATGTGTCATCGCAGTTTTGTACTTCTGTGCCTTTGAAACCCATGCTGAGACTTGCTGAGTATATTCATATTTAGTATGTGTGCTGATAATCTGTCATGCAGGATTGTCTCAAAAATCTTGCTGAAAACTGTCAGGTTCGCGATTGGTCTATAGTTATTCGGACATTTTCATTTCCTTTTGTGCACTGGAGTTATTCTAGCAATTTTAGCTCATCCGGAAAACTTCCTCTCGAAAGTGAGAGTTCACCAACCTAGCTATTATTGGAGCTATTATGTTCTTTATTTCTTTGACTAGTTTCGGTTTAACTTTATCATATCCTGCTGCAGCATTTGTTTTCAGTTTATTTATGATTTTCACGACCTCTTTGGATGTTGTTGGCCGCAAGTACATCATTGCTGATGGAGGAGATTCGTCACTTTTCTCTTCTAGTCTACCAGGATTGTGGCTATTAATTTTCTTTGCTAGGTTTGCTCCTACAGTTACAAAATGGTTATTCAGTATAGTTGAGATCTGTTTTCGACAAGTTGTGACAATTCCATCTTCACTTTCAAGTTCTCGAATATCATTAGCTTGTAGATGTTCTTCGTTCTCAAGATTTTTTATGATTGACCACAGTTTTTTAGAGAGCTCATACTTGAAGAGACTTTCTTAGAGGTGTCTAGGAACCTATTTTGCAGAGTACCAAGCGAATAAAACAATATTAATTTTTTTACCCACCATATATTATATTCTATTTTATTTTACACCTACTCAAAAATAATAAATTATGCAAAATTGAATATACATTAAATAAATTATAAATTCCTATAATTGTCATATATACCTATTAGGAAGTATCTATTCTTAGAGAATTTATTACACTAATATAGATGCATATTAATTCTGCTTAGGTGCAATACTAATTTCAGAAACATTACTAGAAATACTAACAAGCATTTTGGATGTCTAGAACCTATAAACATGCATTAAAAACATGAAAACAGTTCAAAATAATCCACCAAACCAAATTTCTTACTTGAAGTTTGGATTCCCTTGATCTGGACATACCAAGGAGTTTTCCCGAATTAGTAGCTAAAATTTCGAATTAATGCACTCAAAAAAATCATTCATTCTGTATTGTTTTCAAAAGAAAATGTAGAAAGCCAATATGATTATACTATCAATATATTTTGCATTAAATAATTTAAGCTTATATACATAATGTTTCTGTGCTTGTTACTTCAATCTATAGATTTAAACTTGAATGCATGAAATGTACAGATATGAGAAGCAATGCATTTCAATCAACAGTTATATACAGTTAATGAGATCAAAACATTTTTGTTTTCTATTGTTTAGATCTTCTGTGTAAATCATTGAAATGATATCTAAGGAAATCATTAAAACTAAAACATATATAAACACAGATTTTAAGATTTTCCTATGAACTGTTGCCCTATGCAATAAATTATTAATTGAAATCTTTACACCCAATATAGAAATAATTGGAGGGTCCCAAATTATTAAATTTCACTACCAAATGAAGTACACAGGATGTACATACTTAAAAGCAAAGGGCATTTAAAGAATAGTATGTAAACAGCAATTCTAACAGTGCTTATTAGTTTATTTGGATTGGGTTTAGCCCTTGAATATTTTGTAAAAAAAAACGTTTTGTATAGCCTATCAATGAAGCAGAACAAATCATTATTGTTGTTATTGTGTTATGAAAATTGTTAAATAAAAAATTCATGCAGAAAATACACACCTGCGATTTTTCGAACAATTCTCGTTCAACTTCCAAACTAGTTTTTCTGGGATGTAGTACGCGAGGAAGGGACAATGAAGTCATTATTCCAAAATTTGCGAAATCATGTAATTTTTTCTGAAGAATCGAATAAATAAACAAAGGCGACACTACCCCGCCTGTACCTAAATCCAGAAATTGAAGTAGGGTAGGAATTTTAGGTGTTATATTTGAGTCACCAGAATTCTCACTAAATCATTAACGTTTCAGTTGTTTGATGTTGTGACGTTGGTATACATGAATAAGTATTATTTTCTATGAAGAGCATGTATTGATTGACATTCTGTGAATGATTACTAAACAGTGAATGTTATAATTGATTCACGATTCAAAATACACCCCCCACAAAAATTGTCGTATCGCCCTACTTTTACAATACTATATAAACTTTTAGGTTGGTTATTCAAGAGTCGCTTGGTAACTTTCAGAAGTATAAAATAAGAAGATATCATTCAAAAGAGATGAGTTTATGATGGAAAATATCAACAATTTTCGAGTTAATGAAGTATTAAAAAATTCTACTATCTTCAAACATTCGCTAAGAGACCAATCAACTAGCATTGAATGGTTACTAATCATTTTAAAAATCGAGTGTGTCCTCCCCGGGCCCTAATTACTGCCAGTATACGTCTCGGAAGCCCCCCAAACAAATTTTGGAGTCACTGAGTTCCAAATTTCAGGAAGCAGATTTTCTAGTTGTTAGAGTGTTCTACAAGGCATCCTACGTTGATAAATTCGCCACCCCATGTTGTCCCAAAATCCCAAAAAAATGTTCTATGGGATTCAAGTTGGGACTTCTGGCAGGCCATCTTAAAATATCAATTTCGGCATTTTGTAGAAATTCTGTAACCACTCTAGCTGCATGAGGCCGAGCATTATCATACATATGAATGAAGTTTCCGCCAATCAATGGGCCAAAGGGCACAACATGGGGTTCAAGGATATCTGCGATGTATCTGGCCGCTGTCATTCTTCCATTATTCTCTAGGACTAACTCAGTTCGACCATGGAAAGAAATACCTCCCCACACCATTACTGAGCCCCTTCCAAAGTTTTCGGTTTGCCGGATATTGCATTGCTGATACCGTTCCTCAGGTCGTCTGTATACAGGCATGCGTCTTTCATTCGATACTAGACAGAACCTGGACTCGTCGGAAAAGAGAACATTCGACCATTCTGAAATACCCCAATTTGTATGTTCCCTCGCAAACTGAAGTCTTGCAACTCGATGCTCTCTGGTGAGACGCGGGCTGGTAGAAGCCACCCTTGGTCTGATATCGTCTTCTCTGAGCCTGTTCCCAACAGTTTGCAATGAAATATGCACATTTATGGAAAGTGCAAGTTCATTTTGTAGCATTCTAGCCGTACAGTGCCGAACTCTTAGTGTAGTTAAACGAAGCCAACGATCATCAACTGGTGTTGTTATCCGATTTCTTCCCTGTCCGGCCCTTCTTCCATATTCCCCTGTTTCGTGGTACCGATTAATTGCTCTTGAAATAGTGCTTTGGTTAACATTCAGCAAGTTAGCCACGTAACGTTGGCTTCGTCCCTCCTCAAGAAGTGTTACAATTCTTACCACTTCATGATCACTCAAATAGTGTCCAGGACGTTCAGCAGCCATTACAATAAATTCAAAAATTCGAAAATCAACAAGAAACACAGAAAACTTGCATTAATTTAGCTTTAAAACTGAAGAGAAATTGAATGAATACTGATAGTCAAACAAACTCATTCTTGTTTCAGACGTGTTTGAGATCATATGGAAACAGATGTTACTACATAGATAAGATTCTTTCCTCCTCATATGTCCAAAAATATATGTTGACAAAGAAACTGCGATCGAGCTGTAATGTCCAATTTTCAAGTACTTTCAAAATACAGTTTTCTCAACTTTATAACGTACTTAATCAACAAACTTTTTCAAACAATGAATCTTCAGTATACCCCTCATAGATATATAATTTACCGTTTTATTTCGTATTATCATTCTATTTCAAGTGCACATTTCGATTAATTTTCTGTTTATGGAGAAAGATTATCCAATATTGCATCAATCAATCGCCTATGCTTCTCAGAGAATTCCATAGGCGTAGGCATACGTTTTTGTCTCATAAAATTCGAAACAAATTTTGATTATTATTGATTTCAAGACTTAACATTGTTAAACTAAACCAGAATATGTTTTGAACCGAATAGTCACACCAGGTGGCTTAAGGAATCCCAAAGAATATGTTCTCAAATCGTAGCTGGTTCCGCTTTGTACCATTTACTATATCTTATAGACATTGATCGAACCTGTATAAATATATATGAATAAATCGGCTTCTAGGAAGCAGTTATCTGTTGTGCAGAAATATACTGCAGATAGGTTACAGTTTGACATCAACAAAAACTAGCAAATAATGCAGTGATTTTCAAGAATTACCATTCTATATGCTTTTATACTTTCCTGTCTCTGTTGCATTCATTGGACATCAAAATTAGTTTGAAATATACATTCTGTCACAAAGTATTTATTTCTTATTCAAATTTATTGTATCGCCTTCAAAGTAGGCCCCTTCCGAATTAATACATTTACCCAACGTATAATCCAATCATCGAAACATTTTTCAAATGCTTTTTCCTGAATTAACTTCAGTTCACGCCGCGAATTCTCTTTTATATATATTCTATCGATTCAAACCGGTTACCTCGATATGGCTGGATCAACATCGGCTAAATACGGTGGTTGTTCGATGGTATTTATTGAGTTTTTCGTCAGAAATTCATTCTGGACCTTGACTTTTGATCGACAAAGACGTGCTTTTTCCGATTTCGGTTCACTTAGAAGGCATCATTCCGAAGTTTGTTGATTGGTTTACATGTTTGCATCTCAAACTCATAACTTCAGTTGAAGATGTTAATGGTCGACCAGAGCCAGAAAAGTCTTTCAACATATCTCGGCTGCTGTTGAATGCACTGCACCACTTATATGCATGTGTTTTTGATAAAGTCGATTCACCATAGGCCTTTTGTAACATTTTTTCAGCGATTCGGCACACGATATTGCATTTGCAATAGCAAATTTGGGACAAATTCTTCGTTTGATATTTTTATCCATTATAAAAATTGTGAAACACACTTGTGGGAACTGACTGAATTGAGCACTATGAAGAAACTAAATTATAGATGGCGTTCAAACTCGGCGTGAGTATATAAAACTGTTGTGCCAACTTAACATCAACAAAAATTGTGACGATCGTTTTGAGCAAATTTTTTGAATAATCAATTTCCGGTACTTTTTGCAGAATATGTTGTTGGTGTGAAAGTGTGGGAATACTTCCACCCAACTAGTTTTTGTAGAAATCCAAAGTTATGTAAGAAATTGCAAACAAAACATCAAAATTAAGAAAAAAAGTTTCGATATGTCCAAAACGGAATAGAAGGGCGTCACGAAGTGTCTGTCGGGTTAGATTTCGAAACAAATCTTTTGAAAACAGGACGTCTGGTCACGTTAGGTTTATATCAAAAAACGTTCACAGTAGTTTTTTCTTAGGATAATCAACTGCTGCACAAATTGCTACCTCTTCGTTTGTAGATGCGAGAGAAATAGCCATCCAATAATTTATAACTTCGATTTTGAACTGATTAATACAGAATTTTATTTCATATTCTAGTGAAGAGAGAACTATTGAATTGTATAACTTCACAATGTTTTTGGAATTCTGCTATGTTCATGAACAAGGCATATTGTTTGCTTCGATCCGGAAAAGACAAGCTGGCTAAAGTAGTTCATATACATAAAAAGCAGCACAAGTCAGACTGGTCAAGCTATAGACCCATCTCCACCTTGCCAAGGATCTCTAAAATATTTGAAACAACACTGAAAAACAGATTAATCAATTACCTTGACTAACTCAATACTGAATGATAGTCCACAATTTCAGCAGGGACAGGTCAATAGTAACAGTGATGGCGAGATAGGTAAAGTACATGGTGAGCTCTCTGGATGATAAATGTCAGGCAGAAGTGGATTACTGAAATCTTACCTAAGTAGAGTATTGACCTCATATTAAGACCTACCATGTTCCTAGTCACAAGACAGATTTCAGAAAATGGCATGGAACGGTTTACTATCGTCACCAATAGGAATTCAGAACCGGCATACCACAGGGTTCAATTCTGTGCCCTATACTGTTCATCTTGATGTGAAAGCAGGACGAATCTGCATATTTGCGTGTGGTACTACCTTCATTAACTCCTCTAATACCAGGGAAAGTATGTCCATACATGCGGCGAGTACTCTGAATGATGCCCAGAAGTGGTTTGAAGCAAACGGATTGTATCTTAACCTTGATAAGAAGCAAAAACTGTCTCTAGGTGCAGAGCATAAGCGATCCAATAATAAGGGTGGTTGGTTCTAGAGGAATTGACAACATGGAAGGCTCACGTAGGGGATAGTATCAGGAAATTATCTACTGCAATATACTCAATAAGCCGGATTCGTACGATTGTGGACGAGAGTGCCGCGCTCATACTATGCACATTTCCATACTATGGCGACATGAAATATTACTGTGGGAAGTACAGTAAGTACAAAAAACTGACGATTGCAAATTCTTTCAGGTCTTTCCAAGAATTGAAAAAATATTTTTGAGTAGAAATGAAATGAGAATTTGTTATGCTTTATTTTATTCCTATAATTTAACATTTTCTCCCATATTTCACCACATATTCGTCGGGATTTATATATCTTTATACTCAAAAACGTTTAATTCAGAATTTCAGTCATTATCTAATCGCTGCCGAGCATGTTTTTTGCTGCCAAAATTAATTTTCCTCTTCTTGAATGTACTTTCACCCGATGGTCCATCTAAACTTTCTACAGTTTTCTCCTTGAATTCTCTCACTACAGGTTCAGGTTCATAAACAACAGGCGGTTCATAATATTCTTGTTCAGGAAGTTGCAAGTCAACCAGAGGTCTGAAATATTTTAAGAATATGATATTTTTGAAATAATTTTCTTTCAAATACCTACGTTTCTTTGACTACTTCCCACTTTCCATAAGGACTAGGATTTCCTGGTTCAATTATTGGAGCATAAATTTCCTGAGGAAGATCTTCAACTCTTCTTTCCTTCAATTTTTCCCTTGCCAAACGAGCTCTTTCTTCTTCTGCCTCTTGTTTCAGTTCTTGCGCTCTGTAAGTAAACCGATTTGATTTCTAAAATTGGGTAAACATTTATTTCTGGTTTGGCATATACAATCTTAGAACACTCTGTGCTGTGTATTTCAATGCCTCATTTAATTCTGGAAAGAATAATTCAAAGAAAAACGCTGAAATAGGTGGATTTTTGAGTCGACAGGGACTGTTTTTAACGTTGATTCGGGCAAGTGAATTCGAATTCAACCTCTGCATACCCCAAATCAAAATTTATTATAAGGAAAGTGGGTCGAGTGCACTTCATTGAAAAAAAACTTATTGTATGCGGAAACTCATGGCGGTATATTCTAGTGATAGGATAAAAAGAAGAGGCATAACTTTTTATCCGTATCGCGAAACTTTGAATTTAATTGCTAAAAATGCTCTCCACCCACATCCATACAATGATACAAACGATTTTTGAAGTGTGCAGGAAAATTTATTTCTGTTCGTTAGCTCTTTTTCCATTTTCTTTCATCTCATCAACATATTACCTGAACATTTTGAAATAGTTGGGAGTAGATTTTATACGCTATGAATAATTCTTATAAAAAATAACAAATCCGGATTTACACACTAATAGCGATAAATAGATAAAAGAGGCCAAAGAAGGCTTATCAAAAAACATATATCTGAAAAGTGGCAGTTGATTTAACACCTACTTCAAGCCTGTAGTACCTACTTTATCAACCTAACTTCATTAATCGACTAACAGTGATAGAAGAGACCAAATGGAAGTAGACTGGTTAAGGATAGTCCACAACACAGCACTGACACAAACCAATTTACATTTACGCAAACGAATAATCCAATCATCAAAACTTTTTATTCGGCAGGATCAAACATCGATATGGTTCGAAAAAATTTGAGAGGCTCCACAAACGCTTCAGTTATGTACATTCACAAAAAGGAACTATCTCCCAGAACATATTAGGATGGCAAATTACACATTTCCACACAAAAGTTCTGTGAGATTTCTTGTTGTCCTAGATATATATAGGGGTTTCACCCCGACGAGTTGCCCAATATCGTTCACTGAAAAGATATAAATCCACCACCCGGTAATTAATACCATTGCCAGGCAATGATTATAATCAAAACATATCCTGGAATAATTATATATTAGGATAACGTTAGTTAAGAGAATTCAAATTTTTCCCGGAAAAATCCAGTGTACGGAACTCCAAATCCGATCGAATAGAATACTGCTCTGAATATAAATATGACAAAAGTGTCATTAATTATATTACATTTATATAAACAAAAAATAAAATATGAAATGAGATTCAAAGTCCTTCAATTCGCAGATGACATATGTGTATATTCGGCAGGATCAAACATCGATATGGTTCGAAGAAATTTAAGAGACTCCACACAAATCCTATCTCAAAGTGTATTGAGCAATTGTCGTGCATGGTTAATTGTCTTCTCTTGACAAAATCCACCAAGTAAATCAGTGGTGATGTACATTCACATAAATAGGAACTATCTTCCCAGAACATATTAGTTGATGGCAAATTACACATTTCCACACAAAAAATGTTCTGTTTCAACGAGAAATTTCTCCAATTTTCATTACAAATTCAAGAAAAAGACGAAGTGTCTTATGTTTTATAAATTTCCAAAATTTCTTGAAGCCATGAATGGGGAGAACTATCAAAAGCCTATATATATATATATATATATATATATATATATATATATATATATATATATATATATATATATATATATATATATATATATATATATATATATATATATATATATATATTTAAAACATAGGTATCGTAGAAATTTTTGCTGAACCCTTTTAAGTCCTTGATATTGCACGAATAGCGAGGCGACCAAATACATGACCCATATTCTAAATTACATCTGACTAGGCAACCGTAGAAATCCCTAACGTCGAAGGGGAGAACTCAGTTGCATTCCGGGTGATAAAACCAAGTATCTGGCATGCCCTCGCAGTGATACTACGAAAATGCTCCTTGAAGTTCAACTTAGGGTCAAGAATGATACCTAGGTCTCGCACATGTTCCATATTTTTAAGTTTATAATCATTTAACGTGTAATTAAACACTAGAGGAGTGCTTGATATACAAAAATACATGATGCCACACTTATCAATATTGACATTCAAAGAATTTATTCAATTCCTCCTGTAAGGCATCAGAAGATCCACGAACGACCGAAAACATCTTCATGTCGTCCGCGAATAGCAGAAACTTGGTGGTAAGAGCAGTTTCTATGTCATTAATGAAGATATTGAAAAGAAATGGCCCCAAGTGTGACCCTTTCGGAACACCAGATGAAGCTGGAAACTTTCTGGAATAAAATCGCTGATATCTTACGATCTGTGAACGGCCGTAAAGGAAACTTCTGAACCACCGAAGGAGCGAGCCTGAGATGCCAACGGCCTCAAGCTTAGCAATCAGAATATTAAGGTTGTCCCTATCAAAGGCTTTTCTGAAATCAGTGTATATTGCATTTCATAGAGATTATATACCTACGATTTCTCGATTGAGAAGCGGACACGTGCTTAATCCTGAATATCTACACAAAATAAATAGGAAGGCTGATCGCTTGTGTGATTGTGGAGAAAGAGGAACACTAGATCATATGATCTTTTACTGTTCAAGTTATAGTGATTAATGCAATTCCTAATTTCAAAAAGCCAACTTATATTATATATAAGTATATAAGATATGGCAATAATTTGTCTTCAGAATTACCTACTAAGCATGGGGTTCCTCAAGGAACGGTCCTAGGACCTATAGTATTCTTATTGTATGTTAATGATATGATAAAGTGTATAAGACATTGTGAAATTACTGTTTGCTGATGATACTATGTTGTTCATTTGCGGAGATGATATCGAAGAGATGACTCGTAAAATAAATGAGGATCTGAGTTTGCTGTATGCTTGATTGTGTGATAATCGATTAAGTGCGAATATTGATAAATGTGAATATATGATTGTAGGAAATAGGTACAAATTGAATCAATTGAACTGTGATAATGTATCTATGAATATAGATAATTGTAAATTGGATAGAATCACAGAATTCAAGTATCTTGGTGTAATATTAGATGAATGTCTCACATTTAGATCCCATGCTGGTTATATTAGAAATAAAATATCTAAAAAGTTATACCTCCTAGGTAGAATTGGAAAGTCTCTCAGTGTGTTTGCGAGGAAGTCTCTGTATAATGCAATTGTTCAACCCCATTTGGAATATTGTGACACTTTATTTATTAGTTTGCCAAATGTTGCAAATTAACAAAATTCAGATTTTACAGAGCAAAGCCATGCGGTTGATCTTAGGGTGCAATAGGTACACTCCTATAAATTTGATGTTGAATGTTCTGAATACATATTATAATAATATATAAGTGTCAGGCAGAGATTGTATTTACGAACGATGGAGTTCATACATAAAATGAAAAAAAACAAATTACCATCTTATTTGCGTCAGGATTTGAAATATGTGAATGAAGTTCACTCATACGCCACAAGGTCTAGAAATGATTTTCATATTGATACTTGCAATACTGCAAGAGCAATTGATTCAGTATAATAGTTTACCTGAAGAAATTAAAAGTTCTGAAAAATTTACCGAGTTTAGGTTATTGTTGACATATCAAGAGTCAATTGTAGATTATTGTTAGGTATATTTTTATGTAGTAAGAGACTAGAAAATTTTCACAAAATGAAAGGATTTTATGCATTTACATTGTATGTTATTAGCATTGCTAAATAAACGATATTATGAGTTTTTGTCAGCTATGATCTTGCTTAATAAGAAAAAACAATCGCTCAAGAATAAATTGATAATTTTCTCCTTAATATATTCAAATTCAATAGTTAAATACCTTAGTAATCCTTGCTTCCGTCGTTCTTTTTCAGCTTCATCGAGCTCTTTTTTTGTCTTGGAATAACTTGCTTCCCTTTGTTCTTCTAAACTCAAGTAGCCTTCTGTTGGAGGTTCCCATACAGTTTCTACAAAACAATTCATATGCAAATGGCCGATTGATGCCTCCGTTACTACGAGATAGTTAATCATGATGATAATAAGAAATTGAACTGTGTATTATAGTATCAAAAGAGTTGATTGAAATTCAGGATTGCAGTTTTGATCTCTATCTTCAGCTGACAACAAGTACTGCACTAAAGTAAACATAAACAGGTAGATACAAAATTAATAAGGGTGCAAATAAGTGGTAATAAACGAATTATGTTGAAAACAGGTATTATTTAAAGATATCAAATATAGACGAATAAGCTGTCGTTCAGAAGATTATTTCTATGGGGAGTTTGTTGTTAATATACACTATGAAAATGTTGGTTAATAAAGGCTCAATGGAGATCCCATGGTAGACCGTGAGGTTGTTCATACAAGTTGTTATTTACATTGAGGTGACAATTTTGCAGCCATTTAAATGAATTGTTTAATTTAGTTATGGTATTTGAAACTGATCGGGCATTGAAGAGTATATTTTTGAGTTTAATAGGAAAGTACAAGCGAAACACTCATTTTGAGTGTCTAGCCTCTGCTATCTATTGTTTATTTAGCATCATAAGTATGTAGGCCTATATTATAGTTATGCAAATAAACAATATTATCATTATTATATTTAAATAATTCAGTTGTAGGTAACTTGGGCAAAAACATGAAAGCATTTTGTCCAATTGGATTAACATGTGATTTGTTCAAGATGTCTGAGACCAATGGAAGGCATTCATCTCCTGGTATGTTGGAAAATATGTTATCTATATCATAACTAATTAAATATGATAAGCAGTGTGATTCATGAACAGCCCATAATGTAATTTGATAAAAGAATTAAATCTTGTATTAAAAAATTTCACAACTAAATATTCAATATAAAACTCAATTCAATTAACACAAAAACTGAAACAGGTTCATACCCTAATCAAATCATATTTAATTAGTTTGGATGTAGATAACATGTATTCTAACATCCCTGGAGACGAATGCCTTCCATTGGTCTCAGACATCTTAAACAAATCACACGTTAATCCGGTTGTACAAAATGATTTCATGTTTTTGCTGAAGTTGTAGCTACAACAGAATTATTTCAAATTCAATAACAAATTTTATGAACAACTTCACGGTCTACCGATGGGATCTCTAAAGAGCTCTTTACTAGCTGAGTTTTTCTTGGCGTATATTGAAGATATCATATTCAATTCTTCCAAATCAAAATTATTACATTTTTGGTATAGGTTTGTGGACGATAAACAAGAATGTTTTATAGAAACCACTAAACAACTTGATCAAGTTTTAACTTACATCAATAGCAGTGATCCCAAAATTAACTTCATAATAGAGAGAGAAGTCGATAATCTTATTCACTCTTTAGACCTAACGATCACTCGTAAAAATAACACATCAAGTTATAATATATATCGAAAACCCACCTGATATTTGCATCCCTTATGACTCTCCTCACCCAAAAACTCATAAATACACTACGTTTAATTCAATGATTTAAGGGCTTTCTCTGTCATTACCAAAGAAAATATGTCCAGAAAATGTCAGCTATTAAAGAAATAGCTAAGAACAATGGTTATCTCTCAAATTTAATAAACGCAATGATCAGAAAGAAATAAACACAAATAGCATATTATAATATTTACCCACGCATAGAATCAAGTAATACAGATAAATACATTTTATAATTTGGCCCTATCAGCGAAAATATTACAACTGCCATTTCAAAACAGCATAAAAAAGTAGCTTTCAAAACCCACATGAAACTCTCCCGTGAATTCTCCAATAGCAAAGATAAAACTGATAGTTCTGTTAATACTGGAGTTCATGAGTTGTCCTGTATGGATTGTGAAGGCGTTTATATAGGTCAGACTGGTCGTTGATTCAAAACTAGATACAAAGAGCAACAATCAGATTACGATGATTAGAGAACCGACGAATCTTTCGCTTCATATTGTATCGAAAATGCCCATCCACCCATAGATCAACTTCAAATTATTCACAGAAAACCTAAAGGATAAGTTACATTTCTTAGAATCCATCGAAACTCCAACAAATTCCTCCGTAGAGATAACCTTTCGAACGACCAGAATGGCCCGGTTTATTCGTCCATATTTGATATCTTTAAATATTACCTGTTTTTAACATAATTTGTTTATTACCTCTTAATTGCACCCTTATTAATTATGTATCTACCTGTTTAGTGTATGTATTTTAACTTCAATTCAGTACTTGTTGTCAGTTGTTGTCCTGAATTTAAATAAACTATTGTGATAGTATAATACATAGTTTAGTATAATTTCTTATTATCATAAATTCATATGCAAGTTTATTGTATATGTTATATAGTAGTAGTAGTAAGAGTAATAGTACCTTCATTAAAAATACACGCCTGTCAGCGAAGTATCGTGACAAGTAAAACAATAACAAAAATAAATTATAAAAACGAAATAAAATAAAATACAGTAGTTTGTACAATGGAAGCAGAGTAACAATGAGCATCAATACAACAACAAATAGGCATCCATATTAATCCCACAAAATCAGTTCCTCTAGAAAATCATTCAGATTATAAAATGTTTTGTCAATTACAAATTACTCAATTTGATTTGTTTTTATTATGTAACATTTTAAAACTGTGGGGTGATTTATTCCAAACTGTCACTAATATAGTAGATACATTCTTTCTAAAATAGGAAAGAGCCACCAAATTGTTTTTGTACTTCCTTTCATCAAATAAAGAAAAGTTGTTCAGTACAAATAATGATGATTCATAATTATACAGTATAAGCTCTTTATTCGAGGGGTATATGTTCCGTGAATACAGAAACCGAGGATATGGAATGGTAATTTATATGGGATAGTAGACAAAATAAAAAAAAAGGTTAAAAAATCAATTTAATTGAAGTTTTCGACGATATGCGACAGATATTGTCGCATACGTTAAGGTTGATGGTAGGCAATAAGAACCACAAAGGGGCTGAGACACGGGGGGCAGCTTGTCACCGCTTTTATTTGATGTGTATGTGGAGGTAGCACTATGACAATGGAAAAGAAGTTGCCGAGGATTGGGCATCCCGATAGTAAATGAACATCTTTTCACTCTAAGTTTCGCGGATGACCAGGTAGTTCTTGCGCAGAATTCATATGATCTGGAGTACATGATAAAGAGACTCTACGATGCTTACAAGCAATGGGGACCTCAGGTAAGTCTCAAAAAACGGAGTATTTGGCAGTAAACACCGATGCAAATTTTGAAGTCCTGATAAATGTTGAGGTGGCAATCAAGCAAGTTAAATGCTTCAAACACCTTGGAGCCTTGATAGATAGCGAGGGTCTAGGAAAGGAAGAAGTCATGGAAAGAATAAGAAGTAGTAAAAAGATCATTGGTTGCCTCAATAGCCTGTCGTATGACAAACATATTTCCAAAGATACGAAAAAGAGACTAGGAAATGCATTGGTTGAGTCAGTCCTATGTTATGGTTCAGAGCTCTGGACTTTGAATGCCGATTTGAGACGGAAGGTATTGACGGTTGAGATGGACTATCTGACAAGAAGCGCGGGAATATCACGAATTGAGAGAATACAGAACACCCACATAAGACAGATTAGTCGTATAGTCTCAAGTGGTTCGGACACGTTTTGAGGATGCCCGAGAACAGATGGCCGAAAAGAGTCTTTCAATGGACTCTTCTAGGACACAAGAGGCGAGGAAGACGTAGAAAATCATGGAGTGGGGGTGTGAGAGAGATGATGGCGGCCCAGGATCTAGAAGAGAATGATGTTTTCAACAGGGAGGTATGGCGACGGCAAACGGGAAGACGTTAATAGAACGTATGTAAGTTGAAATGTTTAGATACATTGACTTAAACCCGTAATTCCTATTCCGTTCGCAATTTCGGCAATATTTGCTGTTGAAGTTCTTCGTCATTTTCCGCAGAACAGGCCACAGTTTTTTTCAACATGATTTCAATATGTATGGATTCAGTTCTTCAACTGGTTCTTTTATGTTTAAGATACATTTTGTTGCGCCAAATTTATATTTGGATGCATAGTTTCAAGTTCGCGATGGGGTCGTGGGTCATTGCCCAAAACCAGAACAGCTTCAAGGTCTATTTTTAAGTTTCAATTTATGAAACAAAACAATTCCGGAACTAGTCATAAAAAATAGCCACGCTTTCTTATTAGCACCCCAAAAAAACTGAAAGGTCGTTCTTGTTTTATTATTTTAAATCGCGAAGATCTGTAAAGCATCAGTGGTTTAATGACACAATCTCCAGATGCATTAGAACATAGCAGCAGTGTTTGGCATTCTCTTTCAAAACAGTGCAATTTAGTGTGCATACTTGCTCAGGATTGAGTCCTCCATCAGACTCTAGGTTTGCAAATTTTTCTTGATACTTTTCTGCTGCAGCAGTGTCTGTTTGTATCCTACATCGGCTACTAGGTTTGCAAATGCTTCAGGATATCTTTCTGCTGCAGCAATGTTTGCAGATGCAGCTTTTCGAACGATTTTGATGCTATGCAATGATTATTACACCTTGAATTTATTGATCAAACCTTTCGATGTTTGTAATCCTTATACCACAACTAGAACCAGATTATTTAAAATGTGTGTAAAGACGCTTTGCACTTCTTCCGGGTAATTGGATAGCTCAGAGGACTTTTTTTGGTTTCGGTGTTCGATTCATTATGACAACGCCACCTCCTTTTTTTCTATTGCTGGATCAACTTGAAGCTACCGATTACCTTATTGTATCTTAGGATTTTTTTTAAAGGAAGGAGGGACGTGGACATACTTTCCTCCGCCCGTCCTTCCTTGACCTTATAGGCCATGGATTTGTCCTATACGACACTTTTCCAACAGAGTAATTTGTGTAAACCAGATAAGGGACAAACACAACACCCAGGCCTTTACTGGAATCGAACCGGCGACCGACTTCTCACCACGCCACGGAGACGATCGAATTGATTCGTTTACATTGAATGAGCGTGATACGGATGCAAACGACCTTCCAAGGCCTAAACGATCAAGTATTTCTATTTTCACTTGAAGCGGTACACTGATTTTTCGTGTTGAAACTCGTTTTACAATTCTTTTAGGCGACATTATAAATTAGGAAGACAACTGTAAAAACGTATTACTTGATTACTTATAAATTATCATTATTATAAATTACTTTATGCATTGAGTATTAAGGTCGATTGACTCAAACATTTTGTTTGTTTACATTCCCAAAAAAAAAAAAACGGCCGCGGCGAAGGCGGCTTATGTCAAAGGGAAAGTCTTCATTCGCGAATATGGGAATTGGTTGCAATTTTTTTATTCGCGAATAGTGAAAACTCGAATGTAGGAAGCGCGAATAAGGAGTTTTGACAGCATGTGGATATGCAGTGAAGAAACAATAGAACTAAATAAATCTTCTTACCATTTGTAACAGTATTCCAGTAGTAAAGATGTCCCTCTTTGGATTTCAACTCGTGCCATATTTTCGCACTCCCTTTAATTTCCAAATTTTCGTCTTTTAATTTCTGATTTATTGCGATAGAAGTTATATCTGCGTTATTCTCAATGTCTTTCTTATAAGCTTCTAAAGCAGCTTTCTCCATCTGTTTCAGAGATATATTCATACATTCTGACTCCTTTTGTGCTCTGAAGCTATTTTTCGTGATTGTTTTCAACCTCTTCTTGACACTCTCTTGATGTCTTTTACCTTTTTCGTGAAATTCTACACTCTGTGAATAAAAATTAGTGTTGAAAGGTGTACGAAAAAGAGATACGTTTATGTAACAATTGCAAAAAATATTCGGAAACCAATGAAGAATTTGAAAACTGCCAGCTTTGAATGCAATGATGATACGGGTATTTCAAACAACAATATAGTTTAGAAACGCCAAATATTTAGATTGGTGAACGACGTTCAAAAAATGTAGCATCTTAAGGAAGTATACAGGGTGTTACATAATGGTATGTTACCACTTGAGGAAGTAAATCTATGTGCAATTTAAAGAAAAAAGTTCATATAAACATAGGTCCGCAAAAGCTTCGTTACGGAGCTACAGGGTGTTGAAATTTCCGGAAAAAATCGGTTTTTTCTTCAAAACTCCTACAATCAATTTTCGTCATCTTCGTTCAATTTAGAAACTTTTTTGAATTAAAGCCTACTAGTCTTATTTTTTAATTAGAAATGCTTTCAATTCAGCAAATGCATACAATGGTTTAATAATTTTTTGCTCAAGAACGGTTGGAGATACAAAAAAATTACAAGAGTCAAAAAGGTTTCTAAATTGAACGAAGATGACGAGAATTGATTGTACGCTGATCAGTGGCGCACTGCAAAAAAGTTTGAAAGGGCAAAAGGAGACATGACCTCGGAAAAGAAAACACCTTGTGAATTTCAGTAAAAATCTAGGACGTGTAATGACGGAGGCTGCAAAAATAGCTTGCATTCCAAATTTGGGCTGAATATCTCAAAAACTCCAGGAGTTTTGAAGAAAAAAACAATTTTTTTCTTAAAATTGCACGTAGATTAACCCCCTCGAGTTGTGACATATTATTATGTAACACCCTGTATATCATCTTGATCAATGAACTTGTTCCTAAAATGCTTCATCATACACCGCACTAAGAAATTTAAGCACAGAATCGAAAATTCGAAATTTATTCAGAAGTTAAGATATGTTGAAAAGTTATGTATCCAGTAATGCATCAGTTGTCTAACAATAAAGAAAGGAATTTGAAATATTGAACTTGTGCGTTAATTTCTAAGAGCAGTTTAGTTACAGAAAGCTAGATGTATACAGGGTGTTTGAAAAAGACACGGTAATATTTAAGGAGTTTAGTATTGAAAATAATCCGCCTTTAAAAGTTTTCAACACCCCCAAAATGTTATCTCAAGCGGTTTACGAAAAATTAAAACTTAACTGCATCTTTCGATTAAACTTCAACACCTTATAAATCGGTAATGAAGTATTTGCGGGCCTATGTTTATATGAACTTTTTTCATGAAATTAC
This sequence comes from Cryptolaemus montrouzieri, assembly GCA_013387265.2. Lineage (NCBI taxonomy): Eukaryota > Metazoa > Arthropoda > Insecta > Coleoptera > Coccinellidae > Cryptolaemus > Cryptolaemus montrouzieri. Next base: position 111,386,236 of record JABFTP020000021.1, read on the forward strand.
TTCGGCAATCACCTCCTTAAATATTGTCCTAACTTTTTAAACACATTGATTTAGAAACACAAATTTTTGTTCTTTTATGTATCACATCTCTTTTCTTGTCAACTTCAATGTAATCTACTTAAATCTTTTGATTTTCCTTTTGATCTGACATATGTAAACTATATCTAGAAATTACCTGAGATAGTGCATAATGATAAAAATGATATCTAATTATCATTTGTTACTTACCGGTCTGTTATTAGCTATCCAGCATTTGCAAAACTCGCAATATTTTCTCTCTTGTGACACCCAATAGTCAGCCCTGGTAAAGAAAAACTTCATTAACCATAAATTGCAAGAAATTAGGAAAAAGTAATTCAATTGTATGTGAGAAATATATTTTTAACTTACATGATTGCACAAAATGAATAATTTGTTGCACAATCCCTCAATGAATCCACTATAAGACAGAGGTGAACATCTTCATCGAATGAAGACCTTAATATTACGTTCCCCAAAAAAAATGTAATTCATGCCTTGGCATCATTGAGATGAAAATCAATGTAACAATTTTTTTTCATGAAGTACTAGACATGTACTATAGTTTGTGTCATACAGAGATTTCAGTTTCAGGTCGTATTTTTTTTGAATTGTACACCTTATATATTAGGTGTATCCGTTGAAAACCTCCCTCTATTGGTAAAAGTTTTAAACTAAAGACTGAGCCTTCATGACCAATATAAATGAGGCTTAAAAATTAGCACTGACATCTGTCAACAATATAACGCACAGAAAGGTTTACTTTTGAATCAGTTCTATTGGAACAAAGAACGCGAAGCGTTATTGTTTTGTTTTAATTCAAAGAAAACTGCCCCGAATCTCATAGAATGTTGATTGCAGCCTACGGAGACCATGCTTCATCGGATTTCACTTGTGAGGAATGGTTTCGACGTTTCAAAGCTGGTGATTTCAGTATAATTGACAAAGAACACTCAGTATCGAAGACACTGAACTATAGGCTTTAATAGATGAAAACCCATACCAAACTCAAAAAATGCTTGCAACAACACTAAACGTGGCTCAGTTTCGGATATCTGAACGTTTGAAAGCAATGGGTGAAGTAAACAAAGAAGGAAAATGGGTGCCGTATGAGCTTAAGCCGAGAGACATCGAAAGACGAAAAACCATTCGTGAAACGCTGCTCGCTAGACAGAGAAGAAAGGGATACATTTGGACAATCCCAAGCAACGAAAGACCATTTGTGACCCTAGCCAACCATCAACATCGACTCCAAAGCGCAATATTCATGGAAAGAAAGCAATGCTCTGCATCTGGTGAGATCAAAAAGGAACCAATCACTATGAGCTTCTCCAACAAGGTCAAACAGTCACAGGAGATCTCTAACGAGAACAAAAGATCCGTTTAAGTCGAGCACTGCACCAGAAGCGGCCAGAATACGAGACAAACTAGCACAAAATTCCGCTGTTGCATGATAAAGCTCGTCCGCATATCACAAAGGCCGTCAAAGAAACACTTGAAGCGTTCGATAGGAAGCTTGAAAAAATGCTACGTATTATTGCAGCAGGGAATTTTGAATTCTTTAACTGTTCAAGAAATGCAACATAACATATAAATGTTAAGAGAAATGATAACGAGAGAAGATATTAACAAACAGAAACAATTAGCTGAAAGATATTCCTGTCAATTAATATGTACTTCTATATAATCGATATGTTCCATGTTCAAAATTATCTCAAGGACGTTATACTGATTTTTTTGCTACTTGATAATAATTATATATAAAAACCATGTCAGACGGATATAAAGCAATGTTTGTTCCAGCAGGAATATAAAGATTCTAAGTCACTTGAAATAAGTTTGCAATGTTATCGAAATGTAACGACATATTTGAGATGTATCGAAATAATAAATCATAGCAAGGTAATATACCTATTTAAATCTTTTAATACGTCAACAATCCAAGTACAATAAAATAAATTATTATGTAATACAACTACATTCATAGAATTACAGATATATTTAAAGTACGATAAAAATTTGACACCTAAAAATACTGGCTAGGATATAAGTTTTAAAAGGTAACATTGGTCAAATTCGAACTATTAAGTCTATTTGTGACTAGATATGTAAAATTACATTTAATAATACTATATAATTGGAGCCGACTTCCTTGATATTTCTTACATGACTTATTTTCATAATACCAAGGTTTTACTATCAATTGGACATAAAAAATTGCAAAAATAAAAATATATACTAAGAAAATGGGAACAGCTCTTGAATTTGTGATGTGGATGTTCTATTGAGATTGAGCAAATAAAAATACTATTAGTAATTATTAAAATAATCAAAAATTATATACAAGCACTGTATTTCATAAATTAATATAATCAAACGGTACAATTATTAATGATAGTTCTGATGGAGAACATTTAACAATCGAGTGAAGCATAGCACTCAATAAAATTTCAATAATCCCTTCTCAGAAAATAGTATATTATGCTCACGCAGAGAATCTTATATACATAAAGAAATATATAAGATGTGATGAAGATATAGATGCTTAAGAATTGTGATTTAGCTATGAATAACTGTGATACGAACAAAAGAATCAACATCGTCAACCAGCGTCACAATAGAAGGTGTACAAACAGACTGCAGACAGTATTGCATACTGTTCCATGCAATAACATTCTCACAATTCTAGTTATCCCTAATATGGCCTCCTTCTGACCGCTGGATATCATATGATCCTCCAGCTTCAGCTGTTTTGTATTATCCTCAAGATGAGCCTACACCAATCCATTCACCGAAATTATTAGAGGTAAGATCGTGATACCTCTCAACACAGCGTATGACTTGCTAACGTTATCATCCGCCGGTATGCTGATATCCACAAGTATTACCGTTCTTTGTTTTAGGTTAAACACAGCTGTTCCGGGTCTATTACGTGTCACAGGTCAATCAGACATTAGGTGGTGTCCCAATAAATCCCATGAGTCATTCTCCAATATGGGTTTAGGCTTATGCAGTTACGATGGTTCACGTGCTTTACAAAATCCTAAATTGAAAGCAATGTTTTGAAGATATACCCTCGTAAGCACACTTCCGGCATTTGTCTTATGGTACGTCCTGCTCAGCTATATATTTCTATACATTTAGGTAGGAACCTTGAAAAGAAAAGTCTTCCCTTTGTTTCGGAAAAGTAATTCGCCTTAAGAAGCATGTTTATCATGAGATTACCGAACCTCTGTCTTTAATAATAAATTTGTCTTTCGGTACTGCAGTTTCCCTACTCAACTAAAGAAAGCAATCCACAAGAAAGGCCACCAGGATGATATTAATAACTACGGACCAGTTGCACTGCTGTCGAATATTGGAAAAATATTTGAGAAGGCACTTAATCGTAGAGTCGTTGATTTTTTCGAGACACATAAGCTTCTCACTGAATCTTTATCAGACTTATCGATTCTCTCAATGATAAGAAACGTATAGTCTTGATGTGTGCTGATTTATCTAAAGCCTTCGACATGGTGGATCATGATATCCTCTATCAAAAACTGAATAAACTGGGAATAAGAGGCTTGCCCCTGGAACTCATTAGGTCCTATCTTACTGGAAGATCTCAAATTGTAGTTGAACGGGATCCAGTTACGGGTATGTTGATCGAGTCAGATGAAGTGTCGGTCACAAAGGGGGTGCCTCAGGGGTCTGCGCTTGGGCCGCTTCTTTATATCATGTGCACTAACGACTTGCCTGGAGTACTGCCTAATAGGGTTGTTCAGTTTCCACGTCAGTTGTGTTGTCTGGCGACGACAGAGGCATGGAAGACACGATATTCGATGCTGTATCTGAGCTCCTCCAGTGGTTCGACTCAAAATGAATAATGAAAAAACGCAGCTCATTGAGTTCGGGTACAGTACAGATTTCCTGAGTACAACCTACACCATAGAATCAGAAGCATACAAAACACCAAAACGAGTATGTTTTTTGGTAGTCCATGTCGACTACAGACTGAGCTGGAGAGATCACATAGGTAAGGTGACTGGGAATATGGCAAGATACGTATATGCGCGCCACCAACCTTCATTATTTTAAGAGGAGATCAATCTTTTTCTTGGATAGCCACCAACCTACATTATTTTTTGAGGAGATCAATCTTTTTCTTGGATAGCCACCAACCTACATTATTTTTAGAGGAGATCAATCTTTTCCTTGGATAGCCACCAACCTCCATTATTCTTAGAGATGATCAATCTTTTTCTTGGATAGCCACCAACCTACATTATTTTTAGAGGAGATCAATCTTTATCTTGGATAGCCACCAACCTCCCTCATTTTTAGAGATCAATTTTTTTCTTGGATAGCCACCAACCTACATTATTTTTAGAGGATATCAATCTTTTCCTTGGATAACCACCAACCTCCATTATTTTTAGAGGAGATCAATCTTTTTCTTGGATAGCCACCAACCTCCATTGTTTCTAGAGGAGATCAATATTTTCCTTGGATAGCCAACAACCTGCTGCTCTCCATTTTATGTGCTAGCACATTACTATAAAGATAAGTCCATTTCTTAAAGTTTGTGAAGCCTAGATATTTATTAAATATATAATTTTAAGTAAATTGTGTTCATTTCATCATATTATCTAAAACGACTGAGCAGAGTAAACCACAACGTGTGAATCTTTTCTAATTAAAGTATTTATTATTAGTTTACATTCTGTTAGTAATTGGGTAGGTTACAGGAACATTCTACGAAGGGTTGAATATTGCTGCTCTAATAAAAACCTTCAAGCAATAATCAATTCCAGAATGTATTTTCTAATGTTGTGAGATTGATGAAAATAAAATTAATTTATTCTCAGTCTATTATTCAAGTACACAAATGGCTGCACGCAAGTATTATTTCCTCACAGCAAAAAATTAATAGATCCCAACAGTTATTTTTCCTAAGAAAAAACAAAACATGCGAAAATATTTTTCTTTGGTATGATTAATTCGACAGAGTAAGAAATTCCATTCTCGTGTTTCGTCACTCATTCAAAGTTCTCTCACGTATTTTTATATAACTCTAATGTATCTACGACATCAATAAAATAGAATCTGTTTTTCTTTTTAAATGGATGGTCTAAAATATAAAAATAGATTCCGTGTATATGTCTGAGATTCATTGAATTCGATATCTATTTACAATATCACATGAGAAAAGACTTTGTTTTGATAAACTCTATCTAAACAAACTTCAGGAAACACAATACAGCAAATTGATTCAACAATTTACTCTATTACGCCTTTTTATGAACCTATGCTGTCAATAGATTTAGATTCTTTGTATTCAAAGTAAAATGTTTCGTGGGACGGAGACTTTGTTTATAATTGTGTACTCAACATCTTAAGCAAGGTACAACTTTATGCGAATTATTGTTAATTGAAAGATTTAGAGAAAACTCTATTTCTAACGCAACAATGTTTGAAATCTTGCATACAGTTCCGACGTAAGTTCCAACTATTTCTTTACCTTTCAGAAAATCAAGAATGGGCTGTGATATCAAAAGTTCCAGCCTTCAGAATAACAAAGCCAAAAACGCAATGTGGAAACAAACGAATGAAATAACACAGTTGGTACAGATTTAGAATCCTCATCAAAGTCCCTAATAGGACCTACAAACGGATTTCCCTAGCATGATGCATCTGCATCTCGAAAATAGATTTGAGAACATATTTCGATAGAAAGTTGCGTGTTTCTTGCGTAAATGCCAGAATTGGCACGGAACTGCCTCTTATTTTTATTTGCAAAGTACAAAAGCAGATATCCGTTCATCAGCCAGGTCATTTTCGTGAATTTATTACATCCAGTGACGTTGCCGTCTGGTCAAATGGGTCCTCAATTTCCACAATGCCTTGCCAAGATATTATTTCGAATGTTGAAGGTGCAACCGAACGAGTGCACAATTCATTGATCAGTTTTTTTTTGGCGCGAAACTTCAAGACGCTTGTTCAGGATTAATTTTGATTTATAATTTTATAGTGAGTTATGAAATAAAAAAAAGAGAAATTGTCAATATTTTCAATATAAATTTGAAAAAAGTCATTTTACATCCCGCATTTTAATTAAATATTTATGTGTCCTGTTTGATTAAACATTTTGGTCCTTTCGAGCCTCAGAGAACCTATTCCAGCTTCTTTGATCTGTCGCGATCGAAATGTCAGTGGAAGAAGAATCTCAGGGGAAGAGGTCGAGAAAAAATGCGGGTATCCCGCCAGAGCGATACAGTCCACCAGTTCCACCACTATTCCGTCGAAGTGAAGAGAATTTAGTTTCGACGAGAACTTCAACAAGCTGTAATAAAAGAAATTGAACTTCAAAACTTGGAAGAAATTAATAGATTGAAGAACCAAATGGATAAACTAAAGAAAAGGAAATTGAGCGTCCAATTGTTTTAATATTAGCACGAGCTAATGAGCGTCATTAGAAATAGAGAAATGCTTAGAAAATGCCAGCTCAAAACGGTCGAAATCTCCATGCTCAAGTATACTTAGTTCAGATGATAATGTGAAAGTTAGTTATTGGTTATTCCAAGAAGAAACAGTTAACACTCAAGTTCAAATTGCGGTTCCAGAAAAGGAATATTTCCAACCATCTGATTCATCAGATAGAGAAATACAAAATTCTGCTCATGTATTTCAAGAACTGACAAATGTTTTGAGGAGTCTAGTGAAAAATGATTGTCACGTCACGTCATCCAAACAAAATATGTCTTGGAAGAGAGATACCAAATTTTTACGGAAAAGTAGAAGAGTGGCCAATGTTTTCGACTTTATATAAACGTTCTTCAGAGCTATGCCATTTCAACGACGAAGAAAATATGATCAGACTTCAGAAAGCACTGAAAGGTGAGCCTTTGACGCGGTGAAATTTTTATGTGAATGTTATACTAGATATAGAAACTTTAATTAATCAGGCTAGTTCTTTGAAAAATGTTGATGCTGAGGATCAACCAATGGATGGAAAAGGCTACACAAATAGTACCCTTATGGTATGCTCAGCATACTTCCCTTTGACTCGCAAACACCACCTCCAGGAAGAACTACAGGAATTGATGAACAACTATAAAGCACAAGACTGGCCACTCGTCGTTGGGTGTGATGCCAACGCTCACCATATTCTATAGGGAAGTCGAGGCAACAACATCCGGGGAGGGAAGCTAGTCGAATATCTCTACAGCACAAAAATAACGATTCTTAACGAAGAATGTGAGTTTCGTCACATCGAATAGAAAAGAAGTCTTGAACCTGACTTTATACAGTGAAGAATTCACCCCCAATATTCGAAACTGAAGAGTGACCCCCCAAAAAAATCGATTAAAACCGATATCAGGAACAACTATAGGAAATAGTGGAACCGACAGCTGAGACACCGAGAAACATCAAGTATCTGGAAGCTGCCGTTGAGTAACTGCAAACAGCATCACCTTGGCGTACAATAGCAGTTGCCCTATATAATACAATAGAGGCAGGAAGAAAACCATATGGTGGACAGCAGAGCTCACTGCCTAAAGGATGAAAAGAAGACGCCTCCTAAGTAAAGCGATGCCCACTAGCACAGAAAGCGACAACTACAAAAAGGCCCAAAGAGCATACAAAGGATTGATCAAAAAATCCAAAAAAGAAGCATGGAAATCCTACTGCGACGAAATAGAGGGTGTATCGGAGGCAAACCGTTCTCGAAGTAACCTCTCTGCAGCAGGACCGACGGACATCCAAAGTCTTGATACACCGGAAAGAGTAAAAACAGACGAAGGATGAAACACTAAGACACCTGGCGGAAGTTCACTTTCCAGGTTTCCTCATCGACAACACAGCAATCCAGAGCTCAAATGGACATGCTGACAAAGCAAACTGGAATACAGCGCCAATGGTAATTACAGTGGAAAAGGTTCGATGGGCAGAAACTACCTTTCCACCATATAAAGCATCAGGAGCACACTTAATAAAAAGAATGGACCAATTTGTTATGCACTTAATTTACGTCTTTAGATTCTACCTATACTTGGGATACGTTCCGGCCCCTGGAAAAGGGTTCGGGTTGTCTTCATTCCCAAGCCGAGTATGATCGTACATAAAATCGGCAAGATTTTAGACCAATTAGTCTCACCTCCTTCCTACTGAAGACTAAGGAGAGACTAGTAAAAGTGTGTACTATCTCCTATGCTCTGGAACCTCGTGCGGTGGGTTATGCCGACGATCTCGTCCTCCTTGTTCGTGAAAAACCCTCAGCATCATATGCGAAGTTGCGCAGAACGCTCAGCAAATGACTGAACAATGGTGCAGAGAGAACGACATGTATGTTAATCCAAACAAAACAGACATGATTCTATTCACACGAATAACGAAATTACCGCCTTTCAAGGACCCATTATTTTTAAGGAGGCACTAACACTAGTGAAACAAGTGAAATATCTACCACACCACACGCCTTACTCATTCCACAGGCCCCACCTGGTTTACAGACGGGTCCAAAATGATGAGTGCAGGCATCGGGTATACCGCCCGAGGTCATTTATTACGTTTTCTCTAGGAGACTACGTCGCCGAAACACACGCAGAAATATTCGCCATTCTCAGGTGTGCACAGGAAAACTTACACAGGAACTACAGAGACATATACATCTACATATGCTCTGATAGCCATAACGTCCTTGGATATCTAAAAGATATGCCATCCAAAACCATGTTTTGGAGGTATCTCATTCGAAGAGGCATGCAAAAGTGTATCGATCTTCACGGAGAATACTTTGGAAAACAATAAAGCTATTTTTTCCTTAAGTTACTTGTTTTTTATGTCAGGCGCAAAATTCAGAAGGCAACCTACGTACATGTAAGCGAAAAGAGCTAAATTCATTTGATGAAGTACAAAATGAAACAACTATTACATACAAATAACAATTCTTTTATGTCCAATTGAATATTGTGCATCAATCGGCCCAAAATGTCAATAACAATTCAATACTCAATCAGCCCCAGATCTACAATTTCTCAGAATCGGGGTCGAAACTTGGCACCTCCTCCAGTTTTCAAAATCAATGAATTACTTTAATACATTGGAAATACTTTTTGTGACTTGTGACTGCATCAATGAAAACCATCAGAGGTGACGTTGGTAGGGTAGAACTGTTTCAATTTCTTTATGGAAAGTAATGTTAGACGGATGTCTTTTAGGTTTTGCATAATGATAATGTAGAGGGCGACACATATCAAATGTCAATCTGAAAATTAACCTCCACCTTTTGTTAGCCTTATCTAAAATGTGTCAACATTCTTAGTAGTGGAGACAGAAAATAAATGACACTCCTCTGATTGGGTGTTAATTATTTCTAAAATATGTTTAACGGTACTTTCAATAAAGAAAACAGAAGATCTGTACCCTCCACAAGTGCTGCCCCTATTAGATGTGCCTTCTGCGAGAAAAATCAAGATACCTTGGTATCTTGGTTTGCAAATTACTTAATACTTGTCTCGAATTAATAAAATTTAATTCCAATGAATTCCACGTAATTATTCTATGTGGAACATAGAACTCGCAGAAAAAGAGAAAAAGAAATCTTGTTACACGGACTCTTCATTAATAAAATAAAATTATCATAGTGAGCTATCTAAAATATACATCTTTCAAGGAAAAACAATTATATACATCAATTTAATAAAGTATTGAGTATTTATACTATCCTCTGTTAGACTCAGGTAAGTTTGTTCACAATTAGTTGAGGAAATTGGTATCATATAATATCACAGATAAAAGTACAATCAGACTACAATAAGGAATATGTTAACAATTAATTTAGGTTACAAGGTTTACGAATTTCGGAAAAATGCGAAATAGTTGCCTAAGAACGAAAAATTAAGAATATATGTACTTTGAAAAGTTTTCATGAAACGAAATTGAAATCAACGTCTTAGTGCTAACTGTTTTGTGAATGATGAACGTTGAAACAAATGGAAAGGTGAATAATTCCTAAAACAGATTATTTTGCTCTCTTAACCTAGAATTAATACAAAAGTGATATATTAGGTTTATCTGTTGAAAACCTCCCGCGATTGATGAAAGTTTTAAACTAAAGACTGAGCCCTAGTGACCAAAGTAAATGAGGCTTGAATGTAGCATTGACATCTGTCAATAATATAACATACATAAAGGTTTACTTTTGCATCAGTTTCATTGTGTTTTAGAGCGATTAAAATTTCTAAATTCGAGCCAACAAAGCAACATTTGTGCGAAGCGTTATAAGTAAATGAGGCTCTGTATATTCTCATGTAGTTTTTTAGGATTTTCAATTCTCTATGCATTACTTTTTTCGATTGAAAATCGGATAACGAATAGATGAGAAAATTAACATTTTATGTTTCCATCAAGTAACCCATGACTGAAATGAAAATCGCTTTACGAATCTACACCTAGAACACGTCTTGCGACAAGGTCAATTTTCAACTAGAAACCGCAATAAGTTCAGAAAATCAGTACGTACTGAACAAAGTATCATGAATGTTTTAGGGTATGTACAGGCCGTTAAATATATCTGAAGCTTCCCCTTCCCTTAGATAGATAGGTTGCGCAGAGGAGTGCGCCTCTCAATAGTTAGTTCATCAAAGCTCTAGCGGAGTGAACATCGTGAAATACACACGGTCCCATCACAGGATTTGTAGGTCATATTGAAAAGGTTTTAACTGAGTGCAAGTTCCTGATAAACTTCAAGATGTCCTTGATCAGAGTGATCAATATAACATATATAAAAATTTACTTATACATCAGTTTCATTGTATTTTAGAGCGATTAAAATGTCTAACTTCGAGCCTACAAAGCATCATTTGTGCGAAGCGTTATTGTATATTGAACACAATAAATTAAAAAATTTCGATTAGTACACTATGTCGCATTTTTCAAATACTAAGGGCACTTACAATTTGGTCACTTCTATTAGAATAGGATAATGAATATTATCGTCGAATTCAACATTATCTAATAAAGCTAAACGTTTGGACCAGACAACTTCATTATAGTTGGAGATCTTCTTACATGAAAACCCTCTTTCTTCCGATTGAGCTATAAAATTTCCCAGCGTATTACCACGTTCTGGAGCCATAACCAAAGCTAATCCCGAAGCACTCAAACTCCTTCGCAGACATTCTATCAAATCGTTTCTTGCATCATCAAAGAACAGACAATCAGCACATAAAATAAGATCATACAAATCATCTTGGGAGGAATCATTCCATTTGAGAACTTTACAGTCGATAGGACAGTCAAATTTGTTGCATTGTAAAGTCGTTTGGACGTTTTCGACGGATATTTTGTTGCCGTCAGTGACGGTAACGGATTTTGATCGGCCATACTTGGCCACGTACAGTCCGGCAAGACAAGACATACCCCCTCCGAGTTCTAGCACCGTTTTATTATTGAATATGTCTAGATTATTACATACGTAGTAACTGAGTGTTTCCTCCGAAGGCCATATGCAGATATTTCCTGTATTGTTGAAGCCCATGAGATCTTCAGCCGAAAACGTGCGATTCCGATGTCCCACGTTCACGAAATATCGAACGTCTTCTATTTGAGTTGAGTAGCTGTACCAAGTGCGTTTGTTCAGTTGATCTAGTAGGCGGGGATCTGTCGAGATAAGGGGCACAGAAGGAAGCTGTTGCGTTTGAAGGAGCATGAAAGAAGATATACGTCGTACCGAACATTCGTCCGTGGGGCTTGAAGGCTCACTTCCGGTTGGGCTCTGTAGCAACAAAAAGGCTTATTCTTGCGAATCGTTCATTAATCAAATTAGATAATTACATAGACGTTCTCGTACACTATGTTAAGAAATTAACGCACATATGCATTTCATAAGATACTTTGTCCAGTTCAATCAGTGAACGGTTAAGCGGTTACCATCAGATAAATGATATATATATATATATATATATATATATATATATATATATATATATATATATATATATATTATATATATTGAGACAAGAATTATTCAAAATCCGTAGACCAATGAATAATCCTTCCTGACAAGAGCTAGGTCTGTCTGCCATGCACGCAACCCCTAAGAGCCACAATAGTGCAACTAAGCAGGATGCCGAGAAACGAAGCGGCAGACTGCAGTTTTGACCTTATTAGGAGCTCATCAGTGTCGCATATCGATTCTCAGCATCCTATCAAGCTACATCGGGGTACCCCATCGATTCCAGAAAGGACGCACCTCGTACATACGTACGAGAAACGCCCTCTATGGATCGAGACGGTGAACCCGCTACCGGACTTCGAGAAAGATACGAACAATAACAAACAGATGTGAGAACGTTAAAAATTCCAACATTTGGGAGACATCTTTCGCCGGTCTGTGAATCACATCAACGGTACAAAATGAGCAAAATAATATCCTTAAAAATGGTGCTCTGAGCCCCTGTTTCCGAGATAAAACCTCCCGTCCGTAAATACTTGATGAGACAAATATCTTCCGCGTTAAACTTCGCGAGGAGTCTACATATCGAGAAAAGAAGAATTATTCAAAAATCCGTAGATCAATGAATAATCCTTCCTGACAAGAGCTAGTAATAAGGGCGAAATAGTGTACTATTGTGGCTCTTGGGGGCTGCGTGCAATGCAGGCAGATTCGTACGTATGTACGAGGTGCGTCCTTTCTGGAATCGATGGGGTACCCCCGATGTAGCTTGATAGGATTCTGAGAAGCGATATGTGACACTAATGAGCTCCTAATAAGGGCGAAACTGCAGTCTGCCGCTTCGTTCCTCAGCATCCTGCTTAGTTATATATATATATATATATATATATATATATATATATATATATATATATATATATATATATATATATATATATATATATATATATATATATATATATATATATATATATATATATATGACTTTCTCCGTTTTAGAAATGTGCATGTGTTGATGAAAGGATAGCATTATGAAGTAAATGCCATCCAAGAGGTTTGAACCACTATCCTGAAGCGCAATTCATATTGAATTCAATAAACTGGTTTCACAAAACAAAAGTTCTGTTCACTTCGAAACAAACGATGTAGAATATATCAAGAAAATCATAACGGATGTAGCCAGACTCTCAGAAATTCAGGCTCTCATCATATCTCATTCGAAAAAGATATCCTGAAGCATAATTTTCGCTTTCTATTTTTGAACGCTAATTTAAATTCAGGTGTCTCCGTTCATTGAGGTAATTTATTGGCAGTCTCTGGGCCAAGTTTATATGCCAGATTTTGTCGTTCCAAAAATATAAACTCGTTCATTTACAAATTGTCCATTGTTGAGAATTAAATGAGTTCATATGAACTCGGAAAAAATTACGTAGGTCTTATGAACATTCGATAGACGCAGAGGTTTGATTTTCTTGCCAGACGTGTATTTCTAGACTGGTGAAGTTTTGATGTCTACTCTAGTTGAGATGAAATGTAGATGAATCATTATTTATTTTTCTTATGACTCTATATGATGGGCAATTTGAATCTCGACGAAACTTTGAAGGAGAACATTTTGTCAATAAGGCATCTCAAAACATGTAACCCTAACTCTAAGATTTTATATGACACTCGTGTAGTTTTTTAGGATTTTCAATTCTCTATTCATTATGTTTTTTCGATTGAAAATCGGATATCGAATAGATGAGAAAATTAACATTTTATGTTTACATCAAGTAAGCCATGACTGAAATGAAAATGGATTTGCGAATCTACACCTAGAAAACATCTTGCCACAAGGTCAATTTTCAACTGGAAACCGCAATAAGTTCAGAAAATCAGTACGTACTGAACAAAGTATCATGAATGTTTTAGGGTATGTACAGGCCGTCAAACATATCTGAAGCTTCCCCTTCCCTTAGATAGACTTTCTGATAGGTTGCGCAGAGGAGTGCGCCTCTCAATAGTTAGTTCATCAAAGCTCTAGCGGAGTGAACATCGTGAAATACACACGGTCCCATCACAGGATTTGTAGGTCATATTGAAAAGGTTTCAACTGAGTGTATGTTCATTCGTTGTGTACTTCACCGAGAGGTCTTGGTTGGGTGAACTGATCAACTTCAAGGTGTCCTTGATCAGAGTGTGAAAAATATGAACTTCATAGAAACTAAGCCTCCAAAAATCTCGTTTCTTTGAAATTCTATGCCAGGATATAGGGAGCCTCCATGAAAACTTATTGCTACATACTGAGGTACGATGGCTTTCTAGGGGAAATTTGTTGTCCCGTGTATTTTAACACCACGAAGAAATACATTTTTTACTGAACACAAACCCCATCTGTCTTCTGTATTACTGATTTTGATTAGCTTTTGAAGTTGGCTTATTTAAGTGATATTTTTGAGAAAATCAACATCTGGAATTTACCCATGCAGCGCAGTGTTTTTGATATTTTTATGTAGAAAAGAAAACTGATGCAATGGTAAGAAAGATCACTCTGGGAAAACAAGTAGAAAATAAAAATTACGAGCCGCTGGAAAGATTATATACATTTTTGCGAGATAATAAGAAAATCATATCTGATTTCACTTAACATCGAAAGACAAATGGTCCAGTATTTGAATGCATTGAAGATCCGCACAAGAGAGTATTTTCCACCTTTGGGCAGTATGACTGGATAAGTGATCCCTTTAAAACTGATGCTTTCTACACTACCCTGAATACCATTCAAAAGGAGTAACTCATTGAAATCTTATGTGATCCCACGCTAAAAAATAAATATTTGACTGCTGGTACTACATTTTTGGATTTCTGGATCGGTATTGGGAAGAAATACAAAGAACTGTTAAATTTGTTGTGTTTTCCACCACTCATTAATGTGAAAGGGTTTCTCAAGTTTAACCTATCTAAAAAGTAAATCTGGAAACAAATGGAATATTGACGATGATTTAAGATTGATTTAACTAAGTTAGTTTTGATAAACTGTATAAAGGGAAAGAAGCTCACACTTCTCACTAATCTCTCTGAAAGTAAGCGAATTTTGTTCTTTAAATTTTGTGTGTATTTGTTTTCATCGTAATAAGAATGTTTGTAAACAATATCTCTTCGTTTTTATTCAAACATGGTAATTGAACTTCAAAGATTAAAGCTTTAAGATCTGTTCAACATTTTAGTTATAGTTTACTTAGTATCGGTAACTGGGAAGGGTTACCTAAATTGTTTTGTGGGTAAAAAACGGGTACAGTGTCCAAATAATTTTGAGAAACACTGATTTAATGGAAAGATTATTGGACCCTACTTCTATGAAGGTACTTTCAGGAGAATCTACACTTTGTAGAAAGTGTTATTTCTGGAAAAAATACACCTGCTTATGATTATCACATAGTTACTGAATTCCACGACAAAATACTAATTTCATCGCAAATGTCTCTCCCGTTATGAAGTGGCCTGCATGTTCGCCTAATTTTTTCTTATGGGAACCTTAAAAGATATTGTGTATTTAAGTCAACCAAATGAAGTAGAGGACCTGACGACTGAAAAGAGAAATGCCTGTCACAAAAATATCGCTACTATGACTACTAGTACATGAAACCTGTTGAGAAGATTTGAAGCATACGCTGCTGCTAAAGGCCAACAGTTTGAACATTTATTGAGGTTATCTTTAAAATAATATAAACTCAAATATTTAAGGATTAGTCGAATTTTCCTAGACGGCTTGTTCACAAAAAATTAATTCCAACTTAATATATCATCAGGTACGTTTCTCTGAAAATTCTAGGAACGATCATTTGAAACTAGAGTTCTGTAACATACGAGGAATCAATAGTAACATCAATGCCCTACATTACCATCTGGAGAGCGCTAAACATATTAGCTTTAACGGAAACACAGATCAAGCCCTCAAGTAGTAGCATCCATCTTCTATACCTAGGCTAAGAACTACACACAAAATTTAGGTTCAAACATGGTGTATGTCACAGGAAGGAATCCCTTGAAACGGATGATTTTGATGTTATGTGGTTCAAAATAACAAATAAAACACAAACAAAATTTATCTGCTGTCTTTACCTTTCAGGGAATGATCCATCCTATTCCCGTTTGTGCGATTTACTCTCTCTTAAAATCGTTCACAATACCACATGGCTTAAATTTTCGAATAGAACTGATGATGCTGGTCGAGAGGCCGATCATTGGCCTTTGCGTGTGGCCTTGAGCAATTGGCTATGGAACCCACCCACATTCCTGACGTTGAAGGTCAATACGCTAATATCCTCGATCTCTTTCTCACTACCAACCCTGATTTTTACACAATAAAGGTTCATGCTCCCTCAGGAAAATCTGACCATGAGCTTGTAACGGCTTATAGCCGTCTCACAGCGACACCACCTATCACTTTACTACCTCGCCTAGTCTGGCACTATGATTCTGCTGACTGGGACGGGTTGCGAACCTTTTTTCAGGTTTCCCTTGGAAAGAACTTTGTTTTGTAGATGAAGATCCATCAGAATGCTCCGAGAGGATAACCAAAATCATGGAATGGAATTGTTCATTCCCCATTCTATCAGAAAACACAGCCAAGATGGTTTAATGGTAAGTATGCAGCTGCTGTGAAGACCAAGAAGCTGGCATATCGCTAATGGTATCGAAACTCTTATCCTGAAAACAGAAAGGCGTTTATTTCAGCTCGTAATTTATGCAATCTTGAAGTAACAGATGCAAAAACTGAACATACAAACTAGATAAGAACTAAGTTTGTTAATCATCCTAGCTGTTCTAGATCCTTTTAGGCATTGGCCAAATCTGTTGGGGAAACTTTACTTCCAGCTCCCTCCCTCCCTTGACTAGGGAAGACGGGTCTCTGGTCATTACGCCTGAAGAAAAAGCAAACCTTCTCACAGGGCTGTTTGCTTTTAATTCTACTTTGGATGAGGGAAATAAGGACCCCCCCGTTATTGCTCATGTCGGGTCTCTTATGCCCAATATTGTTTTCAGGCAGAAGACAATCAGAAAAATACTGCTCAACCTCGATACTAATAAAGCAGCTGGACCTGATGGCATACCTTCTATCGTTTTGAAAACATGCGCCTCTGAATTAACACCTATTCTCTATAGATTTTTCACTATCTTCTATAATGAAGGCATTTGTCCTTACAACTGGAAAATTTCCGGAATCCAACACATCCCTAAAAAAGGGAAAAAAACAATTCCACCCAATTATAGGCCAATATTCCTTTCACCTATGATCTCTAAAGTGATGGAAAAAGCAATCAATTTTGAGCTTATTAAATATTTAGAATCTTTTGGTATTATAAATGACCGGGCAATATGGTTTCAGGCACCAGAGATCAACAGGAGATCTACTTGCGTATGTTACTCACATGTAGAAAAGTTCTATTGAGTCTTTGGCTGTGACTCTCGATATTTCGAAAGCTTTCGATCGCGTTTGGCATAAAAGTCTGCTTAGTAAATTGTCCGCATATGGTTTGTCCCAACGCCTATGCCTATGGATTTCGAGTTTCCTCTTCAATAGATCTATGTGTGGTCGTGGATGGGGTTACTTCTGACGCACTTGGCATTAATGCTGGTGTGCCTCAGGGCTCCATATTGGCACCAACTATGTTTTTGCTTCATATAAATGACCTCCTTACTGTTACAGGTTGTAAACTCCACAGCTTTGCGGACGACAGTACACTTCATACATCTTCTTGATCCGTAAAACCCCTGTCATCACAAGACGCGAACGAAATACGAATCCATCAGTACAACAAAGTCAATAGTGACTTGAAATCAGTTCTTGATTCGAAATCTGCTAACCTGGTAGAGTTCACTGCTAGTAAAACTTAAGCCTGTTTATTTTATAGGTAGATGAACAGCACTGCACCGGATATAACGATGGCGAATGAGACAATCTCACTTACTTCCTTCATAACAATGCTTGGAGTAACTATCGGCGACAATCTATGATGGCATGACCATGTTGTGAATATTGCTAAGTCAGCGTAGAAAAACTGGGATTTCTCTATCGCGCAAAGAAATATTTCACTTCGAACCAATTGCTTACTCTCTATAAATCTCAAATTTGTCCTGTTATAGAGTAACCTACCTTGAAACTCCTGGGCTCCATCCAAAAGAGAGCAATTCGGTTAATCGGAAACAATGCACTCACAGATTCCATTCCACTATTGGAACATAAAAGAAAAGTTGGTGAACTTTCTCTTTTTTACATGTACTTTCATGGAAGATGCTCTGAGGAACTTTCTACGCTTGTTCCACCGCTTGTTTCTATTTTAAGGCAAACTCTTGCCAATCACCCATTCGTGATTGAAATAGAGACACCTAGGACGTCTCTATATCTGAATTCCTTTTTTCATAGAACGGCAAAACTTTGGAACTCCTTCCATGTCCATGTAACGTATTTCGTCATGACTATAACTTGTTAGCATTCAAGCGAAATATTAACCGTCTATCCTTTTCAGGTACTCGCGGTGTCGTCAAGACATAATAGGATTTGTTTCCTTACGCGAGTAACTTTCAGAAAAAAAAATCTGAATGTTAATGAACAAGACTCTGACTACATTAGTTTGGAACACCCTGTATTCTAAACGAACAGCCAGGAAAAACTAGTATAGTTATATTTGCCTAATAATATGTTGCTCTGGACCGGTCCAATCGGATGTCAAAGTGTGTAATATGTTGGAAATTCGCAATATAAAAATTGGGTCAGCGTCGAGATTTTATAACAATTTTTATAGGTGCTGTTAACCTCGAGAACGTGGCATGAAAATATGTGAATCGAATCGATAATTCATCTCTACTACGTGCCATGAAACGTAGAACTGGGAAAATAAATAAGAAGGGAATTTTATTTACATAATAAATATTTTATGAAAGCGATTCTTCTTTACCAAACAATAAACATTTTCAGAATCTCTATCAAGAAGTTGGATTAATTCAAATTAAATAATAGCTCCGGATCTATGATTTTTAGAACCGTAGTAAATAGTCCTCAATGGCGACACCTCAAGTTTTTAGACTAATGACTTTTTCAAAACGCAAATTTTTTTTTGTGATTGAAAAAATGAAATACACAAAGTTTATCTGATTTTCTTAATAGTGTAATGTATCTGTACTGTTATACACCGCCTATCACTTTTTTCAATTCTATGTTACGCCTATGATTTGCTAAAGGAATTAAACAAAGAACAAATCTTCATTATCACTTCGGACTTGGACCACCTATCTAGTATGTAATGAAAATGAATCTTTCATTCACTGAACTTGTCCGGGTTATATCATATTACGTGGCATAACATGTGAAATCGAGCCACTCAGAATATATTTATGGTGCACTTCTTAGAATAAGGGCAATATAAGATCCAGAACTTTCAAAAACTAGAGAATTCTTTAGAATTCTTGTCAACTCAACCATGAATTATGTGGCTCCTGTTGACCCAATACTTTGCGAGAATCATATGCATTTCAAAAGATACTTTGTCCAGGTCAATTCAGTCAGTGGCATATATAGGCCACAGTTACATTGATTCAAAAGATTGGCTCAGACTCATTCATTCAGTTCTTATTCTTTCAACATTCATTCTACCGTCAAGTTCAGTTCAAGTTCAGGGTAGTTGTCATAACCACGACTTACAATTTTACACGTTTACAATATACATGTATTTAATATACTTTTGTATTTAACAAAAAGAATTCGACTGATTGAAACCCGACCCATTACAATAGAACTAACGTACACCGTGGACCTGGACCAAAAACCTGCAAAATAAATTATGGTTTGCAAGTCGTTCCGCCAACTGCGACTAGGACAAGCGCAGCAAGAGTTTTTCACAAGTAGGTAAAGGAACCACCGCCGTGGCCAAGGTGGGAAGATCACACGCTTCCCAGTTTGTACACATGCGGCTGCCGGTTCGATTCCGGCGAAGGTTTGGGTGTTGTATGCGTCTTTGAATTTGACAGAGTCGCCTATAGAGGGCATAAACTTCCGAAGACCAGATAACTTGTAATCCTTGTGGTGGCAGTTATCATTGCACGGTCTAGGAGAGTGGTTCGAATCCACTATAAGCTGTAGGTCCACAGAATGGAAACATGCCTAAATGGTCATAGATACCAAGGGCAAAGAAAAGAAAGAAGAAGAAGAAGAAGTAGGTAAAGGAATTTTTTTGTGTGATGTAATGTTCGGATTTTGTTTTTAGTGGCTTACTTCAAGAGTTGTGATATTGAAATACTTTATGATTTTTGACGTACTTTTTAATATATTAAAAGTCAAATCAAATTACACTTTGGATTTAGAGATTTAGGATTTGAACTGAGAACGAATTTTAAAGTTAATTGATTGAACTCTAAATTGAATATCAATTGTAATGTGAAAGTGTTATTAAATTACGATTTTACGCGCGAGGACTCGAAGATTATATGACCGGAAATCTTTCAAACAATGCATTTCGATCTCTCAATACGAGACCCATCTCAAGATCTTCATCAAAGTAATTCTGGTAAGAATTCTGAGGGAAAAAGTGCGAAATGAATCACTATTGAAGTGGATTGAATCTGACTTCTCGTTTTTCTTCTTTTATAGTAGGTATTCTTGATTACTTCAGTTACTTATCGGGAGAGTCAATTTAGTTTCAATAACATTTAAAACAACAACAAAAAATCGTCCAATCGGTCATTCCTTCCTCCATATACTTTTAATGTCCCATCTAGAGTGGACACCCGGTATAAAGTGAAAAGATGTAGAATATTTACTCTGGTGTATTTTTATTTAATAGTTACAAAAAAAACACCAAATAAAACTGTTTTTTGGGTGTTTTCAAAAACTCTTTTATCTCAATATTCAATGGATTAAGTATTTTTGAGGTAATGCCCCCTCTGAGATTTGAGGCTGCATTAGTACATCAAATTCATGGGAACCATTTCCATAATTATTTTCACAAGTGACCAATATATTTTATAGATTCAGAAACAGTTTTTGAAACGTTTCATTTAAGCATAATATACTGCATACAGATATCTTTCATATTTATTTCAATATGCACTGATTTAATGCAAAATTTTGTCATAATTTTGTGGGCCAACCTTCTACTGGCATAAATTCATAATAGAGCATTTTTGGTTTTTTAATTTTTTTCCAAATGAACACGTAGATACATCAGAAATTAAATTGGAATATTTTTCATTTTCTTGGAGATTGCAATATAATAATAATATTAGGTGCGCACCTAAGTTTTGGCTGTTTGTCAATAGATGGCTCCAGCAGTAAATGCTGGTCGATTTTACATGTCAAGAACGTGTTGAACAAAGCTTAGACATATGTTAAACAAACCACTGTAACACATTAGTGATTTTATTTTTGCTTCATATACTTTTAGTTGTGATAAAATGTCTGATTTTGTGCCAAATAATCGTCATTTGCGGGAAGTGTTGATTTTCTTCTTTCATTCGAAGAAAACGGCGGCTGAAGCTCATAGAGAGCTCCAAAAAGTTTACGGAGATGCTGCTCTAAGTGAAACAACGTGCCGGGACTGGTTCCGTCGTTTCGATGTGGACGACCGTCCCCGTGAAGGAAGGCCAAAAATCTTCGAAGACGGAGAATTGGAGGATCCGTGCCAAACGCAAGAAGAGCTTGCTTCAGCCTTAGGAGTTACCCGCAAGGCCATTTCCAAGCGATTACATGCGTTGGGAATGATTCAAAAGCAAGAAACTTGGATTCCTTATGATTTAAAGCCAAGAGACGTTGAGCGTTGTTTTTCACCTGTGAACAACTGCTCCAGCAGCAAAAACGAAAAGTTTTTCTTCATCGCAGCGTAACGGGTGATGACAAATGGATTCATTACAGCAATCCACAGAAAAAATCTTGGGGCTTGCTGTGTATTTGGTGGGACCAAGTAGGTGTAATTTATTATGAGCTGATGAAACCGAACGAAAACATTACTGGGGAACGGTATCGAAGTCAATTGATGCGATTGAGTAAAGCACTGTGTGAAGAACGGCAACAATACGAGCAGAGACACGAAAAAGTAATTCAACAGCATGACAACGCTCGGCTTCACGTTGCCAAACCCGTCAAAACCTACTTGGAAACGCTCAAGTGGGAAGTCCTACCCCACCCACCATATTCTCCAGATATTGCACCATCCGATTATTACTTGTTCCGTTCGATGGCACGTGGTCTGACTGATCAGCAGTTTCATTCATTTGAAGAGCTTGAAAAATGGCTTGATTTGTGGATAGCCTCAAATGACGAACACTTCTACTGTCACGGTATTCGAGCTGTGCCAGAAAGATGGGAGAAAGTTGTAGCTACCGATGGGCAATATTTTGAATGATTCATTTGTAATCATTTCTCACAGTAAAGTTGTATTTTAATTTAAAAAAAACAGTGAGAACTATGTTGCGGACCTAATATAACAATACAATAATTCAAATATTACTTTATTTCAATTTGACAAAATTAACTCTGATGAAGAAAAAAATATTGTAAAAGTTTACTATTATTTTGTCAGTATCTCTCATTATTCTTTTGTAGTATTTGACCCAGAAGAAAATGTTTCAATGATTTTAAATGTATCACTTAATCAGACAAGAGACAAAAATCGTGGAAATGTTAAAGAATATAAATGTTTGATGATTAGAGGTACCTTTGAAATCTCTAGAAATCATGCAAATATTTTCTTTTGAAAAAAATCATATTGAATTATTCGAAAAAAGAAATCAGTGAAAACTGTTACATACAAACCATCAAAATCTTGAGAGAATGAGTGAATCGAGAAAAAGTAATTTCCACGATCTTTCGACTCCCAAAAAAACGAAAGAATGTACTAAAACTTTTCTCCAAAAAAAGTCTCACAACTTATCATCGGTTCTTGAAAATGAGTGCTGCTTTATATCGATATATGTATATCGACAAACTAAGTAAACAACATGTTCAGTTTGGAGAAACTGACAACTACTTAACTAAAAAAAATTTGCAAGGAAAATCAAAAAAAAATTATGGCAAGCATGGAAATGTCTAGAATTTATCATATAACTGAAATATCCATTCGTGTAACTGAATGAAAAAGTAACATAATTCACAAGCAACACAGAGATGGATGAATAAACAGCAAGGGTAGATTTCAAGCAAAACTTGTACCTTTAACGCCTTCGCAAGAATCGCCCAACGTCTACGAGCCACTTTTTTCTTTTCATTTCCAGCAAACTTAATTAATTCGTTAATATCAATGGAACATTTTGTGTCATATTCAAATACATCAGTGCTTTGGTCCATAGATGCATAATACATTATGTTAAGTGTTAAGTTCTAGTTTTGCCTGAAAGGCAATATTACTTCAATTAATGTACGTTTTCATTCCTTCATGATTTTATTCTGAAGAGGAACACGTGTTGACTATTCAAATTTAAATAGGTAGGTGGGATATTATAGTGGATTCAGTTGAGAAGTTAAAAATAAAACCCATGAAACAAAAATCGACTGCCCCTTATGTGCACTTTCTAACAAGAGAGTCAACTCGTCTCAAACTAAACCTTGATTACTCACATTTCGTTTCCTTGCTAAAACCTGTCTGCAACTATTTGTAAAAAATTAATTCGGCTAAATGTTGAACTCCTGTTTTGATATCACAATAAAAACATTGATTTAACTTAAAGGAAAAATCAATTTCACTTGACAATTTGATAACCACATTCTATGACTATTCGATTTTCATAGAACTGCATTAATTATCGACAATGTGCAGGAAGGTGGAGTTAATAATACTACCGATTTGAGCGCTCATGGTGAGGATCATCGTGAACTGTGAACTACCATTTTTCCCGTTTAGTAAACAATGTTCATTGAAAACAGTAACAGTGTCACAATTTCATAACTTTTACAAATACAAAAAAAAAAAAAATATTGGCAAAACTAAAGGATCTGAAAATTTTTGTAGTGTTTTATGTTGTTGAATTGATGATGATTCGAGAAAAATGAAGTTTTATATATTGACAAATGTGAATACTTGGGTATCGTCCTTGATTCGCATCTCAGTTGGGATGCGTATGTTACCAGATTGGTTCTAAGACTTAGGGGTTTGGTATCAAAATTCAAATATCTATTTGGCATCCTTAATACAGAGCACTTTTGGCAGTTCAGCAAAAATGGCTTGCGTACAATAAAGTTACATATAAAAAGGATATAACATTTTCGTCTGAGTTGTTGTACCATTTGTCGGGCGTATGGAATGTTAGACAGTTATTTTGTTCCGAAGTTTTGAGGCATCTCAACAATACTATAGAGAAAAAGGTATTCATTGCTCATACATCTGGCACCCGATACAGTCGATATTCCCTCGTTGTTCCTAGAGTTAGTAAGACCATTAGTCAGAGATGTCACTACTTTTTTAGGACCTAGAATATTCAATGAACTCCATTGGTATTAAGAAAAACAATGAATAGAAAGATGTTTAAATTTAATTTAAAGAAATGGTTGCAGAATACACAAAGAAATCTCGCCGAGAAATTAAAAGATTTGAAAAATAATTAATGAAATTTATTTCATCTTTACACGCATTTGTGATCTTAGTTCCGTTTTGTGTGTGGTCCTTCCTGTCAGAGGGTGGCTTTATTACTTTCTGGATGATGTTCAAATGAGAACATAAAGTGAATTTTATTCTGTATATTAAATTCTAATATTTTTCTTTATCAAACACTCACCACAGGTTACTTACCTTTGTGAGTAGAAAAATCTTTATTGTGTTTTACCTTTCTATTTCGAGTTACTGCAGTTGCGATAATCTGCTTTAACAGTTATTGTACATGAATATTTTCAAGGTTTATCATACCAATATTTGTAAAGTTTATCAAACCAATAAAGATGATTATTATTATCGTGGACTTATCCACCGTCTCAGCTGTTAGCTGGATATAATATAACTTTCCCAGATTCAGCAATCAAAGGGAATAGGCTCGATTACAATATACTTGACATAAATTTCCTAACTATCCTACACGTATTAAGAATTGCAGCTTTTTGCATTACTATATAGATATTCTTATGCAATTCTAATTTCTTAAGGCTATCATGCAAAGTTTTGGGTATTAACCCAGTGGAGGATACGATGACAGGAACAATATCTATTTTTTCGAGGTGCCACATCTGCTTGATCTCAATAGCAAGGTCTGTGTATTTGGACTTTTTCTCCTGGAACTTTTTCAGCACGTTGTTATTATTCGGTATGGCGACAACCACCAGCATTGCTGTTCTGGCTCTCTTATCATACACCACTATGTCCGGCCTATTATTCGTCACCATTCTGTCAGTGATAACAGGCCTATCGTAGTATAATCTGATAGAGTCATTTTCCAATACGGGCGCCGGTTGATACTTGTAATATGGCTGGTATTCAGAAGTCCGTACTTGTGTGCAAGTTTTTGATGGATAATGTTGCACACTTGATTATGCCTGTGAAAATAGTCCGTATTGGCCAGTTGTTCGCAGCCAGACGTAATATACTGTATAGTCTCCGATCTTATATGGCATTTTCTGCACTTATTTATTTGTAATGTTCCGACTTCATAATAAATTTTTTGTAGTTGTTGATTATTATTATTATTATTATTTTACATTACAAACGTAAACGTACTTATTTTTGATCATAGGTTTGCAAGAGCAAGACAAATGAGGCAGTAGTTCAAAAATAATAGATCCACTTTAATATATGGCTTTCAATAGTTCCACTGTCCAACAATTCTAGAGTGTGTAGAAATGAAAAGAAAATTTGAGAGGATTTAGAATTTTTTCATATTTTCACCATGGAAGCTGAGGTTTCGTTGAGTAAAAAATGTATAACCTGTTTGGGAGAAACATCCTTAATGCATAGTTTATCTGAAATGTTTGATGATTATTTAGACTTCAGGGGTATATTGAAAGTTTGTTTACATTGTGAAGTAAGCATTCAATAAAACTTGAAGAACTGATTATCATCTTATAAAACAGTAAAGCTCTTATTTCAATAATGATTTTAGGTTGACCAACCCTTCCTTCCTAAGATGCTGTGTGATGATTGTTTAGTATTGTTAAAGGAGTTCTTCAAATTTAAAATGCGGTTTATCAATAATGAAGTAGCAATGCGAAATAATTTTCAAAAGTTGAAAAATGATTTTCCCGGCTGTGTTGAAGATGAAATTGAATTATTGAAAGACAGTTTTGAGGAGAATATAGAATTGGAGAAAGAAATCAAATTTGAAGTAGTTGCTGAAGAACTTGAAGAGGATATTCATTCGTTTATACCGGAAGATTTTTCAGAAGAGAAAAATGACAAATTGCAAAGAACCAAAAAGAATAAGAATGTTGTTGATGATGATGGATTCTTAGATGAAGATGCAAATATTTCAGAAGAACCAACAAAATATAAATGTTCAATATGTAAAATATTTTTCATAGATGTTGAATCACTGGATGTTCATTTATTTAAACATAAAAATCACAAATGTGAGATTTGTCAACAAATTTTTGCTAAAAAGAGCTATTTATCTGATCATATGATAACTCATAAAAATACTAGAGATATTCCATGCCCAATGTGTCATAAAACCTTCAAGAGTCGTCACACAATGCGTGCTCATATGAGAATTCATACAAATCCAGGCGGATTTGTTTGTGAGAGTTGTGGCAGATCTTTCACTCATCGAGGATCCTTAAAGACCCATATAAAGCTAAAACATTCTTCAAATAGAGATTATTTGTGTATTTGGTGTGGCATCAAATTCAATCTAAAAACTTCTTTAGACAAACATACCCTAAGAAAACATAGTTCCCAGGGCAGTAGAAAGATGTATAAGTGTCGTGACTGTGATGCAAAATATCTTAATAAATCAAGTTTGGATAGACATCATAAAATCAAGCATTCGCCAAATTACCAATTGGTTCCATGTGAATTATGTCATAAAGTTTTCAGTGATAAAAGTAATTTATTCAGGCACAAACGAACTAAACACTCTGAGGAGCTTGTAGAATTTAAAGAACAATATTTGTTAAATCCTAAAGTTAGAGTTGAGAGATATATTTTGAATGAATAAATTATTGAATATATTTTCTTTGATTAACGAGTGCTTTTTTTTATTAGAAATAATTTTTCTATAACTTTGCATCAATTGATTTTGGGTGTCAATTTGGTGTGTAATTAGTAGGTGTGTGAAAAAGAACGAATATTTTTTTCGCTTGGTATTCTGGAAAATATCAATCAATCAATCAAATAGTTTATTTGCTACTATTATGGCTAGCATAAACCGTACAGCGTGTCAATAACAGAAACTGTGAATGTACAAATAGAATAATATAAAACATTACAAAAATAGTGGTATTTACTACAAACAAACTTTCAAAACATCATGAATAATTTTCAGAATATACAATAAATTAAAAAAATTCCTAAAGGAATCACTCAAAAAATCTGTCAATGAATAATAAGACTTCTTCAGAAGGTGACTCATCACAGATTTCATTTTATAGGGGCAGTTTCTTTCAGCTCTGGTAAATGGTTATAAACTTTCAGAACAGAGAAATGAACATTTTTTGGATGTACATGTAGTTATATCTCTCCCATAGTAGATAATTTTTCTTGTATCTGTCTTGTGTATTGTATTGACCATCTCGAGTGAGCTTTCCAAACAACTATTTCAATCGTAAATGAACAGATTGGCAGGGTCAGAACTGACACCTGAGCAAAGTGAGGCTTACAGCTGGCATTCTTCTGAGGTTGAGTATTGCCCTTATCATCCTTTTCTGCAAGATGAAGACTCTATTGAAATCTGCGGAGTTCGCCCAGAAAATAATTCCATAGCGAAGACGGGACTCGACAAAAGAACGGTAGGCATTGATGGCAGTCTCCTTACAAGATCCTCAGAGCATAACAGTACCTACTCAGCTGCCCCATTAGATTATCTATATGGATCCTCCAGTCCATTTTGTAGTCAATCTCCATGCCAAGGAACTTAATGTGGCTCTGTGACTCCATATTATACCCATCGAAGTTCAGTTGTAGTTTCTCTTGGTGTCGCCTGTATGAATATTTCACGAGCTGCGTCTTCTCGACATTAAGTTTCAAAAAGTTGTTCTTGAAATATTCTTCCATGTCGTCAAGTTTTCGACAAACTGCATCTTTCAGCTCTTGATCGCTGTTCCCCGACATGTGACAGGACGTATCTTCAGCAAATTGAACTGCTCGATCGCCCAGAACGTCCGGCAGGTCATTTGTATACAGAACATAGAGCAGAGGCCCCAGTATGGAACCCTGAGGTACTCCTCGCTCTATAACATATGAATCGGACTCTACCAACTCTCCGCTTCTGTTCATCTCGAAAACAAACTGTCTTCGATCTTTGAGATATGATGAAACAACTTCTGAGGCTGTACCCCGTAATACCATATCGTTCTAACTTTTTGACCAATAGTTCAAAATTTACGCAGTCAAATGCTTTAGAGAGTTCGTCAATCTTCATTATGTCATATAGTGCTTTGTATACTGCTCTGATTGTGGAACGACCTCGACGGAACCCATTTTGTGCTTCGTGCAGTATGGAATGCTTCTCCAAAAACGCCATGAATCTCTCATAAATAATTTTCTCACTGGCCGTTTTGGTATCGAACACACAAAATGCAAAACTAAAAAACTTTAAAACAGCGGCCATAAGTCTCGATATTGAAAAGGCTTTCGATAGCATATGGCACAGGGGTCTAATCTTCAAATTATACAAAATTAACCTACCGAGATTTCTTATACACATGATCATAAATTTTTTGAACGATAGAAAGCTGACAGTGAAAATTAGAAATACAGTGTCGGAACCATTCTTCCCCAAACAAGGAACACCGCAAGGTTCTAGCCTGTCACCATTTCTCTACATAATTTACTGCTATGACATTCCAAAAGAAAGAAACAACCAGCAATATGCTCTTCAGTATGCAGATGACACTTTTATAATTTTCCACGATAGCTCACTGACAACCTGCTTGAATGGATTGCAAAGTATGATGAACAAACTTGAAATGTGGCTGAGTAAATGGCGCCTGAAACCCAATCCAAGGAAATCACAATATATAATTTTCCATCATAAAATTAGACAAAATTCGCCTAGTATAACAATTAAAGGAATCGCCAAAAACCTACAGCGGAAATAAAATACCTAGGGGTTGAAGTCGACAACAAAATGAATTTCAACAAATATACCAAAGCGATTAAGAAGAGAACCATATCAAGAGCTAAAACTTTCACTAAACTAACCGTCAGGAACAGAGGAATAAACACAAATAATAACACAAATAATGCAGTTAAAATATACAAGACAATATGCAGACCTGTCCTGGAATATGCACATCCCATCTTTGCTAACTGTAGACGCCCAGCCTTGAACAATCTAAAAACCGCAGAAACTACATCTCTTTGTACAATAACAAAGATTAGACACCCGGAAAACAGAATACATAACCCACCAAATGAATTATTGTACCAGATAACGAATATACAACCGATAGAAGAAAGACTCAAAAAGTTGAACAAGAATTTTTACGCACTTCTTAAAGACTCGCAGGACATTCTGGATCTCTTCCACCATGAACATATCACACAAGCAGCAAGAAAATACCCACCTAAGTCATTAATACTGACATTGGAAGAACAAGAGAGGAACTGAAGAGGCAGAGATAAATTTTAGATTTTAATATATATATATATATATATATATATATATATATATATATATATATATATATATATATATATATATATATATATATATATATATTTTTTTTTGTTTGTTGATGATTACTTAGAATAATTTTGTTGTAAAACTAGGCTGAAGGACCCAAGGTTGATGGCCATTTGCGCAGTGCGCAGTTATTTTACTTTACTTTAATTTTCTCAAAAATTTTGCTTAGTATATTCAATACCGAAATGGGCCAGTAATTTTCAACCTTCGCTTTGTGTCCCTTTTTGTAAACTGCCTTTATTCTAGCGTTCTTTAATTAATCTTGGAATATTCCACAATGCATCGACATATTAACTATAACATTGGGTGTGTAATTAGTAGGAGGAAAAGAACGAATATTTTTTTTTCGCTTGGTATTCTGGAAAATAGGTTCCTAGATACCTCTGAGGAAGTCTTTCCAAGTATGAGCTCTTAATTATAACAAAATGGTTCTCTGCTTTACAGTTTTCTATTTTTTTCTTATATATCACATAGAAACATTGGTATCTCGCTTACAACTGCTTCCTACAATTTATAAAACATCCCTGGTGAAGCCTCTTCCCAAATCTACAGATGTAAATGAATATTTCTCAACCATTGGTTCCAAATTGACTGAGTCACTGCCACTTCATGGTAGTGTGCCCAGGGATGTTCCTCCTAGGCCTCATTCAATCCCTGATATATTTTCCCTGACATCGACAGGTCCCGATGAAATAAGCCATATAATCAGGAATATGAGCGGTGATGAAGCTACAGGTATTGATGGAATGAGTGCTGATATTATGAGGGAGTTTGTGCGAAGCTTCTCTACATTGCTGAGTACCATGATAAATATCTCTCTCAAAACAAATTCTGTACCAAGTTCATTCAAGATTGCAAAGGTAATACCAATTTTTAAGGGTGGTGATTCAACTTCATCTGGAAATTATAAACCCATTTCTCTGCTGTCTGCAATCTCAAAAATTCTTGAACACTGTGACAATAAGAGGCTGTGTGACTACTTGTACAGCATAGATTTCTGGTATGAGTGTCAGTATGGATTCAGGCGAGGAAGCAGCACAATGGTTGCAACAGCAGACTCCATTTGTGATATTGTGGAGCATGTTGACAAGGGTTTTTTCTGTATTCTTGTCTCCCTCGATTTTAGAAAGGCTTTTGACACTATGTGTCACAAGATTTTATTGCTAATCTTGCAGACCGTCGGTATATGTGGGTCCTCTCGAGTGGTTTAGAGATTATCTTGGGGGAAGAACGCAGTATGTCAACCTGAGGGATGAAGTGGCGTGAAAGATGTTATTTGTGGAGTCTCACAGGGGTCGATTTTAGGACCAACCCTTTTTCTATTATATATAAACTCGATTTCGAATTTGGGACTACATGGACACATTCAACTTTACGCTGATGATGCTTGTCTTCTATATTGTGGTAAAGTGAAATGTCAAATTGAACAGACTATCAAAGAAGATTTAATAAAGTTAAAAAATTTGTTATTATTCAACAGCTTGGTGCTCAATGTGGAGAAATTCAAACACCTTAGCTGAATTCATTGTAACTCTTGGCTCGACTCCCCTCCGTAGGACTGATTGTATCAAGTACCTCGGGCTGTTCATCGATAGCAAACTATCTTGGCATGAACACATCACCCACTTAAGTAAAAAAATTGCACCAGTAATAGGAGTACTGGGAAGAGTCTCTCAGTTTATTTCTCTTGAATATAGAAAACTATTGTATAACACGCTGATTCATCGTCACCTTTCTTATTTAACATTGATATGGAGATGTACTCATCAGAACAAGATCCAACCTCTCATGGTTCTACAGAATAAAGCCCTCAAAAAGATTTTCAATCTTCCTAGACTCTTTCTAACTAGAGACCAGTACTTGCCCAAGTTTGTATTTACTTACATAAATGTTTACAAGGGGAAATAATCTCTAATATTAGACTGGTGAGAAACAGTGAGATTCATGCTCATAATTTAAGGGATGACGATCGGCTGAGAACTGCAGGGATGCGATCTGCATTGGGGCAGATGAGACTACTGGCAAGTGGAATAAGAATATATAATAAAATTCCAGACCATGTGAGGCAGCTTTGAACGGATCCCTTCATCAGACAGTTGCGACACCTTATCTTCTCCGATTTTTTAGATTCTTAAATACGACTGTGACTTGAATGATATGTATGTTTTTTTTCTCGTTCTTTGCTAACAGCTTGCCTATATTTTTTTTCCTGTTTAATTAACTTCTTAATTATTCTTCTTCTGTGATAACTAAATTAACTTTGAGTGAAGGTCCATATAGCCTTGTGATCGAACTATTAATAATTATACATAATAACGAAATGTGATGTGCATTATGTGATTTAAATTCAATTCGAATAAATAAAATAAATAAATAAATCAATCAATCAGTGACTTGAGGCCAATAAGCATCCTTCCGATCATGTCAAAAATGTTAGAAAAAGTGGTCTGTGGTATGGTGCCTGAATATCTACAGGTCAATAACATTCTATCAAGTGTACAATCGGGTTTTAGACATGGACACAGTACTACAACGGCTGTGGTCAAAGTAACTACCGATCTATCGTTTGCAATGGACAGTTCGCGTGTGTCGTGCCTGGTGTTATTGGATTACAGTAAGGCTTTCGACTCAATAAGTCACACTTTAATGTTGGCTATTCTCAAGTACTACGGATTTAGACTGAGCGGTTTGAGAATTACTCAATATCTAGAATCCAGATCGAGAGGTGGATGGAGTGAAATCTGATCCCATTGTAACCACCAGAGGAGTACCGCAGGGTAGCATCACTATACTGCATATATACATCGAGTCTGACACGGGTTGTACAGGAAAGTTCTATTCATCTATATGCTGACGATACTCAGCTTATAAAGTCTTTTTAACCAAAGGAGGCGAGTGTGGGTCTTCAGTCTGTGAATGAGGATCTGGGCAGAATTTATAACTGGTCTGTTAGCCATGGTCTCTCTCAACCCAGTAAAAAGCTGTTATCTCTTAATAGGTACAAAAGCAGCAAGACATAGTGCAATGCTCAATAATTTCACAACAATTCATGTTAACTCTGTTAAACTAGAGGAGAGAGTCAGCCAAAAACCTGGGTGTCATTTTTGACAGCCAGTTAAACTTCGAGCGGCATGTCACCAAAAAACTAAGCCAGTTGTATTTGAAGCTCAGGTCTTTATATCAGTTTGGGTCATTGCTGGATGACAGTATCAAGTATAAGATCGTGCAGTCCTTGTTCTGTCCAAAATTGGATTATTGTCTTTCTGTATATTATGGTTTTCTTAGTGTTGAATACAAGAATAAGCTTCAACTAGTACAAAACGCATGTTTCCGGTTCGTTTACGTGATAAGAAAGCATGATCATGTCAGTCATGTTAATTTGGATAAAAGGTATCTAAGAGTTGGACAGAGGTATAGGCTTGCCCTTGCAATGTTGATATACAAAGTATTATACAAAAAATCACCAGCATACCTTTATAATCTGTGGATAAGTCGTAGCCACATACACTGTAGAGACCTTAGAAATATAGATAATCGTTTCAACATATCTCCTCATAGAACAACTGAATTTGAGGCATGTTTTGCATATACTTCTATCGATCTCCTGAATAGGGATGAATTTTTCAATTTGCTTTGTAACAAATCCCGCATGCTTTTCAGGGGGGCCTACAGTAACTTACTTTTAACTAATAATGACTGATTTGTGTACGTCCTGTTTCTAGATATTAGTACCTGAAATTTTAGCATGATAGAGATTTTTAAAATTTTTTTGATGTTATATTTGTGAGTTTAATGTTTAAATTACTTGGTAATACAATTTTTAAGCTAGGGAACATGGAAGAGCGCCTATGCGAATGCTTTCCTTTTGTACTTCGTGCAATACATTCATTATTATTATCGTGGACTTATGCACTACCTCAGCTGTTAGTTGGATATAATTTACCTTTCCTAGATTCAGCAATCAAAGGGAATAGGCTCGTTTACAATATACTTGACATAAATTTCCTAACTATCCTACATGTACTAAGCTTTTTGCATTTCTATATAGATATTCTCATGCAATTCTAATTTCTTAAGGCTATTATGCTAAGTTTTGGGTATTCCCCCAGTCGAGAATACGATGACAAGAACAATATCTATTTTATCGAGGTGCCTCATCTGCTTGATCTCAATAGCAAGGTTTGTGTATTTGGACTTTTTCTCCTAGAACTTGTTCAGCACGTTGTTATTATTCGGTATGGCAACATCCACCAGCATTGCTGTTATGGCTCTCTATCATACACCACTATGTCCGGCCTATTATTCGTCACCATTCTGTCAGTGATAACAGGCCTATCGTAGTATAATCTGATAGAGTCATTTTCCAATACGAGCGCCGGTTGATACTTGTAATATGGCTGGAAAGTATTCAGAAGTCCGTACTTGTGTGCAAGTTTCTGATGAATAATGTTGCACACTTGATTATGCCTGTGAAGATTGTCCGTATTGGTCTGTTGTTCGCAGCAGGATGTAATATGATGTATAGTCTCCGATCTTATATGGCATTTTCTGCACTTATCTGTTTATAATGTTCCGTCATTCATAATAAATTTTTTGTA
Organism: Cryptolaemus montrouzieri; assembly: GCA_013387265.2. NCBI lineage: Eukaryota > Metazoa > Arthropoda > Insecta > Coleoptera > Coccinellidae > Cryptolaemus > Cryptolaemus montrouzieri. Next base: position 111,420,589 of record JABFTP020000021.1, read on the forward strand.
GTTGTTTGTAGCGATCACTTGGTCTTGAATGGCCATAAGGAATCCTTCTGTTTCCGCGAATAATTCTCCTTCATCAACCATTTGTTGGAGGCTTCTTTCTTGATGTGTGGTTGATTAATTTCATGGTGATGTCGTCCATGCAATTCCTTCCTTGACCATTGCTCTTGTTTTTCAGTATCTGATAGGAACGGTAGATTCAGCAGGTCATCACTGGTAGCAAGATTTAGAGGTGTATATCCCTTATCGGCCAACGATATCACTCTATGGAGGTCAGAAGGGAGAGCTTTTGCAGAGAAGAATTATCTGAGAGTTTTTATCTGTTCGGTGTTTAAATTGACAATATCTATTAACCCGCGTCCTCCTTCTTTCCGCTCAAAGTTGTTCGTATCACAGACGATTTTGGATAAAAACATGGGCCAACATTACAGGAACTCCAGTCTAAATGGACGCGACACCTGAGATTGAGAAAATTATGTGGTGTCAAAATAACGTTTAAAAACGATGGAACTCTCTCACAATTACGTGAGAGTAAAAGCTTACCACAAAATTTGAGACTGCTGGAAAGTGGAAAGAGACTCTACCTTGTTTTGTATTGTCTAAATATACCTTGTTCGATGTCCTTTCTTATGTTTTGAAGGAAATATATATTATACAATTGGACATTTGAAAAGAAGAGGTTGGGAAAAAATTGATTAATTTTCAAAAGTATCTCAATTTTTGTTCACTCGTGCATTCAACTATAGCCAGTTTCAATTCTCCATATAAAGAATAATAAATTCATGATTTTTAAAAAAATAAAACTAATAAATGTCTTAATAAGTGAATTTATTGCAAAGATTTCGTTAATTATATACAGAATGGAAGATATGCGAGGATATTCCAAGGTAACACAAACAATTAATGTTAAACAAAAAAACTTTATAGGGCACTAAAACTTATTTCAACCATTCACAATATTCAAATTCAATCATTCTCCATCCAGATCCTTAAAGTAGGATATTCATCAAACTCAATATTACTTCTAAAAAATTCATCGTATATAGAATATACAGTGATTGTCATAAGGCATTCTTGGTGAAAACACAAAAGTTAATATTTTGTGTACATAAACTAATTCTAAAGTTTCTAAGTTTGAAATATTAAAAATGAGGATAATATTCGAGCACCCGCAAAATTAAGAAGTAATATCCATCAGTTGAATATAAATGAGAATTATACAGATTACCTACAAAAGTACTTTTTCTGAGAAATAATTAGAGATAGTATCCAATCTGACAAAATCGATGAAAAATTGATTATTTCCTTTGTATGAAATGTGAAAAATAAAAAAAAATTCTATAATTTCTAATTCCTAGTAAATATAGTATATAACTCAAAATTCAATCCTAATCATTTTATCAAAAACAGTAAATATATCACAAACAACAGAAAAATATCAATAAAATCTTTTAACTAAAATTATAGAAAAGAATCGAATGAATTCATTCAACTCATAGAAATTTAATAAATTATACGTTAAAACTAAAATTTGACTTCTACATTTTTATTCTTACAAACTCAAAATAATGAAGTTCCATGTGCTTAGAAGAGCTGAAATTACATAAATGTGTCATAATTTCTACTTTACAGAAGTTTTGTTATTTTTACTTTGTCAAAAATTTATAAAGAGCGACAACAAAATGAAATCATCTTTATGACTGCAAAACTAATGTGTAATAAGGACCAGTTTGTCCTACATAAGAAAAACTATACCCACTACTACTTAGTTGATACATACACGATTTTATCATTGGTGTTGAAACGAAAAGTTGATAATTTGAATCAAAAACGACGCTAACAGTATTATTTGATAATACACTACCAATCTGCTGAGTACTTCCGAAATAAGTTAGGCAAACTAATTTATCAGGTTTTGCCTTTATAGAGGGTAAATCAAATTCGATGGTGATATTTCGCACTTTCTGCTAATCAAGCTTTCTACAATCATCTTTTCGAATCCGTTATTCCTAGTTGAGGGCATTAGGAATTGTAATTCTAATTTATTGTTTTCTAGGAAACGACTAGGATGTCATTCTGCTAAGTCGTTGTTCACCGCAGATTGATCGATCTGATAGCGAATTTTTCATCTAAGAAACCAGACTATAAAAGGAGGAAAATTCGACCTTTATTTAATTCCCAAATTCCTATTTATTATTGATTTGAAGTGACAAAGAATCCGTCATGCTGGAAACTTTAGTAAAAATATTGCAAACGATGTAATCAATTACTTTTGTCACGCCTTCCTAAAATTGTATTTTTAATTGAATTTCACACTTTTATATTTTTCTACAGTTAATGTTTGTTTCGTAATTAATATTTCATGTTTCAATGTAAATAAACCAGAAATTATTTGTAAATGTTTCGTTTTTCTCAAATTTTACTCAGAGCTACCCTCTATTGAAAAATGGCGCAACTTGTATAGTTGATATGAGAACAAGGACAAACATCCCAGGAACTCCTGTCCTCACGGACACGACACTACTCTATCATAACTGAATGGAGTAAAAGCTTACCATTACATTTGAGACTGCTGGAAAGTGACCGTTCTAAAGAGACTTTTACCTTGTTTTGTATTATGTCTAAATACCTTATTTGATGTCCCTTGTAAATTTTGAAGGAAATATATACTATACAATTCATTAATTTCCAAATGATCTCAATATTTTGCTCATCTATAACTATACCCGGTTTCAATTGCTCATATAAAGAATAAATTCACGATTTTAAAAAAAAAACTAATAAATCTCTTAATAAGTGAATTTATTGCAAAGAATTCGGTAATTATATACAAAATGGAAGATATGCGAGGATATTCCAAGGTAACACAAACAATAAATGTTAAACAAAAAAAATAAAACTTTATAGGACACTAATACTTATTTCAACCATTCACAATATTCAAATTCAATCATTCTTCATTCAGTTCCTTAAAGTAAGATATTCATCAAACTTAATATTACTTTTTAAAAATTTCATCGTATATAGAATATACAGTGATTGTCATAAGGCACTCTTGGTGAAAACACAAAAGTTAATATTTTGTGTGCACAAACTAATTCTAAAGTTTCTAAGATAATATAAACTTAATAATACATAATGAAATATTTCAAAAATCAGGATAATATTCGAGCACCAGCAAAATTGAAAAATAATATCCAACAGTTGATTATAAATGAGAATTATACAGAATACATACAAAAGTAATTTTTCCGAGAAACAATTAAAGATAGTATTCATCTCCAATATGACGCAATCGATGAAAAATTGCGTATTTCCTTTTCTATGAAATTCGAAATATAAAAAATAAACAAACATATTTTATTTCAATTCAGTCTTAAAATTTTGAGTTTTGCTCTTGAATTTCAACAGTGTTTGATATTTAACTATCTATAAATCTCTTATTTGATAATTTTTATTTCTATAAACAACATAACTTTATTTTCTAATTCCTAGTTAATATAGAATATGATAACTCAAAATTCAATCCTAATCATCTTATCAAAAACAGTAAATATTTCACAAACAAGAGAAAATATCAATAAAACCTTACTACTAAGATTATAATGAAGAATTAAATGAATTCATTCAAATCATAGAAATTTAATAAATGATATAATGTTTCCTATATGCTACAACTATAATTGACTTCTACATTTTATTCTCACAAACTCAAGATAATGATGGTCCATGTGCTCAGGAAACCTGAAAATATATAAATGTATCATAGTTTTCATTTTAAAGGATTTTAGTTAATTTTTGCTTTGTCAAAATATATAAAGAGAATGGACTTCATGACTGCAAAACTAATGTTAAAGAACGACCAGTTTGTCCTACATAAAAAAAATTATATTTATAACAAGTTAGTTTTATCTTTGGCGTAAGAACGAAAGCTTGATAATTTAGTAGTTGGATTTGGTTTAAAACGACACTGATATGTTTATTTGATAATACTCTACCTATTTGCTCAGAAGTATTTTCGAAATAAGTTGCACAATCTAATTTATCTTTTTAGGTAGAGGGTAAATCATATTGTGATGGTGATATTTCGTATTTTCTGATTAATCAAGCGTTCTACAATCACCCTCCCGAATACGTTATTCCTAGCTATGGGTACAATATGCTGTAATTCTATTTCGCAGTCTGCAAGTGAGAGAGATAGTGAAATGGCTTTATGTATCATAGATTGGAGGGTTAATGTGCGTGGTAATATTATCGGTATATGAAAGTTTTCTAAATGTATTAATTGTCTATGAGTTATTTCAGAAGTACAATCTGGCTTTTGTGTTGGACATAGTACAGTTATAGCTCTTGCTAAGGTAACCACAGATATTGCTCGTGCAATTGATCTCTCCCAACTGGTTTGTTTGGTACTTTTGGTCTGCAGCAAAGCATACGATCTTATTGATCATACACTCATGGATGCTATTCTGCAACATTATGGGCTTTCACATGCGAGTCCCCTGTGGCTAAGAGCGATTCAAGTATTACGTAACGCATTTTGGGGGGAGGGGAATGTCTCGTAAAACGTTACGATGCGTTACAGGAGCCTTTCTTATAACGTTACGTAACATTGTTTCTTTTTTTGAACAAAAAATAGCGAATTGAAACTCCCAAATTGGCAACCCTTTTCGTTTCCGTTTTACGGGGAATCCCTCGATTGTATTAATCTGGTCGTCATTTTTAATTTGTTCTAGCAAGTTGGCAAACCTTTCGTTTATTTTTCATGGGGAATCCCTAGATTGTATTGTACGTTATTTAATGTTGTTTTTGTTGTCAATATTTGTTAGTGTTTATGCAGAAGCACATTGCTGTAGTCGGTGTTATTCAAGTGAGTTCATAGTGTTCATACTATGTCCTCAAAAGAGGAATTTGTATCATCAGCTATTCTTGGCCTATAAAGGTTCTCATGTTGACTTGCTATCGCGACTGTGTCAAAAAAATGCCAACGAAATTTGGAAAATGGCTAAAGAAAAACTAAAGAATAAAGAAAAGTTTATAGAACGTATAAATGATGTTATACGAAAGTTGAAGGTGAAAATCTTCAAAAATTAAGTAATACTTGGACGCTCCCTCAATGGTTATCTTGTTGGTAGGTATCAGAGTGCTTTAGCAGTTTTTGCTTCCTTGATATGGATATAGAGCTTAGAATCAATCATTCAGATTAATTTTGCTTTGGCTTGACTAATTTTTCCTTCATCTCCTTCTATTCCCGTAAACCATCGAGTAACAGAAAATTTTCTGTCGCGACCGACCACTCATTGCAATTTTCACGACCCTTTAGCTTTGGAACCGATGCAATTAATCTGTTTGCCATGTTGTGCACTCACTAAGTTTTTCAATATCTAACTTTTCATTTTCAACTAACATCTGGGACCATAACCTATTGGAGCGCTTAGATTTAGAGAGACAAATAAACACCTTACTACGAGACATCAGCAACAGAAGTGTTCTACTTCAGAGCTATCTAATAAATAATAAACGAAACACAAATAATGACAGAACTGCTGTATTGGATTTACATATTTTACGCCAAGACATGAGCATGTAACTTCAATCTACATAGCTAATGAATACTTAAAGATGTCAAATAAACAAAATGGCCTTGGCTATGATGATTTTCAAGATATTTCGCAGAGGGGAGCCAAAATATCTTGTCAATTAACAACAAGGATTAGCATCCATTCAAGGGACTGATATAAATAGACTGGAGATTTGAGATCCAAAGCATAGAACAGCTAAGGTTGAGGAATGCTTTGCATGTAGCTCGATCAATCTCCTGAATTTTAGGGATTTCTAGTCTGTTTAGCTTTTCTCTCAACAACTTTAAAGAAACTTATCGCCAGAATTTTGAGATATTTTTATATATCCAGGGGCATAGAAGAACGCCTAAGGCAAATGTTTCCCTTTTGAGCAATACATTACAAAGGTTTAGGCCAATTTACAGCTCATTATCTTTCATTCCGAGGTGAAACCCCTAATATGATGGCTATTCGGGGAATCACCTACAATGACAGGTAACAATTTTCATTTTCTGTCTGTGTTATTGTGAGAGGAAATTACCAATCTATGTACTAGAATTCATTCAGGTAACATATATTTCAATTTTTATAAGTATATGTATTGTTCATCCACAAACGCGTTAGTTTTGGGCAGTTCTGAAGGATTTAATATCACTTCCATGATTTCATCGCTTGATGAGAAATTTTTAGACATGACAACACGAACATATAAATTATCACTACAATTAGAGTATCTATTTTCTCAAGTAGCACAAAAATATCAGAAACGCACACTATACAAAACGTTCAAAATAACCAATTATGAGCGTGTGTAATATCAATTATCAGAACGGAATTTTTAGTCCTAACAAATTTTCAGGAGTGCTAAAACCTATTCCGAATTAGTTTTGAATTGAATCGATTACCCACGAGTGTAGGACCGTGATCGTGAATCCTAGAACAGCGTGACCCGCGAAAGCTATTTTTGTGTCTGCGCAAGCGCACAGATCGGAATTGGTTTGGAACTGCACCAGCGAACAAACTCAATAATCAAATCAAAAAAAAGTTATAACACAAACGAAATAATTGTTTTATTACTTGATCAATTCAATGATAAAATTGAAAATAAATATTATACTTACTTATTTCCTTTTGCATCAATTTATTCAACGAAAACTGAAATTTCATTCAGCAAGTGGTGATAGGCCTCTTGTTTGAACCTTCTTCTCCACATATAACTATGAAGAAAGCTTTGAACCAACGAATGATGATAATATTGGGTTTCCATGCAGACATCTAATGCTTCTTTCCAAATCACATTCAAATTTTCTAAGAGGTTTTGATCTTGCGAATTATGTCTGCATAATCCTTCGTTGCTCACCAGAATTTTGAACTTGTGTTCGATTGTCATCAAATCATCGTACGAGCACAATGTGGAGGTTCTCCTTGCGACAACTATAGATTCTGGATGGATAATTGTTTGAATGACCTCTAAACATTTTTGTTTGTTTAATTTTGTTGTTTCTTTCAGATTTCTTGAGTTTCTTTCCAGTGCTTCAAACCACATAGTTGGGGGAGTGTCCTATTAACAATTGTATTGATATAGAAATCCTGAAATTCTTAGTGGGAAAATACACCAGATTACCATGCACAAAAAGCCTACTCATATTTCTACAATTCTATGAATGAGACATTTAATCAATTAATTCCCGAGAAACTGAAAAAGGTACATCAGGAAAACGTTCTTAAGAGATCCGTTTATTGGAAACAAGTTGAAGCAGCACCTATGATACCCAGGATAAAGAGATAAGGACTCCCATACATTGTGTAGAAACTTAAATCAGAACTTTCATAAGGTGCATATTTTTTGGGAAAGAACTTATGTAACCAACAATAATTTCAAGGAACTTGTTTAATAGGGTAGGTCAAAAAAATCTAATATGTTTCTTTCGCTTGGTACTCTGTAAAATAGGTTCCTAGACACCTCTAAGAAAGTCTCTTCTAGTATGAACTCTTAATTGTACCGCCTTAGAATTTTCTATTTTTTCTTATTATCTCATAGAAAAATTGTTCTCGCTTCCAACTACTTGAAAAAATATATCGTTTTATAGATTTCGTAGCAAATTAAATATTCTACAAAAAGAGTATCTTACGGTTTTTCGTAACCTAATCGTTTGAAAGAAATCAACAGTTGAAATTTGATTATTTGAAGGTAAATTTTTTGTCTTATAAATTTTCTAACTCAATGAAGAAAATTCATTATAAATCAACTCATAGTTGTGTAGGAAATTTACTGCTCTACAAAAATGGTCTCCTATAATTTTGCGATTAACTTAAGCAATTACGAGGTTTTAATCGCCAATCAATTTTTCCAGTTTTTGATCAATAATTCGAGAAATTTTAATTGAATTTATGACTTTTGGAGAAATTTACATAAATTTGAGTTTTAAGGAACAGAAAAATGTTCTGAATTATTAAAATTTTTTTTTTCAGTCATGAGCATGTGGGTTAGGTTAGATGTGTATAGGTATACCGAAGATTTCTTTTTTCATTGTAGGTTTATTAATGATGAATAAATTTATGTGATGATTATAAGACTTATTTGGAATGAATTATTTTATTATGTATGCAAGATGATCAACGGACAGTCAGGCAGTGATAAAAGCTCTAAACTCTTACAGTTATCGGAGCACCTCTGTCTGGGAATGTCAATCCTTGAAGCAACTTGCTGAGGGGAACAAACTTTTCCTGTTGTGGGTGAGTGGCCTCGAAGGCATACAAGGAAATAAAGCCGCTGACGAACTGGCCAAATCAGCTGTTGGAATCCCACCTATCGGACCTGAACCGTTCTGCGGTCTAAGTAGGCCGCACAGACGTCAGGAACTGGAACGATGGGAAGAATCTAGCAAAAAAGAATACTGGAGGAAAACTCCAGGCTAAAGGCAAGCGAAAAAGTTCATTGACTATTCGCCAACGAAGATAAAACAGCTTCTGGATCTCTCTAGGGACGAGCTGAGGATCATAACAGGCCTCCTTATTGGACACTGCCCACTGAGATACCATCTCAATAAAATGGGCAAATCGGAAACGGCAACATGCAGAATGTGTAAAGAGGGCGATGAAACTGCCGAACATATTCTTTGCAGTTACATTGCAACTGTCCGTCAAAGACATATACACTTCGGCAGCGACAAACTAGAGCCGCACGAAGTAAAAGCGAAAGCTCCCAGGGAAATTCTTAATTTTGTATTGTATTTGTGTTTTATGTTGACATGGCATGTACTTTTTTGGTGCTAAATATACATCTATCTATCTAAGCTGACCACTTTTGCGCATCCAGTACCGAGTCGATCCGATGTTTCCCGAAAGTATTCGAATTGTAGTCAGTGTTGCCGCAATTTATCTCACGTCGAAGATTTGATTACCTATCGTTGAAAATGAAATAGCGAACGATTAGATATTCTGTTGAAGTGAAACCGATAGCAAAAAAACTCTCAATCAGGGGTGTAACTTGTCGGGAGCGGAAGGAACATGTGACTCGTACTTTTTCACAAGTAGGCTCAGGAACCCGTGCTTGATTTTCTGAATAAACAAATACATATTTTGACTTCTTCCAGACAGGGTAGTGCGGTATAGCACAGGATGTTTTCAAAATTTGAAGAGTTTACAAAATATTTATATGATATTCGAATCTGACCTCTCATTTCAGTAATTCAATAAATTCAACATATTTGATAAGGGTTGAGGGAAAATATTTCCCATTGTTTGGTGTAAATTTTCTATCTGAGTGCAGAATATGAACTGAGTTTTTTTGTGAGCTAGAACCTATACTATTTAGCTCATGCTGCACGGTAATAAATTGAGAATTATACAGTGTACAATATAGGGTGTCCACATGAGATGGGACATTGAAAGTATATGGAGAAAGGAATGACCAATTGAAGAATTATTTGTTGTTGTCTTGAATGTTATTCGAACTAAGTTCCGAAAATACTTTCAATACTGTGACACTTCCGGTTATACCGGAAGTTGTCGCCATCTTTGTTATTTCAAATGGCATAATGCATGTTTCTATTTTGTTATTTTAGAAAATTGAATTCTGAACAATTTTTTCTCATATCATTGCCACCTGAAATCAACCGAAAGGAAAATATGAATTTTTCGATTTTTGGTTGTCTCTTAGAAGGCATCATAAAAATACTAGAGATTATTTCTAGTTCGTTGTAAGTAAAGGGGCTCATTCAGCAGAATTCAATGCATTTAGAGGATTCACGGTATACAAGATGTTTCTAAAATGTTGCAAATCGGAGTATATTCAAAGGTACCAAAGTCCGTTTTCTAAAATTAGACTTCCTATATTAGCACACACCATTTTACTCGTAATATTAAGGCACCAATCTGTTCTAAGTTTTCCTTCACCTAAAATGTCTTATAACTGACAAAATCATTTAAATATTTCAACATACCCGCAATTCTGCCAAACATAGTATTGGTCTGCTTGAATTCCTTGGATCATTTGTAAATCCTTCAGGAAATGTGTCAACAAGAACAATCACACCAGGTCCGCCAATTTTCCATACATTAATATGAGATTTTATATATTTTTCAACAGTTTTACCCGCAAGATGAAAGATTCCCATAACAATATTCTTTTTTATATCTAAAATATAAATTTGTCAGACAATTATTTTTGCTATACAGGGTGGGGCGTAATGGAGGGGCGTTTTTGAAATCAGAATAACTCAGCTGTTTTCAACGTAGAACATTTTCAATTACGTAAAATGAAAGCTTAAATGTTACCATTTAGTGTAGAAAAAGTGAAAAGAATCATCTTCTGAAAATGACACCAAGCAGACGACTTCCGTGTTCCGCAATGCATGCTGTAGTCGATTCTCAAAGTTCTGCATCACCCGCTCTAACAAATCGGTATCGATTGCCCCAACTTCTCTTGTAATTGTACTTCTTTCAACTGTTGCAGATTTGGAGATTTATCGACGTAGACCTTAGCCTTTAGGTTTTTTCACAAAAAATTATCACAAGCAGTGAGATCCTGGGAACGAGGGGGCCACAGCACATCACCAAAACGAGAGATTACATGACCAGGATAAATGCGACACACAACTTCCATTGAGGCTCTGGCTGTATGTGCCCTGGCACCATCCTGTTGGAACCAAACATTTCTTCTGTTCATTCTTCGTCGTCGCAATTCTGGGATAAAAAATTCTCTAGCATGCTTAGAGTTCACAGTTACGGTTGCCCTTCTCTCATCCTCGAAAAAATACGGTCCAATCACCCCAAGACGGCTGATCGCGCACCAAACGGTGACTTTCTCACAGTGAAGTGGGGATTGATGCAGTTCGCGGGGGTTTTCTGCTACCCAATACCGGCAGTTCTGTTGGTCAACCGAACCACTGAAATTAAAATGAGCCTCATCACTCATCATTATCACTGGTTCATTACTCATTACTCATTTGCATTCTCTCAGCAAACTGCTGGCGTTGTGCAAAATCTCCTTCATTCTGATGCTGGACAACCATGAGCTTATAGGGATGAAAGCGGAGGTTTAGGTGTAAAATTCTGCGAACAGTTCGACTTTTCACTTGGAGTGCTGCAGCTTGTTTTGGGACGGAGCGCCCTGGCCTTTGAATCAGCTTGTCTCACCCTTTCCATGGATGGTGGTGTCCTTACACTTCGGGGACGACCTTGAGGTTTTGGATTCATTGCTAATGCAGTCTTTCTGAAATTCTGTACCTATCGGATGATTGTGTCACGTTTCGGAACTGAAAGGTTAAGACGACTGTTGAAGCGTTGGCGAAAGTGTCACTGCACGACAATGACAGGCTTTCCTGATTTTTAATACCCTTCAACAGGGAACTCACGGTGCTATCTTGTCCAGATAACCATTGTGAACTAAATGGTAACTCCTCTTGAGTTGAATGACTTCAGCCACTCCCCTCTACTCACTCACCGTTACGCGTACTACCCGTTGCAAAAACGCCCCACCCTGTATAAATATATCGTATACAATTAAATGTGTGAACACATACTTTACATTACCTCCAAACTATACCGTGGAAAGCATTGAAACACAATAATATAAATCAAATACTTGTTCATTATTTACAAATAATAAAATAATTCATTGAAAACTCACCCAACATTTCAGCAGTATACTCTATATCTTCATAATTACACCACGCTAAAAGTGTAAGAAGTATATTCTTGAAACTGCATTTAACTTCGCTGAAAGGTGAATTATCTCGAATTGATCGTTTTTTCTTGCAAGTGTGACATATCCACTGGAAGAAATCAACACTCCTTGAAGGCGTCCATCTCATACTTTTACCACATTCATCACAGCACATGAACTGCTGTATGAGCCCCATATTTTTTATGAAATATACCAACTCAGATTCATGACCAGGGGCTAGTAATGGCCGAACTGATAAATGAAAAAATCCATATTCACTGCAATGAAAAACAATTGACAAGGTTAATAGTGCGATCGAGCGTCACACTGTTCTATACAAACTTTCTACTCAATTCTAAGTTGAATTTTACAAAGCACATAAATTATAAGTAATAATATTGAATATAGTCCATTGCATACAAAATTTTTGTTGAGAACAAAGACTTATTCACCCTAAGGAGAGATTTTATTATATAATTTCATGCGGGTCCTATCAACACGCCCCTATGAATCAAATTGAAGAAAAACTCAACAAGTGAAATGAAACTGCATTCAACAAGTTAGGGTGCCAAAACAGACTACGTACTTTTTTAAGTCATTTCCAATAAACGATGGGCAACATTTTTTCGATTCATTATTATTTTCATCTTCAGCTTCATAGTCCATAGATACGACATTCTTAATTTTACGGATCTCCTTCATTTTTTGAATAATTTAATATACTTATTACGTTATCATAATTAAAACTATAAACTAGGAGTGGAGTGGACGTTTGCAAACCACAGAGAAATACATTACTAATGATGTGTAGATGCGAGGAAATTGTAACTCTATTTCTATAAGCGGCGCAGTCATGTTGCGTGTTTAGTTTTAGTTGGCGGCCATTGTTTTGGTGGCAAACATGCCGCTGGCGTTTTTTATGTAGAAATAAAGTGGTTTTTATCGTTCAAAACATGGTAAATTGTTTGGATTTCGGGTGTAAGAGCAATAGTCAGATGAAAGTGCCTAGAAATACTTTTTACACGTAAATATTTTAATTAGTGCTGTACATATTTCTGAATGACATATCATTACAACTAGGTAGAAATCAGAATACATAAATTAAATAAGACGGTGAATTTATCAAGTGGGTGTAGCTTCCATGATTTGAAGTAATGAATTTTCTTTAATACCGGTGTTCATAAATCGCTTCCAAAATATTCTTGGTCATAAGCAAAACACTTTTCAACAACGATAGAGTTTCAAACAAAGATATTATGATCAATCATTGGTTTAAAACAATTGAAATTGATATATTATAGACAAATTAAATCCAGGTACCAATGCTGAGCCACTTTTTATTCGTTATATATAATAGATTTACAGGTTAATTTGATGAAGGAGGTAGTTACTTGTTGAAAATTGATATACATTCATTTAAAAATAAGAAATATTGTTCTTTTATTGCAATATAATGCTATGATCAATTAAATGAATGTGGATTACCTATAGCATTTAAAATGGTCATTTTTGGCAATTTAATGTTACCCTCCTTGAAATAAATGATTTTTCATTAATGCAGCCATGAAAAGCAATATTCATTGTCAAAAATTATTTATAGACATGCTCTCATCAAGAGAATTGAAATTTTTGTGGAGTTTTATTCAGGTCATGAAATTAAAGATTTGGTTAGAAAACATGAAAATTGAAACGACATTAGACAACTTCAGATTTAATTTTAAATCTCGCCTTACGTTTCTAAAGATGATGTATTGTAGTATGATGATGAGCAGTTGCAGATCTTAGCAAATATTATTTCATATCCTCATCACATCAGTTAGCCTCTTTTTCAATTAGTTTTCACAGAAGTTGTAATGTATCTGTACTCTGTTATACACCTATCAATTTTTCAATTCTATGTTAGGAATTAAATAAAAACAAATCTATTTTATCACTTCGGACTTGGATCACCTATCTACTATGTAATGAAAAGGACTCTTTTTTTATTGAATTTGTCCGGTTATCATATTACATGGCATAACATGTGAATCTCGAAAACTAGAGAATTCTTGTCAACTCAATCATGAATTATGTGGCGCCTGTTGACCCCACACTATGCGAGAACCATATGTATTTCAAAGGATCCTTTGTCCAGATCAATTCAGTCAGTGGTATATATAGGTATCATTTACAAAGAAGAAGATATTCGCTCAGATTCAATTATTCAGTTCTCATTCTTTCAACATTCATTGTACAGTCAAGTTCAGTTCTTGATTCTTCCTCAAATTTAACTATTTACTAAGTCTCTATATTATTCTGTCACTTGGTGGTTATACATGAAATTTCACGTTTATAAAATATTTTAATTTATGAATAAACTATACTTATATTAAAAGTGTTGTGAAGTTAACTCGATCCATTAAAAAGTTTTGAAAATAAAATATCTCTTATATACTTTCATCCAATACTCAATACAGTATCCATATTTAACATAGCTTTTTTTAATTGTTCTTTCTCTTCGTCTGTCTTCAACTTGCAACAATAATCATCGAATTTTTTTTGCTGAAAATTTTTAATAAAGTTATAACAATGTCTCATTGTAGCTCCCATGTATAACGTAATGACATGAACTTGGTCAGAATCCACATTTTTTATGTAAGGCAGTGCGCTAGCTACCAGTTTATGAGGTCCATGCCTTGCACGAATAACGGCAATTTTAGTTTGGGGATTACAATATTTTGCTACAAAGCCAGCTCTTATTGCTGCTACTCCAAAATCTCCATGAAGATGTTGTACACTTCTAATAATGGCTCCATGTACTGCTGCAGCATGAATATGTAACGGTCCTTCTTTGTTCTTATCGAATTCTTTTAATTCTATTACTATATACCTGGAATTTTATGGAATGCTTAAAGGTGAAAATTGGAACAAAGTATTCTAATTACCTATTTTTATGTCTAACCATTATTTTTGTTGAAATTATGCTTGAAGAAGTTTCTTATTATTTATTGGAATAATATTATCTTATTTAAACAAAAATTGTTAAATTATCGCGTTCCTTGTTGATTGAGGTTATGATTCGTTTTATTCTTTTTCTTATTCTATTTTCTTGAGCTCTATGATTAATATTAAGAAAAGGATTGATATTGATCATTCTTTCTCTTTTCCATTCAGCTACGGCCATAGGTATCTGTTAAAACATTCAGATTTTACTTTTTAAAACAATTGTTTATTATTAAAGAATTTCAAGTTAACTATTATCTTTTCTTTCTACTTAGTTATTATGATTTTAAATACAAATTTCATCAATTTTAAAATTGTGCAAATTCTGAACGTCATTGTAACCTCTATTCAACCATTATCGGTGGTTTTCTAAAAATTCCAAACTACCATTTTTTTCCTTTATAATCAAAATCTTGAAAATAATTTCTTAAAACCTCCTCGGTAGCTGCACGGTTAGTGCGCAAGCATATTGGAACTGCTAAGTTCAGGTGCCTGGTTCGAATCCGGGTTGAAGTGATGGATGTTATCTTTGAATAAAAAAGAGATACATGGAAAGAGTCGCCTGAAGAGGGCATAAACTTCCGAAGACCAGATAACTTGTAATCTTTAGGAGAGTGGTTCAGAATCCACTATAAGCTGTAGGTCCACTGTGCAGATGGGCTAAGTTTCCGAGGACATTGTTAGAAGACGAAACAAGCAAACAAACAAACAATTTCTTAACCTAACGTTTAATCTGGGGAAACACTTTTCAATCCTCATTTCCACTCTCAAAAATGGGTTTTCCAGAAATGTTTATATTTCTTACTTTGTAATAAAGATCTGGAATACAAATTTGTATGTCTATTACTTTCTAACCTCAGATATTTTCTTATTGCTCTCTTGAATCCTATAGAAGAGTAAGTATGATTCATTCGTTTCCCCTCATTTCCCTGTGTTTACACTTTAGGGGCGATCGTATGAGATTTAGTATGTTTTGAATGTTTATCCATTCTACATGCTGAGCTTTCTTTTGTCATATAGGATAAAGCAATGGCCTTTGATTCACCATGTTTTTCGATTGTTGATGTCTTTTAATCCTTAAAATATACAAATAAGTCACTAGTTGATCGTTGTCTACGGTCTATCAATCACTGATAATACCCTGTAATTCGAGATATTTTATGAGCTCATCGTTTATCACTTTTTCCATGACTATGGACTTAATGGGCAACAATGTAATTTCGAATTTTGAGGTAGACATTTCTCCCCTTTCTCTGAAATTGGTTGTACTCTCGCAACACTCTGGAAACTTCTATCTCTCATATAAAATCTGATACAGACGATTAACAACAGGTGCACATTGGCACATCTCTTCAAAACAGTTGGTGGTATTCGCTGAAGACATGCTAGAACGGGTCAATTCTGACCCCCATTTATAAAACGCATTGTAACTAGTGATGAGACATGGGTTTATGAGTTTGATACGCTAACCAGCCAACAAGCTTTGAAATGGCGCCTTCCAACTGAACCAAAAAACTACGTCAATGTCGATCAAAAGTTGAGGTAATGTTGACTGTTTTGTTTGATTATCGCAGTGTTGTGCACTCGAAATTCTTGTCAGAAATTCAGGCGAAATAACGATCATACTTGAGCGTTATGCGGCGTTTGAGAGAGCAAATTTCTCGAAAAAGGCCAGATTTGTGGAAAGAAAACTCATGTATTTTGTATCACGATAATATACCATCTCCCAAGGCTATCATTGTGAATGAATTTCTGACCAAAAACTCAACAAATATTAACGAACAACCACCGTATTCACCTGATATGGCTCCGGCAGACTTTTTTTTTCCAAAACTCAAATTACCACTTCGAGGTACCCGTTTTGAATAGGTAGAGGACATAAAAAAAATTCGCGACAGGAACTGTAGTCTATTTCGAAAAAAGTATTTAAAAATATTTAGATGATTGGATTATTCGTTGGCGTAAATGTATTATTCTGGAAGGGGCTTACTTTGATGGCAATACAATAAATTTGAATAAAAAATGTTGGGTTTCATTGACTAATTTCCTGTACTTTCTTTGACAGAATGTATATCCCTTTTGTTTGTTTAATTTATTCTGATTTTGATTTAATTCCACATGTTTAATCCTGCTGGCTTCATATGAATAAAATACGTTTAGTTTTTCAATATATCCTGTAGTTATCTCAGATTATTATGCTTTTGTCCAGAAACAATTATTTCATTCCAATTCAAATGTTAGAATATCTTCAAGTTTGTATTCTGGTACGCCACTGCTCTTGTTGACAATTTAAATTGCTTGTTTTGAGAAAGGTACATTCAATTTGAATGAATTCTCCTTTTCAAGTCTCACATTATCAGTTTCGTCTTGGTAACGACCTTGGCTCACTTAGTTTCTAATATAACACTAATAACGAGTTATTTAAGTCTGCTACATAACATTTATAGATATATAAATTCAGGAGAAAATGTCCAGTGATTATTTTATAGGGGTGGATGTTGGAACTGGTAGTGCCAGGGCAGGATTGGTTAGTACTGATGGGAAGCTTGCTGGTACTTGCGTAAAGAACATAAAGACATGGAATCCTAAGCCGGACTTTTACGAACAGAGTTCTGAAGATATTTGGTCTGCATGTGTGTTTTGTATAAAGGTAAGAATCGTAAAAAGGATCAAATGTTTTTGTTTCCACTTCTTGTTGTCGCATATGAAACGGAACTATATTTTGGTGATCCTCAGTTCCTATAATAGTATTTCACATCAGATATAATAAAATTTATCTAGCAATTTTTCAAATCTTCGAAGCTTTCTTGGAATTAACATTTCGGTTTGAAATTGAGCTCTAATATGCGCTCTTTATCTGCTTAACGGTGTCATGAATCTTTTTAGTGGAACAGAAAAAAATTATAGAGGACCAAATCTGGTTTATACAGTGGCTAAGGGATAATGAGAGTGATGATTTTTGCTGAAAATTTACAGAGAAGAAAGATATGTGATGCAAAATCCATGAAAAATATTTAAAATGCATGGCATGAGCCATGCATCTTCAACAATTTCTCTAGTACAATAGTCTGATGATTCGTCATAATAATTTTATTTTTTGTAATTCAGTGGTGGCCTGAGGGGCACCAAATGTCCTTGACTAGAGCAACTAGCCAATAGAGTACAACAAATTTATTTTAGTCATAAAAAATAGTGAATTTCAACCAACCTCCAACAGTCTCTTTTTTCTTCCTTCTCAAACCTGAGGAAGTTACTAACTCATGGGATTAAACAAGGATACAATCCGCCGAGAGACACATCAAGGCAGTTTTACTCTTACACACATACAAGACATGACTCACGGATAGCAAGATAAAACATACATTCTGTTGAAGAAAGTACTGGGAATTGTTCACTGAATCACAAAATATTTATTGTTGATTCAAATGAATCTTGTAATTGTTTGGGCATAAAACTCGTTGCCTCTCGACTAGTTCCAAAAATTGAATCGCATAAAGGATTCTGACGATATGCAAAAACGAGTCACTTCCGATCCCACATTCATGAAACGCATTGTAACTGGTGATGGGACATGGGTTTATGAGTTTGACATGCAAACCAGTCAACAAGCTCAACCACTTCAAAGTCATACCAGAAGGTCGGACAGTAAATAAAGAATATTGTCTGAGCGTTATGCTGCGTTTGAGAGAGCAAATTCGTGAAAAAGATTTGTGGAAAGAAAACTCATGGATCTTGCACCACGATAATTCACCATCTCACAATATGATAAGACAGTTGTTAGATGATTGTTTCCAAGCATACCATGGAGGTGGTTTACATGAACACTGTTAGTCTCCAGCATGCAAGACTTCGTACGTTGATGAGTTGTCTTCTGTGAGTGCTTAGTTCCGTTCTCTTCTGCTATACACAGATACCACATAAGACGAGTAGTCTCACCACTTGAATAGAGATCCCGTGATTCATAATAATAATAATAATAATATTATTATGCTCTCAAAATATAAATTCATGAATAAAAAATTGAACTAAAAGTATCCGAAGACAGAGAAAACAAAGGAGGCAGTGTTTTTTCTCTCTGAAGTACTCAGTACTTTTATGAGAGTAGTTTTCCAATTTGGACAGTTAGTTTTTTATCGGCAAATATGTCCTTCCATCATATACAGCTTTGACCTGAGAACATGGAAGTTCCAGCAGCTAACCCGAAATTAGTTTTTTGAATACGAGAAAATTTTTAATTGACTTAAATCTCCTTGGCAATAAGGCATAAAGCCTTAAATATATATACTCATGGGTTCTTTGGCCAACAGCTTCAGTCTTTTTTCCTTCTTTGTAGTCAACATTTTATACCTTGTGTTGTAGTCATGTTCAAGAAACAAAGTCACTGTTCCATTTCGAAAATGATGCGTTAGAATTGAATAAAAATATAACTTTCTCACATTAACACCCCAGTTTGTCTCATTGTCTCAGCACTAGAAATAGTAATTTTATGTGTAGAATAATTCTTAACACCCACTTCTGAATAATCACGAGATTGTACAAGTGTATATGTCAAAATACGAAGTGCGCAACTGTGAAAATCTTAAAAAACATGACAAATACCTAAATTTAGAAAGCAATCCCCTAATCTTTCCCACAACGTGTGAAACATGAATGTCCCAGCGTAGGTGTTTATCCACAATAATCTCAAGGTATCTAATTGAATCAATATAATGTATATTAACTTCTTCTTCGATCTTGAGAGATGCGATGGTTGGTCGGTTCACTTCGTAACTGGAAAAACAGAAGCATTTGGTCTTGTTTGCATTCATAGTGAGTAGGTTGTAATCGAACCACTTCTTAATTTTTTTTTAATATCCCTTCCGATTTTATCTTTAATTTCGCCCAGCTTTTTGCCCTGTAAAATATCGCCTTATCATCTGCGTAGCTCAAAATATAACAAGAATAGTCCTGTGCCTCCAATAAGTCATTAACATAAATAACAAATAAAACAGGACCTAGCACGGTTTCCTGTAGTACACCACACTCTACAACGCGAAACTCGCTTAAGGAATCACCAATTTGTACCCCTTGTTTACGTCCCGTCAAATAACTCTGCATTCAGTTGTATGCATTTCCTCTAAATCCGTACCTAGAAAGTTTATCAAGCAGCAACTTATGACTCATATTGTCGAATGCCTTGGCCAGGTAGTCAAAGACACATAGGCATGGATCTGATTCGTCCAAGGCTTTATACAACTTTTCTGACAAACAACTCAAGGCATCCTGAGCTGACTTGTTTTTCCTAAAACCGAATTGTTTTTTCGTTAAAAGGTTCAAGTGATAAAAAAATGTCAATATTCTACTTTTGATGGCTTTCTCCAGAATTTTTGTCAGATTAGTTATCAATGTTATCGGCCTATAGTTTCTATCTTTCGTTTTTTCCCTTCCTTGAACAGAGATTTAATACCAATTTTGAGACAACTGGGGAATAAACACCTCAAAAAAGTCTAGGGAACACTTACCAATATCTTTAAAATATGAATTTGATGATTCGAATTTATAGAAATCTTTCGGTTTTTGTTAGGATGTATTGTATATAATGTATTCTCAAGAAAACAAAATAATATTTGACTTCTCCAAAGCACCTATTATAAAAAAATTGAAATTTGAAAATGACGAAATTTGGTAAAACACAAAAAATCCTGAACTAATATTTTCGAAACGATATGGAAGCACTTTTATTTTTCAGTACCCAGAAGGTCCACCTCTGTTATTAATGACACTTTGGCATCGTCGCGGCATGCTCAATATTAAATTGTCTATTACATTTTGGTTCAAGTCATTCCAAGCCCCTGAACCGCTAATCGAAGCTCCTGTTCATGATGGAAGACGTTTTGACGCAGGAGATTTCTTTTTAGTGTGTCCCACACATGCTCGATGGGATTCAGATCTGGGGAGCAGGATGGCCACGGTAGAAGATCATTCTCTTCAAGAACGTTCAAGACAACTCTTGCACGATGAGGAGGGCATTATCTTGTTGGAAGAGTGGATTTTGATCCATTGTTTGGAGATACGGTACCAAAACAGGTAAAACTATCTCATTTGCGATAGAATTTCCCGTGAGGTTGTTCTGTATGAAAACGAGGTCAGTTCTTCCATCAAGGCATATACCTCCCCAAACATCACTGATCCGCCTTCCTGTCTCACAACTTCTCGAGCATGCTGGGGACGGTTTTGCTTTCCAGGTTTCCTCCATATTCGAATTCTTCCCGAATCGGGATAACAACTAAATCTAGACTCATCACTGAACCTCTCTTGATCCCAGTTTACGTGTTCTTGGCACCAAGCTAAACGAGCAGCGCGATTTCCATGGGTCAGTTGTGGAACTCTTAAAGGACGTCTGGAGTGGAGTTGACCTTCGTGCAGTCGATTTCTCACAGTTTGGTCGGAAATTTGTACATTATGAACTCGTGATAGCTCTTGAGCTAATTGAGATGCTATGGTAGTACGATCTCTTCTGGCTTGTAAAACCAAAAATCGGTCTTGGGCGACTGTAGTAATCCTGAAACGACCTGTATGGCGTTCTTTTACGCTACCTGTTTCATTGAAACGCGATCATAAACAGTTTATGACACTTCCCAGAAACCTGGATACTTCCCATTGTGAGCTCCCAACTTGGAGCATGCCAACGGCTCGTAACATCTCTTCTCTAGTCAAATGTCGTCTTTTCATGGTCGAATCACAAAACTTGAATCTTTTATTTGTGCTTACAACAGAAAAAAAGTGCCAACTAACTGATTTCAAACACTGAATACATGAAATGATTATAAAGCAGAGTCGCATCTGCTGCATTTTTAGTTTTTTATGAATGAAAACAGAAATCTGTTGCGGCACTCTACATAATTTGGTGAGAAATTGATGCAGGTGTTCATTTAAAAAAAAAATCATCCATATTGATCGTTCTGGATACGATATATCGATATTCAGAAGTGTTCCCTAGACTTTTTTGAGGTGTTTATTTCTGATTCCAAGCTTTTATTAACCAACTTTGTAAGGGATCAACTATTCGATCAACTCTGTCCATCACTTTGGGGAGTGAGCTCATAGTTGAGGCTTATACCAAGTGTTTCATTTTCTCTAAACTGAAAAAAAAATACATGGAATATATACGGAAATTAATGAATTCTTTGATTTTTATAATTTTTTTTTAGGAAATCATAAAGAATATCAATCCAGTGAACATAAAAGGAATAGGTTTCGATGCTACCTGCTCTTTGGTTTGCATAGACAAAAATGGAAAACCTTTGTCGATTAGCCCAACAGGTATACTTACTTTAAGATACAAACTACATAATATTAAATATACTTGGTGACTGATTGTCTACAGACACGAGTGGGGGTAGTCTATAGAGTGTAGAAATGTTATAATGGATCGCATTTGAGAAAGTCTTATTCGATTTTCCTCCTCGCTCTTTACCAGTGTCAATGACTCGAGAATGTAGCGCGAAGGTCGACGCCCTACTGGTGGCATTTTTTGCAGAGAAATAAATCATAAACTAAAATCAATTCGGAATATTTGAATGCTTGTTATACACCAAATCGATGAATTTGATCACGTCTACTAATAGTGTGAATTAGTACTCTCCATGCATTTCTTGTTCGCAAGATACCCTGCGGAATTTATATTTGTAATTGACCTTTTTTTTCCAAATTTTCTTTCATGCAAATCTGGATTTGGTAATTAGGAAAACAAGAAAAAAGTTGCCAAATCGGTGGAGCTGAAGAAATGATCGTTCAAATATACGGCAATTGATTTTCATTTATATAAAGATAATTTAAAACTTTTAAAATGAAAGGCTGAAAGTTAGGGACTGTTAATTGAAAACATAGAAAACTTCAGTGTAGAGATGTTCATCTCAGTTTTCTTGAAATTATGTTGCCATTAATTAATTTGTAGGAAAAAACGAACAGAACGTAATCTTATGGTTGGATCATAGGGCTAAGGAGGAAGCTACATTAATAAATGAAAAAATAATCGAATATTGAAATATGTGGGTGGAAAAATTTCACTGGAAATGGAGACGCCCAAATTATTGTGGTTGAAACGAAATCTCAATGAAGAATGTTGGCAAAAAGCTGCATCGTTTTTTGATCTTCCAGACTTTTTAACTTGGAAAGCTACAGATTATGATTCAAGGTAAGGACCATTTCTATAATTTTCAATTCAAGAATTTCGAGATGATTTGGAATGTGCGTCATTGTTCTGAATCTTGATCATTTCAAAGCTGTTGACATAATATGAAAATGTTCTCAATTTTCAGATTTATTATACTGCGCCAAGAAATACACGCATTTTTTCGGATACGTCGGTACATATGCCAACAAAATCCGATGTTTTTTTGGCGCACATTTTCCTCTCATGAGAAATGAAATAAATCAAACAAATCAATATTTTGCATGAAGCCATCTCATATTGAGAGCAGTCCTCATCTTCTTAGTACTACTTGCCATATTTTTTGATACTCTCTACGTTTTAATACAACGTCTAGACGTTGATTATGCTGTTCACTTTTACACTTGGCACTGAGCATTGTATATTTATTCCTTTCAAAACAACTCAGATCGTTCTCGGAGTTCTCGAACACTGTCTTTCAGGTAAATTCTAGCAGATGCAGCATATTGACGTCGGCAATAGGTCGCCCATTACAAATTATGTTGTGACCTATCAGAATTGCTTTCGCAAGCTACCGATAGCAAGAGTACAAGTCGATGTCCTTGTTATGTCCACATCCGCCTGAGTGGTACGAATTGGATTTAGACTTATCTATTAACAGACAAGTTACCTAATCATAAATTGTACAGTTTTGGTATTCAATAGCATGAAACGATGCTGCCTTCTTAATAATTAATCATAAACCAAAATTTCAAAACAAACACCAGAAAAATCTAACCTCATGGAACCGACTGCATGACACAAAAACTGCAAGGTGAAAACTGGAACCAAATACTCTCAGGGAAATCAGCTAACGATGCCTTCACTTTATGTTTCCACAGATTCAGGAACTGGTTCGACTCGTACTTTCCCCAAATTGAGAGATATGCGTTCTAAAATTCCACGAAAACAGTGGAAATCAAACATGTTAGAGAGACTCTTGAGATCCTGAACATGGTGTTTAGAGCTACACGATCCCATGAAGTATTTCATGATTATAAGCATTGCAAAGATTTGCTAGGGCGAACAATCGATGAAGATAAGAGAAAAGGAAATGAAGAAAAATAAATCCGCAGATAACAAAACGAAGGCTATATGGACAATCATTAAGAATGAGATAACTGAGTCGAAGTTTGAAAAGCACTCAAGTCTCACAGCCAATACTCTGAATAAATTTTTCGACACTAAAGATGAAAAAATAAACAAAGATATGGGGTTCACTGTGAATGATAGAGCACTAGAACTGCTGAAACGATGTGTACTAAGAAATTGCCGCTTTAGTAATTTTGAATCAACCACCGAATTTGAAGTATTGAACATTATCACCAATCTGAAAAGTAAAAACATTCAGGATATCTATGGCATGAGGACTAACTTCATCAAGTCAATTGGAAAAGAGATCGCTCAACCACTTACTATAATAATCAACAAATGTATGGCAGAGGGTATTTTTCTGAACCGCTGAAGATGGGAAAACTCATTCCAGTTTTCAAAAAGGGTGATCCACAGGATCCAAATAATTATAGGCCAATCTCTATATTGCCAGGTTTGTCCAAGATTCTAGAAGAACTAATCAAAACAAGATTACTCGCCCACTTTGGAGAGAATGAACTATTAGGATAGCAGCAGCAAAGGTTCAGACGAAGCAGATCAACATCAACTTTCTTGGATTGATGAAGCAGATAATTGACTCATTGGACAAAAAAGCAATTTCTGAGGTTGTCTCTAGAGATTTGACGGAAGCATTCGACTCTATCCCTCACGAGTTATTGATTTAAAAGCATGAAGTATATGGAGTGACTGACAATGCTTTACAAATGGTGTCCTCCTATTTAAAAGGAAGAACTCAGCGTGTTTAGTGGAAGGTTGGTTTCTCGGAGGCGGAGACTGTAAATTTTGGTGTGCCGCAAGGGTCCATTGTGGAACCTTTGATGTTCATCATATTTATCGATGATATGAACATAAATTTGAATAATAATAACGATATATATGCTGAAACGTTCCTATTTGCAGACGACACAGTATTTCATTAGGGCATCGAACACAAATTCTCTGAGTCAATTAAGAAAGGATATACTCGACAGATCTGATGATTGGTTCAAGAGTAACTCACTCCAAGTGAATGACAGTAAGACCCAATCCATCACCTTTGGAGCAAATAGCGACCACTGTGAAATTTCTGGGAGTACAGTTAGATCCTAGATTATCATGGGAGAAGCACATTGAGGCGACTAGAAGGAAATTGCGGCCATTTTTTCATGTAAAGGAAAGTAAAGAGAGTTTGTACTTATGAAGCAGCATTAACAACGTACTTCGCAAATTTCCACTCTATACTGCTGATCTTCTACTGCAACAAAAGAGAGCAATAAGAGTCCTCCTTGGTATGAGACCGACAGATACCTGCAGAGACGCTTTCAAGAAACTGAAAATATTAATCCTACCTGCAATCTACATCTGTGAGTGCACTTTTTATGTACATACCAACAAAGAAAAATTCGCTATCAACGGAAAATTTCATGAATATAACACTCGAAGGAGAGACTACTTTGGCATCCCCCTTCATAACAGGGCAATGTTGCAGCGAGGAGTCGACTTTTGGGGGCTTAAGCTGTATAACCATTTGCCTGAGAGGATGAAGATTACAACAGCTACAGGATTCAAGAGGGAAGTTAAAAAGCTAGTATTAAATGAAACAGTTTATAGTATAAAAGAATTTATGGAGATCTCATAATTGATATGTATGTGGAATTTTCTCATCTTTTTTCTGACATGAAATGTAAATAATTGATGTTTAATATATTTCACTTTCACTTTCCCTTTCACTAATTGTGGTTATCATGATGATGAAAAAACGCCTTCTTATATTTTCCAAGTTATACAGGTATATTCACCGGGACCGTCAGTTAAAAACTTTATGAGTTCCAATTACAATATCAAGCTGAAATTTTATACGCGGCCATAACTAGCGATTTCCAATTGAAGTGAAATATTTTTGAAGTGATACCATTTCCGGTTATACCGGAAGTGGGTCATTACTTTGTTATTTCAAATGGCAATCTACCTTTTTTATTATACATCTAGAACCGACATTTGAGCAAGGCATAAAATACCCAAGTTGTTGGCACTTATCTGTCAAAATTTTGACAGATTTAATTATTTTTGTTATAAAATCGATTTTTGAGGAACATTTAAAAAAATTGTAGCTCGTAGATCTTTTGCATTACAGACACAATTTTTGCTTGGGTGGATAGAAGAAGGATCAAGGAATTTTTTAAGCAGTCTACACATGTCAAATGTTTATTGCGTTGTTTTGTATGATTTTTTCAATTTGGCCTTTTTCAAACAGCAATAACTCAATTTTTTCAAATGGCACGTTCCAATTTTAATATCGCCATCAGATGAAGCGTCAAATTTCAGATGGAATTGTTTAAGCATGTACTATACCCATGTCTTATAGTTCGAAATAATTTCGGATATATTGAATTTGATGATTTTGAAGTACTAACAGAATGCTTTGAAATATTTGAATCAAGTAGCTGAACTGGCTACGCTCACCCGACAGGTGCCTAAAATTAATGTACTTGTTATTTCGTTCATTCAAATTTGATGTTCCAACAAGAATTGTTGGTAATTTGAAGTGAAAATTTTGAAAAACACCAGATTGATAATAAAATGGCTGATTATTCAAACGAGGATATGTTTAATCTTTTTTTAATTCATGGAGAATGTCAAAAAGTGGTGGATAGAAATTGCAGGCAATTTAATAACCAATTTCCAAATTTGGCGCCTATGAGTAATACAAAATTTCGAAGGATTAGAAGCAATTTTCTGCAACTTGGAGGTACAGAACACATAGAAACTAGAAGAAAACCAATTTTCGAGGACGACGACAATCAAATTAATACGCTAGCGTATTTTCGTGCCAATCCACATGCGTCCATTAAATCAGCATCAATGGATATTGGATTGAGTTATACTTCCATTCAAAGGATCCTTAAGAAACATAACATGCACCCGTATTCTTTTATCAGACTACGAAAATAGAAACCAACTGACCTCAAGCGGCTAAATTTCTGTGAAAATTTATTAATTGGGCTTCAAGAAGATGAGACAATTCTGCAAAAAATTATATGTACTGATGAAGCCAAGTTCAATGAAAGTGGAATAACCAACAGGAGAAATCGACATTTTTGGTCACAGAAAATCCACATTTCATTGAAGTTATTGATTTTCAAAATAAATTCAGCGTGCACGTTTTTGCTATTTTAATGAATGATTTGTTGGCTTATCACATTTATGAGGAAAATCTTAATGGACAAAGATACCTGGAAATTTTGAGAGGAACATTAGCAAATTTTTTAGATGGATTAACCCTTAACATTCTGAGGGATTGCTATTACCAAATGGATGGAGCACCAGCACATAAAACACGAGCTGTAGATCGGCAGCTAACAGAAATGTTCGAGGATAGATGGTGGGGTAATCAAGGACCAAATTTATGGCCTCTGCGTTCTATTATGGGACAAATTCAAGAGTGAAGTGTATCTTATTCCTGAAAGAAGTAAAGAAGAGTTACTAGAGCGCATTCATAATGCTTTTCGTAATATTGATCCTAAAGAAACCAGGAGGGCAACTAATCATGTTTGTATACGAGCTGTCAAGTGTATCGAGCAAAAAATTGAACATTTATTCAGATCGTAAATTAGTTTTCTCCTATGATGTTTGCTATCATTCATTCGTATTAATGTAATTATCTTCGATGATTGATTTTCGCTTAGTTCCTACAATTTTTATTCATCCGAATTGTAGAAAATTGCTTCTAATGCTTCGAAATTTTATTTTACTCATCGACATTAAATTTGGAAATTGGTTATTGAATTGCCTGCAATTTCTACCCACTACTTTTGACATTCTAAAATGAATTAAAAAAGATTAAATAACCAGTGGTTTTATTCCAAATGTGTTGTATTTTTGGATATTTTTCTGAAATAACGACAATTCTTGTTGAAATATCAAATTCATGTGCATTAATTTTAGGCACCTGATGATTCAGCTAATTGATTCAAATATTTCAAAGCATTCTCTGTTAGTTCTTGCAAAATCATCAAAATTCAATATATTCCCAAATTATTTCGGAACTATAAGAGATGGGTATAGTACATGCTGATACAATTCCATCTGAAATTTGACGCTTCATCTGATGGCGATATAAAAATTGGCACGTGCCATTTGAATAAATTGACTTATTGCTGTTTGAAAAAGGCCAAATTGAAAACAACGCAATAAACATTTGACATGTGTAGACTGCTTAAACAATTCCTTGATCCTTCTTCTATCCACCCAAGCAAAAGTTGTGTCTGTAGTGCAAAAGATCTATGAGCTACAATTTTCTTAAATGTTCCTCAAAAATCGAGTTTATAACAAAACAAATTAAATCTGTCAAAAGTTTTGACAGATAAGTGCCAACAACTTGGGTATTTTATGCCTTGCTCAAATGTCGGTTCTAGATGTATAATAAAGAAAGGTAGATTGCCATTTGAAATACGAAAGTCATGACCCACTTCCGGTATAACCAGAAATGGTATCACTTCGAAAATATTTCACTCCAATTGGAAATCGCTAGTTATGGCCGCGTATAAAATTTCAGCTTGATATTGTTATCAAAGTTAAAAAGTTTTCAACGGACGGTCCCGGTGGATATCCCTATTATTAGGGTTTTTGTCTATTGAATAATTCCATGCGAATATTTCTGGTGATATTTTTTCCTTTTGCAGGTCTCTATGTTCATTAGTTTGTAAATGGGCTTACGAAGTTTCAGATGATGGCAATCATAACTGGAATGCATCATTCTTTAATGAAATAGGTTTGGAAGATCTTCAAGAAGAAAATTGGAGAAAAATTGGGTCTATAGCACAACCACCTGGATCTCCTGTTGGCAAAGGCTTATCTAAGCAAGCAGCAGAAGAATTAGGACTTATTCCTGGTACACCAGTTGGTACATCAATGATAGACGCC
Source organism: Cryptolaemus montrouzieri (assembly GCA_013387265.2). NCBI lineage: Eukaryota > Metazoa > Arthropoda > Insecta > Coleoptera > Coccinellidae > Cryptolaemus > Cryptolaemus montrouzieri. The sequence goes on from JABFTP020000021.1 coordinate 111,449,504, forward strand.
CATGCGGGAGGTCTTGGATTGATTGGTTGCTCTGTACCAAATTTAGACAGCAAATTTTCTACAAGACTCTGTGAGTAATTTTTCACAAAATTGAATTGCTTTCATCCACTCATTATTTTTGTCATCATATCGAACTGATGATATAAATATCCAAATCGCAATACCCAGGTTCTCCGCAATGTGCGTGAAGACGCTTTGCCTTCTCCCGGATATTTGGACAACTCAGGAGCAATCTTTTTTGATTGCGGTCTTCGATCCATAATGACAACGCCACTTGTAGTTGAAGGTACATACGACCTTATTGTATCTCCGAGACGTAAACGAACAAGAATTTCTATTTTCACTTTAAGGGGTAACACTGTTTTTTAGCGTGTCGCAACTCGTTTTTAAATTTTTTTAAGCGGCATCATAAATTGGAAAGACAACGGTAGAGAGGTATTATTCGATATTTTTGTAACGAATGGAAAAATGAAATAATTAAAAACGCAAAGTATCTTTCAAGGACGGAACGTGTAAAAACTCTTACCAAATAAAGAAGCAGTTAGTCACTAGACGAAATAATAAAGGACAAGGAACCTAAATCGACCATATCGTGGCGCCCAGGCAGGTGTAATGCCAGAAACAAGCTACTGATGTGCCAATCTCAGATCACAAAATGCTCTTTGCTAAAATTTTGCTTCCCCAAAAACTCCCCATCATCTTATGTAAAAATTATTACTCTAAAACATACTTATACAAACTATGTAATGTTTAACAACTACCTTAGACATTTGATTGAACTATCCGAAGTACATAGTATAGAAGATTTAATTACTTTAGTTAATAAAGCAAAACAATTATCAAAAAATTTACGACACTTAAAGTAATAGAAAACAAACTCTGGTATGATTTCCATCTGAACAAACTAATTAAAAAAGAGATAAGTTAAACAAAGGATAAAAATTCTATAACAATAAAAAATCAATTCACAAATTTTGAGAATAAAGTAACTTTAAAAATTCGCCAAAAAAGTATAAATATTGGAGTACTAAACTCATACGAGCTGGTAACAATATGCAGAAAATCTGACGCATATTAAACTTTATGCTAAATAAAAAACAGAAGAATATCAACAACATAACAAAATTGATTGGAATGATAGAATATACAGGGTGCTTCAACGAAAACTAAACAGAGGCTATATCTACCAAGATATTATTTTCTGATCTAAACGGTCAATTTTTGTTTCAAGGGGGACATCTTTTGGGGTACAAAACTTGCCTGAAATATCAACCCCTTAAGCGGGGGTTGCAATGCTTGAACATTTTGAATAGGGAAATTGAGTCGAGTGATGACTCAAAAGAAAGGTAGTATCTTTGTCTACATCGCCTTGAATGAATTTCCATTTTTAATTGAAAACTGTAAAAGATACAGGTGAGCAACTGAAAGATAGGGAAGACTATTTCCCTGAGACTATTCAAGTTTCAGTGAAGTAAAATGGAACAGATTCATGCTGATCAATGGCAGTCATCATTAAGTATCATCCTCATCTCGAATTTTAACCTCTAGAGCAGGGGTGACTACCCTTGAAAATTTGGAAGAGGGTAGATGGTTCGAGTGATACCTCGAAAGGAAGGTATTATCTTTGTCTGCACACCCGTGAACGAATTCTCAGTTTTGATTAATAACTGTAGAAGATACAGAGTGAGCTACTGAATAATAGAGGAGACTATCTATCGCCCTGAGCTATACAAGTATTAGTCCAAAAAAATGGAACAGATTCATTCCAGATCAAAGGTCATCTTCCGAAACACCATTCACATCTCAAATTTCAACCCCAAGAGCAGGGGTGACCACCCTGTGTTATTTTTAAAGCAGAAGATAGGTCCAGTTATAACCTTCTGAGAAAGGATTTTTGTTTGTCTCCACAATGGTGTGCAAGTTTTCGTTCTCCATCAAAATTACTGGGTGAGCAGCTGAAACATTGGAATGATTATGAAGGATTATGAATCTTGAAAGAAAACGCAATCGAAATCCTTTACTTGAAATATATCACTCTATTTTTCAATGGCTCACTCTGTATCTTCTACAGTTTTCAACCAAAAATGAAAATTCTCTCACGGGAATGCAGATTAAGATAAAACCTTTTTTCGAGTAATCATTCGACCCATCTACCCTCTTCCAAATTTTCAAGGGTTGACACTCCTGCTCCAGGGGTTGAAATTCGAGATGAGGATGGTACTTGTTGTTGACTGCCTTCGATCAGCATGAGTCTGTTCCATTTTACCTCACTGAAACTTGAATAGTCTCAGGGAAATAGTCTTCCCTATCTTTCAGTTACTCACTCAGTATCTTTTACAGTTTTCAATTAAAAATGGAAATTCGTTCAAGGCAATGTAAACAAAGATACCACCTTTCTTTTGAGTCATCACTCGACCCATCTTCCCTATTCAAAATGTTTAAGGATTGCAACCCCCGCTCAGGGGGTTTTGTACCCCAAAAGATGTCCCCCTTGAAACAAAAATTGACATGTTTTTGCGTTTTGATAAGAAATGAATATCCTGGTAGATATAGCCTCTGTTTAGTTTTCGTTGAAGCACCCTGTATACTTCACAATACGGAATATCTAATGCCTTGAACAATTACTATGTTTACGTTGCACAAAAATTACAGCCTCGTACCAAATCGACCAAAAAATTTGAAGAGAATCATACTAACGTAATAATAATTCCAGAAAAATGTACTGCTCATGAATTAGGAAAAATTGTTTTCTCTCTTAAAAAAAGCACAGCATCAGTAGATGGGATTACTGCAAAAGATATTCGAAATATATTCTTTACAATAAAAGATATTCTTCTTAATAAAATAAATCAATGTCTAAATTCTGGTCCTCTTCCAAAGCTGTAAAGCTGTAAAAAGTAGCAAAAGTTTCTACCAGTCTTCAAAAAAAGTTAGAAACAAAGACTAGTTGCTCAACTGACCCAGGAAACTATAGATCTATTTCGATTACGTCGGTGACCACTTTTTTCAACTTAAAAATTTCTAGGGAAGTTGGTACAGCACGGTCAGATGTCACGAATAGGAACGAAGGACTGCAGTTTCGGTCTCGTTTGACCTTGTCAGCATTGTCTACCCATTCGTAGCACAAGGCTATGCCGTTAACTACTCATCTCAATTCGTTGGAGCGAATGGAATAATGTTAATATCACTGCGCCCCCAACGAACCGAAACAGAGGCTACCTCACCAACGCCCCGCGAAACGGTGAAACCAAAGAGCAGATAAAACAGGAAAACGTTAAGTGGTCACACTAGTTCTATAACATACCGCCATGCGACACTCACGTATCAGACAGAAGCGACTAATGCTGACGAGGTCAAACGAGACCGAAACTGCAGTCCATTGTTCCTATTCGTGACATCTGGCCGTGCTGTACCACTTCCCTGTGGTCCCGGTTAACAGTGATTATGAAGAGTAGTTCGGAAAACTAGCTCCTTCAAGGGAGGATATTTAACATTCTACGGAAGGTTGAATATTGTCCCTTGAAAAATAATTTTCTTCGAAATATTCTGATTCATTAAATCTTTAAATGAATAATATCCCAATTAAACAGGTTAACACATACAACTATCTAGGTTTGAATTGTGGAGGCCGTTACTTGATGTAGATCCATGATATAAATGAGATAAAAACACAAGGTTTAACTTTAATCTACACTATATTTGAAAAAATTCGACGACGTTTCGCTGACACAGCAGCTTTATCAAGAATGAAAAATAGAATGAAGAGTATGGTATTATAAACAAATCGTAGAACAAGTTGGATGAATAACAGGAAAATCCACACCGAGCCATTGTACAGTTAGTATGAAAGGTAATAAAAACTAATTAAACAAGTTAAGTAGGGGTGAGTAATTCAAATCTACCTGTTCATTCAAAAGCTTGTCCGAATGTTTGTATCTATTTATTTCTAATGTTTCTAGGAGATCTAATTTTGAACTTTTGATTTTATATGTAATATGTCAAAGTTTTTATTGAATGAATGGTTTTCTTTTATTAGGTGGTTTGAATAATTTGAATCAGATTTATTTTTATCGAAGCTACGTTTATGTTCAGATGTTCTTATGCCAAAACTCCTATAGGTCCTACCGATATAAATTTTATCACAAGAACCGCAATTGAGTTTATAGATTCTGATTTACTTGATTTTTCAACACGAGATTTATTATTTTTAATATGTTTACCTAAGTTATTAGAAGTTTTGAAAGCTATATTAACATTTTGTTTGACGAAAAAGATTTAATATTTGTACTTGCAGAGACTTGCAGTTTAACATTCTGCGGCTCTGCAAGTACAAATAAATTAAAATAAAAAACCTTGTGTTTTTATCTCATTTAACTATCTAGGTCTTGTGATTGATGATAAACTGAGCTGGGATTTTCATATTCAACATTTAGTTAGCAAATTATCTGGATTTGTACGTGCTTGTCGTCATATCTCGACGTTCCTAACAAACCCTAGTAAATTGGCACTATAATATTCAAATATTCAATCTGTTCTCACGTATTTGTTGGTGATATGGTCCAACACCTCCAAATTTAACTTATTCAGAATTTAGAAATTGCAAAATAAAGTCTTAAAGTCTATATTCAACCTGCCTTATGACTTAAGTACCAACGAACTTTACGAAAAATACCGGTAATGAAATTGGGCAAGTAGAAGAAATTGGAACAATGCAAATTAATCTTTATGTTGGATAATAAAATGTTGCAGAGCTCTAATACCATCAGCAAAAACTATATGAGTTCAAGAGCATTCAACGCTTTACCAAATGCTAAATTATTTTTGAAACTCAAAAGTCATTTTTCTTAAGTTTAAATTGTATCCTTTTAAGTACTCTTTCTTTCTGCTGATTTGTCGTGTCAGAATACATATATCTTAAATATAAAATTCTATGTTAACAGCATTGGCTGATTTGTAGTCTTATATTTGGATAAATGAATGAAAATAAATAAATAACAATATACACTATCAATTGAGTGATAAGGTCGCTATACTTAAACATTTTGTTTGTTTGCATTTTCAAGAACAGCGGCGGCAGCGAAAGCGACTTATGTCAAAGCATAAGTCGAACCAATGCAGCTGCGATATCATTTCGAAACATACTTCAGGTGTAGTTAATAGTAATGAGGTCTATTTAACTGAAAAGACTGAGTAATGGTAACTAATTTAGATTTAATTGAATGTAGTTCCCTGAATTTTTGATGTTTGTTGATTTGTAATGTTTCCCATCGGTTTAGTTTCAATCTACTAATTTCATCATGTAAAATATCAGAAAAGTTTTCTTGTAGTAAGTAGGAATCTGATTTTTGTTTGTCGCAATTGCGTTTGAGCTCTTATAATCTAATATAGAAGTGTCTTAAATCTTATTTCCTGTGTCGAACATTTAGTTAGCATCTTTGAATGTAGTAACAGTTTTGTTATTATTCTGGAACATTTGAATTTGGGAGGCTTTTACTTGGTAAAATTCCATTATCAATAATAAAAAACAAGTACTGTGTTTTAAGGAATTTTACTCAATAATTGCGATTCGTAACGCGTTTCACTACTCCGTAGCTTCTTCAGACGAATGAATGTACAGAAAATATATAAATGAGAATATAAATATAAATGTTCTTGAGTAATTAAAAGCTTATTGGGTTGCTTCTTCTTAAGTGGTTATTTATGACAGGTATATCCAATAAAATTAAGGAATAGATTGCTCCCCGAAGAGATTCAATAGAGGTGAAGGGCTTAAATCGACTTGTTCATTGATGAGCTTACCTAAGTGTCTGTATTTATTGATTTCTAAAGTTTCCTAAAGATCTACCTTTCAATATTTATTATCTGTATGCAAAATTTCAAACTGTGGGTCGAAAGAGTGATTATTTTCTAAGAGATGATTCGCGTAATTTTATTTATATTTATACTCTCATTTATATTTTCTGTACATTCATTTGTCTGAAGAAGCTACGGTGTAGTGAAACGCGTTACGAATCACAATTATTAAGTAAAATTCCTTAAAACACAGTACTTGTTTTTTATTATTATTCTGGAATGAAAAATGATGCAGAGTAATTAATATGACTTCAATTTCCAGGCCTGATTTGTGGGACTTCTACATGTCATATGGCGGTATCTGAAAAACCCTTATTTACAACAGGAATTTGGGGTCCCTACTTTAGTGCAATGGTTCCTGGAATGTGGTTAAACGAAGGGGGTCAAAGTGCCACAGGTAAACTCATAGATCATATTATAGAATCACATCCAGCTACGTTACAAATTAAAAGCAAAATAGGTGGAAGGTTTGTTATACATCTTTAATTGATTCGAGTTGACAGGATTTTTTTCAGGCATATTCAGGAATATTTAACGGAATTGCTTCACGACTTAGCGAAGAGAGAAAATTTAACTTCTCCTTCATTCCTCACGAAAGATATACACATATGGCCTGATTTCCATGGAAACCGATCACCCATAGCAGATCCTACTCTAAAAGGATCCGTAAGTATTCCAGAAATCGATTTCTCTGAATGATTAAGTTAATCATATACACGACCACTTGGTATTTCACATGATTGATTGTTTTTACCCATAGATCTTTGACTACTTGTGAACAATGAAGTTTTTGTTGTAAAAAAACTGGATAATATGATAAGAAATGTTGAATTATCGCCACATATTCGAGATATTGCACTCAGTTGTCACTGAGATTCAAAACTGTGAATTTCAAAATCCAAAAAAGCCTATAATCATAATTGAAAATGCCTTACTTTGGATTGTCCGAAGTGCAGAGGGGTCGAATAATTGCTCTCGTTGAAGAAGAGGTGATACAGAGGGATATAGCGGCCACAGGGGGCTATTTCAAAAACCTACGCCCGATACGTGGAGCTACAATCTCTACAAAATAGGCCTAGAAGAAGTCGTAGGAAAATCACTTCTGAGGAACAAGACTGGTTTTGTGCCAAATTGCAGGAAGAGACCCTAGTGCGTCGCACTCCATACTCCAAAGGCAATTTTTGGAAGCAACAGGTATCAGTGTTTCAGTCAAAACGATACCTCAAAGACTTCTTTCAAGGGGTTTATACAGCAGAAGGCCCTTAAGAGTTCCAGAGCTAACCAGACAACGAAAAATTAATAGGTGTATCGGCCACCAAAATTGGAATATTGAGAATTGGCGAAATGTCCTTCTTTTGGATGAGATCAGAATTGGTGTTCGATCAGATGAGCGCCAGATTTGGGTTTTACGGAGTCGACAAGCTAGACTACTAGCAGCAAGACAAATTTCGAAATATCAAGGGAGTTGTGATGTTTTGGGGTGGCATTATGCTGGGAGGAAGAACAGATTTGATTTCGTTTCCTGCGAGTGTAATGGCTAGAAATTACGTGGACCTAGTGCTGGAGCCCATAGTGGGACTCCGGCTAGGTGAAAATTTCACTATTATGCAAGATAATGCTCATCCACATACCAGTAACCTCGCGCGATATTATCATGAAACAGAGGGAATCTCCATTTTGGGCCAGCAGCTTGCTCTCCAGACCGAAATCCTATTGAATTCGCCGAAAATGTACTGCCAAAACTAAAACATTCTCTTATCAACCCAGTAGATATAGAACGAAGTTTTTGAATTATGGAGGCCGTTACTTGATGTAGATCCATGATATAAATGAGATAGAAAACACAAGGTTTAACTTTAATCTACATCTATAGATACAAACATTCGGACAAGCTTTTGAATGAACAGGTAGATGTGAATTACTCACCCCTACTTAACTTGTTTAATTAGTTTTTATTACCTTTCATACTAACTGTACAATGGCTCGGTGTGGATTTTCCTGTTATTCATCCAACTTGTTCTACGATTTGTTTATAATACCATACTCTTCATTCTGTTTTTCATTCTTGATAAAGCTGCTGTGTCAGCGAAACGTCGTCGAATTTTTTCAAATAAAGTGTAGATTAAAGTTAAACCTTGTGTTTTTTATCTCATTTAAACGAAGTTTTTCTTAACATAAACATTTGTTTAGCGATAATCGTCAGAATTTCACTTCGGAATACTTGGAAAACATTTAGTTATTAATTCGTTTTATAATGAAGTTTCATCTTAAGTTTGATGAATAAGTTTTTAGGTGACAGCTCTTAGTGTTTTTGTTACACTTAAAAAGACCCTACAGATGATATTTATACTTTACATATTTTCCAAAATTTTAACATAATTTCGAAGAATCAATACATATATATGTACATATTTTCACAATTCACAAGAAAATACAGTTTTAATGTACCGAATCTGTAATGATCGAATGAAAAAATTTCAGTCTAATTTTTGTAATGCATTGTTTAAATGAAGAATAAGAATATGTATGCTATTGCATTGATATTGAAGATGATTCTATAATTTATACTTATATAGCTTATGAAGTTTGTATTTTTAGATATTTGGATTGACCTTAGCGAATGATGAAGAAGATTTAGCTCTGCTTTACTTAGCAACGATTCAAGCTTTGTCGGTAAGTACACTTACTTAAACGCCGTGTTATACAATATCAGTTCCAGATATTACAGTGGCAGTTATTATACCATATCATTGCATGATAGTTGCCAAGAACACTATACTTAGGACCTCCAATTAGGTCCAAAATCTAGGATGTCGAGATGATGTATTTTGACCGAAAATTGTTAGAAGAGTCTTTAAATGTTCGTTCCATTGCGAATCTATTATGTCCCTTGAAGCAATAAAGTTAGTGTATATATTGTTTGAACACATCTATTGGTAGATAAAAGGCAGCTTCACTCATGATAAAGTTTGGCGCATGACATGTTCATTCATTCATTCATTCATTTGGTATTCGCGCAGATTCTTCGTATGACATCAACTTCTCACACTACTACTGTGTCAGCCGGCTCGGTGGCGTATGGGATATGATGCTCGTCTCCTACGCAGAGTTACCTGGGTTCAATCCCCACAAAGTCGGTGCGATTTTTCGGATTCTGGGAATCGCTTGAGTGTCCATCTTTCGGAGGAGATGTGAAGCTGTCGGTCCTGTCTAACAGAGATGTGTTGGACATTAAAGATCCCTTCCCTCGACACGAGAGGGGTTCGGCAAAATTCCCGGGTTAGTGAGGTGACAGAATTCCCCGGCGTGTCATTAGCCGAAAGGCAGAAATAGAGCACGTTGAAGGAAAAACAAACAAACAAACTACTACTGTGTCTAAAAAGTAAGGTGACTCAGCATTCATTTTGAAAAGACTTTCTTTTTCTTCCAAATATATTTCATCGCCTTTAAAGTAATCCTCTCCAGATACAATGCACTTATGCCAATGGATTTTCCAATCTTCAAAATAGTTGTTAAAGTCGATTGGGTTGGCCTTTAGCTTCATCTTCGATGCGTCTTGTATCTCTTCTATTGACTCAAAACAGTGTTCCCGGTGAGATATTTTGAGCTTGCAGGATAACCAGAAGTCACACGGTGCCAAATCAGGTGAATACGTCGATTGTGGAGCAAAATGGGTCGAGTTTTTGGCGAGTGTGAGACGGTGCATTATCGTGGTACAAGAACAAATAATTGTCTTGCCACAATTTCGGCCTCTTCAGGCGAATAGCTTCACGTAAACGACGCATAACGCTCAAATAGTATTCTGTGTTGACGGTTTGACCCAGCGGACGGAACTCAGAATATACAACACCGCGTTAATCGAAGAAAGCAGTCAACATGACCTTGAATTTTGAGCGAATTTGTCGCGGTGTGTTTGGGCTGGCCTGTAATATTGTGTTTTATTTTGTTCGAATAGTCCGAAAGCATTGTTTTAAACATTTCAACGCGATGATGTTTTTTCCATTAAATTCAGTGTTTTCGGTATCAATCGAGATTTCACGCGTTTGAGGCCTACAACATTATCCACAATGGAATTGACTGATTCTTTTGAAATTTCAACATGATCAGCAAGATCTATAATTGTCGATCAACGATTTCCAAGACCAAATGTCAGATTTTTTGGACGTGAGCTTTGTCGATCGAGGTAGATGTTCTTCGTCTTTTACACGTTCTCAAGCTTTTTGTAACTCTTTATACCATTTGTAAACACTTTTTCGACATAGCCTCATCACCAAAGCCTATTTGCACCATCTTCAATGAATTAGCAACAGAAAAATCATTCCGCAAACGAAATTTAATGCAAATTCTTTGCTCAACAAATAGAGGCATTATAAAAATCGAAAAATTCACTTCTAGGAGCTTAGAAAACGAAGCGCATCTCAAACACAAATGAATATTTTTATGTGAACTTTGGCACGGATGTCAAAAACAGTCCTACCAACCGGAAAATGAGAGCACTACCCTAAATCCATTTGTTTGAATTAAAATGTCACCTTAATATTTGGACACAGTAGTATAATGTTCTTGATAGTACCACCACTTGCTGCTATAACTATGTGTGTACTCTGCTATAATTGTGTGTACTCAATCACTAGCACTTCAACTTGATAGATTTTACATTAAACTATAATGCAGGGTGTTCTACAGGGGATTACTCATCGAAAAACAATAAAAGAAATGAACGAATGCCCAAAAGTGTTGAAGTTCATATTTTTCTCATTTGAGTTTAGTAGGTTTTTACTTGGTAGAATTCCATTCTCAATAATAAAAACAGTTAATGTTTTTGAGGAATGACAACTATATATAGGTAAAATGAGAATATAAATACAAATGTTGAGTAATTAAAAGCTTATTGAGTTTCTTCTTCCTAAGTGGTTATTGATGTCATCATCATCATCTGTCAACCATCCTAGTCCACTGCTGAACATAGGTCTTCCTCAACGATCTCCATTCCTCGCGATTTTGGGCCGGATTTATCCAGTTCGTACACACTCGCTTGATATCGTCTTTCTAACGAGCTGGTGGACGTCCTCTACTTCTGTGGGCTTCATCTCTGGGACGCCACTCCAAAAGTCTACCGTCCGTGGTTCTTGATAGATGACCGGCCCAGTTCCACTTTGAATTAGCAACTCTCTCGAGAGCATCCTGGACTCTAGTTCGTTGGCGTATGATATGGTTGGTAATTCTGTCCCGTAGTGTTATGCCTAACATAGCTCTCTCCATCTTACGCTGAGCAACACATATTTTATTAGTTGATTTCTTTGTTAGGTCAGGTTTCTGCACCGTACGTCAAAACTGGTAAAACGCATTTATTGTATACTTTACGTTTCAAACAAATCGGTATCTCTGATTTGAACAGATCTCTCAGTTTTCCAAATGCAGCCCATGTCAGCCTTATTCGCCTTCCTATTTCTGTTGTTTGGTTGTCCCTGCCTATAGTTATCTCATGCCCCAGATATTTGTATGATGTTACTTGTTCAACAATTCCACCATCGATGGAAACTGGTTGGCTTGGTACTAAGTTGGTCATCATCTTAATTTTCGACATATTTATCTTCAATCCGATTTTACTGGATTCCTTAGACAACTGCAAGAGCATTTCATTTGCATCATCTAATCTGTTTGCTATAATGACGATGTCGTCGGCGAAACGAAGATGACAATCGCTCACCATCCACATTTACTCCCTCTGATCCCATTCCAATTGCTTGAACATATATTGCAATAGGTTTGTGAACAACTTCGGGAAATAGTATCACCCTGTCTTACTCCACGTCCGATCCTGAATTTTCTGTAGAATTGTGAAGGCACACTTGCGAAGTGGCATGCTCATATATATATTTAATGATGGCAGTGTATCTATGATCTATTCTACAGTCAGCCAACGCTTTAAGCATAATCGCCTGTATCACGGCATCGAAGGCTTTCTCGTAATCCACGAATATGAGAACCAGAGGCAAGTTGTATTCTATGCTCTTTCCAATCAAAGTCTTGAGAGTTTGGAGATGATCATTAACACCAAATGTTGCCCGAAATCCGGCCTGCTCTCGAGGTTGGTAGGTGTCCAGTTTGTTTGTGAGGCGCTTTGTTATTATTTTGGTGAAGAGTTTGTATAAGTGCGATAGAAGGATTATAGGTCTATAGTTCGAGAGATTTGTGGGGTCCCCTTTCTACAAGAACTAACAAGAAAGTTATTTATGTATATCCAATAAAATTAAGGAATAGATTGCTCCCTGAAGAGATTCAATAGAGGCGAAGGGCTCAAATCGACTTGTTCATTAATGAGCCTACCTGAGTGTGTTTGTTGATGTCTGAAATTTTTTTCACGTTTCTTTTAGTAACTCTTGTAGTTTTGAAAAGATCTAGCTCCAATTGGCAGAAGGCCAATTCATCAGATGTGTTCAGTAATATACAGGGTGATATTTTGTTAAGGTCATACTACCTTTAGAGTACTATGAGTAGTATATAGTATAGAGTAGTACGCCACGGGTCTCTTAGAAAATATCCATTGACAAGATCTTTCAATTTTAAATCTGTATTGTCTTCTGAAATGTTTTCGAAATCGCAACCATTTTGAGTAAAAATTATTTACATGAAGAGGCACACTTTTTTGAATATATTTTTGAAAACTAGGAAAATAGCATTTTGAAGTTATCTTCCCTAATTTTGAATATACATAGTGTTCATTTTATTCATTGGATATTAAAACACTTGGAGAAAACTGTTTTAGATTTAGAGAAATTACATACGACTATGACGAAATGAAAGAAAGCTGATGGATGATGATATTCGCATCTAACCAAAATAGAAGCAATGAGCAGAAAACCTTTATCTTCAAACTTATGAACTGAAGTAAATTACCATCATTCATTTCTATACAGAATAGCATATTTGCTATTCTCTTACATCCTTTCAAAACGCATGCAAGGAATTCCTGAATGGTACCAACAGGTTTTGGATATAGGTTTTCATCAGACGGAATGGTCTCAGGGAGTCAGATAGGAGGATCGTAGAGGCAAGCAAAAAATCGCCCCTATCAATTAATCATTCGGATTTGCTTGGTTCAAATGATTCCTCACTATTAGTCTAAAATGCGGGGGAGTACCATCGTTCATAACTACATCTACTTCTAGTCGCACAAGGCACATCATCGAAAAAATCGACCAGAGTGTTCTGCAATAAGTCAAATTATGCTAGAGAATTTAATTAGTTAGGCAGAATTACTAGCTTCAATAATCTGCCATTATACGAACTGCCCTAAACATTGATACAAAACCGATGAAAACTTTTGAAGATCAATTGTGATGTCGTTCTGTAGTCAAAACTAAAGTATTATTATAATTTTCTTGAAGTTTTCCAAATTTATCAACTATCGTGTTCGAAGCTGAAGCATCGCAAAAAATTGGTTTAAGAACGAACATGCAGAAGACGAAAACCATGACTAACACAGAAGATAACAGAAGGATTACAGTTGGCGTACTCTTTCTGGACATGGTGGATAAATATGTTTATCTAGGTCAAATACTCAAACTTAATCAAGAGAATCAAACAACAGAAATTACGAGAAGAGTTTGGCTTGCTTGGGCTGGATTTGAAAAATTAAAATGGGTCCTTCAAAGTCGTAAGATTCCACAATACCTTAGAACTAAAGTCTACAATCAGTGTATGTCGCCTGTAATCACGGCTGCCAACATGGACATTAACTAGAGCCATTATGGCTAAAATGTGCAAAACACAAAGAGCAATGGAACGCAGGATGCTTGGAATAAGACTAACAGACAGGAAAACGAACACATGGATGAGGAGTCACTAAAGTTCGCGATGTCAGAGAAGAAATTGCCAGAATCAAATGGGGCTTCGCGGGTCATAATGCAAGACAAGAGAACGGGGGGAGGCCTATGTCCTGAGTTAGATGACAGATGGCTGAAGAAGAAGAAGAAGATTGTGTTCGAAAATGTGCCCCAAATGTTGATCAACTATGATATGTTGGATGAAAAGAAAGCATTGTGGATTAGCTACTTGGACTTTTCGTTTAAGAAATCCCTACATCTGAATAGAGCTTGCAGCATCGGAATCATCTTATCTGCCATTCACTCATAATGATGTATCCAATTGATTTTGTCATACCTTGCATTGTGTACCTTTTTTATGTTATCAGGATCTATTTCAATCACTATGTTTTAGTTTTTTGCTTAAAAAAAGATAATTTGTTATGTCGGTGTTCAGCTTCAGCTTGTTTTTATCTAACCAAAATTTTTATTCTCTAATTCTTCATGAATTTCTGTCTCAAGATTTTTCAGGTCATCTCCAGTGTACACAAGGCATGTCTCGGCGGCCAATGTAAAATATTTCGCCTTTAAGTTGACTTTCTTCAGGCTGAGAACATGCACTGCGTACAACAGGGGACTTTATACAGACCCCTGCAGTACCTCATTGCGAACCTTCTTCTTGCCACTTTTGAAGTTCCCGTTTTCACCTATTGATCCCTACCTGACTAGAATGATCCTAATAACCACCAAATCCTACCTCTAAAACTCATCTAACGCAATTTGTCCAATTAGTTAGAATGCTTAGCATAAGTCTATCAGGACTTTTTATTTCATCATGCCTAGCAGAACAGTTCTTGTAAATATCAGAAATAATTAATTCCATTTCATTTTCATAAGTTGGTTCAATGAATATGGTTTCATTGTTATGTGTTTCTACAAATACATGGTTGACATTAAGGTTATTAATTAATGAACGCCGTATTTTTCCTATTTCTACAAAATGCTTGCTGAGTTCTGAGATAATTGCCGGATGATCCGTTAGTACACGATTATTAATTAGTAATTTGGAAAGTTTTATATTTCTTTTTGTTTGGCATAAGTTTACTTATGACCCACCACTGCTTTTTCGGTATGATACCAGCCTTTGCAAATTTTAATATGAAATGATTATTCTTCTAAGTGATTAATTTTTTATTCTATTTTAATTTGCTTTTTGAACATGAAATTTTAAGTCTATTGTAAATCCTGATCTCCTCTTTAAGTAGTTCAGGAAAATCGCTTGTTATCCATTAATTGTCGTTGATAACCCTCATTTCAACCATGTAGTTAGCTTTTTTAGCATTCCATTATTTATGTAATAAGATCCTTCCTGGGTGTATAAATGTCTAAGATTTTTTTCATTCCATAAGTTTTTCTGTATTGTCTCTTGGCTAAATACACTAATTTTTGGGAAACTATATAAAATATCAATCATTTCGTGGTCAGAGATGCTGGTTTGTGAAATAGATATGGAAAACGCACTGTCTACTCCTGTAAAAAACATGATCTATAATTGTTTTTTTTGTTTTTCGTTACGCGGATTGCATGATCAATGTGTTTTTTTATGCTCGCTTCCCAGGAATAGGCGAACCTGTTACACCACATGAGTGGGCGCCTGGAAGAAATGAGGTGTCTGTTTACTCGCTTCTTGAAGAGGGCCAAATTGTAGCTCGTTTGTGCGCAGATCTCTATACATGGGAACAACATTCCAAAGCGTGTCGAATCTGCGCCTTATATAGAAGCAACAGCTGAGATGACGTGAAGTATCGCTTGGCTCTGAAAAGAAAACTAAGTTTAGCTGATGCCGACTTAGCTATTGCTGATACATGTTCATGCCAGCAAAACCCGTAGTTGACTGTTATTCCGAGAAGGTGGATCGAATCTTTGGATGCAATTTGTTGGCCTTGTATCATTAGAGGAGATTCTCCAGCGGGGCCATTTCTAAAAAACCTAGTTGCTTGCGTCTTGCTCGCGTTGAAGCTCACCAGGTCCAACTGACGCCACTCAGATATCCTCTGCAAGTTATTAATTTGTTGACATCTCTGACGCTGAGATTCCGAAGCTGTAGTCGGCCGCAGACTACTGAAAGACGAAACCAGGATACAATCGTCTTCAAAACCGAAGATCTTGTTCTCTGTAGATGACGGAAGATCGTTTATCTGCAACAGAAACAAGGTTGGCAAAAAAAATGGATCTCTGAGGTACTCCTGCTTGCAACTGGCAACAATCAGATGTTATGCCGTCGACCACAACTTGTATTGATCTGTTTGAAAGAAAGCTACTTATCCAATCCCGCAATTTTTTGGGAAGCCCATATGCAGCAAGTTTATTCAACAAGGCTGCATGCCAAACCCTATCAAAGGCTTCAGAGATATCGAGGGCTATTGCTCTAGATTCCCCATGCTTTTCCATCTTTGATGTACAAACATGAGAGACGTAGGCGAGCAGATCTCCTGTCGATCTTTGCCTGAACCCGTTTATACCTAAATCTTTGACCTTGTTTGATAGTTGATCCCATGAAGCGACTAGTAAAAAAAATCCTTTTCTGCAAATTGCAGCTAGATCCCTTGAAATTACGAGAGTTACTAATAGTACTGTGAAAAAAATCTGAACTTCCACACCCCAGTATTTTGAGAACGGGGGACTTTTTGACATATGTTTATGTGACTATTTTCATGTTTTTTGTTGAGGAATCTCCTGTTGAAATTAATAGTTGCATATTCGAGATACCCTGTATAAACACCTCAAAAAAGTCTAGGGAACACTTACCAATATCTTTAAAATATGAATTTCATGATTCGAATTTATAGAAATCTTTCGGTTTTCATAAGGATGTATTGTATATAATGTATTCTCAAGAAAACAAAATAATATTGGACTTCTCCAAAGCACCTATTATAAAAAATTTTGAAATATGAAAATGACGAAATTTGGTAAAACACAAAAAAAAAATCCTGAACTAATATTTTCGGAACGATCTAGAAGCACTTATATTTTTCAGTACCCAGAAGGTCCACCTCTGTTATTAATGACACTTTGGCATCGTCGCGGCATGCTCAATATTGAATTGTCTATTACATTCTGGCCTAAGTCATTCCAAGCCCCCTGAACTGCTAATCGAAGCTCCTGTTCATGATGGAAGACGTTTTGACGCAGGAGATTTCTTTTTAGGAGGTCCCACACATGCTCGATAGGCTTCAGATCTTGGGAGCAGGGTGGCCACGGTAGAAGATCGATATCATTCTCTTCAAGAACGTTCAATACAACTCTTGCACGATGGGGAGGGGCATTATCTTGTTGGAAGAGTGGATTTTGACCCATTGTTTGGAGATACGGTACCACTATAGGTAAAACTATCTCATTTGCGTAAGAATTTACCGTGAGGTTGTTCTGTATGAAAACGAGGTCAGTTCTTCCACCAAGGCGTATACCTCCCCAAAACATCACTGATCCGCCTCCCTGTCTTAAAACTTCTCGAGACGGTTTTGCTTTCCAGGTTCCCTCCATATTCGGATTCTTCCCGAATCGGGATAATAACTGAATCTAGATTCATCACTGAAGAGAACTGTGGCCCACCTCTCTTGATCCCAGTTTACGTGTTCTTGGCACCAAGCTAAACGAGCAGCGCGATTTCCATGGGTCAGTTGTGGAACTCTTAAAGGACGTCTGGAGTGGAGTTGACCTTCGTGCAGTCGATTTCTCACAGTTTGGTCGGAAATTTGTACATTATGAACTCGTGATAGCTCTTGAGCTAATTGAGATGCTATGGTAGTACGATCTCTTCTGGCTTGTAAAACCAAAAATCGGTCTTGAGCGACTGTAGTAATCCTGAAACGACCTGTATGGCGTTCTTCTACGCTACCTGTTTCATTGAAACGCGACCAAAAACGGTTTATGACACTTGGGCTACTTCCCAGAACCCTGGATACTTCCCGTTGTGAGCTCTCAGCTTGTAGTATGCCAACGGCTCGAACATCTCTTCTTTAGTCAAATGGCGTCTTTCCATGGTCGAATCACAAAACTTGAATCTTTTATTTGTGCTTACAACAGAAACAAATTGCCAACTAACTGATTTCAAACACTGAATACATGACATGATTATAAAGCAGCGTCGCATCTGCTGCATTTTTAGTTTTTTATAAAAAAAAACTGATCGATATTCAGAAGTGTTCCCTAGACTTTTTTGAGGTGTTTACTCATAGTCCTACCACCATCTGTGGTGCACTTGGTTAAGAGTCTGGGAGATGTTTGGATGTTCGTGAATTATTCTACATGAGCTTCAATGATCACCAATATTTATTATATGTTGGAATAATGACCAACGATCACTAATCCATCTCCTGAAAGGTCGAGAAAGAATAGATAAAGATGAGATAAAAACACAAGGTTTAACTTTAATCTACACTTTATTTGAAAAATTCGACGACGTTTCGCTGACACAACAACTTTATCAAGAAAGAAAAATAGAATGAAAGTATGGTATTATAAACAAATCGTAGAACAAGTTGGATGAATAACAGGAAAATCCACACCGAGCCATTGTACAGTTAGTATGAGAGGTAATAAAACTAATTAAACAAGTTAAGTAGAACAGAGTAATTCAAATCTACCTGTTCATTCAAAAGCTTGTCCGAATGTTTGTATTTATTTATTTCTAATGCTTCTAGAAGATCTAATTTTGAACTTTTGATTTTATATGTAATATGTCAAAGTTTTCATTGAATGAATGGTTTTCTTTTATTAGGTGGTTTGAATAATTTGAATCAGCCACCTAAACGTCGTCGAATTTTTTCAATATAAAGTCAAGATTAAAGTTAAACCTTGTGTTTTAATCTCATTTATATAATGGATCTACATCAAGTAACGGCCTCCACAATTCAAAAATAGATAAAGACCACATCCCTCTTATTTACAGAAAAGTTCTGTCCACATTCCAAAAAAAACCAATATGAACTATTTCATTGATATAATTTCTTCAATACCTGATTATCTAACTCAATATTAATTTTCTTTCAGTATGGAACTCGTCACATACTACAAAATTTGAAACTTTATGGTTATTCCGACTTGAAAAGCGTTCTAATTTGTGGCGGACTCAGCAAAAATATTCTGTTTATTCAAACTCAAGCCGACGTTGTAAATCTGCCGGTTGTATGTCCAGACGAACCAGAGTCAGTCCTTTTAGGATCAGCTATATTAGGAGCTTCGGCAGCCGGATATTTCGGAGATATGGCCACAGCAATTAAGAATATGGGAGGTACAGGAAATGTAATATATCCGAATCAAAGTATTGTCGAATACCATAACAAAAAATATGAAGTATTTTTGAAAATGTATGAAAACCAACAGGAGTATAGAAAAATAATGAATTCAAAATAATGATTTTATGTTAAAAAGTGTTTTAATGTTCCTTTTCAAACAAATCCTTCATCTACAATGCGCCCAGAAATTAACGCACAATATCAATATTTCAAATTTCTTTTTTGACAACAAATTATTAACACATGTCCAGACATATTCTAAGAAAATTCGATGTTTTTTCTTGGCGCACGTTCCTTTCATGAGAAAAAGTGAGTAAAGTGAAATTGAGATTTTGCGAGAAATACCCACGAAGAGTGAGTTTCTTAAAATTGAAGATCAAGTAATATGTGAACAAATGTCATAATTTTGATTAATTTTCACGTGAGCATTCAGCAAAATATCTAAACTTTATAATTATAATATTGTAATTCCTCTTCTTCTTTGTCAGCCTTCTTCCGTCCACTTCTGAACATAAGCCTCTCCGTGTCGCTTCCATTCATGTCTGTCTTGTGTCATTCTAAACCACTGTCCTCCGACTTGGTCTTTCATATCGTCAATCTAACGTCTTTGCGGCTTGCCTCTACTTCGCTTGGTCTCTCTAGGCTTCCATTGAATAACCTTCAGGGTTCATTTCTCTCTGTCCTACCTCGCAACGTGACCTACCCATTTCCATTTCAACTCGGCTATTCTTTTTATAATGTCTGAGACTCGCGTTCTGCGCCTGATCTAGTCGTTTCTTACTCGGTCTTTTAAGGATATTCCCAGCATTGCAAGCTTCATGGCTCTTTGAGTAGTCCTTAGATGATTGGCACTATGCTTCGATATTGTCATCGTTTCAAGTCCGTATGTAGCCAAAGGTAAGACACAGGAGTCGTAAACTCTTCTCCTTAAGTTATTTGGGATATCGTTTTTTTTTCAGGATATGTTGAAGTTTCCCGAAGGCGGCCAGGTAACTGTCAAGCAAGAAAAAATACAAAATTCTGTGAACCATTGCCTAAACTTGAAGGTGATAATTATTCATAATAGTCAGACATTAAAAAAAAATGATTTTTTCATATATTTATTTTTTATTTTGTCGTCTGGGAACGTATCCTCTATAATACACACACCACAAAAATTATCGCATCACCTGATCTTCTGAGTTCCACAATCGAATCAGCAGCTCGATCACAGTTTCTTTGTCAACATATGTTTGTGGACCTTTAAGGGGAAAAAAATCTTATCCATGTAGTAACGTTTGTTTCCATATGATCTCAAACACGTCTGAAACAAGAATAAGTTTATTTGACTATCAGTATTCATTCAATTTTTCTTCAGTTTTCACGCTAAATTAATGCAAGTTTTCTGTGTTTCTTGTTGATTTTCGAATCTCTGAATTTGTTGTAATGGCTGCTGAACGTCCTGGACGCTATTTGAGTGATCATGAAGTGGTAAGAATTGTAAAACGTCTAGAGGAGGGGCGAAGCCAACGTTACGTGGCTAACTTGTTGAATGTTAACCAAAGCACTATTTCAAGAGAAATTAATCGGTACCACGAAACAGGGGAATATGGAAGAAGGGCCGGACAGGGATGAAATCGGATAACAACACCAGTTGATGATCGTTGGCTTTGTTTAACTGCGCTTAGAGTTCGGCACTGTACGACTAGAATTCTACAAAATGAACTTGCACTTTCCAGAAATGTGCATATTTCATTGAAAACTGTTAGGAACAGGCTAAGTGAAGACGATATCAGACCAAAGGTGGCTTCTACCGGCCAGCGTCTCACCATAGAGCATCGAGTTGCAAGGCTTCAGTTTGCGAGGGAACATGCAAATTGGGGTATTCCAGAATGGTCGAATGTTCTCTTTTCCGATGAGTCCAGGTTCTATCTAGTATCAAATGATAGACGAATGCCTGTATACAGACGATCTGGGAAACGGTATCAGCAATGCAATATCCGGCAAATCGAAAATTTCGGAGGGGGATCAGTAACGGTGTGGGGAGGCATTTCTTTCCATGGTCGAACTGAGTTAGTCCTAGTGAATAATGGCAGAATGACAGCTGACAGATACATAGCAGATATCCTAGAACCCCATGTTGTACCCTTTAGCCCATTGAATGGCGAAAATTTCATTTAAATGCATGATAATGCTCGGCCTCATGCAGCTAGAGTAGTTACAGAATTTCTGCAAAATGCCGAAATTGATATTTTAAGATGGCCAGCCAGAAGTACCGACTTGAACCCCATAGAACAAATTTGCAACATTCAGCAACGTAGGATGCCTTGTAGAACACTCCAACAACTAGAAAATCTGCTTCTTGAAATTGGAACTCAGTGACTCAAGAGTACATCCAAAATTTGTTTGAGAGGCTTCCGAGACGTATACTGTCAGTAATTAGGACCCGGGAAGGAAACACTCGATTTTGAAAATGATTAGTAACCATTCGATGATAGTTGTAGTAGTAATTTTTCATGAACTAGAAAATTGTTGATATTTTTAATCATAAACTCATCTCTATTGAATGATATCTTCTTATGTTACACTTCTGAAAGTTACCAAGCGACTCTTGAATGACCAACCTAAAAGTTTATATAGTATTGTTGTAAAAGTAGGGTGATGCGACAATTTTTGTGGGGAGTGTATATTTTATATATTTACGGAACATATTCCCCGCAAATAAAGAGCTTGTATTTATGCATTCTCTCTAACTAGACGATCACTCTGTATATCTTCGCAACGGTATCTGAACTTCTGGCTCCGATCAAATCGATGATCAAGCAACGGACCTGTCTTCACTTACCATCTTCCACTTAATCAGTTCATCGTACGGTCATTCAACGATAGGTCTTTCCCGAATTCTTTAGAAACGATAAAATGCTTAACACAGTTTTCACAGTCACTTTGCTCCTTATATTAGCGACTGCTATTCAGGCAAGACCTTCGGAAAGTTTTAATAAAACTGAAGAAAACGAAGAACAATACTATAACATTGCTGATTTCGATGAAGTGTACGATCAGAAACAGAATGGAACAGGAAATGTCCGAGTTGATGTCAGTGGCGTAATTGTAGTGATGCCTTCATCTGTTATTCCTGTTAGTCTTTTCGATCTGGGTAACATTGCGTCACTTGTTGAGGCGTTATCCAAATACTCAGGAAAGAAAGCTGCCAAGGAAGAAGGAATTTTGAAACAAAATTCAAGAACCTTCACACCAAGTTCAACTACAACTGCCGAAACAAAATTGAAACCAACTGAGAAGAAAGTAACTAGAGACTTGAGTAAACATTTCGGAGAGTGAGTATACAGTCTAATATTCATTGTAAAGTTTTTTCAAAAAAATAGATGAATTTGATCATGAATATCCTTGTCGCTCTTGAATTTGATCATTTAACGTTTCAAGAAAAAAAATACTATTATAATCACTGTTACTGGACTTAGCACTGAATACTTTTTGTAGGATGAATACTTTAGATAATACTCGTTAAAATGTTGGTATTAATTGATAATTATGTTATCTGTTATATACTGCATATTCGTTGCATATATTATTTTCATAACAATTAATGTTATCCTAATCTTTGATTTGGATATATTGTTGTTTTTCAAAAACTTTAATTGTGTTTATTGACACCCTTTCGGAGATCTTTCTTTAACTTTGTTACCAAAGAATGTTAAATCATTTCAGTAGAATATTTGCCTTGATTTTTGTGACATTTCTTTATCATATTTATCAACTCATGCGTAATGTTTCAAATTCGAATATTTGTGTAAATTAAATTAATACAAAAATTTAGCAGATCAAAGTAGACAGACATTGTTATTGTTACACTAGAAATTACTACATAATTAACCAATTTCATGTTCTTATTTTAATTATCTTTTTGATTCCTATAAATTTCTTCTGATAATATTAATCGCAAAAAACCATTGTTACTTTTACAGGGTGTTACATAATAGTATGTCACAACTTGAGGGGGTAAATCTACGTGCAATTTTGAAAAAAAAAGTTCGTATAAACGCAAAAGCTTCGTTACGGAGCTACAGGGTGTTGAAATTTCCGGAAAAAATGGCTTTTTCTTCAAAACTCCTGCAGTTTTTCAAATATTCAGCTCAAATTTGGAATGCAAGCTTTTTTCACAGCCTCCATCATTACACGTCTAAATTTCAACTAGAATCTACAAAGTGTTTTCTTTTTCGTCATTTTCGTTCAATTTAGAAACCTTTTTGACACATGTAATTTTTTTGTATCTCCTACCGTTCTCGAGCAAAAAATTATCAAACGATTGTATGCATTCGCTGAATTGAAAGCACTTCTAATTAAAAAAATGACTAGTAGGCTTTGATTTTTTTTTCATTTATTTTGACAGTTGCTAGAGTTGAACCAGTGTCTGCTCGAATTGTTTATTAAATTAACGATTAGTTCAAAGACTGATATCCATTACATGTACGGTCTGGCTGACGGAAACACAACAGAAGCTAGACGATTATATCAGGCGCGCTTTCCAAATCGAGTAACACCAGACAGGGAACATTTTCAAATATCCACAGAAGATTGAGGGGAAACTGGTACTTTTACTGCAAATAATCATTTAAAAGTGCAACTCAAACTATGAGAACTCGAGATATTGAGGAAGCAGTTTTGAATTGTATTGATTTGAATCCTCATGTGCGTACAAGAAAAATTGGAAATCAGTTGAATATTTCACATGTTCTAGTTTGGAGGATTCTCCAATACTTTTTATTGTACTCGTTTCATATTCAACACGTCCTAACTCTACTTCCTCGAGATTTTCCTTCGAGACTGAATCTCTGCCAATGATTACAGAAAATGCTCATTTTGATAGTGAAAGAATGTTCACAGACGAAGCTAACTTTTCGAGAGCTGCTTTCACAAATTTTCACAATAATCATTATTAGGCTGAGGAAAACCCCCATTTGATTGAAGAATCTCATCATCGAGAACAATTCTCACTAAATGTCTGGGTCGGAACAATTGGAAATTATTTGATTGGGCCATTTTTTGCCTAACAGACTGAACGGTCCCGCTTATCGGCAATTTCTTGAGGAGGAGTTACCTTTATTGCTCGAGAATGTGCCACTTTATGGAAAGAAACATAATGTGGTTCATGCATAACGGGGCAGCAGCACATTTTAGTGGGGAAGCTAGGAAATTCTTGAATAATTCATTCAACAAACGATAGATAGGTCGGGGTGGGCCAGGACCATGGCCTCCTAGGTCCTTAGATTTAAATAGTTTAGACTTTTTCTTATATGGATATCTCAAAAGTTTAGTTTATACCACTCGAGTGAACACTGTAGAAGAATTGAGAAATCGAATATTAACCTTTTGTGACACGATAAGAAATACTCCAGGAATATTTGAGAGTGCGTGATAATATGCGAAAGAAAGACAGAGGCTTCTATTCTTGCAGTCGAATTAAACTTCCAGCAATTTATTTAGTTTTTAATTGTTCTTTTTTTAGTTTGATATTGAATAAGTACAAGCTGAGTCTCATAAGACGAGCTATCAAAATAAAAGCAAATTTTTGGCATACCTATCGAGTATTTCTATCATTTTTTTTATTTAGCGAATAACATACAATTCAAATAATTCAAATTCAATAATTTGTCACTCGAAAACCGTTGGAGATACGAAAAAATTACAGGTCTCAAAAAAAGTTTCTAAATTGTACGCTGATCAGTGGCGTACTGCAAAAAAGTTTGAAAGGGTAAAAGGAGACATGGCCTCGGAAAAGAAAACACCTTGTGAATTTCAGTTAAAATCTAGAACGTATAATGATGAAGGCTGCAAAAAATAGCTTGCATTCCAA
This sequence comes from Cryptolaemus montrouzieri, assembly GCA_013387265.2. Lineage (NCBI taxonomy): Eukaryota > Metazoa > Arthropoda > Insecta > Coleoptera > Coccinellidae > Cryptolaemus > Cryptolaemus montrouzieri. The sequence continues at coordinate 111,474,319 of JABFTP020000021.1, forward strand.
ATTTGGGTTGAATATCTCAAAAACTGAAGGAATTAAGATGAAAAAACCGAATTTTGCCGAAAATTTCAACACCCTGTAGGTCCGTAACGAAGCTTTTGCGGACCTATGTTCATAAGAACTTATTTTCTTAAAATTGCACCCCGCAAGTTGTGACATATTATGTAACACCCTGTATATACAGGGTGTTTAAAAAAGATAGCAGCATTTGAGGAGGTGATTACTGAAGTCTTTTCATGAAAAAAGTTCATATAAACATAAGAACGCAAATATTTCGTTACCGATTTACAGGGTGTTAAAGTTAAATCGAAAGATTCAGTTAAATTTGAATTTTTCGTAAACCGTTTGAGATATTGAGGTAAAGTTTTGTGGAGCGCGTATGGATGCAACACAGAATACCATCCCAAAGAAGAAACTTCGACGCTACTGATTCTTTCAAAAATAAAAAATATTTTTGAAATTTCCAATTATTTTTTAGGAGAAACGCTCTTTAGATTTTTTTTGTACGATGCTCAGTTTTTGATTAAAAAAGTGAAAGTTTTCTAGAAATCATCGAGAATCCATTGATTATAGCTGTTCTATTCTTTTTCATAGATGTGTTAAAAAATGATTAACGTAAGTGTCATTTGAGTGTTTCTGCTGGGATGACCGATATGCACATATGTATGGACGTGCTGAGGGAAATGCATTAGAGGCTCGGTGGTTGTACTTTGAAAGATTTCCAAGTCGTATTGCTCCCGATAGAAAAACTTTTGAAAGCATTCATCGATGCCTATATGAACAAGGCACATTAAGACGATATGAAGGAGCAGGGAGGCCAAGGGATGTAAGAACGGTACAGCTGGAAAATTAGGTTCTTGCAATAATTCAAGACGATTCTGGTACCTTCACTAAAAAATTTGTTGACACTTTAGGAGTCAGCAATGGAACTGTTTGGCAAATTCTTCATGAAAATTTGTTGTATCCATTCCACCTATAACGCGTACAAGCACTTCTTCTTACCAATTTTCCTATCCGTATTGCATATTGTCAATGGCTTTTGCATAAGTTGACTCAAATTTCCCAATTTCTTATGCTGATCCTGTTCACAGATGAAGCAAGTTTGTCAAGAAATTCCATTAGAGATATTTATAGTAATTATTTGTGATGTAAAGAAAATTAACATCAAACCTCTATTGTGCGAGGAGTACGGCCACATTTTGGAACACACGCTTGCAGAATTTTTTTAGGATGTACCTTTGGCAATGGAACAAACGATGTTGTTTATGACAATGCGCACCTGCCTATTTTAGTCATCTTGCTCGTGACTTTCTTAGCTGGATTGGTCGAGGTGGTCCTCAATTTTGGCCTGCACGGTCCCCAGACTTAAGATCTCTCGATTTCTTTCCGTAGTGTCATTTGAAGTCTCTGGTTTACGCTACCCCCGTGGCAAATGTTGAGGAATTGAGAAATAGAATCATCGCTGGGTGCAATTCGATAAGAACATATCCTGGTGTTTTTGAAAGAGTTCGCCAATCAATGAGGAGAAGACTGGAATCTTGCATCCGAGCTGGAGGAGCTCTCTTTGAACAGCTTTTGTAATTTTTTAAGAGTTATTGTTAATACTCTTTGTTTTGCCTTCGAATGAAACTTTTGATCTTCAAACATAGGTCATTTAATGATAAAAAGAAATACACCACGATGGTTTTTAAATTGATAACTACGTCTGTTGGACGTTTGCATTGAACAAAATTATTTTTCTTTCAACAACATCTATTACAGTAGTGAAAATGGTTTGATCATGGGAAATCCTTTGAGTCCATTTTAGCAGAGATTTTTATGAATAATATTGAACAGAAAATTCATACACATCCACTCATTTCCAAATTTCTTTATTGGTATAGATATGTTGACGACATCTTAGTATGTTTCATTGGAACTACTCGTCAATGAGACTTATTTCTTAATTTCATTAATTCCATCCATTTGAACATTAAATTCACGATAGAAATTGAACAGAACGATTCCATAAATTTTTGGACTTGAAAATCACTAAACAAAATAATAATCATGTTTTTCGGTCTTTCGTAAACCAACACATACTGATACAATTATACATAACTACTCATTACATCCAATTCAACACAAAGTTGCAGCTTTAAACAGCATGGTACATCGGTTACTCAATTTACCTTTATCAGTAGAAGATTATAATTATAGCCATTAATAATTCATATAATCCGGATATGATAGATCTAATCATTCGTAAAAACTGTATCAGAAAGCAATAAATGAAGTATATCCTATTCATAAAGACTATAAAATATTCAACAGTTTAACATTCTGCGGTCTGCAAGTACAAATATTAAATCCTTTCTTGTCAAACAAAATCTTAATATAACTTTCAAAACTTCTAATAACTCAGGTAAACATATTAAAAATAATAAATCTCGTGTTGAAAAATCATGTACATCAGGAATCTATAAACTCAATTGCGGTTCTTGTGATAAAATTTATATCGGTAGGACCTATAGGAGTTTTGGCATAAGAACATCTGAACATAAACGTAGCTTCGATAAAAATAAATCTGATTCAAATTATTCAAACCACCTAATAAAAGAAAACCATTCATTCAATAAAAACTTTGACATATTACATATAAAATCAAAAAGTTCAAAATTAGATCTCCTAGAAGCATTAGAAAGAAATAGATACTAACATTCGGACAAGCTTTTGAATGAGCAGGTAGATGTGAATCATTCACCCCTACTTAACTTGTTTAATTAGTTTTTATTACCTTTCAAACTAACTGTACAATGGCTCGGTGTGGATTTTCCTGTTATTCATCCAACTTGTTCTACGATTTGTTTATAATACCATACTCTTCATTCTGTTTGTCATTCTTGATAAAGCTGCTGTGTCAGCGAAACGTCGTCGAATTTTTTCAAATAAAGTGTAGATTAAAGTTAAACCTTGTGTGTTTTATCTCATTAATATCATGGATCTACATCAAGTAACGGCCTCCACAATTCAAATGATAACTACGTCTTGTACAATGAAATGTATAGACTTTTCTTATCCTTTTCAATATTTTTTACTCAAAAACTTCGCATCGTTCAAAAAAATGTCTTTTTTCCTGAAAAATAATTGGAAAATTAAAAAATATTTTTATTTTGAGAAAATCAGTGGCGTCCTAGTTTTTTCTTCAAGAATAACCTGCGTGATGCCCATACGGGTACCACTGGTGAGTCTAAAATATTGTTTCGGATTGAAAATTATGCGTCTTAGCCAGTTTCAGACACCCGCAAAATTTCACATTACGAAGTGTTTGCGGACCTATGTTTATATGGACTTCTTTGATGAAATGACTTCAGCAATCACCTCCTGGAATATTGCCATGTCTTTTTTAAACACTCTGTATATCCCAGCCCAGCAGAGATGTAGACGAATCTAAAGTAGTTACGGCTCAAGAGAACGATCAAGGCCTAAACAACAAATTGCAATAATAGTTGGTAAAGAGTATAAAGTGATTTATTTTAGGAAACCCTTGTGATCTCGTGTTTTTTTTAAGGCGTACAATTCCTCAGCTCTTGGGGATGCGATCGCCTCTATCACCTTCTGGTATCTATTCATGTACTTGAATATTAATATTACTATCTAATTTATATCATCTTAACAAGACTTTCATTTGCAAATGTCCATTCCCTCTTATCTTTAACATACTAATGTTATAGTTATACGTATTTAGAACTGGTTCTGCATGGACAGGCGCAGATTTTGTATCTTATTTTCATTATGAAATTTTTTTTTCAGGAGAAAACAAATAGTGGAAGAATCTCCTAGGGCGGCATCTACGAATTAGAATTAGATCATTGAATTATTTATTTATTTATTTATATGAATGTTTTTGATGTAAAGTATTTGAGGAAAAAATAAAGTTTTGAGAAATATGTCGTTTTCACATTTCAATGAATTGGATATAGTGAAAGTCCTCTGAATTCTTCTATTTAGGATACGAAACTGAATCTGAAATATTCTCAATATTATATACTTTTATAAAAAGTTTGATGAATTAATTAATGTGATACGGGGGAGAATCTAAAATCCAAACGACTTTGTGATTTTGCATAGGGAAAATTTACTGTCGGACCAAGAAAAAAACCCGTAAAAAAGCCAAATTGCCTAATATAATCTCTATCATTTTCTTCGTATTACTCTCTTATTAAGAATTTATCTTGTCCCTACAGAATAAGTTGTGTAGACGAATACGTATTTTGGGAAGATTCCATGTAAACAAAAAAAAAATGCAAAATGACTATTATAATTCGATAAAAATTGTTCAAACACTTTCATCAAATAATAGTTTGGAGGTGATAAGAGGGCTAAGACCCCCCTCAGAAAAACTAACACTGCCAATTTTTGGAACTGGTCAGAACACCTAGTCGTGTAGAACTGAAAAGTAATATATATTTCAAATTCGAGCCAACTGTTTAGAATTATTTAATTTATTGTTGAATATCCTGCATTGTATCACACATGGTGAAAACGTGAGGACATTTTGTTATTTTTCACTCGTTATTGAACGACTAGTTCTGAGTGATGAAAAAATTTGTGTAAACAATAAATCAAATTCCAGTCAGAAAATTTCAGATAGCAAACAGTGTGAAATATATTTGCAGAAGTATTGTGAGGATTACCACAGCTGAGGAGTTTTTTGTAGCTATCTAAACATTAATAAATCAAGCCGGGTGTCGACTTTAGAGATACCAGAACAAGAGTTCTGGTATATTTCTAGATGTACCTAATAATCTAAGTGCATACCAATCTTTAAAAAAACGATGATTGAGGGTGTTCGTAACTATATATCTGTTTGTATGCAGAACTAACTTGCCAAGATTCTTGAGGCAATCTTTGTTGATCATATTACTCAAGTTTCAATGAGAATAGGAGCGCTAGATCGATATCAGCATTGATTTATAAAAAGTCATTCTGCATCATCAGCTCTCCTTTCTGGTTCGACGAATATCAATGAACCGTTGATTAAAGACAAACACTCTTTGAGGCAATCTTTGTTGATCATTTTACTGAAGTTTCAATGATAATCGGAGCGCTGGATCGATCTGAGCATAGATTTATAAAAGGTTATTCTGCATCATCAGCTCTCCTCTCTGGTTCGAATCATATCAATGAAGCGTTGATTAAAGATAAACACTTTTGAGGCAATCTTTGTTGATCATTTGACTGAAGTTTCAATGAGAATAGGAGCGCTGGATCGATCTCAGCATAGATTCATAAAAAGTCATTCTGAATCATCAGCTCTCCTTTCTGGTTCGACGTAAATCAATGAACCGTTGATTAAAGACGAACACTTTTTGAGGCAATCTTTGTTGATCATTTTACTGAAGTTTCAATGATAATCGGAGCGCTGGATCGATCTGAGCATAGATTTATAAAAGGTTATTCTGCATCATCAGCTCTCCTCTCTGGTTCGAATCATTTCAATGAAGCGTTGATTAAAGACAAACACTTTTTGAGGCAAACTTTGTTGATCATTTTACTGAAGTTTCAATGATAATCGGAGCGCTAGATTGATATCAGCATTGATTTATAAAGGGTCATTCTGCTTCATCAGCTCTCCTTTCTGGTTCGAATCATATCAATGAACCGTTGATTAAAGACAAACAATTTTTTGGGGCAATCTTTGTTGATCATTTTACTGAAGTTTCAATGATAATCGGAGCGCTAGATCGATATCAGCATTGTTTTATAAAGGGACATTCTGCTTCATCAGCTCTCTTCTCTGGTTCGAATGATATCAATGAACCGTTGATTAAAGACAAACACTTTTTGAGACAATCTTTGTTGATCATTTTACTCAAGTTTCAATGAGAATAGGAGCGTTTGATCAATCTCAGCATGGATTTATAAACAATCATTCTGTATCAGCAGCTCTCCTCTCTCGTTTGAATCATATCAATGAACCGTTGATCAAAGACAAACACTTTTTGAGGCAAACTTTGTTGATCATTTTACTGAAGTTTCAATGAGAATAGGAGCGCTGGATCGATCTTAGCATAGATTTATAAAAGGTCATTCTGCATCATCAGCTCTCCTTCCTGGTTCGACGTATATCAATGAACCGTTGATTAAAGACAAACTCACAATTTTTTCGGCATGAAAAGAGCCTTTGAATGGATTGCAATTGCATAAATTGTATTGCATTGGGGAGAGAGATACTGCACACATTTGGGTTTACCCTCTGTATAGAAGAATAATAGCTCTATAAACTATATTTTTGGTATTGAAGAACCTGGCAGACAGTGGATTTTATGCTGAAGATGCCACTCCGACAATAGCTGGTGGCGCCTTGTTGAAGGCTGAGCGATTGGACAAAAAAAGTCTTAAGGCAGTATAAGTTTCAAAAAGTAAGATTCACGTTTGAGTGAACATGGTTAGATTATATAAACAAGCTTTGCCATCAGTTCAGTAGAACCTTTTCGGTTTTCAGATATTTGAAAACATACATACTCTATTGTATGGTATTATTTTTTGGGATATTGCAAAGGGTAGGGTAGATACTTTTGTTGTGCAGAAAAAGGTTACCAGGATAATATTTAATTGATCGTTTGGAAGTCAATGTAGAATTTTGTTTGTAAGAGAGACTATTCTGACTGAGCTATGGCTTTGTATATATAATATATTCTAAATAAGATTAATACTTTGAAATAAGGATTACATGAAAGTACTCCTAGTCCTAGTGAAGCTGATAGGCTTGTTTGCGACTAGCTGCGTTGCCCTCCGCTGACATTGCTAGCAGTCCATTGATGATCGTGATTCACTTAGAAGAGGCAGAGAAGAAGCATGCACTCTCATTAGAGGAGATTCACGGAAAAATTGTATAATGTCCTTCATGGTTCCAATAGTGTCTCTCATTTTAGGAAATTTGTTGAGGTCATTAACAACCAGGTTGAGCTTGTGTCTAGCACAATGGAAAAATTTTCGTAGATGTTTCTGTACCCCGTTTTCTTTCCCTGCCATTGTCGAGCAACCATCGTAGCCCTAGCCTACGCATTTCTTCAAGGCTCTTAAAAAACAGCTCAATTGTTAACGCGTCCGTTTTTGTTACTTCAACAAAACTCAAAAACTCTTCTCTAATTCTCCTTTGATACTGGCTTCGTCAAAAAAATCTGACAACAATTGATAACTGTTCTTACCCGGATATAACACATCTGCTAGAATACTATAGGCACATGCCTTTTTGACATCGTCCACAATCATGTCTCGTGTAAGTTCGACGCATGTTATTATTACTTTATTGTTTATTCATGTGGTGATGAATACGATGTCTTTTTACACATTTTTCCAGATGCATTTTTAATGATGCGTCCCCACAATCAATTTTCAGCTGGATCAACTCCCTGAAGACACCCTAGTCCAAGAATTTTCCTCGCACAAATTTGCATTTTGTATGGAGCCGTTTATCTTTATATTTTCGGCAGCAATCTGCTGATGGGCTGATTCGTGTTGATCAATAACCGTAGGATTTTTCAAGAAGATATGAGCAGCTTTAGCAGCTTGTTTATGCCATGGCTACTGGGATGGCAGACGTCATGAATTTTTTCTGAATTTAGAAAAGGCCTGATCATGAATGAGCCCTTCACCTCTCGCACTGTAGGGCGAAAATAGAACGCAGTATATGCACAGTGATCCTGTAACTTCAGCAAAACTTTTTCCTCGGCGATTAGTCTTTCGAAAGTTGAGAACTTCAAGAAAATTTATATAATTCAAATCAACTTATCTTTTCAGAGATCGAAAAAAGCTTCCTATGCTACTTTTATTTCCTCGCCATTCTCACAGGGGTTCTCTTGTATGGTATAGTTTTTTCTAGCCGCACGTCAAAGGGATGAACCCCAAAATCAAGAAGAAAACTGATAATAATTGGATATAATCCAATTTAGGTACAGTAGAATCATTCGAAGCTCAAGCTGCACAAAATATCGGCTAAAACTTATCAAATTCAATTTACTTACCATAAATTTTCAAGAAAATTACTAAACTTGAGTCCAAGACATCAGCAACGGAAACACCTGAAAAGAAAATGATTTTGGAAGCATAAACCGCAAAAATAAAAGAGTTTAGCGGAAAGATGAAAACTTTGATATTGACAGACATTCGAATATTCATTTATCGGCGATTGAAGTTTGATTGACAAAGTTTGTCATTTGACGTCTATATACATCTATATGTATTATGGGAGGACTAGATAGATAGGTGAGGGGTCGCGAGGGGGTGTTGAATGTTTTGGTCGGTAACTCGGCCTTTTTAATTGATCTTTTCTCTGGTGGTCTAACTCGCTATTTTGCTGTAGTCGCCGACCTCTGAAGATGTCCACCGCAGTTGTGGACGAAACGTCAGGTGAAAAAACCTTCAGACTACGGCCAAAAAGCCTGAAACCAATAATCTTATGAACTCCAGCTGTGGAAGCCTTCGATTACTTTACTGATAAATATTTCAAAACATAGAAAATCAAATTAACTTTCTCTTTTCACTTGCTAGGTTTATTATACGTAATGTGTCTTCAAAATGTATACATACATACGGCATTATGATTTTTCATCAATATTTGTTATTATAAACGAAATTTTTCGAATGCGTACAGTAATAAATGACGTTAAGGGACATCTCAACCGTTATCAAAGTTTTCATCTGCTGTAAAGAATAATCTGAAGTAAAATGTATGGAATCTGTTTTTTTGTCTATTTATATTTGTTACATGTAAAATAACGATAATCTTTTGAAACTATTCCCCACTCTAAAAGCATTTGAAAAATCTTATAAATCTCGGAAATTTCATATTTTTTCCCTAAAATGTTTGTTACCATTAATAATGAACGACTATAAGGTACAATTGTGATATTCACTAACATTATATGACATTTGTCGTATTTTTAGAACGCGTGCCAAAATTTTTTCGCAAATTTTTCTTTAAATTAAACAAGAACCATGAAATAATATATGGCAGATGTCAACCCAAATTATTGGGTTCATAATGATTCTAGAACATCTATAGACCATAATCGGCATCACTTAGAAGACCGAACCTACCCATCGGGACTCTCTCGGTCAAACAGAGAAGGAATTGTTTTGTTGAATTTGAATATTGAAGGGATTTTGCGATTATACTTCAAAATTGGCAAGCAAGAAGAAGGAAGTGATTATATTTATATATATATATATATATATATATATATATATATATATATATATATATATATATATATTTATTTTGAAAAGAGAGGAAGTGATTATGGTTCAGGAGACTCACACTGCGACGGAAGAACATCTCCGCGAAAGAGGAAATATCGCAGGTTAAGTACTTTTTGATTATCTCATTAGTCCTTTTTATGGCCTTGCTTGCTATGTAAAATCTTTTCTTAAAGCCAAGTGTCTTTGGACATATAAGAGTCAGGTATGATTGTTGAAATATTTTTCTGCTGGTTTTCTTTTTCCATTGTTACCGATTCCTGTCCCAAACCCCCTTCTTTTCACCCTTGTCTTCGTCTGGAAATCATGGAGTGCAAGATGAGAATTGAAGCTGCTAAGCAGAAAAATCTTTGGTACTCTTTATGTACACACGACATAAACAGACAAGCTATTGCTAGTGCAATAGCGACAGGAAAACGAGTTTTTTCTTCAGGTTTTTTTCACTCGTTTAATGAATCATACGGAAGATAATATGGTTCCCCTGTTACATTTTCCTGAGCTCACACTTGTGTTTTTCTGACACACCAAAATTATAGATACAAGCATTTATTGTAAATACGATTATTCGTAGGGTCGAGTGGCACCTTACTGAAAAGGTCTGTCAATTCTCCACCTTGATTTGTCATTTTAGAATTTTAAATTAACATACAGGGTGTCCCAACCAAGGGTGAAGTTGAATTCCTGGAAATCCCAAATACTAAATGAAATCGATTTATTTTGGCATAATGCAAGCGCAGGTTTATGCTCGGTCTAGAAAAACGACCTACACTTGTGAATTTGGAGTTGGTGCAATCAACCCCTATTTCCAGCATCCCCAACTCAAAAATCATTCGATCGATAATAGGTCAAGTGGCACCTCGTTGGAAAGGTACTGCAATTTTCTCTTCGAATTTGGTATTTTCGAAATTCAGAATCATCATACAGGGTGTCCCGAAGCAGGAACATTGAAAATCCAAATAACTTTTGAAACTGGTTCATTTCGGTATACGAGAACATGTTTGATCCGAGAATAGGACTTTCTTGTGTGGTTATAGAATTTTGCAATCAACCCCTTCCATTGAGCATCCCCAACTTGAAAATCATACAAATAATTCAAGTGGCATATCTTCAGAAAGGTTTTTGAATTCCAGAATGATTAAAGCATTTCATTCAGTTCGGCTCTCCATACAGGATGTCGCTTTCGAAAAATTCAATATCGTCATTTGAAATTATCAACTAAAATTAATTCGAAACTGTTAAAAGTATTGGGGTACGATGTGTTGAGCATCAATTACGAAGAAATAAAGCTGATTTCTGCATTGAAAATGTTCACATTTTTTCATTTCCATCTGGCGTGCAGTCATCTGTTATTTCTCATTTTTGCAATGAAATATTATTATTATTCAGATCAGTTCCTCATTATTGTTGTTGTTCGTCAGTTGAAATTAATCTGAAAATGGTTTATTCCACTGAGGAAAGGGTCGAAATTGTATCGACGTATTTTCGAAATAACAGTTGTGCCATAGAAACGGCAAGGATATTCGATAGGAACCATCCTGAAAGAAAGGGAGTCAGTCACCAGTACGTTAAATATTTGGTTGACAAATTCCTAGCTACGGGTTCGGTGGCAAACAAAAACATGAAGTGGCATGTCCTGTCAGAAATGAGGCAACGGAAGTGGCAGTAGTGGGTCATCTACAAATGGAGAATACTACTTCGATCAGAAAAACTATCTCGTCTGACTGGTGTATCAGCTACAACTGTCCATAGAATCGTGAAACATCACAAATTTCACCCTACAAGGTAAAATTAGTGCATGAAATAAACGAAGATGATCCAGATCGTCGTTTACAGTTTTGTGAAAATCTAAGTGAAAACCTAAACGCTAATCCAAATTTTCTGAATAACATCTGTTTTTCTGATGAAAGCACCTTTATGCTCAGTGGTGAAGTGAATAGACATAATTGTCGATATTGGGACACACAGAATCCTCATTGGTTTAGAGAGGCCCACACGCAAAGGCCTCAGAAGTTGAACGTTTGGGCAGGAATTTTGGCAATCATCTAGTTGGGCCTTTCTTTATTGAGGGTAATCTGAATGGAAATGGCTACCTACAGTTGTTAGAGGAGCACATACATCCTAGATTGACAGAAATTTTACAGAACGATCCAACTCTTTCTGAGGACGAAATGCGTTTTCAACAAGACGGTGCTCCTCCGCATTATGATGCTCGGGTGCGCCAATATTTAGACGAAAATTTCCCAGGAAGGTGGATTGGTAGAAGAGGACCTGTTGAGTGGCCAGCCAGGTCACCAGATTTAAATCCCTAGATTTTTTTGTGGGGCCATCTAAAATCTAAAGTTTATGCCACAAGACCAGAAAACCTGGAGGAGCTGCGGATGAGGATTATCACAGAATGCCGACTTTTGACTCCTGAAGTTTTCGCTAATGTGAGAAGAGAGTTCGAAAATCGTCTGTATAACTGTATGGAGGTGGGCGGAGGTCATTTTGAACAATTGTTGTAATAATCAAGTTAGTTTTTGTTTTCAATTGAATACAAGTTCAATAAATCTCGTTTTCCTGTTTAGATGAGCATCCAATCAGTTTCTCCATCATCCCTCATCCTGATCCTCACGCCAGAAAACCTCGATTGCCAAACTGAAACCAATGCCTCAGTGATTCAGAAAATAGAAAAATCTTTCTGGAACTTTGCCACTCAACCTGTAATCACTTGTATGATTTTTTGAGTTGGGGATGCTGAATGGAAGAGATTGATTGCAAAATTCCATATTCACGCAAGAGAGTCTTATTCTCGAATCAAACATAAACATGTTCTCGTATTATACCGAAATGAACCAGTTTCAAAAAGTTATTTGGGTTTTCAGTGTTCCTGCTCCGGGACACCCTGTATGCTGATTCTGAATTTCGAAAATACCAAATTCGAAGAGAAAATTGAAATACCTTTCCAACGAGGTGCCACTTGACCTATTTTCGATCGAATGATTTTTGAGTTGGGGATGCTGGAAATAGGGGTTGATTGCACCAACTCCAAATTCACAAGTGTAGGTCGTTTTTCTAGACCGAGCATAAGCCTTTTGTAAGGCACTAAGTTTTTCGATATTTATTTTCAATCATCTATCAAACTATAAGAAAGCCGTACATAAATGATTAGTTGTTATTCCTCATTTGTACCTGAAAATTTCCATTTACTCACGTACTCACCTGTTTCACTCAAATGTGACGGCATAGTGCTGATAGTTATTTTCTTATACAGTCATCATAAAGGGGCATGTTCCTCCCCCGATTATTCAAATCTAAATCTTACTAATATTTTTGTAAAAATTTAAAAATTGTTGTTTTGGTCTAACTTTTTCATTCGATATTACCTTTGTATTCAATCTTGTGCTTAATTTGGCGAAAACTCCATTCTATCTAGTGCTTAATGCTCGATCCTCGAAGGGGGGCTGCTGCCTCCCTGTTACCCCAGCTATTCTCATGAATTCAACTATTGATTAGAATTTTACTCGAAAAATATTTCGAAGATACATATAATATATATGACATTTTGTTGCAGTTGAATTCTTGAGAAATATTATCTCCCAAACTAAATTTAATTATTAAGGGATAATGTCACCCACTGGGTTTTGTGGCAAATCCTTTACGTATGAATTAATTTAAAAAGTCCCGCTAAAATTGGATTTCAGCATGTTGGAGAAAGAGACATAACAAGAAACATAAAAAGGTTAATCGATATACCAACGGTACTTTGATGAATTAACTATATTTAAGTCTTGAAGAAGATAATCTGAAACTGGCTTCGTTATCGTTTATAAAACGGGATATTCACGTAGTCTCCCTGGCTGTAGTTAATTATAAAGCGGCAGTGGACAAGCACATCGCAGAAATGTATAAATTCATCCTTATTTCGATTTGCATTGATTTAATTGCAGCAAAAAGTATCGAATTTAAAAATGAAGATGGCAGTTATGATTTTTCAAAATTCGATGAAATCTACGATCAGCGACAGAATGGATCTGTGAATGTCAGATTAAATGTACATGATGTAAGTGTGATTCTACAAACAGATAAATTGGATTCAAGTTTTCTGAATAGAGGAGCTCCAAGTATTATTGATTCAATGGTGAACAGTCTGGTTTTTCCATCATCAACAATTACAACAGAGTCAGTCGAAGATTTTTTCAATTCTACAACTCCAACAGATAGAGCAGAAGAAGAAAATAATCTTGACGGCAAAAGTACAGAGGTGAGTGATTTCTTCTTCTCTTTATAACCAATACACAACTTCAAAATACGAAGTAATTCTTGGCTACTAGATTTTCTGAAGAGAAACTGCTTACTTTCTTCAACTTGAATAGCACAAAATTGAAGGAATAGGAATACAGTTATTTTATTTGCCGCTGTTGTTATTTGATGATTCTGTTTTACAGTTTCAATGTAACTCTATTTGCAACGTTAGTGAATTTATATAATTTTGATGGTTAATAAGAATTAATGTCGATTTTAGAACAACCAATATTTTTTTAATATCGAAAATTAAATGAGAAATGATTTTTGTGTATTGTTTTGACAAGGAAATTTTGGGAAGTATAAAACTTTATGGAACATAAAGAAATAAATCAAATTAATTGGTTGAAAACAATGTACAGCGTGTTCGGATGCAACCTTCCAGTTTTCTCCTCATGGAATGGCGAACTCTTTCGAAAGCATCAGAATCTGGTCTTATCGAGTTGCACCCAGCGAGGATTCTATTTGTTTTCTTGAATTCGGGAGCCTTTTACTTGGTAGAATGCCATTATCAATAATAAAAACAAGTAATCTTTCTTGAGGAATTTTACTGAATAATTGTGTTTCGTAACGCGTTTCACTACACGTTAAGTAAATATTCATGAATTACTTGAAGAAATTAATTCATAATCATCCACTTAGTAAATATTGTTTATACTGGTATCGCTATGTAGACGATATCATTATTTGCTTCACAGGAACAGATAGACAGTTGAAAGTTTTGGAAAATTATTTAAATTCATCACTTCCAAAAATTGAAGTCACAACCGAAATAGAAAGCAATAATTCAATAAATTTCTTTCACGTAACAATTTCGAATGGAAAACATGTTTTCGCAATATACCATAAGCCGTCACACAAAGATATTATAATACATAACTCGTCGTGTTATCCGTATCAACATAAAATGTCATCATTCAACAGTTTTATTCATAGACTGATTAACATTCCGTTACCACCAGAAAATTTCAACAAAGTATTAAATTTAATAAAACAAATAGCTAAAATAATGGATATAATACCAAAATAATAAATAATATTTGGAAGAAAAACAAAGTAGAATCGCATTGAATGAAGTTTACCTTGTCGATAAATTGAAACATATTGTCGATAATATTCAACAACATAACCTACATTGGCATTACTAGTGAAAAATCATTCTTGGGTAGAAATAATTTCAACATAGCTTTCCAAACTAATAATAGCTTAGGAAAATATATTAAAAACAATAAAACCAAATCAGATGAAAATAATAAATCAGGTGTTTATAGATTGAATAGCAATGACTGTAATAATTTTTATATTGGTAGAGCACATCAATATATCAATAATTAAAACAAGTAATGTGTTTTTGAAATATTACTTAATAATTATGATTCGTAACGCGTTTCACTACACCGTAGCTTCTTCAAACGAATGCATGTACAGAAAATAAGAATGAGAATATAAATATAAATGTTCTTGAGTAATTAAAAGCTTATTGGTTTGATTCTTCTTGAGTGGTTATTTATGACAGGTATATCCAATAAAATTAAGGAATAGATTGCTCCCCGAAGAGATTCAATAGAGGTGAAGGGCTTAAATCGACTTGTTCATTGATGAGTCTACCTGAGTGTTTGTATTTTTTGATTTCTAAAGTTTCCCAAAGATCTACCTTCCAATATTAATTATCTGTATGCAAAATTTCAAACTGTGGGTCGAAAGAGTGATTATTTTCTAAGAGATGATTCGCGTAATTTGAATCTGATTTTTATTTGAAAAACTGCGTATAAGTTGAGATATTCTAATTTTAAAATTTCTATATGTTCTACCAATGTAGGTATTATCACAGCCATTGCAATTCAATCTATAAACACCTGATTTATTGTTTTTACCTGATTTGGTTTTATTATTTTTTATATTTGCCTAAATTATTATTAGTTTGGAAAGCTATGTACCAGAAAATTTTAACAAAGAACTAAAATTGATTAAACAAATAGCCAAAAATAATGGTTACAATCCCAAACTAATAAATAACATTTCAAATAAAAACAAAGTAGAATCGCATTGAATGAACACCTTAACCTACGTTAAACAGGTAATCACAAAAAATCAGTTGTTTATAGATTTAATTGCAATGACTGTGATAATTTCTACATTGGTAGAACACATAGAAAGTTCTATATTAGAATATCGGAACATAAACGCAGTTTTTCAAATAAAAAATCAGATTCAAATTAGGCGAATCATCTTCTAGAAAGTAATCACTCTTTTGACCCACAACTTGAAATTTTGCTAACAGATAATAAATATTGAAAAGTAGATCTTTGGGAAACTTTAAAAATCAACAAACAAACACTCAGGTAGACTGAACAAGTCGATTTAAGCGCTTCACTTCTATTGAATCTCTACAGGGAGCAATCTATTCCTTAACTTTATTGGAAATACATGTCTTTAATAACCACTTAAGAAGAAGCAACCCCATAAGCTTTTAATTACTCAAGAACATCTGCATTTATATTCTCAGTTGTATCTATATATAGTTGTCATAATTTCTGTACATTCATTCGTCTGAAGAAGCTACGATGTAGTGAAAAGCAATACGAATCACAATTGTTCAGTAAAATTCCTCAAAAAACATTACTCGTTTTTATTAATGATTCTAGGAAGAGGAAGAAATCGAGCGGTTTAAGTATGGGGATCGTGCAGGCCAAAATTGAGGTCCACCTCGACCAATCCAGGGATTTCTCTTGAGTTTGGAAGTCAATAGGAAGCTGACTTAAATGCGCAGATGCGCCATCGTGCACAAACCGTTTGCCTTACTGCCAAAGTACATCCTCAAAAAATTCTTGAAGTTGTGTTCCAGCATGGCGATACAACTTTCAGTAAGTCTTCCTGATGAAAATAGAAATTTCTTGAAAAACTTGTTTCATCAGTACGCAATAAGAGTGGAGGTCCAGAATCGTCTTGAATTATTGCAAGAACCACATTTTCAGGGCTCTACCGTTCTCACTTCCTTGGCTTTCCTGCTACTTCATATATAATATATATATATTTTTCTATCGGGATATATTTGGATCTTTCTATATGATATGCATATATACATATATATATAGAAACACTAATCATTTTTGAACACATATATGTCTAGGAATCCTTACGATTTCAAAATTAATTTACTCAAAAACTTATAAACCTAATTACCCTATTAGACCTGTTGTTTCTTATGTAAACCTTCGTTCAAACTTTCAATAACGACTTGCTACTTATTTTAAATGGTCAAAAATTCATACGGTATCAAAGATTAGATATTCTTTCATTATTACTAAATTTGTTTAGATCAAAATTATTTCCATTTCAATAACAAATATTATGAGATGGCTTGATTTTGGGCAATCCGTTAAGTCCTTTGTTAGCAGGAATATTCATGAATAACTTAGAGAAATTAATTCATAATCATCCACTCAGTAAATATTGTTTATACTGGTATCGCTATGTAGACGATATCATCATTTGCTTCATAGGAACAGATAGACAGTAAAATTTTCGAAAATCTTATAAATTCATTACATCCAAAATAGCATACAACCGAAATAGAAAGCAATAATTCGATAAATTTCTTAGAAGTAACAATTTCGAATGAAAATGGAAAACATATTTACCATAAGCCGTCACATACAGATATTATAATACATAACTCGTCGTGTCATCCATATCAACATAAAATGTCAGCATAATAGTTTTATTCATAGATTGATTAACATCCCGTTATCACCAGAAAATTTCAACAAAGAACTAAATTTGATTAAACAAATAATGGTTACAATCCCAAACTAATAAACAATATTTTAAATGAAAAACAAAGTAGAATCGCATTGAATGAAGTTTACCCTATCGATAAATTGAAACAAAAATTCAACACCTATACGTTGGCATTACAAGTGAGAAACTGAAATCATAAGTAGCAATAATTTCAACAAAGCTTTCCAACTATAATAATTTAGGCAGATATATAAAAAATAATAAAACCATAAAAACATAAATCAGGTGTTTATCGATTGAAATGCAATGACTGTGATAATTTTCTACATTGGTAGAACTAGAAATTTTAATATTAGAATATCGGAACATAAACGCAGTTTTCAAATAAAAATCAGATTCAAATTACGCGAATCATCTCTTAGAAAATAATAATTCTTTCGATCCACAGTTTGAAATTTTGCATACAGATAATAAATATTGGAAGGTAGATCTAATAAATACAAACACTCAGGTAGACTCATCAATGAACAAGTCGATTTAAGCCCTTCACCTCTACTGAATCTTTTCGGGGCAATCTATTCCTTAATTTTATTGGATATACTGTCATTAATAACCACTTAAGGAAAGCAACCCAATAAGCTTTTAATTACTCAAGAACATTTATAGTTAAATTCTCATTTATATTTTTCTGTATATTCATTCGTTTGAAGAAGCCTCGACGAATCGCAATTATTAAGTAAAATTCCTGTAGTCTAACTGGTGAAGAGTCTGTGACTCACTTTTATTGTAATAGACATCAAAATGATAGAGTACTTTGAAATGTCATATGCCTAAGAGAGATAATTTTCTCGAAAAGCCCTTACGCCGACCCTGATACCTATTTGACATTACATAGCAGAATATAACATTTCATCATACTTTCTTCGCTTGCTATTTCTTTTGTTCTTAGCGCATCTTATAAGAATTTCAATAGACCAGATATTCTTGTCGACATTTGAAATATGATTTTTATTAAATGTTGATCACTGTAAATCATAAGTATTTATTATAGTAGTTAATTCAATAATTCTTTTTGAATTTCAGGGACCTTTAGAGGAAACTACTGTTCCAGAGTCAGTTTGAAGATTTCTATATTATTGAAACGAGTTGAGAAATCGTCTTCAATTTTGGATCATAATATTAATGGTCTATGTATAGTTGTGAAGAATGAATATTATGTATTTTGTGATTAATTACGATTTATATAATATAACTTAATTTATTAATTGATATATTCTTTCTTCGGTGAAAATTTTTAGAATGGCAGTAAGTAATAAAAATGAAAAAGGCAGCTTTTGAATGGATGCACCACATTTTTATGTATTAAATGGAAAGCTTCGTGGAAAATTCTCTTATTCTATATTTTTATTTTTTCTATGTAGGAATATTTTCAAATATAGCGGTCTACAAAAGTTACTGCTTTCCTAGTTTTTATACACTGGGTTCATCATTCAATTTCAAATTTAGGAATTAGATTGAATAGATATTGTTCTACAATTTGCTTTGTTTTCAGATCAGCACCACATCTTCTGGTACAACTTTTCTATTTCAAATAGCATGACGTACTTTTCAATTTATTTTTTATTAAAGGGCATTCTTTTTCTTCCAACTTTCGTTCAGAAT
Organism: Cryptolaemus montrouzieri; assembly: GCA_013387265.2. Classification (NCBI taxonomy): domain Eukaryota; kingdom Metazoa; phylum Arthropoda; class Insecta; order Coleoptera; family Coccinellidae; genus Cryptolaemus; species Cryptolaemus montrouzieri. Next base: position 111,493,246 of record JABFTP020000021.1, read on the forward strand.
TGTTCTATTTAATATCGAAAGCCATTGAGCTATGATTTTTTAATCAAAAGTTTCGGAACTGTAGTGTCACCTTCTTTGCCGAAAAAAAATTGACTCATAACTTTTTTTAATTCGACGAGAAAAGTATTATTTTTGAGGCCAACGTACTTTCCGATGCTATTTTATATACAGGGTGCTCTCAAAAATCACTCGTCTAATCCATAAAATAAATTGTCAAAAAAAGTTTTGTATTCAAATACGAGTACCTTTTTTCATTTCATTAGAACCGTATTTCAAAATAGTATTGGACGGTTTTAGGTATATCTACACAGTATGCTGGAAAAGTTCCGTAACTTATTTTTAGCGCTCATACAAGTAGCGCGATCTGTTGAACTACACTGGTACCATGTTGTTACATCCTTCAGAATTCTGAGAATTTTTTCCCCAGTATCGGTTCATTAGTTCTCGAGATAGACGTGTTTGCGTGAACGTGTGTTCGGTACCCCGGTACAAGCTTCGCGATGGATGAGAAATTTGAACACCATGCAGCGATTAAAATTTGGTATAAACTTGAAAAAACTTTCACGGAAACAAAAAAGTAGATCAATTTGGCTTACGGGAAGGTGTAGTGTCACGTACAACAATTTACACGTGGTTCAATCGGTTTGAGAAGGGTATAGAGTCCTTAGAAGACGACGAGAGAAGCGGCTGGCCGTCAACAGCTGTTGACGTGTGCGCACGCTACTGAATCGCCACATGTCTCTCAGAATGTTAGCAGACGAACTGAACATGAGTAAGGATAGCGTAGCTTTGATTTTGAAAGAAAAAATGAACCGTAGGAAGGTCTGTTCTGGATTTGTTCCACACTTCCCCACGCACGAGCAGAAGCAGACTCGCGCCGAATGTTGCCAAGATTTTATCGAGACTTGCGAGAACATTCCAGACTTTCCAACCTCAATTGTGACTGGTGACAAGACTTGGTGTTTTCAATACGATCATTTCACGAAGCGGCAGTCGCCCGCTTGGCTCAGTCCGAAACCAACAAAAATCACGGGTGAAGAAGATGCTCATCGTTTTTTTCTACTCCAAAGGTCTGATCCACCAAGAATTTGTGCCCCAGACGTCACCGTGAATGCTGCGTATTACGTAGAATTGTTGAAACGTCTGAAGAGCCGGATTAATGGACCACAGGAGTAATGACGTAACGACGGCCATTTTGTTGGGAAAGGTCAGTGTCTACTTTCCAAACAAAGTAAGAAGCAGTGTTAATTTCCATAAGGACAATTTCAAATCGTGATTATTTTTTATCCAGGAAGTTCCTGAACATGTGAGTACATTTTATGATTGAATTATGTGATAAATTAAAGAATTTGACAAAGAGTAAACTCATTATGTCCTAAAAATATGTAATTTGCCCTATTTATTGAATTTGTGAGGTTAGGATTTTGGAACTGGTCCAAAATTACTAGAGGTCAAACGGTTTTTCTAATAATTAACCAATTCTCATTAGATGTCTGTCCCACAGTTTTGTTGGAAATCTCTTTGATAACTTCTTCCGTAACCAGCAGTGCATTCTCAAGAAACATCCTCTTATCATCAACCTCCAAAAATTCTTGAGAAAATACTATTGATTCAACATCAGCGACAATTTCTGAATAGGCTTGAACACTTCTCAAAAGCCATGTGAATCCTACAGCATTTTGTAATTTTCCGAGGTCTGATTTGAACTTTAAAATATTTTCCTCGCTCAGCATACCATTCGTAGAAGTATGTGGCTTTGTTGAATAGAGTTCATCGATAGTTTGTACTGCATTGGTATGAGGTTTTCTGCTCTTCCATGTACAAGTTATATCTGTTACAGATATATTGTGATAACCAAAAATCGACAATGCTCCCATGTGATGACACACCAACTGACCTCTTGGGCATGTACAACTGGCTTCTTCGATACACTTGTCTGTGTCAAGTTTTATCTAGAAAATGAATTTTTTTAGTATGCTACAGAACATATTCGCTACTTTGGTCTCATACCTCTACTTTATATAAACGATCCCGCATGCTAGCATGAACATTGCCGCGAATGATGAGAAGTTCTCCATCAAATGCCATGTCTTTCACATGACCGGACTCTACAGCATTTTCTCCTCGAGCTACAAGCTTGGCATCGTCTTTAAAGAACTCCAAAATTGAGGATAAATTGAGAACATGTTTAGATGCCATTAAAAATTCTTCTGAAATAGTTTCAAAAACACCAAATATGTAAAACGTATATAATCATCTACAGATCCTAACCTCACTAGTTCAATAACTAGGTCTAAATACATATTCTTACGAGCATAAGAATTGGCTATTAGTAAAATTCTTTAATTTATCACATAATTCAATCATAAAATGTACTCACATGTTCAGGAACTTCCTGGATAAAAAATAATCACGATTTGAAATTGTCCTTATGGAAATTAACACTGCCTCTAACTTTGTCTGGAAAGTGGACACTGACCTGCTTCAACAAAATGGCCGTCGTTACGTCACACTCCTGTGGTCCATTGCGACAGGCCCGTGTACAAGGATCGTGGAGTTTGCTGGATAACAATGCGCCTTCTCATTCGTCGAACATTGTGAAGCGTTTTCTCGCGGAAAATCAGATTCTACGTATCAACCACGCCCCATACTCGCCAGATCTGACTCCCGCAGACTTTTTCCTATTTCCCAAGCTAAAAATGCACCTGAAAGGACGATTTTTTTGAAGATGTACCGAGCATTCAAGCGGCTTGCACCGAGCGTCTCAGAACGATAACTTCAGAAGAGTTCCAGAGAGCATTCGAATCACTCGTGGAGCGCTCAAAGGAGTGTATATCTAGGGAGGGACTATGTTGAAAGTTAATTGGAATAAATTTCGTTAGAACTAATTTTAAATTTTTCATTTCAAAAGTTCGGAAACTTTTCCGACATACTGTGTATACTTAAAATGGTTTTTGTTTTCATTTTATTCACGCTTCTATCGAAACCTGCAGTTTCGTCGGAAAATCAAATCATTAGGCCGTTGACAATGGAACAGACAGTGTGGCTTTTATTTCGATGGCAGTTTTTTGTTTTATAATGTTATATGTAAGGTTCTATGAATTTCGGCGTTTAGAAATCATTCAAAAATAGCAATAACAGTGATTTTTTTTGTGAATTGTTTTTTGTTAAATGAAATGGCAAATATATACGAAAACGAGGATTTCACCGCTAATAAATTATTAAGTCGAACTTGCAGAACATTTAACGAAAAATACCCGAATATACGACCAATTTGAAGAAACCAATTTACAAAATTACAATCAAACTGTTACTTGAAATACTGAAAATAAAATTATGAAAATGTCGTTTTGATATTTTAATAATAAAATTCAAACATTCTCACTCTTGAGTTTGAATATTTATTCTAGAAACTTATGTTCTTTTCATGTATTTTCATTCTGTAACTAGATACGTAATGAATATTCCGTAATTGAACAAAACAATATCGATTGCCATGAATTTCAAAACAGCGTCAGTGTCAGATGTAATTGTCAACATCGTAATAATTATCTTCGAAAAAGTTATTGTTTCAATAAGATTATGGGGGAAAAATCTGGTGCAATAGATATAAATCTTGAAAGTACACACATGACAAAAATTGTCGCATCACCTGGTATTCTGAATTCCACCATCGATTAAGCAGCTCGATCCTAGTTTCTTTGTCAACATATGTTTTTGGACATATGAGGGGGAAAAATCTTATCTATGTAGTAACATTTGTTTCCATATGATCTCAAACACGTCTGAAACAAGAATGAGTTTATTTAACTATCAGTATTCATTCAATTTCTATTCAGTTTTCAAGCTAAATTAATGCTAGTTTTCTTTTGATCTTCGAATGTTTGAATTTATTGTAATGGCTGCTGAACGTCCTGGACGCTATTTGAGTGATCATGAAGTGGTAAAAATAGTAACACTTCTAGAGGAGGGGCGAAGCCAATGTTATGTGGCTAACTTGTTGAATGTTGTTAACCAAAGCACTATTTCAAGAGCAATTAATCGGTACCACGAAACAGGGGAATATGGAAGAAGGGCCGGACAGGGAAAAAATCGGATAAAAACACCAGTTGGCTTCGTTTTACTGCACTAAGAGTTCGGCACTGTACGGCTAGAATGCTACAAAATGAACTTGCACTTTCCAGAAATGTGCATATTTAATTGCAAACTGTTAGGAACAGGCTCAGAGAAGACGATATCAGACAAAGGGTGGCTTCTACCGGCCCGCGTCTCACCATAGAGCATCGAGTTGTAAGACTTCAGCTTGTGAGGGAACATGCAAATTGGATTATTCCAGAAGGGTCGAATGTTCTCTTTTCCGACCAGTCCAGGTTCTATCTAGTATCGAATGAGAGAAGCATGCCTGTATACAGACGACCTTGGGAACGGTATCAGCAATGCAATATCCGGCAAACCGAAAACTTCGGAGGGGGCTCAGTAATGGTATGGGAAGGCATTTCTTTCCATGGTCGAACTGAGTTAGTCCTAGTGAATAATGGAAGAATGACAGCGGCCAGATACATCGCAGATATCCTTGAACCCCATGTTGTATCTTTTGGAACATTAATTGTCGAAAACTTCATTTAAATGCATGATAATGCTCGGCCTCATGCAGCTAGAGTAGTTACAGAATTTCTGCAAAATGCGGAAATTGATATTTTAAGATGGCTAGCCAGAAGGCCCGACTTGAATCCCATAGAACATGTTTGAGATAACATAACGCTCGAATAGAAGAATAGGACAAAGATCCAGCAAATATCTGGCACCACGAGTATATTCGCGTATACCAGTAGACTTGCGAATCTTGAAAAACTACAATTGTTTCAAAAAGAAAGTGGAACTTTGGATTGTTTGTGCCGGAAGAACAGAAATAGACAACTTAATTAATCAGCGGATAAACGAAAGTGCCTAGTTTAAATACTGAGTTTAGAAATTTCGCGGAGTGACTTAAAAAAAAAAAAGAAGGAAAAAATATCTAAAATGTGAGAAAAAAAAAACCTAGATTGTGACTTAAATACCCTAAATTGTGACTAAAATACCGGATTTGACTAACGCCCGATTGTGAAAAACAAACCTATCGTGACGAACAATTCAAGAAACATAGTGACTTTTTGTTTCGTAATTACGTGCTGTGAAACTAACTTTACCTTCAAATAGAAAAAAAAACATTCCACGCAAATGAAGTTATTAAAAATTTAAGATAACAAAATATACCTATCTCAAAGGCGAACAGGCGAGACATTCTTCGGAATGATTAAGCCTCTGCTTTTTCATTGTTTATTACTCTGTATATGAAATCAATTGTAATAAACTTTATTATTATATGGGGTGGCAAATTCAGCAATGTGGGATGCCTTGTAGAACACTCCAACAACTAGAAAATCTGCTTCCTGAAATTTGGAACTCAGTGCCTGAAGAGTAAATCCAAAATTTGTTTGAGGGGCTTCCGAGACGTATACTGGCAGTAATTTGGGTCCGGGGAGGAAACACTCGATTTTGAAAATGAGTAGTAACCATTCAATGCTAGTCGATTGGTTTCATTGATTCGAAAATTGTTGATATTTTCCATCATAAACTCATCTCTTTCGAATGATATCTTCTTATTTCACACTTCTGAAAGTTACCAAGCGACTCTTGAATGACCAATTTAAAAGTTTATATAGTATTGTCGTAAAAGTAGGGTGATGCGACAATTTTTATGGGGAATGTATTTCACCTGAAATTACGAATTATGCAAACAATATAATCGCGAGCCTTCTGCCGCAAAAATTAAAATATGAATACGAAAAGTTTTATGCACTGTTCAGAGATTGGTAACAAGAAAGAAAACGAACTTCTTTTCTGAAAATCTTTTACTTGCATTATCTGATGATATTGAAAAATGGAAAGAACAATGAATGTGAGACATGATATCGATATTTCGAAATATAAAATTGAAATTTTTGTTAAAAGGATCTTCAGAAATTATATAATTGAGAAATCGAAGATTTTAACAGAAGAAAATATCAAACAATATTCAGAAAGTGCTCTAGATGAAATATATTTAGCTACAAAAGTAAAAATTCGTAATTTGAATAACAATTCTGATAAAATGTTCAAATACTATAAATATTAATAAAGACAAATGTCTCAATAAATAACTTGTTTTATTGTTTCCCAGATTCAATTTGTTCGTTTTTGATTTATACTTTGCGGTCGTGGAGAAAATACAGTATGTTACTCGGAATTTAGAACTTCTATAGTCGTATCGAATGTTTTCATTCTAACCTAGTTACAGAATATACTATTCTTTATACAACTCATTCATAAATAAGTTTACATACGAAATAAATAATTTATTCAGAAAAGATAACATAGTTTTCAATATTTCAAAATTTTACAATTTCCATATGAATCTTTTACTTGTCCAGGTTCGCACTCCAACCTTTCCCCATTTTTCTTTCGAAATTCCTCTCTGGCTTTTTTCTTTAACCCTTTCTTATCCGTTTTGGTTATAATAATGTCTTCATCTGGAATAGCTAGTACAAGAGCTTTTGCAATCCTTCCACCAACTGTATCTTTGAGTAATGCTATGGTTGGAGATTTGGCTACTAAAATTCCTTCATCTTTTGGTTTTTCAGGATAAAGTCTTGAAAGAAGTCCACCAGAATTTTTACTGATATCAACTTGATATGGTGCAGTCTTTGACTCGATAAAATGATCAGTTTCTTCTTCATCGGAAGATGCTTTTTCTTCAGATTTTTCTGGATGAATATGCTGATGTTGACGACGTTTGGAATTTGCAGATTTTGATAGAAGATACAACAAGCTCTGTTCGAGTGAAGATGAACTTGTGGAAGAATTTCTTTTTACGTCTGGAATAATCAAAAATAAGAAGTCCTTAAATTCTGCTTGAACATTCCAACCCCCTCCTTGTTGTTTCTGATCATATAACACTCGAGTCGGTCCAACTTCACTGTATTTTTCAGGCAAGGGACTTGCTTTTGCCACGACAACACAAAATAAAATTCCCAGATGGACCAACATTTCTTCAAGATTATCTGATGGGTACTGTCGACAAACTAACTCTCTTTGAATCAATTCTTCCGAGTTGAGCTGGTTTTACCGTTTTCAGAGACGGTCGGAACAGTTAGAGTCTTGACCTCAAACTAATTATTCGACAAAAACACAACTCATTTTGATCTCCGTATTTACAATGCAGATGGTATGCTGAAACCTGTTGCAAAACGGGTCTTTCGAATATTACATTTATTGGGATCACAGCTGCGATGACATGGAGAATATTAATTGATTTGTGATTATTTATTCAACATTTTGTATGCCACTGAAAAACGTTTAAATTTTATGGGAAAAGATTCTTTTTTTTAATAACGGTACTTTTTTACGATACAGAAAATTAATTGACTTTTCGGAGTCAAACTGAAAGTTGAAATTGGTATGTTCATTCGAGGAGAATTATTAAATCTCAGTTTGATACATTTTTCAATCTATATTGACGTTGAAGTGCAGGAAATATAAATAAACAAATTAAGTTCATTACAGTACCGTAACTGACATTAATTTCTGGTGGAATTGACGATGGTGAGAAGATAGAAAAAGTGAAAGATATAATTATATCGTTTACCTAAGTTAGCCTATCAAATTTTCGCTCAACGTTCGTCTTAGGCTACATATTATAAGTTTTTTAAACACTTTATAACAATTAACTGCTTAATATTTAATACATATATTATTGAAATTAAGTTCATTCTATTTGCTGGACATAAACAGGGTATATTGATGGTATTAATCTTAATCGCAAATAATAAATTTCAGCTTGATGCTACAATATGGGAATGTACACATAACCAAATTTATATGGAATCACCCGATATTTTTAATATTACCTCAGGGATTTTGGCAATTTCAAGGAATTGTTAGAATTGATCCTTTTGAGATATATCAATTGAAAAAGGAATAAATTAAGGTTTATTTTGAGAAAGGAACAAATAAAAGAAAATAAGAGACTTTATCCGCATGTAGTAAAAAAATTGAAAATTGTTTTCTCACGGTGTAGGTGTTTTTTCTCAACCTCAGTAGCTTGTATTACCTCCTCTTGCCCTAATACAAGCCTGAATCCGTCTAGACATGCTTTGGTTTAGGTTTTCGACCTCCTCTGGGGTGATATTCTGCCACTCTTCTGTGGCGGCTTGGATGAGCTGTTGTGGGATTCTTGGATTATCCTGGAGCCGTATATTTTTCCTTTTGAGATTATCCCATGAATGTTCGATAAGATTTAGGTCTGGAGAGCAAGATGGTCAGTCCAAAATAGCAATTCCCTCTGTTTCAAGATAATGATTCTTGATCTTTCTTAAAGTGAAATTCTCATCGTGGGCACCTCGCCAGAGTCTCGCCATGGGCTCCAGCACTAGGTCAACGTGATTTCTAACCTGTACAAGAGTAGAATAGAGTTGGAAAAAACACCGAAACTAACACAAAAAGTTAACGGAGTAATGAACCAAGGGTCAGAAGAACTACCAGAAATCACAATAGACGAAATTAAATCAGCAATGCAGCCAATGAAGAACAACAAAGCTCCAGGGGACGACCACATACCTATTGAGGCAATTAGAATGGGAGGGGAAACTCTACTACGAAAATTCAAGGATCTTTTTAACTTAGAAAATGCTTCTATCTCAGAAAAGTGGAATAATGTTACGATGTTGCTGATTTGTAAAAAAGGTGATGCTACGAACATAGGCAACTACAGGCCAATTAGCTTGCTGTCGCATTTATATAAATTGTTCAATAAGGTCATTAGCAAAAGATTTGAGAGAAAACTCGACTTTTACCAGCCAGTCGAGCATGCAGGCTTCTGATCAGGTTTTGGAACAAACGATCATCTCCTAACATTGAAACTATTGATCGAGAAGACACTTGAGTACAACAGACCTTTGGTGATCATTTTTATTGACTTCCAAAGAGCTTTTGACGCGATCGAGATAGTAGCCATCCTAGAAGCCCTCCAACAATGTCGCATAGATTAAAGATACACTCATTTATTGAATAACATCCACAACAACTCAACTGTAAGTATAAGACTTCACAAAGACAGTAATAAGGTCTGGATAGAAAGAGGTGTTCGATAGGGAGACACCTTGTCTCCTAAACTTTTCACTCCAGTGTTCAAACACGGTTTCAAAAAACTCAACTGGGAAATCAAGGGAATTGACATGAACGGGACAAAATTGAACAACCTACGGTTTGCAGTCGACATTGTACTCATCACGGATAATTTACAGGAGGTTGGTGATTTGATGAAAGAACTGAATGAAGAGATGGCAAAAGTATGGCTTCGTATGAACAAACAAAAAACGAAAATCATGACGAACCTAGTACTTGGAGGAACCATCACTCTAGAAAGCGACGTCATTGAAGAGGTTAGCGAGTATGAGTATTTAGGGCACGAACAGAAGAATAGGGTTGGGCTGGGCAGCATATGGAAAACTTCGAGACTTATTCAGCAGTAACATACTAACTAGCCTGAAGAGGAAACTATTCAACGAATGTGTTCTATCAGTACTGACATACGGAGCGGAAACTTTCACATTGACCAGAAATACTATTCACAAATTGGAGTTAACCTAACGGAAAATGGAGAGGGCCATGCTGGGAATGAAACTTCAAGATAGGGCGAGAAACACAGAGATAAGACGAAGATCAAAAGTTGACGACGTCATAGAACGAATTACAACGCTAAAATGGAAATATGCGGGACATGTTGCACGGCTCAAAGAAGAAAGATGGTCCAAAAAATATGGAACTGGCGACCAAGAAGTAATATCAGACAGGCGAACATTCTCAAATATCCACAGAAGGTTGAGGGAAACTGGTACTTTTACTGCAAATAATCATTTAAAAGGTGCAACTCAAACTATGAGAACTCCAGATATTGAGGAAGCAGTTTTGAATTGTATTGATTTGAATCCTCATGTGAGTACAAGAAGAATTGGATATCAATTGAATATGGTCTATAAAAATATGGAACTGGCGACCAAGAAGAGATAGAAGAAGTAGAGGAAAACCCCTAACTCGCAGGACATTCAAAGAGTCGCCGGTCATTGAATGAGGGAAGCCGAAGATAGGCCACATTGGATGCGCTTAATAGAGGCCTACGTCCAGCAGTGGACACAACAGGCTGGAGGATGATGATGATGAATTCACTTTGGTTGATATTTCGCTGATAAGCAGTGGTTGTTGCATTAGATGGTTTCCTTAAGATGGTGGTTTATTAAAAGGCAGAAAAGGCCGACATGTATTTCGTCTATGACTTCTCTAACGGTAATTCCTCAGAAGTGTCGAGAAGATACTGAAATGTACCCTCAATGTTTCGCTCCTCATCTATGGACGGCTTCATCGAAGCTGTCGAGAAACAGGTAGCTTCCAAATTGTAGCATGATTGTGGCCGCCACCGGGATATTAGAATATCAGAAGCTGTACTTAATTTAATTGACGAGCAACCAGTTACCAGCACTGAGAAAATTGCTTTAAAGCTACATGTTAATTATATGACGAAACTGGCCATCTCAAAAGAACAGCCCTTACATCAATATTATGTACAACGAGTCCAGGTACTGTTATCTCAATGAATGAACTAACCGTCTTGCAGTTTCGCTTCAGGTATGATTAGACAACAACCTGAATTTTTGGAGCATATTTTATTCATGGATGAAGCAAGTTTTTGAAGAGATGCCATTGTTAATAACCACAACAACCTCATATGGGTGGAAAAAACTCCTCATGCTTTCGTCAAAGCTCATCATCAGGAACAAATGCCTTTGAACATGTGGTTTGGAATGATTGAAGATCACCTTATTGGTCCATATTTCCTTCAACCTTGATTGAATGGAGATCCATACACTCAGTTTTTAGCCGAAGAGCTGGCTGATAATCTTTATCCTTCTCCTTTAGGTGACAGGGTGGGAATGTGGTACAAGCACGATAGCGCTCCTACTCATTTTAGTATGAGATCACATCAAAATTTGAACTAAACATATCCAGGTGTTCGATAGGCCGAGGGGGACCCCAATTTTCGCCAGCTCGTTCACCTGGTCTGGATCCAATAGATTTTTCTTGAGGACATTCGAAAACGTTGGTTTACAAGAATCCTGTTAAAGACGTAGAAGACTTAAGGAACCGCATTATCATTTCTTGTAGAGTCATTCAAGATACTACTGGAATCTTCAATTGTATATCGACGTCCAGAACCCTGTGTAATGGCTGAAGAAGGCTTTTATCAGCACTTACTTTGATCGCTTCTTTTACATTATGTTTTCCTCAAACACATAAAATTGATCAATTTTTTACATAAAACCTGCAGATAGGAGAAATACTAACTAAACAAGATTAAAAATTAGTTGAACATTTATAAAGAAAAATTCTAAATTGCTAGGGGTATAATGAAAAAAAGTTGTAGGGACGTCTGTGAAAAAGTATCACCTTATAGATTTTCATAATTGTTTCTGTGATCTGATTATAGAAATTTTAAAAAGGAATCTTGGTGCCGAATTTGAACAGAGTATCTGAGAAAACTGATTAGATCTGAAGATTTTAACCTCCTGTATTTCGGTAACGAAACGTTTGCGTTGTTCTTGGGAACTTTTCGTCATAGAATGGCTCGAGGTATCACGTCGTGAAATCTTTCCCACTTGTTCATTCACACCCTGTGTATTGATTTTTTGGTTGATGAATGCCTATACGTTTACTTAATACTTCAGTCATAAAATTATATCTAGAAACATCCTGAATAATGTGAAAATCGGAGAAAAACAAACTAGACTAAACGTACTGTAAGAATTTTTTTAGGTATATTTTTTGATAGAACTTTAATCAGATCTGAGATATTCTAACTCATTTTCCCAGTCCTGTATGTAATCATACAGTTAATGACTTGTTTATGTTGTTTCTATACAATAATTCTCTACGTCACGTCACGATTGAAGAGGGATTAAATATAACTTTGAAGCAAGCATACGTAGCAATCATCCAAATGGAAGCGGTCTTAATCCGTTACTGTTTAAAGTGTATACAGGTGACCCCACATGGGTCGAGTCTGGTCAATAACCACAGCTGATCAACTATGTCTTCTTTATTCTGAAATTGCAACCACTCAAGAAGAACTCGCCGATGCGAGTTGATCTATTCGCCGGAGTTTATTCTTGACTTAGAAATGTATCGTACGTTCCTGATTTTGTTACTGGTGGCGCATTCCTATGCCGCCCTAAGTCAAAAAATAAAGGGCCACATTTAGTTTATGATCAGAAACAGGATGGGGAGATTAATGTCCAAGTGCGTGTTAAAGATTTTCAAGTAATTGCATTGCTTGGGCAAGATTCCCTTGCAGGACTTGGGGTGAGTTGAATTTATATTTGTTTTCTTTAAGGTGATTCTGTATGTCTGATCAATATTAGATACAAAAATGCAAAAAAAGAGCTTTAATTATGATGTAATGAATCAAATTTGTTATTTTACTTTGTTAGTTTTGACGCTAATACTATTCTTATACAGAGTGTTACATAAAAGTATGTCACAACTCAAGGGGGTGAATCTACGTGCAATTTTAAGAAAAAAAGTTCATATGAACATAGGTCCGCAAAAGTTTCGTTACGGAGCTACAGGGTGTTGAAATTTCTGGAAAATATTAGTTTTTTCTTCAAAACTCTTGCAGTTTTTGAGATATTCAGCCCAAATTTGGAATGTAAGCTATCTCTTACAGTCTACATCATTAAACTTTCTGAATTCTAACTAGAATCTACAAGATGTTCTCTATTCCGGAGCCATGTCTTCTTTTGCCCTTTCAAATTTTTTTGCAATACGCCACTGATCAGCGTACAATCAATTTTCGTGATCTTCGTTCAATTTAGAAGCTTTTTTGACTCTTGTTATTTTTTTGTATCACCGACCGTTCTCGAGCAAAAAATTATTAAACGATTGTATGCATTCGCTGAATTGAAAGCACTTCTAATTAAAAAAATATGAGTAGTAGGCTTTGATTTTTTCATTTATCTATTCATTTAGTCAGTTGCTAAAGGTGAACCAGTGTCTGCTCGAATGGTTCATTGAATTAACGATTAGTTTTAAGACTTTTGAAGTTATTGCTGTAAGAAAAAATGGCTAATTTTACTAACGCCGAATTGGCTGATATCCATTACATGTACGGTCTGGCTGACGGAAACACAACAGAAGCTAGGCGATTATATCAGGTGCGCATTCCAAATCGAGTAATACCAGACAGGTGAACATTCTCAAATATCCACAGAAGGTTGAGGGAAACTGGTACTTTTACTGAAAATAATCATTTAAAAGGTGCAACTCAAACTATGAGAACTTCAGATATTGAGGAAGCAGTTTTGAATTGTATTGATTTGAATCCTTATGTGAGTACAAGAAGATTCGATATCAATTGAATATTTCACATGTTCTAATTTGGAGGATTCTCCACGACTTTTTATTGTACCCGTTTCATATTCAACGCCTCCAAACTCTACTTCCTCGAGATTTTCCTTCAAGACTGAATTTCTGCCGATGGTTCTTAGATAAAATTAGAGAAAATGCTTCGATAGTGAAATAATGTTCACAGACGAAGCTAACTTTTCGAGAACTGCTATCACAAATTTTCACAATAATCATTATTGGGCTGAGGATAACCTCCATTTGATTGAAGAATCTCATCATCAAGAACAATTCTCACTAAATGTCTTGGTCGGAATAATTGGAAATTATTTGATTAGGCCATTTTTTCTGCCTAACAGACTAAACGGTACCGCTTATCGGCAATTTCTTGAGGAGGTGTTTCCTTTATTGCTCTAGGATGTGCCACTTTTGGTGAGAAACATAATGTGGTTCATGTATGACGGGGTACCAGCACATTTTAGTGAATAATCTAGGGAATTCTTGAATAATACATTCAACAACCGATGGATAGGTCGGGGTGGGCCAGAACCATGGCCTCCTAGGTCCCCAGACTTAAACAGTTTAAACTTTTTGTTATGGGGATATTTCAAAAGTTTACTTAATACCACTCCAGGGACACTGTAGAAGAATTGAGAAATCGAATAATAACCTCTTGTGACACGATAAGAAATACCAAGGAATATTTCAAAGAGTGCGTAATAATATTCGAAGAAGGACAGAGGCCTGTATTCTTGCAGGTGGAGGATACTCCCAGCAATTTATTTAGTTTTTAATTGCTTTTTTTTTAGTTTGATATTGAATAAGTATAAATAGAGTCTCAGAGGACGAGCTATCGAAATAAGAGCAAATTTTGGGCATACCTATCGAGTATTTTTATTATTTTTTTTATTTAGCGAATGACATAAAATTCAAATAATTCAAATTCCATAATTTTTCACTCGCAATCGGTTGGAGATACGAAAAAATTACAGGTGTCAAAAAAGTTTCTAAATTGAACGAAGATGACGAAAATTGATTGTACGCTAATCAGTGGCGTACTGCAAAAAAGTTTGAAAGGGCAAAAGAAGACATGGCCTCGGAAAAGAAAACATCTTGTGAATTTCGGTTAAAATCTAGGACGTGTTGAATTTGGCTGAATATATCAAAAACTGCAGGAGTTTTGAAGGAAAAACCAATTTTTCCGGAAATTTCAACCCCTGTAGCTCCGTAACGAAGCTTTTGCTGACCTATGTTCATATAAACTTTTTTTCTTAAAAAAAATAGTTCATTCCTTTAATACCTTGACGTGGAACATAAAACATCTGTTCAATCTTTTTCCTAGAAATGGCTGCTTGAATTAGAAACTTCAAAGAGGTTTTTAATTTTATCTTCTAAAATGAAAAAAGCAAGAAAGCTAAAATTATGCAGAAATCCTCTGTTAGGTATTTTATAAAATGGGTAAAATCAGCAATCCCTTCCCGTTTTCTTATTAGAACTCCTTGTGAAGTATAATTCAATCATAAACTTATTATTTCCTCGAAACTTTTTCAATAGAACAATTTTTATATCTACTATTCTTGAAAAATGCGTATTTTTGAGAAACAAAATTCATTAGGTATATGCTAAAAGGGTGATGTTCAATATATCAGGTAACCTGATATCTGATCAAATTTCAGGATTATGACTATAACTACGATTATTCTGATTTTACGGTGAAACCCCCAGTATCAATTACATCTACTAAACCACCTGCAGATATTTCAACAAGTAGTAAACCAACAGAAGTAACTCCAACCACAACTAAAGCTGACGAAAAACCTAGTTCAACTCTTGAACCAGAAAAAGGAGATGCTGTAATCTCAAGTACAGGAAAACCATTAGGTCTGTTAGGAGAAAACAAGACGGAAGAAGAAAAATTACCATCAGGTAAAACATGAATATATTCTAAGAAAATGATTCAAATAACAATTATATCTTTAATCTTCCTTCTGATTTGTATTGAACTGACAATATTTAAATGTTTTTTCTGAAGGTATTTCGACAACTCTCAAAGAAGAAGTAATAAGCACCACTGAAAAAGCATCGTCAACTACAAAGAAAAGCGAAGAATCAATGAAACCTGCAGCAGATGCAATTCCGGGTCAAATTCAAGTTCAAATTTTGGAATCTCCTGATGGTTATCCTAATTTTGCAGTCAGGAAGGATGCATCCATCGAAAATCATGACCATGAGATTTCTGAGAAAGGAATCGACAGAAAATGTGAAACAGGTTATATAAAAGACAAAAAGGGTAGATGCAGGAGAATAAGAAGACCTCAAAGTGGAATACCGTAAGTAGGAAACTGATTGTTCGATTTCAGCTTAGGCAATATCGATTATTTCTAGGTTATTATTCAAAACTGTTGATTGTTTTCTCCATATTTTCCTATTTTATAAGATATAATAATGAATAAGAGTAGTAGTAATGAGAGTAGCGAGAGTAAAACCGATTCCAAAGAACGGGAAGAAATGTCTACCTCAAAATTATCGTCCAGTTGCATTGTTACTCATTAAATCGAAAATCACGGGAAAAGTGATAAACGATGAGCTCCTCGAATATCTCAACTTATAGGGTATCATCAGTGATCGACAACACTATTTGTGAACATCAACAATCGAAAAGTATGGCGAATCAAGAGCCGTTTCTCTAGATATCTCAAGGACCTTCGACAGGGATTTCCGAAAAATTGCGTAGTAGGATTAGTAGCTTTTCCATCAGTAAATAGATTCGGGTGGTAGTTGATGGTCTAACGAGTGAATCTTTTTAGATTAATGCAGGAGTACCCTAGGGCCCCATACTCTCGCCAATAGTTCTTCTGTTGCAGATTGATGATCTGTTCTACTCCACTCAAAAGCTAATAAATGGATTCGTGTACGACTGTACTCTGGTGTCTGGTCCTCTTTTTCTTGTCAACGTCCTATATCTGCTGGGGTGTCACACCGACCAAGATACCAACGGAACATGTCACTGAATTCAGACTTGGGGAAGATATCAGAGCGGTCAATCTCAACAAGACGCTATCAACAACGTTCTTTAGAAAGGTTACTGCTGGAAAACCTCCTCGAATCATGCAAGGAATGTGTGTAATGGACTATGCTGAAGAGGAAACTTTGGATGGATAGGATAAAAAACACCGAAGAAAATTTTTGGGGGAAAAAGCTCCAGAAGAATGAAAATGAACAACTTCTGCATGTGGAACTTGGATAATGAATTCTGGAGAAGAGGAATCCATAGATAGATAGAAAAAGATACCGAGAAAAATTTTGTATTTGGGGGAAAGAATACTGCAGGATGGAAAAGAACATCGAACACCGAATCACCAGAATTATATAACAAACCGTTCATATCGTGGTATGTGAAAGTTCAATGGTTTAAAAGTTGGGTTATATAAAGAGGATGGGAAGATCAAGAATGCTGAAGACGGTACTTAACAGAAAACCCTTGTGGAATAAGCAGATATGTAGATTTAGTACCAAATAGTACCGAGGATCTGAAAATTACAGTTATTACTGTCTGACTAGCGAATTAGATCAGCAAATTGAACGGCTTGGAGATACGCATTTTGAGAATACAAAATAATTGCATATTTTTAGGTTAGATTAGGTTAGTTTACAGAATATCTTCCGGTGTTGGCATCACTGCCAAATATTATGTAACACCCTGTATATATCACTGTATTGTTGCAGATTTGACTTCGCAAGATTAGCAAATTTGGCATCCAGATTCAGATCAGTTGATAAAGATGGAATCAAGCACTCAAATAACTCAAAAGCCCGTCCACCAATTGTGCATCACGTTAATTAAGTTTATGTCTGACAATGTCAATTTAAATATTGTATTAACAATGATAATCTTAATTTGTGATATTGTGAGTATATTTAAGTTATTTATTGAAATGTCCTTAATTAAAAGAATCCGAATAATTATTATATAAATAGAAGGTATTTTTCTTTCATAAAATGGTTTTCATCATTTTTCTATTTTAATAACTAGAATCGATGTTGCTATTTATTTTTGTTGAGACATTATTTTTTCAGTAATAAGGGCTGGGAGCCTTATATTCAATCTCTAGATTTGACATATATATTCAATAATGAAGACCTACCATTTTAAAATATCAATCAATCACCTTTTAATTAATTACGCGTAATATTGATTCTTTATTTATTTTATGCGAATTCATATTGAACGAAGTTGAAGTGAAATATATTTTTAGTTTCTTCAATTTTATTTTTATAAACACGATCGGTTTTGATCATCATGAATTTATTGATATAGATACTAATCAAATTTCATATTAAGAAGAGGAGATGTATTAATGGTGATTTCACTTTGATTTTCACAAAGTTATAAATTTCTAAACATTCCAACAGATTCATTTGCTCTCCTTTGTCGCAGTTATGAAGAATTTTGATATTATCTAATATTTTGTGGTTTTTATATGTTGAAGAATTATCGTCAGATGATGAATGTTCCTTGAATCTGGTTTCGAAATTTCTACTTTTCTGCCCAACATAAGCTACTGTACACTAATTCCAAGCAATTTTGTAAACTCCTAATTTTTTAATTTGTCTGTTTTTTGTTTAGCATTGAATGATAACTTGCTCAAGTTCAGACAACTTGAGAAAGAGGTGGTTATCTTAAATTTAGAGAAATAGTTGCTAATTGATTGGAGAGAGGACCAGAGTAGTTGAAACTAGCGTATTTTTTCAAGGAAGTATTTTTTATGGAATATAATAATTGCGTCATCTGATATTTTTTATCCGTTGGATAATTTTGTCTTTGAAAATTGGAATTTGAGAAAAGTTTCCTGATAGTATTTATTTCAATTATGAAGTCAATCGGTGACAGTGGACTGGAAACGGCAAAATGGATCATTGAATTATAAGTTGCTAGTTTGTGATTTAAGTAATTGAATGAGTCCATGGGAATAATAGAATCTGTGAAGGCTTCTTTCCTATTGATAATATAAATGAAATTGTTAGTTGACTTTGTTATTGTCAGGTCTGAAAAATTTATTGAGTTATTAATTTCTATTCCTGCTGAAACTCAATGTTCTGAACTTAGTTTAGAAATTGATGAAAGTAATTAATTTGTCTGTTTGGGCCCTGAAAGACTACCAAAATATCTTCTACATGGGTAGTACCAGAACACTATATATTTTTCGTTAAGTGACTATTCAATGTTACTCTTCCTTCTAAGGTATCCATGAATATATCGGCTAAAAGAGGGCTAAGAAGTGATCCTATGGGAAGTCCTGATGTTTGTTGGTGAAATTTTATTTGAAATTGAAAATAATTTTTAGATGGACAGGTTGTAGGAGATAACAAACCTGTTTTATTTTTGGTAAATATTTCTCTGACTATTGGAGGGCATTCATCTGATTGAATTTTTGTATTTCATTTTGATCAAACAGTATTGTATTTATAATAAAAAACAAGTACTGTGTTTTAAGGAATTTTACTTAATAATTGCGATTCGTAATGTGTTTCACTACACAGTAGCTTCTTCAGACGAATGAATGTACAGAAAATAAGAATGAGAGAGGTATAGTACATGCTGATACAATTCCATCCGAAATTTGACGCTTCATCTGATGGCGATATTAAAATTGGAACGTGCCATTTGAAAAAATTTAGTTATTGCTGTTTGAAAAAGGCCAAATTGAAAAAATCATACAAAACAACGCAATGAACATTTGACAAGTGTAGACTGCTTAAAAAATTCCTTGATTCTTCTTCTATCCACCCAAGCAATAACTGTGTTTGCAGTGCAAAAGATCTACGAGCTACAATTTTTAAATGTTCCTCAAAAATCGAGTTTATAACAGAAATAATCTGTCAAAAGTTTTGACAGATAACAGATAACAACTTGGATATTTTAGGCCTTGCTCAAATGTCGGTTCTAGATGTATAATAAAAAGGTAGATTGCCATTTGAAATAACAAAGTGATGACCCACTTCCGGTATAACCGGAAATAGTATCACTTCGAAAATATTTCACTTCAATCGGAAATCGCTAGTTATGGCAGCGTATAAAATTTTAGCTTGATATTTTAATTGGAACTCAAAAGTTTTTAACGGACGGTCCCGGTGGATATCCCTGTATATATCTATAAGAGAATATTTCTTTTTCAGAATCGTTGAAAAAAATTAATAAGTACTCTTCAAAGAACAATATTATTTAATGAACTATTAAATCTATTTTACAATGATATATATATATATATATATATATATATATATATATATATATATATATATATATATATATATATATATATATATATATATATATATATATATATATAAATTAGGAAATTGTGCAGATCATTAAAGTTTGTCCTGAAAATTTATAACAATAAATGAAACATATTATACATAATCCTTAGTGATGTTTAAAAGGAATTAATTTTATTACGAAATCTTTTTATCTTATTATAAACATATGTTATGAATAATCATTCCAGAAATTCATCATTATTGATCTCATTATTCTCATTTTCATTAATATAGTTTAAGTACACCATCTTTGCAATTTGTAATTAGATATTTAAGTTTAATGTATTCAAACATTTAGAAAACACAAGGTCAATTGTTCTTTTCCATTAAAGACAATTTCAGTAAAATTTTGTTTCAAATGAAAAATTATCGATTTCATTTATTTGAAATATATGATTTTATTTCTTGATTTTTCGTCAACACTTTTCATATGTATTTCTCATTAATTGTGCTTCTTTTGGTTTGCTGTCATGACTTCGCAATTTTCTTAGCAGTTTAATCACTAAAGGAAAATATGAATTTCCATTGCTATATATGCTAAGTGAAGCTGAAAAGTTCACTTGAGAATGAAGAAGTTGATTACTTTTTCGTATGATTGAGAAGTTATTACATTCATTATAGAAATGAAGATGCCAAATTCAGATTAGGTTACTATCAATGTATACTTAACTTAACGTATATAACTGACACTGTTTTTATAAGATTTCATTTCAGTTCGAAAACTACATCTTTATAGTAGATAGTTTATATTGTTTGTACAGTTTTGTTTGAGTGATGGAGAAAGACGATAGGAAAGAGGAGGTACTTGAAATGAGTATTTGCAGTTCAATTACAACGTTAATAAATAGATATATACAACAAATGTTTTGCGCTTTAAAATCATCTGAGCAATATTTAAATTACTAGTAAATCATAGATATCAATAACGAATAACCGCAAATGAATAGAAAAATCAAAAATTGCAAAATCTATTCGAGGTTCATCAGAACAGCTGCTTGGAAAATGTTTAGGACATATACCACTCTCGTAATGAGTTTTCATTTGGAAAATGAAGTATAGTAACCTTCAAATTTGGAAATCTTTGATTACTAGGTGGGAAAAGTTCATAGGCTGATATTCATATGGCGTTACTAGGGTTGAATCCACACGATTTTCGGTTAGTACTAAAAACCTTAACTAGACACAATTAAAAAGTTTTTAGCTGTCCGACCGTTGTTTCGCGAAATATAGCATTGAAAGTGAATCAACTTTTGTTGAGAAGAGATTTGCGTTTGTTTGTTTGTTTTTCCTTTAACGTGCTCCATTTCTGCCTTTCGGCTAATGACACGCCGGGGAATTCTGTCACCTCACTAACCCGGGAATTTTGCCGAACCCCTTTCGTGTCGAGGGAAGGGATCTTTAATGTCCAACACATCTCTGTTAGACAGGACCGACAGCTTTACCTCTCCTCCGAAAGATGGACACTCAAGCGATTCCCTGAATCCAGAAAATCGCATCGACTCTGTGGGGATTGAACCCAGGTTACTCTGCGCAGGAGACGAGCATCATATCTCCTACGCCACCGAGCCGCCAATTCCGTTGATTGGTTGAACCTTGCTTTTTAATAAAAGAAATATAGTAGAAGCCAAAGCATGGATTGATAAACACTAGCCGGATTCTGCGACAGGAAAATCAACGGTGGTTTACAAAGTTTAAACGAAATTATATGAACATCCAAGACGATGAACGCAGTGGACGTCCCAAGGAGGCTGTCATCGATGAAAACATTGAAAAAGGACTTGATCGAGTTAGCTGGGACCTTGAAGATATCCAAGAAACGAGCTGATTTTATTTTAAGAGAATGCTTGGTCAGGCAAAAGCTGCATGTGAAATGGGTACCGCGCTTATTGACTCTTGATCAAGAACAACGAGTCAATGATTCTGAGCAGTGTTTGGAGATGATCATCTATTATAAGGCCGAGTATTTTCGTCGATTCATTACAATTGATGAAACATGGATTCAGTACTACACTCCAGAAAGTGATTGGTAGTCAGCCAAGTAGACTGAACGAGGTGAACTGCATCCAAAGTGTTCAAAAATGCAGCAATTATCTGACATATGTTCTCTGGGGTGCGCAGGGAATTATATTTATCGTTTACACAAAAAGAGCTAGACGATAAACAGTGACTACCACATTGTGTTATTGGATCAATTAAAGGAACAAAGAAACGGTCCTATTTGAATAAAAGAAGGTGCTGTTTCATTAGCAAAATTGTACGAATTAGGCTCAGAAATACTTTCCCAATATATTCACCATATCTTGCCTTCAGAGGCTTCTTTCTGTTCAGACTTGAAAAGGGGGCTCGCTGTGAAAAAATTCGAGACTAATAAACAGGTATTCTCTGGAATTGAAACTTATTTTGAAGTAAAAGAGAAATCTCATCATAAAAATTTGAATTTCACCAAGAAATGTGTTTTACTATGTTTCAAGGGCGTACCCAGCGAGGAGCAGAGTGGGGCAGCTGGCCCCCCTGGACTACCCTGGCACAATAAACGAGGTTTTGCGAAGAAATCGGAATGAACGGTTCAAAGTAAACTTCACACCATAAGTAGAGACAATAAAATCGAAAGTCGGCATTCCACGAAAATTTACTGAACTTGGGTTTCTTCAACATCTGGTACATACTCATAAATTCATCGAATTCAGCCAGGTTCTCATTTCAAGAAAGGTGTTTAATGAGCTTTACTTCTTCTTGTAGAAATATCAGTTTTTAAATGTTTCATATTCAAAGAAATATAAGTGAAATATCTCATTTTCTCGAATGGGAGTTGGATGTAGAAAGCCCGAATTGAATTTCATCGGCAACACAGTTTTTATAATGTATAAGGCTTTCACATGAACTAGTTACATGCATATTTTTATTTGTCTTAATCTGGTTTTTTTCAATAATAACTGGGCTGCTGAAAAAATAAGAGTAGTTTTCATGAGAAGAAAGTTTTTTGAAGAAAATTGTTGCTTTTTTAAACTCAATTTTTCTTTCGATAGTGAACCCTATGAATGAATAATGACCAAATCGATCAAATTGTACTCCCGAATTCATCACAGGTGAATTGCTTGAAAATGCTCAAAACATTGCTGAAGTGGTAATCATTGAATTTTCTGTACCACGCCAGGCACAATTACAACACAGAAGTAACTCCCCATCGCAGACAGACAACGAGTACTGGAGGCGGTCACTCATCATACCTTACCTTGACTCAATAACAACTTAACTCAATATACGATTTTCTGAAGACAACATCCTGATTTAGCACTAACCAAACTCCATCCATATAATATGCTTAAAATGAGCATCACTGAAGTTCAATAGATAGCGAAATATTTCTAGTTCTACCATTTATCAAATGTCGTCGCAGAATTAGATCTGTGGTTTAATTTGTGGAGTGACAAGAATATGAATGAGAACAACTTGAAGGAGTTTGAAGTAATTGACCTTTTGAAGGAAACTGATATTTTCTATCCATCAATCAGACACACCTTATAAATTTTGATAGTTTTGCTGTCAACTCTGCTTCTATAGAACGGTCTTTTAGTACACTAAGGAGAGTTAAGACATGGCTAAGAAGTACTATGAGTGAGGAAAGATCGAGTGTGTTACGCTTGATGAGTGTACACCGAAAATTCGTCGAAGCTAATAGGAAAAGTGTTGAACAGAACGTAATAGGAAATTTCTCAGCTAACCTGAGGAGGTAATTACTAGTGTAACTTTAAAATAACTAATAATTATAAAACTCTCTTCATTCATCTCTGCCTCAATTCATCAAAATAGTGAGTGACTGCCGTGTGCGTGAAATGTGTTTATTGTCAAATTTGAGTTTTGAGAAAACATATTACATATACTTAATATGTGTTTCCGCCCCGAACCTCCCGCAGTTTTCCGCTCTTAATTTCGACTAATTTTTATTACAATCATGTGCCTGCCCCCCCCTTGCTCAACTTCTGGGTACGCCCTTGCTATGTTAGCCTACAAACTTTTCAGCCCACCTGGTATATACCACAATGGAATTTATACAGCTGGTTATACAGTATTTTGAACTTCGTTTGATCTAATTAAAAATTTATGTAAGTTGTCTATTTGATACTTATGAATTAAAGAACTTCAAACTTATGTTACAACAGCTGATAGACGCGAGTTACAAAACTAAAAAACAATATTGAACAGCCTAGTTCACTGATACGTCCTTAAACGTCCGGCGTTGCTTTCTTCGACACTGTTTCGATTTCAAAATTCCTCACTTCTGGTGTTTCAACCTGGTGCTTGTATAAAAAGAACATCAGAAGAATATCGAAAGCTGCAAAGAGATAAGAAAATATTATTTGATGATAATTGAAGAATTGAGGAAAACACTAAGCTTCAGTTTCACACAATATAATGAATAAACATATGTTCGACATCTGATTTCAGTCTTATTTTGCAAAGATTAAGAGAAGGTTAAAATAAATAGTCTTCCATTGGCAGGTTTCATTTGTCTCATGATCTAGGGAGCACATGTTTCCATCGCAAGAAATCACACGTTCAGAAAATTGTTGATTTAATAAAGCCACTGTTTCACTATTTGTTTGGCACAAAGCGCCATCCTGTTGAAAACTAAAACCCTTTGAGCCAACAGCATCCACTTTGGACAAAAAATTCAGTTAACATCGCTCTATAACGGTTTCCTTATTTTCGAAAAAATGTGGCCCGATTACACCTCCAGGCCAAAAACCGCACTAAACGTTTTGGATGAGGACTGTTCGAGTATTTCCTTCGGATTTTCAGATCCCCTAATGTGACAGTTTTTTTATTGACATATCCAGATAGTTGAAAATGGGCCCCATCACTCAGATTAATTTAAATCTCGACTATGGATCTTCAGCACTGAATGATCAAATATATGGCGTTGTTCTTGGCCAGTTGGATTCAATTCTTGTGTTAACTTACTTTATAGGGATAGAGATGCAGATCAAGATACAAAATACGGTGCAAAGTGGTTGGGGAAATGCCAAATTCCTGTGATCGTCTCGGAATTGACAGATTTGGCTTTTCAGACATACTATCAGCTATAGCAGCGATATTTTCAGCTGACTTACTGCACATTACAAACACGTCCGCAACGTTCAAATTTGATGATTAAATTCACTACAGATAGGGGTGTAGCTGCTTGATGATGACTAAAATCAGAACGAACTGTTCGAATACGCGAAATTTTCACCGGTTCTGTAGTGAATTTCCACTATTACATTGTGCGAGAGTGAATCTTTCCATGATTGAAATCCTTCTAGTTTTCATTTGTCAAATCACCATGCAATGACAGTTCAGAAATGGCGACAAATTTGAAAGGGTAGAGCTTTATTACAATATCATTTTCACCTAAGTAACAGATGAGAGAAGTAGTTATTGGAGGATTATGTTTGCGTGTTGATAGAATTTTAATAAAGTTAATCTCTTGCTTCTGTTAACTAAATGTAAAGTTTGGGCTCTTGT
Source organism: Cryptolaemus montrouzieri (assembly GCA_013387265.2). Lineage (NCBI taxonomy): Eukaryota > Metazoa > Arthropoda > Insecta > Coleoptera > Coccinellidae > Cryptolaemus > Cryptolaemus montrouzieri. Next base: position 111,518,542 of record JABFTP020000021.1, read on the forward strand.
GTAATCCTAGAAATGATTTTTATATACAATGTTCAGAAGATAAACCAAGTGTTGATGAATTAGGTGCTCAACTAAGTTCTCGCTGTTTGTCAATAGATGGCTCCAGCAGTAAGTGCTGGTCGATTTTTACATATCAAGAACGTCTTGAGAAAAGCTTAGACATATGGTAAACAAACCACTGTGACACATTAGTGATTTTGTTTTTGCGTCAAATACTTTTAGTTGTGAGAAAATGTCTGATTTTCTTCCAAATAATCGTCATTTGCGGGAAGTGTTGATTTTCTTCTTTCATTCGAAGAAAACGGCGGTTGAAGCTCATAGAGAGGTCCAAAGAGTTTGAGGAGATACTGCTCTGAGTGAAATATTGTGCCGGGATTGGTTCCGTTGCTTTAAAATCGGTGATTCCGATGTGGACGACCGTCCTCGTAAAGGAAGGCCAAAAACCATCGAAGACGCTGAATTGAAGGCTTAGCTTGCCAAACGCAAGAAGATTTTGCTTCAGCCAGGCCATTTACAACTATATATTCTCTTTTGAAAAGATGATTGCATGTGTTGAGAATGATTCAAAAGGAAGGAATTTGGTTTCCTTATGATCTGAAGCCAAAAGCGGCAAAAAAGAAAGGGTTTTCTTCGTCGCATCACAACGGGTCTTGAAAATGAATTCATTGCAGCAATCCAGAGAAAAACCAATCTGCTTCTACGTCATCGCCTCGGCCGAATATTCACGCTGCGAAGTTATGCTGTGTATTTGGTGGAACCAAGTTGGTGTTATTCATTATGACCTGTTGAAACCGAACGAAACCATCACTGGGGAACGGTCTCGAACTTAATGATGCGATTGAGTAAAACACTGCATGAAAAACGGCAACAATACGAGCAGAGACGAAAAAAGTAATTCTACAGCATGACACCGCTCGGCACGTTGCCAAACCCATTGAAACCTACTTGAAAAACGCTCAAATGGGAAGTCCTACCCCACCCGCCATATTCCACAGATATTGCACCATCCGATTATTACTTGTTCCCTTCGATGACACATGGTCTGGCTGATCAGCAGCTCCGTTCATATGAAGAGCTCGAAAAATGGCTTGATTCGTGGATAGCCTCAAAAGACGAACACTTCTACCGTCACGGTATTCGAGGTCTGCCAGAAAGATGGAAAAAAGTTGTAGCTAGGGATGGGCAATATTTTGAATGATTCATTTCTAATAATTTTTCACAATAAAGTTGTATTTTCATAAAAAAACAGCGAAATTTTACTTGCGGACCTAATATTATGATTTTATGATTTATCAATGATTTTTATGATCGTCTATTCTAATATTAATGAACAAGTTTGACTTATTAAGAAGCAGGGTAATCATTTAACGTATGCAATGTCATTCTCAAGTAATTATACATAGCTTGTTCTGAATCGGCACTCAGAATACGAGGTAATTTTTCAATTGCAATAACTCTTGAACGCATAGACAGATTTCCTCGTACCACAAATAACATGACTGATGTTAACAATACTGTTTGCTGACGAAAATTAAATTCATGTCGTGAATCTGAAAGATCATTTTGATTACCGTTTGTTCCCACTTCTCTCATCTATTTCTCAGGTATCAATAACACAATATTTTAATTTCCCCTTAGTTTTCGAAAATGGAAATGTCAAACAAATTTTGATTTATTATACTTTAACCTAATTTTCTTTCTTCAATTGTTCAATTGTTCAATTTAATTTTTCAATTCATGTTCTAGTTGATGTGAAACCATTGATTTGATTTCTTCAAATTTTTTCACTCACCGACTATGAAGAATGCAAGTATCACATTCGCTGTTAGTGAACGGTGTTGTCGTTTCATAGTTCCCATGACGATTATTACAATGGTATAAACAATTTCAATGATTTTCCAGAATAGCCATGGTGTTATTAATCGTAGCTTACCCTGAAATAAAAAATATCCGCAAAATTAATAGAATATAACAACTATATCGTTACAATCTTTTTGAGTGAATGTTCTTAGTTTGTTTTCGTGTACCCAGTATTTCAACCTCATTGAAATTGGAAGTATGTAGATTTTCAAATGCATGTTCTGCTAGGGCTGTATTTTTGGATTTGCGTTTTGACGGATTATAAATATGAATCATATCCCTCTGATGTTTGGAGATCCTGGTACTCAAGTAACGACCTGTTTGGACTATATAAATACCATCACAGTCAACACACGGAATTCTATTAACGATATCACTCATAAGGCTTGGTTTTTGAATATCACTAATGTTCATTTTCCTCTAAATATTCAATATTTATTAAGCTTAGGCTAAAAATTCAATCTACCTAACACAAACAAGAACATTCCACTACAACAATTACTTATAGATGTTGAATACATTTCATCTTTTATAACGGATGATACGAGGGGGATTGAAAAAAGAAATGAAATAATTAATGTGACAACAAATTTCATCGGATCCTCATCTGGGACGGTACTGGTCGTAGGGCTAGAGATGTTTTCAAATATATCAGGGAAACAAGGAAGTTTGTGTCTGATCATAAGGAGGTTTTGGTACTAAAAGCTGATAAGGATAATTCAACAGTGGTGATGTTAGAGAATGGGTATAAGTCTAAGGCACGTAAACTACTTAATGATCATTCTACTTATGAAAAATTACTAACAGATCCAACTAAGACAATACAGAATAAATTGAATAAATTAATAACCCAACTCAATAGAAAACAACATATAGATGATATAACGTTCAAATATCTAAAAAGTAGTAATGGAGTATGTCCCAAAATATATTTTCTGCCCAAAATTCACAAAGATGGTTGTCCTTTACTACCTATTGTTAGTTTTGTAGGAAGTCCACTTTACAACTTGAGTAAGTTTTTGTCTAAACTTTTAAAGAATATTTTCGTGGTGGATGAGAAATATGTGATCATTTCCTTCACATTAGTGTCAAGTTTGGAAGACGTTTCTATTCCTGATGACTTTGTTCTGATATCGTTGGATTTTATATCGTTATTTACTAATATACCTCGAGCTTGCCATATCACTTATTAAAAAATATTGGAAACGAATTGAAGATCATACCGGACTTACTATGGATGAATTTCTTATGTTGTTTGACTTTTGTGTGAAGAATAATTGTTTTATCTTTGATTGTGAAGTCTACAAACAGACCTTCGGTCTAGGAATAGGAAATTGTTTTGCTCCCATTGTTTCAGATATTGTTATGTCGGAATTACAGGATGTTTGTCTAAATAAATTGTCGTTTCTTTTTATAGATTGGTCGACGATATCAGTACCGCAGTTCCTAAAGACAGAGAGAACGAAATACTTAATGTTTTCAATAGTTTTCATCCTAAACTGCAATTCACTGTGGAGATGGAAATGGACGGTAAGCTACCGTTTTTAGATGTATTGCTCATAAGAGACAATAGAAAAATAAAAACAAATTGGTATCATGAACCGACATTTTCAGAAAGATTTCTAAACTTTCTTTCTCAACATCCACTATCACAACAGTTAAATATTATTGAGAATATGAAATTCTGAGCTTCAAAATTATCACATCACAGTTTCCTTAATTCTAACTTACATAAAACTCGAGAGATCCTTATAAGAAATGATTATCCTTCTACATTAATTGACCGAATTTTGAGTAGTTGATGATAACAAACAAATTTTCAAAATACCTTTTATTAATAATCTTTCCGCTCAAGTAAAAGGAAACTTACAAGATGGTAATGAGAATATTGTTGTAACCTTAAAACCTGAAACCCAAATAAACGCTTCTTTTCTAAATTCAAACCTAAATCTCCGAAAAGCCTTATGAGTGATATAGTTTATAGAATTCCGTGTGTTGACTGTGATGGTGTTTATGTAGGCCAAACAGGTCGTGACTTGAGTACCAGGATCTCCAAACATCAGAGGGATATGATTAACATTTATAATCCGTCAAAACGAGAATCCAATGATACAGCTCTTTCAATTTCAATGAGGTTGAAATACTGAGTAGACAAAATGTGTTAGAGAGAATATTATTGCATGACATGATTGAAATCAAGAAAGAGAGTAATTCATTTAATAAGAGATCCCATATAGAACATTCAAATACTTCATATTTCAATCTTATGACATTTGTCATAATTTAAATACGAATGTCAAAATAATTTTGCAAATTTTTTCTAAAATTTACTAAAGATCCACGTAGAAATAATATATGGGCGATGTCAACCCAAATTTTTGGTCCATAATGAATCTAGAACATCTATAGTTCAGAATCGGCATCACTTAGAAGACCGAATATGGCCATCGGGGCTCTCTCGGTCAAACAGAGAGGGAATTGTTTTGTTGAGTTTGAATATTGAAGGGATTTCCAAGGATAAATGCGATTATTATTCAAAATCGGCAAGAAAGAACAAGGTGGAAGTGATTATGCTTCAGGAGACTCACATTGCGACAGAAGAACATCTCCGCGAAAGAGGAAATATCGCAGGTTATGTACTTTTTGATTATCTCCTTAGTCTTATTTATGGCATGCTTGCTATGTAAAATCTTCATCATTCAATCATATGGAACTCTATTAATTCATCATTTCAATCCAACATATCTTGGTGTAAAGCTCGCTCGTTTTTTCACTGATTTCATATTGATAAATTATGTCAGAAGTTCAAAACAAGAACAATATACTACATTTTTGGGACTCTTTTTGTACACACGACACCATAAACAGACAAGCTATTGCTAGTGCAATAGCGACAGGGAAACGAGTTTTTTCCACAGGTTTTTTCACTCGTTTACTAAATCATACGCAAGATAGTAGGGTTCCCCTGTTACATTTCCTGTCCTCACACTTTAGGGGCAATCGTAGGAGGCGTGATGCGAGTTTAGATGCCTGATTAAGGAACGGACATGGTCTGTTTGTTCAAAATGAAAACACATAGAGTGATATAAGTTTTTAAATCAATTGCTATCCTTCAGAAAATATGTGTTTTTGTTGTTGTTGATAATCTCTGAAGACAGTCCGCTGCCTAATATTCAATTGATATCATACACTCGTCTCGTCCTGTAGCAGTGAAATTTATCGTTCGTTCGTTCAGATATTTATTTGTAATGGTGATACGAAAAACTAAACGATTATGTAGGTAATTCACAACCATGAAAATTTTATATTCAACCTATAAATACTGTAGTTTTCAGTTTCAGCCTTTGAGAATTTTTATCTATTTTTATTTATACGTTAATGGTTGCATGTGTCATTTCTGTTCTATCAGTCCTTAAATAGTTCTATATATTTTTGTCATTTTAACTTATAATATCTTATCTATACATTAGTTGTGTCTGTGGCTTTATGGCACTAAGTTTTTATTGATTTTAGCTCAAGTTTTTTCGAAAATAATTTCACAAATTTCGAAAGATCTGTATAATATGTATCTTGGTATGTATGTGTGTATGTATATTTTTTCCGTTCTTCTTGAGCCCTGAAGAAGATTTACAATATAAATCGAAACTGATGGCTTTTTAATGAAACTAGTTTTTTAATTGGACCTTCAAACCATCAATAATTAAATCATATAATTTATGGTCGTCAACTTGAACTGAAAGCTTTATCTCTTAAGTGGGAGCTGTTAGAATCAGCAACATCATTCATCATACGAAGAGTGCAATTTTGTTGTTCAGTGTTAATGTTGAGAAACTCTGAATACTTGCCTTATTCAAGCCCTGATACAGGCCAAAGTGTACGGATGCAATGATTACATAAAAACCATGCACAAATATTATACCATCTGCAAACCATATATAGAAGAAGAATAGTTGTAGAGCGAATATAGATATAACCTGTAAAGAATTAATGAATACGAAATATGAAAAAAAAATTTTCAGCAACGTACCAACCCAGTAAGGGAATAACGAATGCTAAAAGTTTCCCTATCTGTTGGCAGATATTTGGAGAATATTTTAGACATTTTGTTTAATCTAAAAAAGAATGTGATGAATCAAATTATTCGGTGGTAGTACTATTTTATCTTACGAAGAATTGGTATGGGAAGTGGGAGCATCGTGGTTCACTGCCATGTTGACCTGTAACAAAATAATATTTCAGAATGAGAGTAAACAATCGGCAAAAATGTAAAGATATGAGAATTTTCTCTAACTTCCAATGCCTGAAGTTATTTTTGCAGGCATTGACCTCTACAGTCTTAGTTCACTAAAAGTAGTTAAAAAGCTATCAGAGGGAAATAGAGCTTATAAGAACTGGCAGAAAAATCCAACTAATGAAATATTTCAGAAACAATTGTAACTCAATTGATAAAGCAAAAATCTACTTCAATGAAAGAATTAAGAATAGACTCTTGAGCATAGACCCGAACTCAGTTCGGGTCTATGGCGAACTTTTGCAAGTCATCCTTCACACTTTTGATTGAAGATAACAGTTCGACAGCCAAAGCAAAGGCGGATCTCTTTGTAAAAAAATTTTCGCAAAATTCAAGTACATCAAACGCAGTGCCACTAAGCATCCCACATGTTCAATCGAATATGTCTATATTGCCCATAGCAGGGGTCCTCAAACGGCAAAAATGTAAAGATATGAGAATTTTCTCTAACTTCCAATGCCTGAAATTATTCTTGCAGGCATTGACCTCTACAGTCCTAGTTCACTAAAAGTAGTTAAAAAGCTATCAGAAGGGGAAATAGAGCTTATAAGAACTGGCAGAAAAATCCAACTAATGAAATATTTCAGAAACAATTGTAACTCAATTGATAAAGCAAAAAATCTACTTCAATGAAAGAATTAAGAATAGACTCTTGGAGCATAGACCCGAACTCAGTTCGGGTCTATGGCGAACTTTTGCAAGTCATCCTTCACACTTTTGATTGAAGATAACAGTTCGACAGCCAAAGCAAAGGCGGATCTCTTTGTAAAAAAATTTTCGCAAAATTCAAGTACATCAAACGCAGTGCCACTAAGCATCCCACATGTTCAATCGAATATGTCTATATTGCCCATAGCAGGGGTCCTCAAACGGCAAAAATGTAAAGATATGAGAATTTTCTCTAACTTCCAATGCCTGAAATTATTCTTGCAGGCATTGACCTCTACAGTCCTAGTTCACTAAAAGTAGTTAAAAAGCTATCAGAAGGGAAATAGAGCTTATAAGAACTGGCAGAAAAATCCAACTGATGAAATATTTCAGAAACAATTGTAACTCAATTGATAAAGCAAAAATCTACTTCAATGAAAGAATTAAGAATAGACTCTTGAGCATAGACCCGAACTCAGTTCGGGTCTATGGCGAACTTTTGCAAGTCATCCTTCACACTTTTGATTGAAGATAACAGTTCGACAGCCAAAGCAAAGGCGGATCTCTTTGTAAAAAAATTTTCGCAAAATTCAAGTACATCAAACGCAGTGCCACTAAGCATCCCACATGTTCAATCGAATATGTCTATATTGCCTATAGCAGGGGTCCTCAAACGGCAAAAATGTAAAGATATGAGAATTTTCTCTAACTTCCAATGCCTGAAATTATTCTTGCAGGCATTGACCTCTACAGTCCTAGTTCACTAAAAGTAGTTAAAAAGCTATCAGAAGGGAAATAGAGCTTATAAGAACTGGCAGAAAAATCCAACTGATGAAATATTTCAGAAACAATTGTAACTCAATTGATAAGGCAAAAAATCTACTTCAATGAAAGAATTAAGAATAGACTCTTGGAGCATAGACCCGAACTCAGTTCGGGTCTATGGCGAACTTTTGCAAGTCATTCTTCACACTTTTGATTGAAGATAACAGTTCGACAGCCAAAGCAAAGGCGGATCTCTTTGTAAAAAAATTTTCGCAAAATTCAAGTACATCAAACGCAGTGCCACTAAGCATCCCACATGTTCAATCGAATATGTCTATATTGCCTATAGCAGGGGTCCTCAAACGGCAAAAATGTAAAGATATGAGAATTTTCTCTAACTTCCAATGCCTGAAATTATTCTTGCAGGCATTGACCTCTACAGTCCTAGTTCACTAAAAGTAGTTAAAAAGCTATCAGAAGGAAATAGAGCTTATAAGAACTGGCAGAAAAATCCAACTAATGAAATATTTCAGAAACAATTGTAACTCAATTGATGAAGCAAAAATCTACTTCAATGAAAGAATTAAGCATAGACTCTTGGAGCATAGACCCGAACTCAGTTTGGGTCTATGGCGAACTTTTGCAAGTCATCCTTCACACTTTTGATTGAAGATAACAGTTCGACAGCCAAAGCAAAGGCGGATCTCTTTGTAAAAAATTTTCGCAAAATTCAAGTACATCAAACGCAGTGCCACTAAGCATCCCACATGTTCAATCGAATATGTCTATATTGCCTATAGCAGGGGTCCTCAAACGGCAAAATGTAAAGATATGAGAATTTTCTCTAACTTCCAATGCCTGAAATTATTCTTGCAGGCATTGACCTCTACAGTCCTAGTTCACTAAAAGTAGTTAAAAAGCTATCAGAAGGGAAATAGAGCTTATAAGAACTGGCAGAAAAATCCAACTAATGAAATATTTCAGAAACAATTGTAACTCAATTGATGAAGCAAAAATCTACTTCAATGAAAGAATTAAGCATAGACTCTTGGAGCATAGACCCGAACTCAGTTTGGGTCTATGGCGAACTTTTGCAAGTCATCCTTCACACTTTTGATTGAAGATAACAGTTCGACAGCCAAAGCAAAGGCGGATCTCTTTGTAAAAAAATTTTCGCAAAATTCAAGTACATCAAACGCAGTGCCACTAAGCATCCCACATGTTCAATCGAATATGTCTATATTGCCTATAGCAGGGGTCCTCAAACGGCAAAAATGTAAAGATATGAGAATTTTCTCTAACTTCCAATGCCTGAAATTATTCTTGCAGGCATTGACCTCTACAGTCCTAGTTCACTAAAAGTAGTTAAAAAGCTATCAGAAGGGGAAATAGAGCTTATAAGAACTGGCAGAAAAATCCAACTAATGAAATATTTCAGAAACAATTGTAACTCAATTGATAAAGCAAAAAATCTACTTCAATGAAAGAATTAAGCATAGACTCTTGAGCATAGACCCGAACTCAGTTCGGGTCTATAACGAACTTTGCAAGTCATCCTTCACACTTTTGATTGAAGATAATAGTTCGACAGCCAAAGCAAAGGCGGATCTCTTTGTAAAAAATTTTCGCAAAATTCAAGTACATCAAACGCAGTGCCACTAAGCATCCCACATGTTCAATCGAATATGTCTATATTGCCTATAGCAGGGGTCCTCAAACGGCAAAAATGTAAAGATATGAGAATTTTCTCTAACTTCCAATGCCTGAAATTATTCTTGCAGGCATTGACCTCTGAGTCCTAGTTCACTAAAAGTAGTTAAAAAGCTATCAGAAGGGAAATAGAGCTTATAAGAACTGGCAGAAAAATCCAACTAATGAAATATTTCAGAAACAATTGTAACTCAATTGATGAAGCAAAAATCTACTTCAATGAAAGAATTAAGCATAGACTCTTGGAGCATAGACCCGAACTCAGTTTGGGTCTATGGCGAACTTTTGCAAGTCATCCTTCACACTTTTGATTGAAGATAACAGTTCGACAGCCAAAGCAAAGGCGGATCTCTTTGTAAAAAATTTTCGCAAAATTCAAGTACATCAAACGCAGTGCCACTAAGCATCCCACATGTTCAATCGAATATGTCTATATTGCCTATAGCAGGGTCCTCAAACGGCAAAAATGTAAAGATATGAGAATTTTCTCTAACTTCCAATGCCTGAAATTATTCTTGCAGGCATTGACCTCTGAGTCCTAGTTCACTAAAAGTAGTTAAAAAGCTATCAGAAGGGAAATAGAGCTTATAAGAACTGGCAGAAAAATCCAACTAATGAAATATTTCAGAAACAATTGTAACTCAATTGATAAAGCAAAAATCTACTTCAATGAAAGAATTAAGCATAGACTCTTGAGCATAGACCCGAACTCAGTTCGGGTCTATGGCGAACTTTTGCAAGTCATCCTTCACACTTTTGATTGAAGATAATAGTTCGACAGCCAAAGCAAAGGCGGATCTCTTTGTAAAAAATTTTCGCAAAATTCAAGTACATCAAACGCAGTGCCACTAAGCATCCCACATGTTCAATCGAATATGTCTATATTGCCTATAGCAGGGTCCTCAAACGGCAAAAATGTAAAGATATGAGAATTTTCTCTAACTTCCAATGCCTGAAATTATTCTTGCAGGCATTGACCTCTGAGTCCTAGTTCACTAAAAGTAGTTAAAAAGCTATCAGAAGGGAAATAGAGCTTATAAGAACTGGCAGAAAAATCCAACTAATGAAATATTTCAGAAACAATTGTAACTCAATTGATGAAGCAAAAAATCTACTTCAATGAAAGAATTAAGCATAGACTCTTGGAGCATAGACCCGAACTCAGTTTGGGTCTATGGCGAACTTTTGCAAGTCATCCTTCACACTTTTGATTGAAGATAACAGTTCGACAGCCAAAGCAAAGGCGGATCTCTTTGTAAAAAAATTTTCGCAAAATTCAAGTACATCAAACGCAGTGCCACTAAGCATCCCACATGTTCAATCGAATATGTCTATATTGCCTATAGCAGGGGTCCTCAAACGGCAAAAATGTAAAGATATGAGAATTTTCTCTAACTTCCAATGCCTGAAATTATTCTTGCAGGCATTGACCTCTACAGTCCTAGTTCACTAAAAGTAGTTAAAAAGCTATCAGAAGGGGAAATAGAGCTTATAAGAACTGGCAGAAAAATCCAACTAATGAAATATTTCAGAAACAATTGTAACTCAATTGATAAAGCAAAAATCTACTTCAATGAAAGAATTAAGAATAGACTCTTGAGCATAGACCCGAACTCAGTTCGGGTCTATGGCGAACTTTTCCAAGTCATTCTTCACACTTTTGATTGAAGATAACAGTTCGACAGCCAAAGCAAAGGCGGATCTCTTTGTAAAAAAATTTTCGCAAAATTCAAGTACATCAAACGCAGTGCCACTAGGCATCCCACAATTTCAATCGAATATACCTGCGAAGTAAAATTCAGTGTGCCTATAGCAGGGGTCCTCAAACGGTCGATCGCAAGTGCTTTTTGAGTAGATCTCGAGAAGAAAAAAAAATTAAATGACTAGATAACTAAACTACAAAAAGTTATAACGTAATAAAATAACACTCTGCTAGCGGCAAAAGGAGCTTTATCAAAGAAACGCGCGGTACTTTTCAAAGAAAAGCCGCGTTTTTTATTCTTGCCGCATTTTCAAAATTTTGGGCGGCGCGTTTGAGGGAACATTCGAGACTTTCGTTCACGCCGATATAAATGTTGCGCCTGCAGGAATTGAATAAATAGTACAGAATGAGTGCAGCGAAGAATCTAAAACGTATCATTTCAATAACGATTGGGTGGAAGAATTTTTCTTTTGTATGGTGAAGGATAAGTGCATTTGTCTTATTTGTCGTGCGTCAGTTGTAATACTTAAGTGTGGTAACTTAGAGAGGCATCATAAAACGGTTCATAAAAACTATGAAAAAGATTTTCCCCCACAGAGTGAATTTAGAAAACGAAAAGTACGTGATTTGATATCTCGTTTAAAAAAAGAATAAACCATTTTCACAAGACCAGCCAACAATCAAAAGCTGCTACGATGGCGGAGTTCAAAATATCTCATATATTGGTGAAACACAAGAAACTATTCGAAGATGGATCAGTTGTGAAGGAAGCATTTATTGAAGCGGCGAGACTTTATTTGGAGATTTCAATTCAATTTTCATTGGAAATCAATGAACTTTGTGAAAACCCAAGTGATTTCACCCTCTCAGTATCTATGTAAGTAAGTTCATTTCCTGTAGTTAACCTGATTGTATGAATCAGTCACTATATTTGACTTCATCTTCGTTGAAAATGAATTTTCATAAAATAAATAAATCATCAATAATACTCATTGAAATGATAATTTGCATTGTTATAAATGAGATAAAAGACTCAAGGTTTAACTTTAATCTACACTTTATTTGAAAAAATTCGACGACGTTTCGCTGACACAGCAGCTTTATCAAGAATGAAAAACAGAATGAAGAGTGTGGTATTATAAACAAATCGTAGAACAAGTTGGATGAATAACAGGAAAATCCACACCGAGCCATTGTACAGTTAGTATGAAAGGTAATAAAAACTAATTGAACAAGTTAAGTAGGGGTGAGTAATTCAAATCTACCTGTTCATTCAAAAGCTTGTCCGAATGTTCGTATCTATTTATTTCTAATGCTTCTAGGAGATCTAATTTTGACCTTTTGATTTTATATGTAATATGTCGAACTTTTATTGAATGAATGGTTTTCTTTTATTAGGTGGTTTGAATAATTTGAATCAGATTTATTTTTATCGAAGCTACGTTTATGTTCAGATGTTCTTAGGCCAAAACTCCTATAGGTCCTACCTATATAAATTTTATCACAAGAACCGCAATTGAGTTTATAGATTCTGATTTACTTGATTTCTCAACACGAGATTTATTATTTTTAATATGTTTACCTAAGTTATTAGAAGTTTTGAAAGTTATATTAAGATTTTGTTTGACGAGAAAGGATTTAATATTTGTACTTGCAGAACCGCAGAATGTTAAACTGTTGAATATTTTATAGTCTTCATGAATAGGATATACTTCATTTATTGCTTTCTGATACAGTTTTTTACGAATGATTAAATCTATCATATCGGATTATATGAATTATTAATGGCTATCTGTTTGATGATGTTTAACTCTTTATTATAATCTTCTACTGATAAAGGTAAATTGAGTAACCGATGTACCATGCTGTTTAAAGCTGCATTATCTCATTACATCAATTCAACACAAAGTTGCAGCTTTAAACAGCATGGTACATCGGTTACTCAATTTACCTTTATCAGTGAAGATTAAAATAAAGTTCAAAAATAGTATTATTTTTTATCTCATTTATATCATGGATCTACATCAAGTAACGGCCTCCACAATTCAAATTTACATTGTTCTTTAACTCATTAGTGCTTACGGTCCTTTTGAAAGGATCACGATATATACAATATATATAACCTTCCTCAGGAGCATTTATGTCTTTGGCACGACGTGAAATACGATAGTGTTGAATTAATTGACGACCATGGATTCCAGTTTATATTCTACTAAAAATGGCGGGTGAGTAATATTCAATTTTTATTTAACAAAAATATTTTTTGAACTCTTTTGAAGAATTCCGACGCATTATGGTCTCTTGTTTACAACTTAGGTGTTATTTTCACATTTTCTCACCAAGTTTTTTTCTAATGCAAGCTTTTCTCGGCGAACCGCTTAAAATATGCACTGAAGTAATTTCTGTTTCAATTTCAGAATATCTCTGCATCCACTTTTGGACATCGTAGAGGGCGATAATTTCTATGGGGTGATACGAAAATATATATTGAACCTCCCAATAAAAATACAGCAGAATCTGAAGAAGACAGCGATGTTTCAGACCAAGAAGCTGGCGATATAAACCACCTACCCAGAGGAAATCTGGGCCATGGATGAGAAATTTTTTTCGAGAAAAGTGAAGATGAGGAAACTAATGAAAAACTTTCTGCTAGAACAAGTGGACTTCAACCTCAAGCCACCACACTTTCCCATTCATCGGAGAGTGACGATGAAGAAAATATACAATTTCCTGTTATACAACATCTTTCCAAGAAGAAGAAAAGTAAAACTGTTCAAAGAAAGAAGAAAAATTCAAAAGTGGACTGGGGATACACCCAAATATCGTATGAACACCGCTTGTGATCCTGTGCCTCCATCTCGCGATACACAGTCGGCCGAATCTCCAGCCGATTTTTTCAAACTTTTTTTCACGGTGGCAATCATGGAAAATATCGTTCACCAGAATAATTTCTATGGGTCAGAAAAAATAATTTCTTGTACGAACTGTATGTAATCTTTAGAGCTCTATTGCTCAGTGGATATGCCGGGTACCCTAATAAACGCATGCATTGGAATGCCACTAATGATACTTTGGGACTCGATGAGACTCAATCGTTTTGAGCTTCTCTTAAGTCATCTTCACTTCAATGATAACAACAATGTTTCGACAGACAAACTTCACAAATTGAGACCACTTATTGACGTCGGTATAGATGAGCATCTATCGATTGACGAGCGCATGATACCATACTATGGAAACCATTATGCGAAGCAATATATCAAAGGAAAACCAATCAGGTTTGGTTTAAAGAATTGGGTCCTTTGTCAAAGTGGAGGGTATGTGTTAGCATTCGAAATATACATTTGTAAATCTGATAATGAAAAACAATTTGGTTTGGGTGGCGATGTTGTTTTATCTCTAATTCGAAGCAGGAAGAGAATAAGGGATATAAACTATTTACTATTTCGATAACTACTTTATTGGTATTGATCTAATGTCCCATCTAGCAGACTGCAATATTTTTGCTACAGGTACTATACGCCAAAATCGTTTAGAAGGATGTTCTTTTCTAGAGAAGAATGTATGGAATAGAGTAAAAAAGTATCTTTTCAGTTTTTACAAAACGACGACAAAACGAAGAACAACGAGATGGTAACGATAGCCACCAACTTCGACGATCAGTCTATGATGACCGCTAGACGCTGGTGCAAAGAAGCCAAATCCAAACAGAATATTCCCCAACCAAAAGTGGTATCAAAGTACAATAAATACATGGGAGGGGTTGATAAGATGGAAGTATTAGTAGCTGCGTACCGATCGAGAACGCGGCAAAGAAAATGGTACTGGCCCATTTTTCAGTATTTGTTCGATGTGAATGTGGTAAATGGCTGACACCTGAAGATCCAAACTGTGCAAATTTTCTAACATTCAGACGTCGCATAGCATAGAGCTTTCTGGAAAAATATGGGAGCAGATCAGTCTGAAACTGCCGACAGTTTGTCAACAATAACGATGTTAGATTCGATAATGTGGGACATTTGGTCAAATACTCTGAAAGTGACAGGAAATGTAAAAAGTGCCATAAAAATTAGAAGTTCATATGTGATAAGTGCAATATTGGCTTACACCCTAAAAACTGTTTTTCTATATTCATAAGAAATAATGCCAAAAAATATGATGTTAATGTTATCGTATTTAATAATAAAAAACAAGTACTGTGTTTTAAGGAATTTTACTTAATAATTGCGATTCGTAACGCGTTTCACTACACCGTAGCTTCTTCAGACGAATGATTATGCAGAAAAATGTAAATGAGAATATAACTATAAATGTTCTTGAGTAATTAAAAGCTTATTGGTTGCTTCTTCTTAAGTGGTTATTTATGACAGGTATATCCAATAAAATTAAGGAATAGATTGCTCCCCGAAAAGATTCAATAGAGGTGAAGGGCTTAAATCGACTTGTTCATTGATGAGTCTACCTGAGTGTTTGTATTTATTTATTTCTAAAGTTTCCCAAAGATCTACCTTCCAATATTTATTATCTGTATGCAAAATTTCAAACTGTGGGTCGAAAGAATGATTATTTTCTAAGAGATGATTCGCGTAATTTGAGTCTGATTTTTATTTGAAAAACTGCGTTGTGCAATGTAGAAAGTATCACAGTCATTGCAATTCAATCTATAAACACCTGATTTATTGTTTTTACCTGGTTTGGTTTTATTATTTTTATATATTTGCCTAAATTATTATTAGTTTGGAAAGCTATGTTAAAATTATTGTTGCTTAAGAATGATTTCAGTTTCTCACTTGTAATGCCAACGTAGGTTAAGGTGTTGAATTTTTGTTTCAATTTATCGACAGGGTAAACTTCATTCAATGCGATTCTACTTTGTTTTTATTTAAAATATTATTTATTAGTTTGGGATTGTAACCATTATTTTTGGCTATTTGTTTAATCAAATTTAGTTCTTTGTTGAAATTTTCTGGTGATAGCGGGATGTTAATCAATCTATGAATAAAACTATTGAATGCTGATATTTTATGTTGATATGGATGACACGACGAGTTATGTATTATAATATCTGTATGTGACGGCTTATGGTAAATTGCGAAAACATGTTTTCATTTTCATTCGAAATTGTTACGTCTAAGAAATTTATCGAATTATTGCTTTCTATTTCGGTTGTGAATGCAATTTTTGGATGTAATGAATTTATATGATTTTCGAAAATTTTCAACTGTCTATCTGTTCCTGTGAAGCAAATAATGATATCGTCTACATAGCGATACCAGTATAAACAATATTTACTGAGTGGATGATTATGAATTAATTTCTCTAAGTTATTCATGAAAATTTCTGCTAACAAAGGACTTAACGGATTGCCCATAATTTGTTTTTATAATAGATAATGGAATTTTACCAAGTAAAAGCCTCCCAAATTCAAATGTTATCGTATTTAGTTCAAATCTGTTACTATCTTAATATTTCATTCGTAGAAAAAAATAAATGAATTTTGAACTGAATATGCACTTACGCATTTAGTTCTTTTAAACGAATCAACTTTTTTTTAAACTGGGAGAGAAAATTTGAAAATAGCGAGAGAACCACGTTTCAACAATAAAATTATATCCATTTCAAGAAAAATTATAATTAAATCAAAAATTTTTTCCACTTGCACTAATGGGTTAAGTGTAGAAAACAATTGTTTCTTCTGATATTTTCACTAATGAAAGAAGAGAAATGATTTATTTTTCATGTTACTGATTCTTGAAGATTTTGTATTCTTCAATTTTTTTATCTGAAAGTTACTCGCGTAAGGAAGCAACTCCTATTATGTCTTGACGACACCGCTTATACCTGACAAGGAATGCTAACAGGATATAGTTTATATCCTAGATTATCAAAGTATTGAAAATCTTCAAGAGGCTAAGTGTTCATCATAAACAAAAACGACTTATGACAAAGACGATGAATAGTAATATACTTGGAAAACTTACGTTTCTATCTTGCTCACTCAACTAAGAAAAAGTATCGGATTTTCTCGTTTGAACACCCAAAAATACGTGTAATGAAATCAAATCTTGGAATAATTTGACGATGGCACAATTCGTGTTATTTTATTTCCACTTCGTGACTCACAAAGAGCTCGTTCTGTTTCAGCTTATCCTAAGGTGACCATACGCAGCGAACTTGTTGCATATACTCGATCAATACGAAAGTAATTACCATTCGAAAATGAATTCAATTCATTCAGTTGTGGAGGAAATTACTTGATTTTAATGTTCTAGTGTGTCGTTGATGTTCGATTTTTTTCAAAAGTTTTACATGATTTATTATTCGTTTCATTTCAATTTCTGTGAGAACCATTTTTATTTCGATTACTGGAAACAAAATTCTTCAATATGTTTAAATCCTGAATTTGGGAGGCTTTTACTTGGTAGAATTCCATTATCAATAATTAAAACAAGTAAAATTTTTTGAGGAGTATTACTGAATAATTATGATACGTAACGCGTTTCAACGCGAATCATCTCCTAGAAAATAATCATTCTTTCGACCCGCAGTTTTATTCAGTAAAATTCCTCAAAAAACATTACTTGCTTTTATTATTGTTTAAACTTCTCCCGAAGAAATTTGAATTTTCGATTTAATAGATGATTTCTTGATTTACAAATACCAAGTCATTTTATTCTCTTCTTAAAGTCAAGGATAGTGTAGGTAGGTTAGAAATTAGAAACCAATTCACGACGAAGCTATTGAATAGGTGCTTCTATTGATAATAACTAAATTAAGTGACTCTGTTTTCAATGGAACATAACTCAACTCTTTACATTAGAGTGGAAGCATTTCGTGACTCTTCTACATTTTCTGTCTCATTTCTTTTTGCAAGCTTCATTTTAACAGAATCTCATGATATTTCTGTTATATTTTTATATATATATATATATATATATATATATATATATATATATATATATATATATATATATATATATATATATATATATATATATATATATATATATATATTGATATTGATATTTAAACACTATCTAAAATAAACGTTTCGGGATTTTTTCCTTCTTCAGTATTTAATCTACAGAGAACACGGTACAAACAGATCCCAAAAAACCTGAAAAGTCCACAAAGAAAACAGCACCATGGAAAACTTCAACACACATAACCTCCGAAAACTGACATCTTTAAAACACAAAGTTTCCACAATGCTTACAAATAAAAATTAAACAATCATCCAAAGATTAGTGGGTAAGATACATTTTAAGAATAATTTAATATGAATCGTAATGTATATTTCTGTAATATTGTAGATTAAATACTGAAAAAGAGAAGAAAAATCCTGAAACGTCTATTTTAGATAGTGTTTAAATATTCTTATAAACCTTAAACCGCAAAAAACAAACTCAATATAGAAATAAATACTAAAACGCCATATATATATATATATATATATATATATATATATATATATATATATATATATATATATATATATATATTAACTTGAGACAAAAAGAATTCCCAAATCTGCCTGCCATGCACGCAGCCCCAAGAGCCACAATAGTGCAACCAAGCAGGATGCCGAGAAACGAAGCGGCAGACTGCAGTTTCGCCCTTATAAGGAGCTCATCAGTGTCGCATATCGCTTCTCAGCATCCAATCAAGCTACATCGGGGTACCCTATCGATTTTTAACGTTTCCAACGATTAACGATTTTTCGAATAATTAATTCCCTGTACTTTTCTGACAGAATGTATTGGTACAAAAAACGAAATAATCAGAAATACAGGAAAATGGTCAAATATTCATTTCCTATATTGAGAACTGTCTGGCAAGTAAACTATCACCAAGTCATTATTGTAGACTAGGAAAATCATTTTTGTCTGCCTTATTCCAAGGTTAAATATAGAAAACTACCCAGATGGAATAAGATTTGAAGAGAAGCTTAAAATGTCCCATAACATATCAGGTTATTGCTCGATTTGCTTTGTAAAAATATCATGTCCTATAACACTGGTCTACAATGGTTTTGTTGCCCTAGATATGAAAATGATTTTGGGTCTATTTATGCACACAATTCGTGAAACTATCAATGATTTTGTAGGATTTGCTCTGATTTCTTTTTAAATCTTTATTTTCATTTTACATAACAAAAATCGTAAAACAAGAAACAAAATAACAGATATATTTATAATGTCAGATATGTGTTGAGAAATTCGGATACATCCAAGTAAATATAGAGGAAAATGTCGAAAATATATTTCATATTTCCATAAAACGCCTTTTATGAGCTTTTCTTCTATAATTTTTCAGGGGACAATCTCTTTTCAAAGACCAGTAGTAATCTGCTATCATGTGACAATCCCTTCGACCTTGATACCTTTCTTCCATCACTTTTAGATCTTGATGAAACCGCTCTCCCTGTTCCTCACTATAATTTCCTAAATTATCCGGAAATTTATCTAGATGATTGCGGAGATAGTGCAACTTAATACTCATATTTGCTCCTAAAGTCTGAAAGTTTTTCAGCATATTTTGCACAATTTCTTCATAATTTGCTGCTTTATGGTTACCTAGGAAATTTTCGACAACCAACACAAAACTTTTCGAAGCTTTACTTTCCGGAACAGTCATAACTTTGATAAAATCTGAGTCTTTCATCAATTGCCGTATTTGAGGACCAGCAAATATTCCACCTTTCAATTTTTCCATACTAAGCTTCGGAAATTTTCTGCAAATGTAATTAAAACAATTTCCGTCTTTGTTCAACGCTTTTACAAATTGCTTAATCATACCTAACTTAATATGTAATGGTGGAAGTATGATTTTGTCTCTGCTCACCAGCGGCTCCCTTATTACGTTGGCTTTACCGACAGTTAAAGAATTTCTTACAGGCCAAACATCTTGTTCCCAATGAAGTTGCTTTGCTCTACTATCCCACATACAAATAAAGCAAGGGTATTTTGTATATCCACTTTGTTGGCCAAGTAAAAAATTAACCATTTTTAAATCCACACAGATCGGCCATTGATGCTCAGAGTATTTAATTTTCTCTAAAACTAATTTTACATTTTCATATTCTTCTTTGAGTTTCGTTGAATGGGCAATTGGAATTGATGCAAATTTATTTCCATTGTGCAATAAGGCGCATTTTAAACTTCTTTTGAAACTATCAATAAAAAGGCGCCATTCAGTAGATTTGTACTCTTTTAAACCCATGTTTATAAGCAGTTTCGCGATATCATTACAATACACTAATCCTTCATTTTCACTAAAAAATTGAAATAACTCTTTTTCTCGCGTTCTGTATGTTGTAATTGTTACTGTTGGTGCCATTAAATTTTTTTCTTTCAATCTTGAGGCTAACAGTTCTGATCCTTGTTTTGATAAATTGAGATCACGGATTAAATCACTGAGTTCATTTTGAGAAAATAACTTTGGCGTAGATGTTTCACCTTCCCATTCACTTCCACTAGTAGATGGTCCCGATTTCTGTGAATTTGGTAACATCATTGTTTCTGAGGCCGAGGGAGATTTTCACTGTGTAGGACCGGACATTTCGTAGACTGTAAGTCTGGGTATCTCCACGTTTGATTTCGATTAAAACCTTTAACATCTACTACGCAAAAGTAACAATCATCTAAATGATTCGTAGGCTCCATCCAGATCATAGGAATACCAAAGTCTAATCCAGAATGTTCACCTTTTTTCCACAACCGTAAAGACTCAACACAGGACTTACAAACTTTATTAGGAACCCATGGTTTACCTAATTTATCCATTTTGAAACCAAAATATTCAACGTAAGTCTCCTTGACAAAGTCTGTGATATTTCTTTTTTTTTTTTGGTATATAAACACCGCAAATATAACAAAATAAATCACTACAATATTTACACTTTCTTCGTGACGAACTCATATTTTAGACTAGAAGACAAATATATAAGAATGGACATTCAGTAATTGAAACAAAATATTAATCCATGACACTTTATCCAGATTTACGTGTATATGTACTTCAATATTGTCAAATAACTGAGATTTCAGCTGTTCTGTGGAGCAAGGGGTCTGAGAGTGGGGATCAGGTGATGTTTGTATGCGCGAAAAAGTTGCGCAGAAGCCTAATCATGACTGGAAAATTAAATTTTATTTCTAACAAGCTTATAATTGTTCAAAATATAAGAACTGCAAAAATCATGAAAATACGAGCACATTGAGAACTTTCATGAATATATTCGTAATCTGGGCACTTGAAAATATAAAAATTTGCGATGATATCCAGGGCAACAATAAAAAAATTTTTTTGTAGAGCTGTGTAATGAAGAGCTCAGGAACGTGACAATGTGTACTCAGTTATAATTGTCTGGTCAATTTGTCTTAATTTATTCATCAGCAGTGGAGGTACATCAAACCATACTAGTTCTTGTAAGAGCGTCTTATCGATCATCCAAAGGTCACACCAGATCTCCAACTTTTAGCTGAGAGACATATTATTCAGCAAGTTTGCTTCCAGAAAAATTATCAGATCAGCACTTGGCTTGCAGAATATTCCAAGCTACTTACTGTTCAGTTGACAACTGTACGTACCTTATTTATAGAAATTCCATTATTTACTGATCCAATGCTAAGATATCAGACAAATCCAAACATATTAGGACACCACTTGACACCACTTAGTTGGTGGTAAAAAATGAAAAAGACACATATCGGAAACAGAACATTCAATAGATTAATCTAAATTGGCACATGCAAATATCCCTCCAATTTTATCAAATTCATTCGATATGAGGATATTTTGAATTCAAGAAAGTTATTTCAAATCAGCAGTACAAGACAAAATGCCACCATCAATTGCTCCGCATAACCTTTTGATTATAAATCAAGTTTTTTAATCAAAAACAAGAATGTCAGTGACCTTATTATAGACATAACTTAGTTTATCGAGAATCAGAGGAGACTGCATATCATCGTTTTATTTCCCATATTGTTCACGCTAATCGACCCTCTGAAGAAACTCATTTGTTTGCTTTTCAGCGACTGGATTATTATTGCTGAATTAACAATTCGAAAAATTCTTAAGACAGAATATCTTCAATGAATGAATTTCGTTACGAAGGAAATATTTACTTTTTTAGGGATTCGTACTTCAAAAAAATGGAACCCTTATAGCATCACTTCGTTGTTAGTCTATTTGTCTGTATGTTTCTTTTCACAGAAACAGATGTATACATGGAGTTGAAATTAAAAGTGAATATTCAAGCCGACAATATCTTGGGGCTGTGAAAATCAAGCCTCTATGATTTTCATAAATTCCAGTCCAAACATTCAATTTCTGTATCATTTGTGTGTATGCCTGTGAGAACCTATGAGGATTCTGGGTATTCAAATATCCAAAATTATGTCTATTCACAGTAAAGGTATTCTCGTCAGAAAAAATAGGTATTATACAGAATGTGTGGATTCTTGGATCATCTTCGTTTATTACATGAACTAGTTCAACTTGATAACAGTGAAATTGGTGATGTTTCACGATTCCGTAGACCAGGGGTGCTCAAACTTGAACTGCTGGCGATCTACCTCAATATTTTAAGACTACTTACGATCGACTCTGAGAGGCTGCAAGTATGTGTGATGCAGGGTTGTCGTACATACACGATACACCCTACCTACCTACCTAGGTAGGGTGTACCGTAGCATATATAGATATTAGCTTTCCGCACAATATACATTATTTTAGTCAATGTTTGGGTTAGGTTTAGTTAGGTTCTTCTTTATAATATCAATAAAAAAACTCATAAATATTCAAAACTGCAAGTTTATTGGTTGTTACAAGACAAAAGAATCACATATGGTGTTAAACTTAACTAAGGAGTAACTTTGGATGTTGAAGCGTGGCACTGCATGTCCTCAGCATACTTTTCATAAGATGGTACGTAACCACTGAGTGCTAATCGCAAGCATGAAGACATAGGATCATCAGTTAGTCGATTGCGATATTTTGACAATTATCTTCATTTCAGAAAATGTTTTTACATGAAAAAGGATAACTCATACATGATGCTATATTTGCCAATTTACTGCAATCATAAAAACGCATTTCGAATTGATAATTCAGCCTTATGCGTATAATTCAACTGAGGAATTCTTCTTCTTCATCTCTTGATCTATTATAAGTTGCAATTTACTTTTGAATGCGTTTACTGCGCTAATCATCTCAATAATAGTTTTGAAGCTTAAAGTTTATGGTGTTTAAGAGCATTGTGATGTCAGTCAGAAATGCCAAATCAGTCAGCCCTTTTTCGTTTTTCAACATCACCTCTTTCGTCTAGAAAAGCTGTTATTTCGGGAAATAATTCTCGAAACATTTCTAGGAATTTTGCGCGACTCAACCACCTGACGTCGGTGTGAAGAACTAAATCAGTGTATTCAGCTGACTTCCTATCTTCCAACTGCAATTTAAAGGGCCGCCGCTGCAAGCTACATGCATGGATGGAATTCACAATTTTTGTAGCAATGCCCATAATTTCCTTCGTGTTTAAAACTTTTGAACACAAAACTTGTTGATATATAATGCAATGGAATGAAAAAAATGAAGGGGAATCTTCACTAGCTCGACACAATGCCACAAAACCGTTTTTGTTTCCAGTCATTGCTGGTGCTCTATTGGTTGTCATGCACACTGATTTATATATTGGTAGCTTGAAGTTTCTTCGCAACGGGTTTTCCTTTAAAGGGTTTTCCGCTTTAGAGGAATGATTATCAAAATTCTCCTTAGCCACCATGTCATTGAATACTATCCGAATAAAAATACACAGCTGAACAGTGTCTGTCATATCGGTGGATTCGTCGAACAGTAAAGAAAAGTATGTACATTTCATGGTATCATGCTTTAGTTTATTTCCCATCTAACCTGACTCATGACTTCAATACGCCTTGTGACAGTCGGACGAGATAACTGAAGTTCTCTAATAGCATACATGATTTCTGTTTTATTTTTGAAATCTCCAAATAAAGTCTCACCCGCTTCAATGAATGCTTTCTTCACAACTGATCCATCTTTGAATGGTTTCTTGTGTTTCGGCAATATATGAGATATTTTGAATTACGCGATCGTAGCAGCTTTTAATTGTTCGACTGGTCTTGTGAACATGGTTTATTCTTTTTTCAAACGAGATATCAAATAACGTACTTTTCGTTTTCTTAATTCACTCCGTTTCGGAAAATCCTTTTCATAGTTTTAATGAACCGTTTTATGATGCCTCTCTAAGTCACCACGCTTAGGTATTGCAAATGACACACGACAAATAAGACGAATGCACTTATCCTTCAGCATACAAAAGAAAAATTCTTCCTTCCAATCGTTATTAAAATGATACGTTTTAGATTTCTTCGCTGCACTCATTTTGTACTATTTATTAATAAACTTTCTATTGACGTAGTAGCCTTCAAGTTGCAATTCAGAAATCTGATTACTACTAATTATCTACTAATTTAAAATTTTTTTCTTCTCGAGATATACTCAAAAAGCACTCGCGACCTTTTGAGCACCCCTGCTCTTTGTACCTAGTTTTGAATGAGAGACCAGTCTGACCTATATAAATGCCTTCACAATCCCTACAGATCAACTTGTTAAAACCTGGATTGTCAAATCTATCAGTTTTATCTCTAATATTGAAAAACTCCTCAGAGAGTTTCATGTGCTAATTGAGTTTATTTCTTT
Organism: Cryptolaemus montrouzieri; assembly: GCA_013387265.2. Taxonomy (NCBI): domain Eukaryota; kingdom Metazoa; phylum Arthropoda; class Insecta; order Coleoptera; family Coccinellidae; genus Cryptolaemus; species Cryptolaemus montrouzieri. Next base: position 111,543,240 of record JABFTP020000021.1, read on the forward strand.
CTGAACATTCCGTTCATTATATTTGAACGATAACCATTGTTCTTAGCTATTTCTTTAATAGTTGACATTTCCCTGGACATATCTTTTTCGAATAATGGCATAGAGAAAGCCCTATGAATTATCGAATTAAATGCAGCGTATTTATGTGATTTTGGTAGTCTTGAGTCATTAGGGATGCAAATATCTCAGTAAAAGTGTGTTTTCGATATATCAAAACTTAGTGAGTTATTTTTATGAGGTATCAAAACAAATCTTGTAAGTACATGTTTCGAAGACTAAAATATAGATTTGAGACTGGTTATTCACTATGTCGTGACAAGCCAATAATATGTGATCCGGAGGAATCACTTTCTTCTGATTATTTTTGTTATTTACTTGGGATCAACTTATTTTAACGAAATATGGTTTAAATTAAATATGTGAATATTTCACACAAGTATGATTTGAATTCGAAGAATTAACTCCTCGTAATTCTAAGAAATGTTAAAGGTTAAAATTAAGTGCTTTGGATCGATTAATTATGAGTTCTCCAACACTCAAGGCCAATAAATGTAGCACGCAGACTGAAGGAGTTAATGATTCAATGTTTTATTAAGAAGTATTTTTCCGCAACCCGCGGAGTTTTTCTTTCGCGGCTAAAGATTTCTTTATTCGAGGATCAAATCTGTATACCGGTACATACACATGCATTAATAAATAAACGCATCTTCAAATGGACTATTGAAAACTAGAATAGACCTCAATACTGCAACGCCTAAAGAAATTTTTAAATGATATTACCACTGCATTGGTTCGGATTTTCCTTTGACATAAACCGCCTTCACCGCGGTCGGTATTTTGAGAATGTAAACAGATAAAATCTTTAATTAAAGCGACCTTAATACTCAATGCATAAAGTATATTGTTAGAAGCCAGTTATTAGACGTTCCGTCCTTTGTTGAAAGCCGCTTTGCGTTTTTATTGTCTCATTTTTCCATTCGTTGCAAACTTGTTTTAATAATTTATAATGTCGTCTGATAATTGGAAAACAAGTTTCGATGCGAAAAAATCAGTGTTATCGCTGAGAGTGAAAATAGAAATGCTTGATCGTTCACGCCTTAGAGAGTTTTTCGCATACATTTCACGCTCATTCAATATAACTGAATCAATTGTACGATCCATAAGAAAATCCGATGATGAAATGAGGTCATCTGTAGATTCAACTTCAAATGTTTGTAAGTGGTCCAAATTTTCTCTTACTCATATTTTAAAGAACCTAGTGGTAGTTTTATAATGGAGGATTTCAAGCATCGGAAGATTGGTTCAATAAATTCAAGGTGCGACAATCATTACATAGCATTAAAATCGTTTGAGAAGCTGCATTTAGAAACACTGCTGCAGCAGAAAGATATCCAGATGAATATGTAAATCTAGTCGCCCATGGAGGATCCTGAACAGGTATTTAATGCAGACGAAACAGCACTGTTTTCGAAGAGAATGCCAATCAAAACATTCATTTTCAAAAGCGAAAAGCTTGCTCCTGGATTAAAGGCACCAAAGTATCGAATTACACTGCTGCTATGTTCTAATGTGCCGGTAGATAGTGTCATTAGACTACTGATGTTTTACAGATCTTTAAATCTTTGTGGTTAAAAAAATCAAAGCAAGAACATCTGCCAGTGTTTTGTCGTGCTAATAAGAAACCAAGTGTTACAAGCGATAATTCTCGTAACTGCTTACGGAATTGTTTTCTTTTAGCAGTTGAAATTTATTGAAAAAAAAATTTCGAATTTTAAAGCTGTTCTAGTTCTTGCAATGCACCAGGTTATCCTCGCGAACTTGAGACTCAGCATCCAAATATAAAAGTGACATTTTTATCACCTAAACGACGTCTTTGCTTCAACCTATCGACCAATGAATATTCCAGGTCTTTGAGCTCTATTACATTAGACGAATCTTGACTTTTCCTGAATATGAAATGATCAATACGGTCAAAAACTTTAATTGAATTGATATTTATATATACATTTCGCATTTTGTCACCTAGGAACGTATCCGTTATAATCTTAATATATATAAATCACGTGTCACGTAGTTTGTCCGCGATGGACTCCTAAACTACTTAACCGATTTTCAAATTAAATTTGCACACCTTGTGCAGTTTGATCCAACTTGAAAGATAGGATAGCTTACATCTTAATTTATAACCGCAATATTAATTTATTGCAAATTATTTGTCTATTATTTGACATTCACAATTATCTGTTAACTCTAAATGATTGATTAATCAATAGATGGCGCTGCTATGTTAAAATTACAAATGTGTCATATAAGCCACAATTTAATAGCATACCCACCACGTGTTGTTGAGGCTAAAGTATAAGTTACATTTGTTTTGTAGTAAACGAAATACAGTGAAATTCAATTGTTTCTACTTTTTAAATTTTTTGTGTTAGCATAGCCGGCCACGTGTTACTTAGACTGAAGTGTAAATTGAATTAATATTATAGTGAAGATAATATAGTGAAATTATTCCTCCTTTTATTTATTTGTGCTTAATTGTTCAAAAGTCTATAATTCAAATATATACATGTAAGTATTATTACATAGTTATAAAAGTTGATAAATATATCAATGGGAAAATGGTACAAAGCTCCCCACACTTTTTCGATAATTGTACAAATATTTTTTTATTGTTTTTATTTAACCTCTATCAAAAATTATTTTGCACTTATCATTTCAATGTGCTATAATATCATGTTTTTCAGCATTTTTCCTTATATCTAACCGATTAAATTATTATTTTCAGTCAAATGCTACCGAAAAATTCTAACCTCAACAAAGCGAGGAGGAGAGAGGCACGACGCAAACGTGTTGAAAGAGCTCATCAGTTGGCATAACAAATCTCAACAAGAAATACAGCTGAAAGAATCAGGACAGCAGAAGGTCGTGCACAAAAATCTCAAGAACATCGTGACGAACGTCTGCGACAGACAATTAGGTACGAGAACAAGAGCGGCACGAGAACGAAACATAGGTACAGCACTAGTACAAGAACGACAGCAACGCGTGGCCGGGTCTGCTAGTTCTATATAAATTACCATTCTATATTTATGGTTTGTCTTTTCTCGGCATATTTACGGAATAAAGAGCTCATACTGTATATGAAGATGGCTGTCGTTGAAACATTTTCTATCCATAGATGAATATTTTTTCAGAAAGGTAAAACTTACATGGTGCCAAATCAGATGATTGAAATCAGATTTATTATTATTATTCATTTGAAAGTAGAGATGAGGCCAAGGTCTATAATCTCACCTTACATTACAAAAATGAGTTTAAGTGTACTAAAATTTGTATGTGATAGCAATAAGCATAGATTGAAGAGCACTGGCAAGGGAAACAATGTAAAGAAAAAATAAGTAATTCAATCAGTTAATTCAGTTCACCCACGAACACTACCGACGAGAGTGGTCAAACCTGTTTTTGAATACATTAACCGAGGTCGAGCACACAACATCGTCCGTGAGGGAATTCCATTTTTGGAAGACCCTGTTACTCAAAAAGCTCTCTCGCTCTAGTTTTGAAGTTATCGGGATATAGTTTGAATGGGTGACCACGCAAATTATTAATGTTCAACGAGAACAGGCCAGAGAGGTCCTCTAAACCGAACAGATGGATTCTTACCTCGTAGGAAGGTCTAAAAGAACCGAAAAGAATTCTAGTGAATCGGCGCTGGACGTATTTCAAGAGATGATTGTCTCCTGCCAGGGTTGGAAACCAAACAGGGCCCGCATGCTCGAGAATAAGCCGTACATAAGAGGTGTATAAAAATTTATATGTAGTTATGGAGCACTTAGGGAAAGCTTACCGTATCATATGAGACTCAATCCTTCGCACAAATGGTGACGTCAAGATCATTGTGGACTTTCGTGGACTTTAAACTCACACTACCGATATGATAGGTATGCCGCGGGTTATTTTTACCCAAATGTAATACCTTACATTTGTCGATATTTAGTGGATGAAGCCAAATACGCGTCCACTATAGGATGCCGTCGAGGTCAGCCGGTAACTCATTCGGAGTAGTGGAGGCATCCGCGAAGATCTTAAGGTCGTCAGCATATGAAGAAAAAGAAGAGGAAATCACCAAAGGAAGGTTCACCACGTATATCAGAAACAGGACGGGTCCAAACACGGAGCCCTGAGCGACACCGCTCAATATCCGCCCAAGAGAAGAAGAGCACTTTCCAACTCTGACCATAAGACGTCGATTACTCAAGAATGCTGAAATCCAACGAAGGAGGTCCCCTCCGATGCCAACATGCTCTAATTTATGAAGCAATCGACGATGAGGAACACGGTCGAACGCCCGAGCGAAACCAAGGTAAATGATGTCGAGAGGTATATTAGAATCCGATGGATCTTGTCCACTTATCGAGGCAACAGGAGAGACAGGTGATGGCAGATTTACCAGGGAGAAAACCGTGCTGTTCATCTGGTATGATTTTATTGGTGTTGGGGAAGTTCAGCATGTGCTGGCAAACAATTTTTTCTGTAATCTTTGAGACAATCGGTAGAAGACGCGTTGCCGCTCGACTAGTTCAAAAATACCGGAATTTTCGTCAAAATTGAATCGCGTAAATGATGCTGATGACATGTTACGACGAGTCGATTCCGACTCCACATTCATAAAACGTATTGTAACTGGTTATGAGACATAGGTGTATGAGTTTGACATACAAATCAGTTAATACGTTTCGGAATGGCGCCTTTCAACCGAAAAAACCACTTCAAAGTCGATCAAAAGTCAAGATGATGTTGACTGTTTTCTTTGATTATTGCGATGTTGTGCCCTCGGAATTTTTGTCAGTTTGGGGGAGCAAATTCATCGAAAAAGGCGAGATTTGTGAAAAGAAAACTGATGAATTTTGCAGCATCTCACAAGGCTTTCATTGTGAACGAATTTCTGACCAAAAATTCAATAAATACCATTGAGCAACCACCGTATTCACCTGATATGGCTCCGGCCGACTTTTTTCTTTCTCCAAACCTCAAATGACCATAAATTGATTATTTGTTGGCGTATATGTATTTTTTCTGAAGTGGCCTACTTTGAAGGGGATTCAATAAATTTTTGATAGAATGTATAACACTTATAAACTATACCATGGGATAAGAAATTATCTGCATAATTTTATCCCACCAGGCATGTAGGCGTATAAGATGCAAATGTTGACGTTTGCATTAACGAACTTATATTAAGTACAAAAATTTTTTAACTATGAAAATTCATGATGTAGATCTCGTAAGAATATTACTTTCTTGCACCTTGCTCCTCATCAGAGACGTGCAATTTTGTATTGACTCTCATACTCATCGAAAATTCATGAAAATTGAAGCTGGAGACCTTGTAACCTGCGCATTTCAGTGAATAGAATTATGAATTATGATCTGATCACAATGTGCGTAAAGTTGCGACAATGTGGAGACGCCTTTAGAACATAATGTTTCGTTTACATTCACGTTCTATTTCAATCAATATTTTTCCATCATGCGCTCTTCGAAGTTCTTTCATGAAATAGCCGAAGCTTTTTAATTTGGATGTTCAGAAATATCGAACAAAGGTCAATGTAATACAAACTATTCGCATGACGTAGGTTAATACAATGTTTATTAGTTACGTAAGCGTTGTTAACTTGGAAAACGTTGTAGATTAACATCTTTCTTCACTGTGAGGTATGAATTATGACTAGGTTATAAACGACATTTACGAATAATGTAAAACGATCATTTATACAGGTGGTACACAGACTATTTATCGATAAGTTTCAACAAATTTTGTTGCTTGTTCGAGGAGCTAAGTCCCAGTTTTTTGAAGAAAACGAAAACGCTGGGAAAATTGAATGTTCTTGATTGGATTAATAGTTAACAGTCCATTTTAATCCGAATTTTCATGACACCCCTATTTCAGTTTCTGAATATGAAATATTCTGCTTCCCAAGTCTACTCGAGAACTTCTTAACAGATTTTTATAACCGTTTTTATTTGTTAAAATAGCGTTGAATCTTTCAATTTTACAACGTGGCCACATGTAAGCGATAATCTTTTGGGGAACAATATTGTAATTCAAAGATGAAATCATATTTTCGACAGATTTTATCAAGTTCACAGAAGACGAATGTTGAGGAATTAATCCTTTTGATCTATGCAATCTCATGTTATATCATTTCGTCCGAGTTCTCTTGATAAATAATACATTTTGCTATCAGAAAACAAGATTACTTCATACATAGTATCAAATCTAAAAAATTTCGCGGACATAGAGTATAATCACTTTGATTTTCAGGTGTTTAGTCCGCCGTCTCTGTGCTTGGTTCTGAGAAATTCCAGTTACTCTATTGCAACTTCCGCAGCGCCCCTTCTGCCATTATCAAGCGGTGTCAACCAGAGAAAAGATCCATTAAGAAGGCGAATTATCGACCAAAATAGACAACACCCCCCCATTACCCCTCACCTATCTATCTAGTCCCCATAATACATATAGATGGCACTAATTTACCACGTCAAGTGTCAAACTCTGTCAATCAAACTTCAATCACCGATAAATGAATTGTCAAATTTCTGTCAATGTCGATGTTTTCAGTTTTCTCGCTAAACCCATTTATTTTTGCGGTTTGCACTCCCAAAATCATTTTCTTTTCAGCTGTTTTCGTTGCTGGTGTCTTCGAATCAAATTCAGTAATTCTCTTAAAATTTATGTTAAGTAAATTGAATTTGTGAAGTTTTAGCTGATACTTTGTGCAGCTTGAGCTTTGAATGATTCTACAGCACCTAAATTGAATTATTACCAATTCTAATCGGTTTTCTTTTTAATTTTGAGGTTCACTCCTTTGGCGTTCTTCTGGAAGGACTATACCATAGAAGAGGACCCCTGTGAATGGCGAGGAAAGAAAAGTAGGCGAGGAAGCCTTTTTTCGAGATACGATGGGTTCAAGTATTTTTCATTACGGTCCTTCCACCAGGATTCTTTAGAAAATTTATTTTGTATTATTAGAGAGCATGGTATAGGGAACACAAACCCTACTTGCCACCAATTTATTGCTGCTTTAAAAACTTCTGTCATAAATGGCTTGACATCGCCCATCATTAATGGAAATTGCTAAAGAGATGATTGTGAGAATTTGAATGATTTGTCTTTTTTTGCAGACTAGCTCACAGAACATACTCACTCATTCTGATGATTCAGAACCTTCTGTTTATGAAGAATATAATGAGATCCTTGGAAATCTACCAACTCCTATAACTGACAATTACGCTACCTATTATGTGGCTGGATACCTTTTGCGAAAAATAACAGTCCCAGAATGTCAAGTAATTAAGAACTTTTTAGCGAAGTGCCCCAAGAACAACACACTTTTATTACACTCAAGGAATTTTGTCATAAGTTTGAATTAACTCATCCTTCAGTAAAAGTTTCTCAATTCTTAAAAGATATTCACAATAAACTCTACTTTTTCCTGAATTGTCAGGTGCATCAAGAAAATCTTGCCTTGAGATTTACAAGTCTCATTTTTCTCAATTCGGTTTTTGTCTGTTACATTCGGTGAGAGATGAAATTTTTGAGAGGGATACTCGTCTTCTAATTTTTGAATTCATTAAGGATAAAACATAGGAAACTGTAACTTCTGGGACTGAAAACAAATCCAAGAAATAAGTAGGGCATCAATCTTTGATGGTTCATTTATAGGTGTTTATTACGACTTTAAAGAGCGAATTATCTACACTCTATTATGTGCGTATTATTTATGTACCATCGATCTTATACAATCGGTGTACTACACACATTCTTTTGTCTGGGCTTCTACACACTTTTATAATTCAGAAATATGTTTTCGAGTTTGTGGTATTATTCATTTTCCTCCATGCACCTCATAGGGAAAGAAATTGATCTGTGACCAAGTAATTGAATTTTTTGGGTCCTTTACACCCTACGTTCCTTTTGTTATTTATAATTCATATTTATTTTGTGATATATACCTTGTTATTATTCCAAGATTTCCGAGATAATTAATGAAATTGCCTATTTTTACCATGTTCAACAATTTTGAGCTATCTCAAATTCATTTAAATAAAAACTTTTTGAGACAGTTAGTACTGCATTTTCTTCTATTTTCAGTATAGAGTAACTGCCTTGAAGATGGCATTGAAGGCAGTTTACCCCCAACAGAGGACCAATGGTAGCAATGGAGAACCAATTTTAGTGGCTGACAACAATATTCCAGAATTTGTTTTTTATTTTGAATATTAGATGTTCCTATTTTCTGTGTTATGTGATTTACATTTTTTGATTCACATGTGTTAAGAATTTATTTTACTTGGAAATGTTTTGCTACATTTTCTGTATATATGGTTACATATTTATTTTGAAATAAAAGTGTTATTGTGAAAAAATACTGATTATTTTCTCAATTTTTGAACAGTCTAATTGAGGCAGAAATAATCTGGATCGATTATACTAGTTCAAATACCTCATTTAAGTCAAGTTAAATTCGATCGTGGGAAATCTAAAATTCAAATAAGGCGCCATTCGGTTTAGTTTTCCATAATGGCACGCGTAGCGCTAGTTTCTATGCAGATTTGGCCATATTGTTTCCCACACCGGCGCACTGAGTTTTTATTTCTCATTAGGGTCTGTTCTGTGGTGTCAACTGACACGTAAGCGAGTACCAGATACCTAATACTACTAGCTTACGAATGCGTTCGAGATCTGTGATCCTTGAATTTTGGTGAGGATCGAATGTCTATCCTTTTTCATCTTCATCTCGCTTATTTTATATCTCTTTGGTTTGTCCTGGGGTTCTACTGGTTGGTTATCCTCCTTCTTTTATGTTATGGTGCATCTATGCTGGCCTGTTGTTTCCTCTTCCATTGTACTAGGGGTGTCCTCTAATCTGTCATCCTCGGTTGTAGTTCCATTATTTGGTTGATCTTCTTGTTTTCGTGGTCTTCCATCTGATTGATTGTCTTCGTTGTCAGTCGTGTGATGATTTCTTCTAGTGTGTCGATTTCCATTATCTTCCTGAGTTGGTCGTTGCCTATGTACCATGGGGCGTTTGTTGCCGTCTGGATGATCTTGTTGAGTGCTGATTGTAGTTTCTATTTGTACGTGGTTGTATGGCGTTCGAGTTGTGGCGTGTTGTCGTTGAAATATGAAGAGGATGTGTTCTGTGGAGTATCGGTGGAATGATTTCGCGTTTTATTTTGTTTTTTCTTGTCAGGAATCATTTTCTATGAAAGTGCTAAGTTGAGTGTGTCATCTATTTTGTTAAAATTGTTTGTTTTCTGTATTTCTATTGCCTCTCTAATTAATCACTGTTGTGAATATTCTATGTTAGCAAACCCTTTTGGATGAAGCGAAGTCTATTTCGATTGCTTTAGAGTTTACGTAATCGATTTTGTAATCGTGTTATGGCTGTAGCCGTTATTCTTCAATATTTAATTTAGGTATTCCAACTCTTCATCTTCATTGTTGTTGGTACATTAGTGTTCTGAATGTGCGACTAATGTGCAGGGTGGTGATGTGATTTTGCATTTAGGTATCTTTTTGTGTGTATTGGTTTGCAATATACTGTGTAATATAGGGTGCTATTTTGTTCTTTATTAGTAACACATCTTGGAAAGTTGAATTGTCAATAACTTCTAGTTCCATTGTGAAGTATTATACACTCCCCACAAAAATTGTCGCGTCACCCTACTTTTACGACAATACTATATAAACTTTTAGGTTGGTCATTCAAGAGTCGCTTGGTAACTTTCATAAGTGTAAAATAAGAAAATATCATTCAAAAGAGATGAGTTTATGATGGAAAATATCAACAATTTCTACCATCTTCAAACCTTCGCGAAGAGACCAATCAACTAGTATCGAATGGTTACTAATCATTTTCAAAATCGAGTGTATCCTCGGAAGCCCCTCAAACAAATTTTGGATGTAATCTTGAGTCACTGAGTTACAAATTTCAGGAAGCAGATTTTCTAGTTGTTGGAATGTTTTACAAGGCATCCTACGTTGCTGAATTTACCACCCCATGTTGTCCCAAACATGTTCTATGTGATTCAAGTTGGGCTTCTGGCTGGCCATTTTAAAATATCAATTTCGGAATTTTGCAGAAATTCTGTAACTACTCTAGCTGCATGAGGCCGAGCATTATCATGCAAATAAATGAAGTTTTCGCCAGTCAATGGGCCAAAGGGTACAACATGGGGTTGAAGGATATCTGCGATGTATCTGGCCGCTGTTATTCTTCCATTATTCACTGGGATTAGCTCAGTTCGACCATGGACAGAAATGCCTCCCCACACCATTACTGAGCCCCTCCGAAGTTTTCATTTTGCCGGATATTGCATTGTTGATACCGTTCCCCAGGTCGTCTGTATACAGGCATGCGTCTATCATTAGATACTAGACAGAACTTGTACTCGTCGGAAAAGAGAACATTCGACCATTCTTGAATACCCCAATTTGCATGTTCCCTCGCAAACTGAAGTCTTGCAACTCGATGCTCTCTGGTGATACGTGGGCCGTAGAAGCCACCCTTGGTCCGATATCGTCTTCTCTGAGCCTGATCCTAACAGTTTGCAATGAAACATGAGCATTTCTGGAAAGTGCAAGTTCATTTTGTAGCATTCTGGTTGTGCAGTGCCGAACTCTTAGTGCAGTTAAACGAAGCTAACGATCATCAACTGGTGTTGTTATCCGATTTCTTCCCTGTCCGGCACTTCTTCCATATTATCCTGTTTCGTGGTACCGATTATTTGCTCTTGAAATAGTGCTTTGGTTAACATTCAATAAGTTAACCACGTAACGTTGGCTGAAGAGAAATTGAATGAATACTGATAGTCAAATAAACTCATTCTTGTTTCAGACGTGTTTGAGATCATATGGAAACAAATGTTACTACATAGATAAGATTTTTTTCCCCTTATATGTCCGAAAAAATGTATTGATAAAGAAACTGCAATCGATCTGCTTAATCGATTATGGAATTCAGAATACCAGGTGATGCGACAATTTTGTGGTGTGTACTCGACTTTTTAATTTATATTTATTATACCAAAAAAATTGAACTTTATAAAATCCAAAATCTGCCTCTAGTCAGTTAGTATTATAATAATTCAATAGTCAAATAGATGTATGCGAATCATATGCTGCATCATTTAATCTGGAAATTATTCTCTGCAATATTTATCTAATCATAAATGGGTTCATCTGAAACAATAATTTCAAATTTCTAGTACATACTTTTGTGTATTTAAACCTAAAATGATAAATAAGTGCTTAGATCAACATTTTATACAAACATAAATGAAAATATCATTTTTATATGAACTCGCGTGACGAAATAGCTTTTATAGTGAAGCAAAACGAGAGCAAGTCAGTCGTCACTGAGTAGTGTTGCTACATTCCTATCGATATATTTCTCATTATGTTTTTTTCCTTGGGTTGTAACAAATAAATATAAAACGTAGTAGTTATAAGAATCAATAAATCAACTAACTTATCAGCATTTATTGTTCCGGAATCATTGAATATACACCTGACTCTAGAATGAGTTCTTAAAGAAAGCAAATGAAAAGGAATATCTTTCCTCCACGATCATCACTGAATGTAATAATTCTGAAATCAATGTTAATATAAGAATTTGAACATTTTCACCCTTTAGTTTAAATATTTATTTTAAAATATTTGACTCTCATGTGTTTTCATGTATTTTAATTCTAAAACTGGATACGGAATGAGTATTCCGTAATTGAACCAAACATCATTGATTCCATGAAGCGTCAGTGTCAGATATAAATGTTAACATCATAATAGATATATTCGAAGAAGTTGATTTTATAAAAAATCGAAATCCTCAATTCTTTTTTCCTCTTCAACTTTGAAAAGTTCAAAAGCGTTTAGAACATGGTCAGAGGTGTTGAATCTTGGATTCATTCATACGAACAGTGGTTATTTTCAGTTTGGTTTTTCCACAGGGAAGATAAACGGACAAAAGTCATTCGTGGCCATAGTGTCTCTTCAGAAAGAGGTTTGTTTCAAAAACAAGTCATGTAGCAACATAATCATCCTTCAACAAGACAATGCAAGTTGGCACATAGCCCGGAAAACAATTGAATATTTAACACAAGAAAGAATCGAATTGTTAAATCATCCTGTGTACAGTCTAGACCTAAGTCACAACGATTTTTCTATTGTTATTGAAATCTAGAACGGACTGCGTGGTACAAGTTTTTAGTAGTCAGAAGAAGCTGTTGATACCTTCCTAAAGGTCATTTGAATGTAGCAGCAGACGATTGGAATAACTGATCCCAGAATTGGTTTGAACGAATGCAGAATACTTCGAAAAACAATAATGTCTTTGAAAGCTCTCAATTATTTAATTCTAGCTCTATATGCAAAACTAAATCCATCGTAGACGTTTAACTGTCAGCAAAATTTGTATAATAACATCACTGCAGCCCCAGATTCTGGAGGTTCACGAAGTAAAAATTTCATCATAAAACTTTATTAATTATACAACGAATTATTCCTCCGTAGTATTCAAATTTTGCACTCTACAACTTCTTCCTATCTACAAATTCGAAAATTTGACTTAGTTAAATTTCTCATCAAATGATGGAGCCATGAATATTCCACTCAAGATCATCAACTAAGTAGTGGGGGCGCCTTATCTTTGAATGAAAATCTACCTGAGACAACTGGTATACAAATGGCATAATTTAACATTCTTTTTCCAAACGTGACAGCTTTCCCCTCCCAATGTCTAGGAAGTAACAGAACAAGTGCAAAGAATTTTACGAGGTGATTCCTTCAGCCATTCTAAGACGACTTAGTTCAAATTCGACACGAGGTGCTTTTTTGAAATCTACTTCATCAGATTACACAAACAATTTTCAAGAAATTGATCAATTTCATGTGTACATAATAAAAAGAGGTCGAAGTAAGTGCTGAACATGTTCTTCTTCAACCATTATTGAGGAGTCTAAACGTAGACACATAGATCTTCGTATCCGATTGAAGATTCCAGAAGTCTCTTGAATAAATCTACAAGAAATGATGAAGCGTTATCTCAAGTCTTGTACGTCTTGTACGGAAGTCTTGTGAACCACCGTTTTCAAATGTCCCCAAGAAAGTCTATTGGATTCAGATCAAGATAACGAGCTGGACAAAATTAGGATCCACCTCTGCCTCTTCACCGATTTGAATATGTTTCGTTCAAATGTCGACAAGCTCTTGTCTACAATGAGCAGCTGTGCCCCAAAAGACAAGGATCAAGTACATCTGGAAGCTCTTCAGTTAGAAATTGAGTTTATGAATCTCCATTGAATCTAGGTGGAAGAATATGTGAACCAATTAGGTGATTTATAATCATCTCGATAAACACGTTCAAAGAAAAGTGTTCTTGGTGATGTCAACGAAAGCATGAGGATTTTCATCCACACATATGTGGTTGTTACTAATGGTATCTTTCGAAAAACTGATCATACCTTGAATCCGAATTCTGTTGCATCTAGGCTTGTTAATGTCTCTAAAAATGTGAAGATTAGTAGATATGACACGAAGAGAATGAAACGAATCTTACATAAAAAGTGGAGAGATGCTATCACGGTAGAGGATTTATTGAATATTTTCGAAGAAGAGCTCAAATCTGCAATGAAATCTACTAAAGTTCGTAAAAGATTTGATGGCATTTTTCTGAATTTTTTAAACATCTAGGAAATAACGCTAAAAAGTGGTTACTATCCTTTTACTCAGCTCAGGTAGTATTCCCGTTGAATTTAGAAAGACTAAAGTTATTGCCATTCTCAAACCTGGGGGAAAAATCCAGAACTTCCTAGTAGTTATCGACCTATCAGCTTCAGACTTCTTCAACAGAGCTCCGTCCACTTCTCAGGGAGGTTTTCGAAAAAACTGGAATTATTCTGATCAGGTTGTAGGTTTATCAACTTTCATTGAGACAGGATTACAGGGTAAACTTAAAATAGGCGCTGTATTTGTAGATCTCTCTTCGGTATAGGACACAGTTTGGAAGGATGGATTAGTCTATAAACTCTTTGATGTGGTTCAATGTGGAAAAATTGTGAAGTTGATTCAAAATATGTTATCTGATAGAAGACTTCGAGTTTTTATCGGTGAGAAAAGCAGTAGATTGTACACTTTAAATGATGGCCTACCTTAGGGATCTGTTCTTGCTCCTCTTCTCTTCAATTTATATATGCCAGACATCCCTGAAACTTCCTCTACAAAGTTTATTTATGCTGAGGATATTGCTTTGGTTTTTGACTCTATGGCTTTGAAACAATTGAGCAAACACTAACTTCCGATTTAGAAATTCTGAACATTTTCTTCAAAAAATGGCGTTTAAGTCCAGATCCTTCGAAAACTAAGGTTTCTTGTTTTTATCTGAATAATCATGAGAAGGATAGGCAACAAGAGTATTCTTCAATCAATCACCATTAACTCATAATTGCACTCCAACAAATCTTGGTGTAAAACTAGATCGTTCTTTGACTTTCAAATTTCATACTGATAAATTATGTCAGAAGTTGAGAACAAGAAACAAGATACTACATAAACTAGCTGGATCTAATTGGGGCACCGAAGTCTCTTTTTCGCGAACTACTATTTTAGATTTAGTATATTCAGCAGCAGAATATTGCTGTCAGGTGTGGTTGAATAGTGCTCATGTCAATAAGATTGATTTTCAGTGGAACTGTTCTATGAGAGATATAAGTGGATGTATCAGTTCAACTGCTACCCCATGGCTTCCGGTTATTTGTAATATAGTTCCTTGCCACATTCGCAGGAAATTAGCTCTTAAATCATCTTGGGATAAGTATCACTCATTTCCAGAAGTTTTTCCGATAATACACGATCTTCAAAATCCACCTAATCTGAGATTGAAATCTAGAAAACCTATTTGGTCGATTTACTTCTTGCGTACTCGGGTGAAGGCTGTTGATCTTCGGAAAACTCAATGACAGGAAGTTAATGTTTTCAATAATGTTCTCATAGAGAATCCTTTCAAAAGGGTTGCAGGGTTGTTGTTCAAATGGAATACTGTAGAAAGTCCGGCGTGTGAATGTGGCGCAGCTGAAGAAACAATAAGACATTTAGTCCTCGATTGTCCTATTTACCATTTTACGGGTGGTTTTCAAGAAATTCATTCTGTTTCAGATAACTTCATTAACTGGATAGAGAACTTCAAGTCTATTTAGGAGATTAGTTTTGAATCTTGAGGTTATTATGAGCTACACCCCCGAATGGTGTATGAGATGATCCCCGTTGAAAAACAGCGGAGCATTAGTTAAGTTCTTAGATAAGTCTTGGACTGCATCCCCTTAGGGCTCTATGCCAATGGTGTTTGAGATGTTCCTGTTGAAAAACAGCGGAGCATTAGTTAAGTTCTTAGATAAGGCAAGGCCTCGTAGGGCTTCATTCCCAAAAGGTGTATGAAATGTTCCCTGTTGGAAAACAGAGGAGTATTAGTTAAGTTCTCAGATTCAAGTGAGTTTAGACATATAAGAGTTAGGTATGTTTGATGAAATATTTTTCTGCTGGTTTTCTTTTTCTATTGTAACAGATTTTTTCCTGTCCCAAACCCACTTCCTTTTCACCCTTGTCTTCGTGAAGAAGTACTGGAAATCATAGAGTGCAAGATGAGAATGAGAGAATAAAGCTGCTAAGCAGAAAAATTTTTGGTACTCATTTTGTACACATGACACTAACACAACATAAACAGACAAGCTATTGCTAGTGCAATAACGTCAGGGAAACGAGTTTCTTCCTCTGGTGTTTTCACTCGTTTATTGAATCATACGCAAGATAGTATTTTTCCCTGTTACATTTCCTGAGGTCGCACTTTAGGGGCAATCGTAGAAGGCACGATGCGAGTTTAGATGCTTGTTTAAGGAACGGGCATGGTCTGTTTATTCGCTTGTTTTTTACAATTTTTTCACAACATCTGTGATAGATACGGAATAAATGTGAGACATAAAAAAAAATTAAAAATCAACTAAAAATTTATCTAAAGGACACGTGACCTCTGAAAAAGTACCACGCTGTAGATTTTTATAATTGTTTCTGTAATCTGATTATGTAGATTTTAAAAAGGAGCCTTTGAGCCGACTTTGAACTGAGTATCTGAAAAATTGTAGTAGTCATAAGAATAAACTGAGAAAATCTCAAAACACCCTGTATTTTGGTTACGAAGCGTTTGCGGACAAATATTCATGGGAACATCTCGTCATATAATGGCTTGAGGAATCAACTCGTGAAATCTTTCGCAGTTGTTCATTCAGACCCTGTACACTTGTTGAAGATCCGAAGTCTAGTGTTCTTGGAACATCATAAATTAATAAGTCTTTTGCAGGTTTCCGAATAACCTATTTTTTTGATTGTATTTGAAAGTAGGAATGTCTTAATCTCGACAAAGCACATGTTGAGATACGAAAGCAATTTTTTCCAAACAAATGTTTTTAATTGCTTTTACACCAGATTGGCGCCAATATTCTTGAGAGCAATTTTAACATTCAGAAATGAAAGGACTGAAACAAATACTACCTCACGTTTTACAGGTAAAAGGTATCATAATATTAGTGAACAAACAGAACCTTGAGGTCTTCAAAATTTCTCATTCCTTTTTGTGATTGAATTTGGATTTTTCCATAACCAACATTGTTCAGTTTTATTACCACACAGTGTTTGTTTTGATTTTCTGATAGAACTAAGCTAAGGTAAACAATAAACCTCGATGGAAACATGTTTGAAATTTAATAAATAAGATTTGACGCCTCCGAAATGAGGGAAGGCTTATCAATTCACGTAAATGTGAATCAGAATGGGAGCATTTAAAATGAACTTCTTAGGAAATAATAAGTCATTAAGTGAAAAACAGTGAGAAAGTTCGAACCTTGTCAAGGGTTATCTGTGTATTGTTTCAGAAATGGCTGATCAGTTTCAAGGGGTCAATACCTTAGTTTTTTATGTTAATGGCAAAAAGGTATATTGTTTTTGATTTGAATGAACTTGAATCCTTTCGCGAATATGAATACAAATTGATTGAGATTATGATAACAATTTTTTTGGATGTTCATGTAAATTGAATAATGAACTACAGATAGTAGTATTTGAAATCAGCATACCGTTTGTGGATTAGAAAAGTCATCAGTAGATATTTGGATATGACTTCAACGAAATATCCTAAATTTTCATTGAATTGAAATTGATATTTACTTGAAACGTAATAACGCGAATTCAGTTCAAGGCAAAACGTATCAAATTTCAGAATCTTTGAAGTGTGAAGTGTTTATTATTATTATTCTATACAATTTATAGGTTGAATTTTTTGTAGGTAAAAATTTTCGTTCTGAATAGTAACTAGATCTTTAGATTGAAAATAGTTTTTTATTCGCTTTTATGAATTATTGATAGAAATTTTCAGTTAAAAAAAGGACTGGGTTTGAAAAGTTGTATGGATTATCTAATTGAAAACATTTCAAACTTTATTAATTGCAAGATCTGCTGTCGCAAATAACTTTGAAAAATATTTAGGTGACCAACCTATTCTCGTTATTAATTGTATTGATGATTTATTCATTTAGCTTGCAATACTAAATGACCAAAAAGCTTGTCTCAGCTTCTTTCAATAATTTGATTGAGGAGGTCGTTACTTGATGAAAATCGATATACACATTTCCAATGAATTAAAACTATGGTATTTAGATTTTCACTATATTGTGAATATAGTGAAAATCTAAATACCATGCTGAATATTAACGAAGGTACAAAGATGATTACAAGATATATTTTTCCCAAATTCTGCTTAGAAGGAAATTATTGATTTCAAGTTGGCTATTGAGAGTAGTATAGTGTTGGGTTTTCTTGAGTTTATTAATTTTCAAACTTTTCAACAGATTCATTCTACTTCCTTTATTGCATTTGTGGAGCACTTTGTGATTGTCTAAAACTATTGTGTAGTTTGTTGATTGAATGTGCTCAAGTATTAGGGAAATATATGACCTACATAAGCTGAAGGGCATTCGTGACATTCGATTTCGTAACTACCAGATTCTTTCAGTTTATCTGTTTCTATTTTCATTGAAATGTCATGTGCTAAGATTAAGACCGCTTAAGAATGGGGTGGTTACTTTTGGAATTTTGAAGAATAATGTTTTATTATCCTTCAAAAATAGTACAGGGCTGAAGCTAAGAATGTCAGGGTAAGGAGAGGGCCAGAAATAGGAAGCGACCGTTTCCTTCTGGTGGCAAAACTGAAATGAACCGTAGAGACTAGAAAACAAAGGCATGAAATAAACACGGGAAAGAAGATACAGTACGAAAACATTAAAACCTACAAATTGCATGCACCAGAAGTGAAAGCTAAATTTCAAAATGAAATAGACACGGAAATCGAGCTGATAGAGGGAAGAGCTAACAACAGAAAGAAACAATCATCATGGTGTCCGCCAGAAGTGAAAGAGCAAGTGAAGACAAAAAAAAAATGGAAATGCTATCTAACGGTGAAATCTGCATATGCTTATGAGGAATATAAAAGAGAGAGATTGAAAATAATATAATTGGTGACTGAAAAGATTGATGAGTGAAAAGATTTCGGAGAGAAAAATAGAGAACAGAAGTAGTGGAAATCAAATGTTTTTTCATAGCATACTTAAAAACCAACGGCAAGAGTAAGATCAACCCTCAGTTGAGGTGAAGAATACGGAAGGACGTATCAACAGAAGATAGAAGGAAAATTTCATGCAACTTTTAGGAAGAGAAGAGGACAATACAGAAGGTGAAGAAGGGGACATAGGGGATGAAGATGGACAAATAACGAGTAGCGAGGTAGCGGAGGAACTAATAACTAATGCGGAAATAACTGAAGCTATCAGAAAAATGAAAAATGGAACTACTATTAGATGTGACGACTATAAATACAAAAATGTTGTAGAACAAGGGCACTTAAGGGATGGAGCAGGTGGGAATTTTATTCAACAAAGTAAGGGTAGAAGGACGTATTCCAAGAGACTGGGATAATAGTGCCAATACACAAGAAAGAAGACAAGAGGTTTTGCAAGAATTACAGAGGAGTGACTTTACTTGGAACACTACACAAAATATATGAGAGAGTCCTTGTGGAAAAGTTGAAAAAAGTCATAGAGCATCAATTAAATGATTCTCAGAGTAGATTTAGGAGGGGAAATAGCATCCAGGATCACATATTTTCAATCAAACAGATAATAGAAAAAATTATTGATCGGGATTTGGAAGCTTTCATTGCTTTCATAGATCTTGAGAAGGCTTTTGATGGGATAATCAGAGAAATATCCTGGGAGATCCTGAAGAAAAGACAAGTAAGGAGTGACCTCACAAAAACTATAAAAAGCTCATATAGAAGATTGTGAAATGTGGTGAGAATAAACGGTGTGGACACAGAAGAATTTATAACTAGACAAGAATTGAGACGAGTTAGCGTTTCAAGACCTCTCCTGTTCATTATTCTAAAGAACGAAATAATAAAGGAAGCAACACCAAAAATTAAAAAATTGCATAAAGGGTAAAAAGACTTAATTAAGGTGGAGATAGTTGAGTGTGCATTCGCAGATGATTTAGCTATATTTACAAGTACGGAGAAGAAATTACAACCTAACCTGAATACTTCGAACCAGGCTTTGACGGCAAGAGCAATGAGGATAAATAGCATAAAAACCCATATTATGGTGGTATCAAATAAATCGAGAATGACTAACATTAAAATAAATGGCTAAGAACCCAAACGAGTTGAAGAATTCAAATATTTATCATAAATCAACGTCTTATGTGTATGGTAGTTATAGCAAATTATTCATCAGAAAGATAGAAATCTCTAGTATCACAAAACTGAAGGTTCTCTAGTCCATTTACCAACCAATTCTTATATTTGGATCTGAGTCATAAGTCTTGTCGAAAAGACAGAAAAGCATGATCCAGGAAATAGAAATGAATGAATGGGAGCAACAAGATAAGTAAAGAAAGTTCATGATGCCAGAATGGTACCAAAATGGAAAAGGGGTCGACCTAAGAAACCTGGAGGGGAAAAGTAGGAAAATACTGGTGTGACATGGATTAACAACGATGGATGCGTCGCAAATGGCAAGGAATAAAATAAGTGGAGACACTTTCTGTAACTAAACTGACAACTTTACGTGTAACAATAACTCACTGGTTGAGTCCAGGGAAATATGAGGAATGATACTCTGATTCAATAATTGTTACTGAAATCTTGGAAGAAAAGTCAAGGAAGTTTTGCTCAGATACTCAATTACATATTATAATTATAAGTAAAAGTTATAGCAAACAATATCAACAAATGCTTCATTTTATTCGTACAATTAATACACTTATGTTGGTGATAATCAAAGTATATTGGTCCTGAAGAAACAGTTGAGGCAGAAGTCGTTGATCCAAAAGTCTCTTGTATTCTTATGGAGTGAAAACCTCTTTTTCAACTTCGAATTCATCTAGATTTCTGGGCTTCAGATATAAATTATATTTCGGCCTCTTGGCCCACCTAGGATTCTCCACCTAAGAATATCCACCTAGAAACCTCCACCTAGGAATCTCCTCCTACTATTATCCACCTACGACCTATTTTTTTGATATAGGTCACTCACAGTATTTTTATATCTCTAATTTTCACTAGAGAACTTTTATATAATTTGATTATTTCAAATACAATCAACGATGATTTTCAAGAACCAGATAGATCTAACAATCACACATTAATAACACACTAAGTTTTGATATGAATCGCAAACCCACGTTTACTGTCATCTACATCCCTCAAGACTCAATACAACCAAAATCTCATATATACGCAGCGTTTGAATCAATGATTTTCAAGAACTAATAAACTTGAAGGTTGGTCCTTCGAATCATTGAATCAAACGCTGCGTATATATGAGATTTTGGTTGTATTGAGTCTTGAGGGATGTAGATATCAGTAAACGTGGGTTTGCGATTCATATCAAAACTTAGTGTGTTATTAATCAGTGATTGTTAGATCTAACAAGTGAATCTGATTATCGAGTCCTCCGTTTATTTTGAATTTAATTTTGGAATAAATGCTTTTGATGTAAGTTAACAATAGATCAAGTTGTGTAGCGGTTCCTTTAGAACATGCTATCGTCTATATCTATATTAAAAATGTGAAAATTTTGATTTGCAATTGAAAATCATCATCAATATACGCAATGAAAATGTCTGCGAGTAAAGGGCTCCATGGAGATCCCATCGGTAGACCGTGTGGTTGTTCATAAAACTTGTTATTAAATTTAAAATAATTTTGTTTTAGGCAGAACTTGACCAAAAACATGAAATCGTTTTGTACCTTTTGTATAACCGGATTATCGTGTGATTTATTCAATTTTTCTGGGATCAATGAAATACATTGCCTCCTGGGATATTGGAAAACATGTTATCTAGATCCAAACTAATTAAATATGATTTGATTGGGGTTTGAACCTGTTTCTACTTTTGTTTTAGTTGAAATGAGTTTTTTATTGAATAATTAGGTGTGAAATTTGTTGAATTTTTCAATACAACATTTAATTCTTTTGTTGAGTTGATCATGAATGATACCACTGGACTAGAAAAAGTTGGTATATATTTCAAAATAGCATGCGCGTTATTTATTGTGAAAGTGTCCAATGACACTACCGGCATCGACTTTTTCTAGAAGAAAAATTGTTGGGGATCCATTCACCAAACGTTAGGAATCAATGATGAATACAGATGCTTGAATGACTACCAACATTTTTTTTTGCTCCAAACCTCTACTATAAATTCCTAATGATATATTTTATCTATTACGGATCATGTTATTTGCGCAAAAATGTTGAAAATTGTGGAAACCACAGAATAATTCTTGGTGAACGTCATTTCTCGTAGTATTTTTCCATGAATTTAACAGGCTGTATTATAATCTCGTTCTTAATCAAATTTGTTTAAGCTTTGTTTGAATTCACGATGTGTCCTTGGAACTGAAACATCTGGTATATTTCATTATCGTTGAAATATTCGATTATGTTAATGAGCTACCTTGAGAGAATGAAACTGAACAACACCTTTGTTATTTTGTGAAAACTATTTTCAACGGAATTTAGTTTATCTATTTTAACTCAAATAAATATCAACATTTCCACTATCATCAGTAGTAGAAAATATAAACGTAATAATGTAGGTATTATCTAATCCACCAACGTGCATGTTGTTTACATTTTTTCTTCCTTGATAAATCTTATTAGATTTTCTTCCAAATATTTGCTTTATTCGAATAACATTGAGTTAATCCCAATATTGGAATGTTTTAGAATTTAAGCAAATATTGTCTTACTTTGAAGTCAATAAGATTAAGATAGCGTGTTTTATGTAAAGCATTGAAAAACATAAGCACGGACATACATACTATTCGAATTGAAGTCATGTTGAGGTTATAAAATTGATCCATTTGTTTTAATTTCTGAATATGTTCGATTATTGAGTATTATAATGAATAAAATAGATTCGGTCATTTCTATGTGATATGTAGTTGTCATTATGATTATTGAGAATATTACTACATAGAAAATTTCACTGTTTGAGATGGAAAAGTTTATTCAACGATACAGTTTTCGAGCTTTTGCTCGAAAATAAAATACAAAATTAGCAATTTTCTTTTATATAGGTCAGAGAAATAGGTCAACAGAAGAGGTAGAATACATATTAGAAACTATCTACTAGTATGGTAACTGAGAAATACTTAAAAATACCAAATATTGGGAAATAACATAAATCAGTCAGGTCGTTATGCAATTTGATTATTATCATCTCCTGCATTGTGTTTGGCTTTCAATATTTTTAAGGATTCAAGATGATTGGGCTTTTCACCTTTTTGTGTTTGGTATAGCATCTGTAGATTGTCGTTTGATGGAAAAATATGGTTGTTTTCTATGCAATGTTTGTTTCGTTTTCACAAAAATGTGAATAATGTTCCTTATATCTTATTCTGAACGACCTGCCTGGATGACTAATATAAATTGCATTACAAATGGGACATGCTAGTTTATGAACTCCTGAATTATCTAATTTTTGAGAGGGTAAGAATCTTCTTACCGTCGATATATATCGTAAACCTACATAACACATTTGCATTCCTTCTGATTCCTCTTATCCTATTCAATATGAATAAGGTGCCTTCTATTCTATGATTCATAGAGCTTTCACATTACCTCTATCCATTATAAATCTCAGTAAAGAAATTTTATTAGTTGAAACTTTAGCAAAAAATAACGGCTATTCTCCCTAGATGATAGACAAACTTACGCATCAAACGTTAGCAAAAAGCTTATAACAGTATTCATCCTAAAAATAGTTCCGACAGATCTACAGATCCCATACCAAACATAAAAAGGTGTAAAACTCAATTACCTTGAATCCTTTGAAATATTCAAAGTCAAACACAATCCAGACAATAATCAAATAATACTTAACGACTGATTCACGTTATTCCCCAATATTTGGGATTTTAAGTAGTTTTCAATTATGTATTAGTAGCCAATAATAATTTTTATGTTAACCCATTTGTCTATATAAGAAATTGCTCACTTTGTATTTCAGTTTTAAACTAATACTTGTCTGATGATGATCGAGAGCTCGAAATAGCTATAACGTTGAATAAACTCTTCCATCTCAAACAGTAATATTTTTTACGTAGTAATATTCGCAATCCTCATAATGAGTATCATGATACTGATGGAATAGTAAAGATCATATCAGATTGATAACATTCTCACCCCATTTCAATGTTTACTTTATTCTATTTATGAATTATAAATTTTGTGAAGATTGAACGGAAAGGGCTTGTCTATAAGCTATATGGCATAACGGTTTGAACCCAATTCGATTGGGCTAATTTCATTGAATTTAAATTAAATTTCCTGGCGCATTCGCCATTTTGCACCCATATGTACTATTTTCCATTTCAAAGTTCTTCTTTAGATTTACTGAATTTTTCTTTCAGGTTGAAGATAACGATGTTGATCCAGAATGGACACTACTGTATTATCTGAGGAATAAATGTATCCTTCAAAATTGTTTATTTTGAACGGTTGTTATGTGCCGCACGAATACGAAATATTTATTTTCGAGGAAAACTTGATTCTCGACTGTACCATTATCAAGTTGTTAAGGCTTGTTAATTCGAATATACAATGGGATAAGCGAGTAGCAGATTATATGTAAATAACATATTTTCATATATTTACATATTTTCACCTAATTTCAACAAAGATCCATATTCTTTGAAAAGTTAAATAAACAATAATCTTAATTCTTTCTTGGAAAAATATAGTAAATTCAATATCCCGGATGAATCTACATTAAGAAAAACAAGCATCGTATGTACTTTCAGGAGAACAATTGATTCCAGGGAATTCATTTCTAATAGCCTGTAAGTATCTTGAGAGAGCGAATCAGTAACTGTTACAGATTCATATATGCATTGAGAAATTTTCTCCTATCAAATGTAGTTCCATTAAAAATTTATAATTTCTTTATAAGATGCTGCACATAATATGGTAAAGATAGGCCAAAATTTAAAATATTTATGAAACTGTACTTCACATCACACTGAGTTAAAAGAGAAAAACTTCCACTTGTCAATGACTTAATTAATAAGCAACGTGAAAAATTTTTTCTCGCGGCTCCTCTTCGAATACAGTTATATAAAGGAAAATTTTCTGATCTGCAGCTAGGTCCACAACCAGTATTGAGACAATGAGGAACGTGGCTTAGTGCGACAGTTTCTTACGCTGAAAATTTCGAAGGCATCAAAAAATCATCAACGCAATATCAGATTTTTCCTCCCTTGTAGTATCATCGAAAACTGAAGGAAATGAAGAAGTGCATAGAAATCTTTTTTGTTCTAAAAATGAATGTGAAAAAGAAGGATGCAAAATTGGGAAAATTACGTTAGTACAATTGAAAATGGTTTCAGAAAATAATCAAGGTTTTGAAGAAATTCGAAACGTTTCGAAAATTCCAACTTGGAAACCAAATTCACTGAAAACATGCTGTCATAATTAAAATATGTTCATATCACCTCAGTAGATGTAAAACAAAGTTTTTCCATATATATATATATATATATATATATATATATATATATATATATATATATATATATATATATATATTTATTTATTTATATATTATCACAATCCTTTTACCATCTGAAATGGTATAGGGTCTACAATATATTAACATTTCATGAAAATTCGATATATCAACAATATTGTTCATATATGAAATTTCTCCATTCGATCTTCTGTCTTGCAATTGTTTTAGCCTCTGTCCAATTTTTGCCCTGTTGTCCCAATATTTCCGCTATAATTCTATCCCATGTTTGTCGTGCTCTACCTCTCTTCATCTTTCCGTTAGTGTTTGTCTCCCATATACGTTTGACTTGCTGTGTATTATCCATTCTCTGAAGATGTCCTCACCAGCTGAGCTGCCTGACAGCTTGAATTTTTCTTTTTTGGACTAACAACCAAATGTCATTATTGTTCTATAGATAGATGTGAATACTTCATTTTTATGGCTCTTGATACTTCTTTCTTATTTATGAAATTGTTGCTGATATCATAATATGCCTTCATGGTCTTCTCGATCCTATCAGAGATTTTTGCATCTTGCTTTCCTGATTCTTCGAGTTCAACTCCTAAGTACTTATATTTTTCCACTTGTTCTATTTTTGTCTCCTCTATCTGTATATTTATGTCCTCCTTTTCTGTTCCCATCACCATTAGCTTAGTTTTTTTTGTTCATTTTCATAATACTTTTCTCTAATTCTCTGTTCCATATATTCTGAAGATCTTTTCATTGCTGGCCCATATCATTATATCATCCGCGTATGCCCCTTCTGATACTTCTACTTGCTGTAAGTTTCTATATCCAATCTGGAATTTCCTCACTTCTGCCGAGAAATTTTGTATTATTTAATCCATAAAGATTATAAATAACAGAGGACTAAGCCCACCCTCCTTACATAAACATATAATTAGCGATGAGCATCATAATTTCACTTCAGAAAATTTCGAGAAACATTTAGTTATTGATTTGTTTCATAATAAAGAATGGAATAATCTTGAGTTTGATGAATAAATTCTCAGTTATGAGCTCTTGTTATTATTGAAGAACTCCTTCAAATGATATTTATATTTTACATATTTTTCAAAATTGTCTACATATTTTCGAAGAATCATTACATATGTTTACATATTTTCACATTTCTGTCTTACATATAATCTGTCTTCAGAGATAAGATATTTTAATTCATCTGGTTTATTGTCAACCCATTTCATTATTGCCTGTTTTTTAAGTGTTTTTATTTGTATTCTTTTAGTGCATCTCATTCCATGATAATGATTCTATGCTTATGTTTTGATAATACACCATAAATTGGTGATAAACAATTGAACGATCGCTATTTTTCAACGGCACATATTAACATCTATACGCATACTTAATAAAATGTGTCACATACAAAGTGTTGCTAGTATTTCATAACTTCGACAGATTTTAATAAAATAGAAGTAATCTCTGATAGAAGATGTCAGAATTTGAAAGAAAATGGTTTGTTCGAAAGTTTTCATAACTTATTTGTTAAAGGTTGTCCATATTCTTTTCATTTTACATATATGTAGTTAATATATATTTCCTTAATGTTTATCTACAGTAAGACTATGTGGAACAAAATTAGGTTGTGGAGAAGGAGGATGTGGAGCTTGTACCGTTATGGTATCGCGATTCGACAGAGAAAATAAGAAAGAAATGTATCCTTTTTACAATTTATTTCTATTTAGCAAAATGATCCAAAAAACTATATAGATATTCAATATTTGTTACCAAAATTGCGATAATTTTCAGAAGAATCCTCATAACTCTTATGTTTTAATTTTATTTATATTAAAATGAAATTCCATGAAATACATTCTGTCGAGAAAGTACCAGAAATTGGTTATTTGAAAAATCTGTTCAAAACGATTTTCAGAATATTCGTTGTTGCTAAATTAGCACAACTGTTTTTTATACTGGCGGGGAGTTTTAACGCGATTTCACATTCACTTTGTTCACAGTGTTCGATTTTGTCAATCCTCACAAGTGTGTTTTGCGATTTTTACAATGGTTAAAAATATCGAACAAAGAATTGGTCTCAAATTTTGTATGGCCAATGAAATTTTGTGTGCCGAATCGCTGAAAATAGTACAGAAGACTTACGATGAATCGACTTTATCAAAACACTTGCAATGTGTAATACAGTGCATTCAACAGCGGCCGAAATGTGGAGGAAGATTTACCTCGTTTTGGTCGGCTATCAACATCTTCAACTGAAGTTTCCATCGATAGGGATTGGCAATGAACTGTCTGTGTCTCACAAATCAATTCGTACCATGTTGAGTGATTGTTTGGGCATGGAACGCGTTGCCGCTCGACTAGTTCTTCAAAATTTGTCACTGAAGACATGCTAGAACGAGTCAATTCTGACGCTTGGTAATCGGCGATGAGACATGGGTTTGTGAATTTGACATGCAAATCAGACAACAAGATTTGGAATGGTGCCTTCCAAATGAACCAAAACCGAAAAAAACAATTCAAAGTCGATCGAAAGTACAGGAAATGATGACTGTTTCCTTTGATTATCGCGATTTTGTGTACTCGGCATTATTGTCAGAAGGTTAGAGAATGAATAAAGAATATTACCTGAGCCTTATTATGCGACGTTTGAGGGGGGAAAATTCCTCGAAAAGGTCAGATTTGTGAAAAGAAAATTCATGGATTTTGCACCACTATAATGCACGAATTCACTAGGCTATCATTGTGAATGTATTTCTGACCAAAAACTCAATGAATACCATCGAACAACCATCGTTTTCACCTGACATGGCTCCAGCCGAATTTTTTCTTTTTCTAAAACTCAAATCACCATGAAGGTACTCGTTTTAAATCTATACAAGAAATGAAAAAGAATTCGCGGCGAGAAATGGAGTCGATTCCGGAGAAAGCGTTCGAAAAATATTTTTATGATTATATTATTCGTTGGCGTGGGTGTATTATTTCGGAAGGAGCCTACTTTGAAGGCGCTACAATAAATTTAGATGAAGAGTAAATATTTTGTGTTTCATTAAATAATTCCCGGTAATTTTTTGACAGAATGTAGACCCATCAATGATATCATCCATTTGAAAAATATTGGTGAGTCTTTGTTTCATTTGTAAGGTGAATTTAGAAAAATTTCGATCAAATCTTAGATCTGACAGTATAAATTCAGTCAGAATTTCAGAGTTATTTGAAAACAGAAGTCGTATGAATGAAATGATTGAGGTTTTCAATATACTACTGTTAAGAGGATAGGGAATATGTTAACCGACCTCGGTTTTGCATTGCAGAGGAAAGTAGTCATTATTGTAGTCTCAGCAATGGTGTTCCACAAGGATCTGTTGTTTCAACGCTATTGTTCAATGAACACACACCACAAAAATGGTCGCATCACTTGGTATTCTGAATTCCACAATCGATTAAGCAGATCGATCGCAGTTTCTTTATCAACATATGTTTTTGGACATATAAGGGGAAAAAAATCTTATCCATGTAGTAACATTTGTTTCCATATGATCTCAAACACGTCTGAAACAAGAATGAGTTTATTTGACTATCAGTATTCATTCAATTTCTCGTCAGTTTTCACGCTAAATTAATGCAAGTTTTCTGTGTTTCTTGTTGATTTTCGAATCTTTGAATTTATTGTAATGGCTGCTGAACGTCCTGGACGCTGTTTGAGTGATCATAAAGCGGTAAGAATTGTAACACTTCTAGAGGAGGAGCGAAGCCAACGCTACGTGGCTAACTTGTTGAATGTTAACCAAAGCACTTTTTCAAGAGCATTTAATCGGTACCACGAAACAGGGGAATATGGAAGAAGGGCCGTACAGGGAAGAAATCGGATAACAACACCAGTTGATGATCGTTGGCTTCGTTTAACTACACTAACAGTTCGGCACTGTACGACTTGAATGCTACAAAATTGATTTGCACTTTCCAGAAATGTGCATTTTTCATTGCAAACTGTTAGGTACAGACTCAGAGAAGACGATATCAGACCAAGGGTGGCTTCTACCGGCCCGCGTCTAACCAGAGGGCATCCAGTTGCAAGACTTTAGTTTGCGAGGGAACATGCAAATTGGGGTATTCAAGAATGGTCGAATGTTCTCTTTTCCGAATAGTCCAGGTTCTGTCTAGTATCAAATGATAAACGCATGCCTGTATACAGACGACCTGGGGAACGGTATCAGCAATGCAATATCCGGCAAACCGAAAACTTCGGAGGGGGCTCAGTGATGGTGTGGGGAGGCATTTCTTTCCATGGTCGAACTGAGTTAGTCCTAGTGAGTAATGGAAGAATTACAGCGGCCAGATACATCGCAGACACCCTTGAACCCCATGTTGTACCCTTTGGCCCATTTATTGGCAAAAACTTTATTTGTATGCATGATAATGCTCGGCCTCATGCAGTTAGAGTGGTTACAAAATTTCTGCAGAATGCCGAAATTGATATTTTTAGATGGCCAGCCAGAAATCCCGACTTGAATCCCATAGAACATGTTTGGGACAACATGGGGTGGCAAATTCAGCAACGTAGGATGCCTTGTAGAACAATCCAACAACTAGAAAATCTGCTTCCTGAAATTTGGAACTCAGTGACTCAAGAGTACATCCAAAATTTGTTGAGTGGTCTCTTCGCGAACGTTTGAAGATGGTAGAATTTTTGAATTTTTCAATAACTCGAAAATTGTTGATATTTTCCATCATAAACTCATCTCTTTGGAATGATATCTTCTTATTTTACACTTCCGAAAGTTACCAAGCGACTCTTGAATGACCAACTTATATGTTTATATAGTATTGTCATAAAAGTAGGGCGATGCGACAATTTTTGTGGAAAGTGTATATACAAGTTCATTTTAATGCCAATATGACTCTGTATTTTCGACACGAAAGTTTAACTACCGATCTTTAAATTGTGGAATGTTATGAAATTAAAAAAAATCCTTAATAATAACAAGACATATTCCAGTAAACGCATGTTTGGCACCAGTATGTTCTATGCATGGTCTCGCTGTCACCACTGTGGAAGGTATAGGTTCAACAAAATCTAGATTGCATCCAGTTCAAGAAAGAATAGCGAAGGCTCATGGTTCCCAATGTGGTTTTTGCACACCTGGAATAGTTATGTCAATGTATACCCTTCTTAGGAATAATCCCACTCCGAATTTGAGTGACCTGGATGTAGCTTTTCAAGGAAATCTCTGCAGGTGTACTGGATATCGCCCTATTATTGAGGGATTTAAGACTTTTACTGAAGAATGGGAAATTGCTCAAAGAGCAACAGAAATGAATGGGAAGATTTGTGGTTTGGGCAAGAACTGCTGTAAATTCCAAAATGGTAATGATAATTCAACAAGAAAAATCAGTGCTACAAAAATGAATGAATGCAATAAAAATAAAATCAATACAAATAAAGTTGATGCAAAAAGTCCTTCATACATAAATGGTAACGGATTTCACGAGGATGAAAATGGTAACAGCAACGGAAACCAGGAAGATGTATTGTATCGACCTAGTGATTTCATTCCATATCATCCTACCCAAGAACCAATTTTTCCTCCAGAATTAAAACTGTCCGATAAATATGATCAAGAATTTTTAATTATACGCGGTCAAAATTGTACCTGGTACCGTCCCAAAAGTTTGGAACAATTCTTAGTGCTTAAATCGACATATCCTGAAGCTAAAATTGTTGTTGGGAATACTGAAGTGGGAGTAGAAATGAAATTTAGAAATTTGATTTATCCAGTTCTGATTCAACCGAGTCAAATCAAAGAATTGAATAGTATAGAACGTGTCGAAGATGGATTGATTGTTGGTGCAGGTGTTACTTTGATAGAAATTGAAAATTACTTTAGACAGCAAATTGAAAGTCTACCAGAATCGAAAACGAGATTATTTTCGACTGCTGTGAAAATATTACACTATTTCGCTGGTAAACAGATTAGGAGTGTTGGATCGCTGGGGAGTAATATAATGACAGGTGAGTTAATTCATGTGAAAACTTTTATATATATATATATCCATTTTGATTTTGGTGACGTTTCGACAAGTTGTTCCTTGTCATCTTCAGGCGTCTGGTAGACGATGTCTCGAGCGGTTTGTCGGTGGTTCTCTTTTAATGTCCTTGTTGTGGGCGTCGGTGGACCTGGTGGTGGGGATGTTTTCATTATTATCTGTTGATCATGCCAGTTTCCTAGGTGGTAAAATAACTTTCCAAGCATTTGATAGGTTGAGGGTTTCGTCTCTTTTGTTCATTGTTCCTCTTTTTTTCAATTTCCACTGCTTCTCTGATAAGACGTTTCTCAAGTTGTTGTGTGGTGCTGATTTGTTTTGGGTTATCGAAATCTTTTGTATGCCGTATATGTAATTTATGTGGATAAATGGAGGATGAGATGGACTACGGAAGAAAACCCTTTATGGGATATCATAAATAGTTCCAGGCTAGAATAGCCAAAAAACCATCATCTATCTTAAGAAACAACAAGAACAACTCTAACAATGCGTATCGTAGGTAATATAACCTGCTTTTGTGCACAGCTGACTATTTCTGGCAAAAGCTGCAGCCTCCTTGTATTATCAGCCGAATGAGCCTCAAGAAGACTGTTTACGGAGATTATGATATTATCACCACTGATATTAGGTTATAAATTTCTTTTATTTCAAAGGCCAAATTCTGATTCCTATTAACCTTCTCCGAGTAAGCTCTTTCGAGGTTGTTGTCTGCAGGCACGGCCAAGCAAAACCACAACGGGCTTAGCTTGCCGCCTTGAAAAATTCCAAGCCTTATATGATTATAGGTCCCCTAGCTTCCACTCCATTATCCCCTCCAATTTTCAACCATGTTCTCCAGGTTTCCATGAGATGATTTAGGTGCTCAACCACATGCTCGGAAATATCATATATTCTGAGTACCTCAAGGAGCCAGGAGTGCGAAACAGAATCAATCCACGCCATAGAAAGATTTCTAAGCTTTCTACGGGGATGTTTGGTGACAATTGTATCAATGAGTAGGAGCTTCTTACAGCCCATTGTGATCACATTCTACATCCTCCCTGCTCCCTGGTAATAACCTTGTGTGTCCTAAGGAATTTATTGATGTGCAGGGTAAGAGTACCGGTTAGAAGTTTATATATGGTTGGAAGACACGTTATGGGACGGTAGTTTTTTGTATCTACTGTGTTCTCATTTTTTGGTATTATGTACGTTGTCCCCAGGGTAAAGAAGCTAGGTACCGAGGTAGAGTCTTCTAGGGCCTGCTGGAAAGAGGTGGAAATCTTGGGGTGAGCTCTGGTGAAATTTTTCTACTAGTAGTTGTGCAGCTTATCAGGTCCGTGAGCTGCCCATTTAGTAGATCACTTCAGGACTTTTGCGATATCTTCTGGGTTTACTACTATGTCTGTCATCTTGGCTTGTGGCGCATCTGCCTCACCTCCTCAAGCCAGTATGCATCATGGTCGTGTACTACCTTGTTCGACCTTATCTTGCCCCAAAAGTCCTTCATTGCTCGTGGATCAAGTGGGGGATCCGACTGTTTGATCAGCCCTTAAAGTTCCCGATTACATTGTTTTTGATTGGTGTGACATTGTTCATTATTTCGGTATCTTTTTACTGTTTGACCATACCTCCTCAGTCTATTACCAAAAGCTATGATCTTTTAATTTAAGATGTTATTAACTTTCTATATATTTTTTTCGAACGGAGCGTCTTTAAATTTGATTGAGAATTCAGATCCTACCTCTCTTATGGACTTTAGGAGTTTCTTGCCTGAATTTTTAATTGAGGTAAGTGCGCATGACACCAATTTTCTTTCTGCAGTTTGTAATTTTGTATTCCAAACGTTTCTTCTACGGTGGATACTCTCGTACGGTCGATTCTCGCGCTCCTTTTTTCTCCATGCTCACTCCGCTCATCTCACATGCTGTGACAGCCCCCGCGTAGACTAGACATACTGGTTCGGCCAAGAATGGTTTATTTTCCATCCGTTCTGCCAGTGCCTCGTCAACCTTCTTGACTATAATCAATATATTCTTATAGAGCTTCAGGCGAGGAATATGTGGTCGTGATTCTGGTACCATGCAGTTGAATTCAACAATATTTTTTTGAAGGATGTTGTCAGTTTCTAAATCTTTACGAGTGTTTTGGCTTTCTGGTGCGAGATGAGTTCCAGCAATCAAGCTTGACCTCCTTCTTCCTGACCTATAGGGAGATTACTGGGGCGGCAGCATTGTTGGACTGCAGCTCTTTTTTATGGCGTCAAGCTCCGCTTTAGAAAGTTTATCATAAGTTGTTATCCACCTGACTCTATTTGACAGCAGCTGTGCATAAGATTGTCTGTTTGGGTCATCTCATTCCAAATCTGCTCGAGATTTTGCCTGTATCTGTTACCTTTGCAATTCGTCAAGTCGATAGCTATATAGTGCATATGCATAGGAATAATATTTTCTTCATAAAACCATCGTGCAAGTCCGTTCCGCAATGTTCGACTAAAACTAAATTGTATCTGTGATTTTTCGGTTTGTTTATTGGCAATTTTCTTCAAAATATAACTTCCTTCCTTCATTGCAGGTAGTCCAATCTCTGATATGCTGCCGGTGATGATGGCTGCCAATGTTTCTCTCAAGCTCCAAAGCATACGAAATACCAGAGAAGTAAAACTCGACAATAATTTCTTCACGGGTTATCGGAAATCCATTCTGGAACCAGATGAGGTGCTCATATCAATAAGAATACCTTATTCGAGCGAAAACCAATATTTTTATGCCCATAAACAAGCAAGGCGTAGGGAAGACGACATAGCAATCGTCAATATGTGCATGAATGTAAATTTTGAAGGAAAAACCAACATAATTGAAGATATAGCAATTGCATTTGGAGGCATGTCATTTAAAACTGTTATGGCACCCGAAACTTCGAGACATTTGAAAGGCAAACATTGGAATAAACAGAATATAGAACTTGCTTTCAATTATTTATTAGAAGATCTTCCACTAGACCCTGCAGCCCCTGGTGGTATGATACTGTATAGAAGATCTTTAACTCTTAGTTTATTCTTTAAAGGATTTCTAGCTATTTCTAAGAAACTATATGGTAAAGTTCCTTTCATTGAAATAGCTGATAACGAAATAAGTGGAATTGATGATTTTCACACAGAGGATTTCAAGAGTTCCCAATATTTTACTATAGTTCCAGATACCCAACAGCACAATCCTCTACGTAAGCCTATTGTACACACTTCAGCCTTCAAACAAGCAACTGGAGAAGCTATTTATTGTGATGATATGCCCCAGTTTCCAAATGAATTATACATGGCTTTTGTTTTGAGCACTGAAGCTAATGCTTTTATCACTGCTATTGATTTTTCTGAAGCGTTGTGTACTGAAGGTGTTAAAGCATTTTTTTCTGCTAAGGATATTGAAAAAGACAGACTTTTCGTTGGTACAATTGTCCATGATGAGAAAGTATTTTTCTCAGACGAAGTGACGAGTCAAGGCCAAATTATTGGCGCTATTGTAGCTGATAACCAGTCAATTGCAAAGAGAGCAGCAAGAAAAGTAAAAGTATCATATGAGAAAAGATATCCTGTGATTTTAACTATTGATGAAGCCATCAAGCACAATTCGTATATAGGCAATACCCCCATAAAATCATTAAGAAAGGAAATATTGAAAAGGTTTTACTGAAGCTCCACATATTCTTGAGGGCGAATGCAAGATGGGCGGACAAGAGCATTTCTATTTGGAAACTCAAGCTGTTATTGCAGTACCAAAAATAGAAGATGATGAAATCGAATTGCATTGTTCGACGCAGAATCCAACAGAGTTAAGTGTAAGTATACATTTCCTAGTTTTTGGAAATGGCAAAAGAAACTATACATTGACATGGATTCGGTAGAGAACAAAATTGAACTGTTTGTTTTTCTGTTCTAAAATGTCGGATCAACTTATACTTAGTTGATTGCTGAGATTCTTGGTTGTCTTAGAATAGTCTTCATGAAACTCTCTAGACTCCTATTGCGTCAGCAAAGTATAATGTGTGACCATCCTTTGGTATGTCAGGGAACAACTAGACTGCACCGCCAATTGTCGGCGTTCCAAGCCCAGGTGAGGTATGGATATTGTGTACATAATTTTGACCGTAGTTTTAAGCACATTCGTTAAAAATCAATTCCCGGTACATTTTCGACAGAATGTATGTCCAGGCTGTCTCATTTTTGTAGGATTTGTGGGTAGAGATAGGACGATACAATTTTTGCAACATCGTGTTATTTTTCAAAGATGTCACAGAAAGATTGGACCTATATATCAAAGTTTCTGTGAAACATGGTAATTTGTATCAGTATCAGACACCGCCTTCATTTTGGTTATGGGAAAATCCGAAGAGTTGAAACGGTCTTTTAGAGATATTTCCATCAAGAATCCAATGTACCAACTCATTGGATTCTTGATAAAAATATCTCTAAGAGACCGTTTCAACTTCTTCCATGGGTTACAGTTCTAGACGAATTGACAAAACTTGCGTCTCGTTTATGATATGCACGATAACCTCTGTTTATTGGTTGACACATACAGGGCTTCCGAGGGCTTCTCAAAAGATTCTATAGATAATTTTCTGCGAAACGCCAACTTAACTGTCTTCTGAAACGGGTCATTCTCTTCTACAGAAATTGATGTACGATTCTATTTGGGTGTCAATCATACAGGATGGACTAAATTTGATGTTTTAGTAGTATTAAATGAATTATTCCTTTTTCTTTCCAGAAACTGGTCGCTAAAGTACTCGGTCTTGGCCAGAACAAAGTTATAACGAAGGTTAAACGACTGGGTGGAGGATTTGGAGGTAAAGAATCTAAACCTGCAGTGGTGGGAATTCCAGCTGCTGTTGCAGCGCTAAAACTTGGTCGCCCAATCAGAGTTATGTTAGACAGAGATGAGGATATATTGATCAGTGGAGGAAGACATCCTTTCCAAATGAAATATAAAGTGGCTTTCGATGACTGCGGAAAAATATTGGGATGTAAGATTGCAATCTACTGTAATGCAGGATATTCTACAGATTTATCTCCTTCGGTAAGTGTAACATTTCAATTCCAATTTCCAATAGTGTCTATAAATCGGGTCTAAAGAACAGATTTTTTTGATGCATTTCAACATACTTAATCAGTTATTGTTAACCCATTTGATACCATTGTCACAAATACAAGTAAACGATGATTTCTACTAAAACATATTATTAAATCCTCGACGCGTTTCGATACACAGTATCTTTGTCAAGACCGAATGAATACTACAAATATATCTTACTAACAAATTTTTATATATGCTAAAGAAGCAATCCACTCAGAGCTATCCGTACTTGAACTAATGTTTAGGAAATAAATTTAATAAGAGTGAGTTATGCATGTCACCCTGATCATAAGAATTTCCGGTGAATACCTAAATCTGTTAATTTCAAGTACTTCCATAAGGTTGAGTTTTATATCTCTATTCTCAGAATGTAGGATTTTAAATTCTGAATTGAAAGAGTGACCATTTTCCCTAAGATGATTTGAATAATTTGAATCGGTTTTTCCATTGATGAAACTGCATTCATGTTCAGAGATTCTAACATTAAAATATCTTTCTGTTCTACCTATATAAAAACAATTGCAATCTGCACAATCCAATCTATAAACACCAGATTTATTTTTTATTAATTGGAGATTTATAATTCCTGATAAATGAACCAAAATTTGTTGATGTTTTGAACGCTATATTTAAATTTGAATTTTTAAGAAGGATTTCACATTATTGCTAATATTGCCTATATATGTTAAACTATTGAATTTCTTGTCTTGGTGTTCACCAATTGGATATATATGTTATAAGGCTAATTTTTATTTTTTCTTATGTAATGTTATGTCCGTGATAAAGAAAGAATACCTGAAAAAGCTCAATAGACCAATTAGAGATCACATATTAATCAGAAATATAAAAGTTAAATCAACATCAAATGACATTATTTTCACAGAAGCAGATGAAGGCAATACAGTTATAGCGAGAAATAAACAAGATTATATTTCCAAAACATTAGATTTCATTAATGATTCTGATTATTCAGTTATATACCGAGATCCAACTAATAAATTCAATAAGGAGAGAATTCAAAATCCATCATTACAGATGGCGAAAAATTTAAACTTATCTTACCGAATCCTTTACCACCTCAACTTAATTCTTTAGTTGAATTGCACAAAAATGGTTATCCAACAAGACCAGTGGTATCATTCACACATGCCCCTAGCATTCAAGATTTTCAAATTTTTGATACATATTCTGGGAAAATTTTGTAATTTTAAACCGTCTTTTTCTATTCGTAATTCAAATGATTTGTTAAGAAAAATAGAAAATATTTTCATTCCAAGTAATGCACAGTTAGTCTCTTTTGATGTCAAGAATTTGTTAACATAGAATATGACGAATCAACGAATCAAATACGACATTATGGCTTTATAAGATGTTTGAATATCTCAAAATTATTTTTTATTCAACCATTGTTTCTATAAAAGTGATGAGGGACTTATGATTGGAAACCCCTTAAGCCCTTTTTTAGCAGAAATCTTCATGGATAACATAGAAAAAACTATTCATAAACACTCGCTTAGTAAACATTTCCTATATTGGTATCGATATATCGATGACATTATTGTGTGTTTAACAGGAACACTGTATTCGAAAATTTCATCAACAACCTACACCCAAAAATAAAATTCACTTCTGAAATAGAACAGAACAACTCGAT
This sequence comes from Cryptolaemus montrouzieri, assembly GCA_013387265.2. Classification (NCBI taxonomy): domain Eukaryota; kingdom Metazoa; phylum Arthropoda; class Insecta; order Coleoptera; family Coccinellidae; genus Cryptolaemus; species Cryptolaemus montrouzieri. The sequence continues at coordinate 111,581,245 of JABFTP020000021.1, forward strand.
CAATTTCCTAGACCTAAAAATAACAAGATCAAATAATAAACAACTGTTTTCAATTGATCATGAGCCTTCTCATACAGATATCACAGTTCATTATACATCGGCACATCCTTACCAACATAAAGTTGCAGCATTTAATAGCTATATATATATATATATATATATATATATATATATATATATATATATATATATATATATATATATATATATAGACTCCTGAACACACCGATGTCTAATGATAATTAATAAATAATGGTTATGATGCAAATTTAGTTAGCAGCATATGACATAAGAAAAAACAAAAATTAGCTTTACAACATATATATTCAATCGGTGAACACCAAGACAATAAATTCAATAGTTCAACATATATAGGCAATATTAGCAATAATGTGTAATCACCTCTTGAAAATTCAAATTTAAATATAGCGTTCAAAACATCAACAAATTTAGATTCATTTATCAGGAATTATAAATCTAGAATTAATGAAGAAAATAAATCAGGTGTTTATAGATTGAATTGTGCAGATTGCAATTGTTTTTATATAGGTAAAACAGGAAGAAATTTTAATGTTAGAATCTCGGAACATAAACGCAGTTTCATAAATGAGAAAACCGATTCAAATTATTCAAATCATCTTAGGGAAAATGGTCACTCTTTCAATTCAGAATTTAAAATCCTACATTCTAAGAATAGAGGTATAAAACTCAACCTTCTGGGAGTACTGGAAATTAACAGCTTCAATTCTTAATGATCAGGTAGATAAATAACTCACTTTTATTAAATTTATTTCCTAAACATTAGTTCAAGTACGGATAGCTGAGTGGATTGCCTCTAGTATATATAAAAATTTGTTAGTAAGATATATTTGTAGTATTCATTCGCCCTTGATAAAGATACTGTGTGTATCGAAACGCGTCGAGCATTTAATAATATATTTTAGTAAAAATCATCGTTAACTTGTATTTGTGAAAATGGATTTCTATCACGTAAAAGCCTCGTCAATTGAATTGATCCCATTGTACTCAAATGGAGACACTTTATAAATATTACTAGGAACATCTAGTTATGAAATTTGATACCAAATCAATATAAAGGACTTCAAAGACACATACTAAGATAACTCGTGCAATAGATGGCATCATTTAATTTTGGAATAAACAGAAAAATTTGAGATTTTCAACTGTTAGATTTTATTGTATAAGTTGGGGTAGACTGTGCTTATTGTTGATTTATATTTTTTTGGTTTTGAAGTTGAACCGTTTTCTCAGGTATGTAGTACAATACTTTTTGTGAATAATTAGAAATTACTTTTATTTTTTTATAATGTTCTTGCTCGTGTTCAGGTGTCGTACTTGTTTGAGGACAAAGGGTTTTCGTGGGCTCAATCTGTTATTCGAATTCAATCTATTTTAGACTCAGTTTATGATGTATCCTGATAAATTTGGTGTACATTATTGAGCATTTTTTATGGAACGAGCTACAAAAGATTTGACACAGCACTTGAAGATATCAGTAATCACAATTATCATAGCGGGTGGAGAAGATATGCTTGAAAGGGACCTTTTAAAAACATTGAGAGGAAGAGGTTTTCGGAGAGCATAAACGATAATCGATTGAAAAAGTGCCTTTTATTATCAGTTTGCAAATGAAAAAAGAAGAATGTGAGTGAACCAAAAATATTCACGACTCAACATAGAAATTATTGTTTGTCAGATGGAAGGACAACAATAGTGTGACAATGGAAACAAATTATGAGTAGTAGTAGGTTGAACTACTGGCAAAAGTAAAAAGATGATCTTCAATTAACAAGCAAAAGATTGATGTTCTACACTCTCTTCTCTTCTTTTTTCCAAATATAATACTTTCATAGGGAGTCTTAATCTTCTGGATCAAAGTGTTAACAACTACAGAATATTTTTCGGGGAAAAAATGGTGGTGGTCTCTTTTCACACATATGATCAACGAGGCTGTCAAAGCTTGAAAAATTCATACAGTGGTTTGTGATGATAAAGTCGATTTGTTTACATTTGTTCAGAACAGTACCTTCATCATACTCCAGAAGCAGACCTTCTGGTTCTACACCCAAGAGTTATATACAAAAAACGGCGACCATTTCCAGTAAGACTTGAAAAACAATAACTGTTTAGTTTGCCATTTCAAAGAAAGTTGGAGATGTATCAAATGTAATGTCATTTTATTCTTAGAACCAAACTCTTTTCAAATATATCATATATTGGTTGGTTAACCTTCAATTCACTTTTTTAAACAAGAATTTGCCGATAGACCCCTAAATGTCCCAGTAGAACCTAACGAGTACACCATTCTTCTGTTAAAATGGCTTGAAAAATAACTTTTCTTGCGATCAAATTTTTTAATAACGAATCTATGATCTATCTTGGACCTATTTGGGAATATTGCATTCATCTTAAGTTTTTCATGCATAATATTTCTTACATTTATACTTACCCTTGTTTTACTGATTTTTTCTACGTTGTCACTCACGAATTTCCTGACTTGAACAAGAAAATGAAATTTATCCATACCGCGCCAGTACTTGAATATAATGATGAATGAATATTGGCATTACTTCTGAAATGAAGGAAGAATAACTGATACTATAATTCTGAAAATCTGGAATAACAATAGGCAACATTCGTAAGAAATGCAAGAGTTGTTTTTTATATAAACACCAACTATGGCGGGTGAAGAAGTATTTTAACTGTATTTAAGAAAATATTTCAATTTTACTGAATTTTCATGTACACTGTACTTTTTATATATTTGAAGCAATCATTCACCGTGAAATATAATAATATGTAATATCTACTCACGTTTTTTTTAACGGATATAATCGTAAAGAAATTTAAATGCCTTCGTGAAGTAAACTTCACAAAAAATTTCTGTCAAGATCACGCTTTTATATTTTGAGTACTTCAATTTCTTTCTCACTTTTCCGTGTATATGAGCTTATTATCTTAGTTGCGATCTAAATAAACCTTGCGTTCAACTAAGAATTTCCGATAGAAGGCTTGTTGCGCTGTACAATTATTTTAGATGTGCAATTCTAGATAATAATTTCATAAAAATCGAAACAGTTCCTAGAATTATGTCCAATACTTTTGTAGCGACTAATGTTAAAATTATATGTACAGGTGCCCCAAATACGTTGGATAATCAATAAAATATTAATGGTATTTCATCAACAGCTATTTTTCAAACTTGACTTATAAAGTATATGGGTGCGCCAGAGAAAACCGGACATTTTTTTCCGTTATAATCTTCGCAATTTTAGAGCTAGATCATTCTTCTTGCTTCATTGGATAGCCAAAGGACTATGTTTTCAGAAATTGTATCGAAATTCCACTTCCGGTGAGATCCAATATGGCTGACTCATTCGAAAATGAGCCATATTTCAAGATCGCTGGAACGTTTTGTTTCCACTGAAAAAATTCGAATGAGGCATTCAGTCGATAGTTCAGTCTTTTCTGAACAACTTGACATATTGATGTTGAAAATATTTCAAGAATTGGTAAAAAAGTAGCGTGAAGAATTTATTTCATTCTGATTTTCAGCTGAAATCGAAATATTTCTTTCTCCTTATGGCGTTGGCACTCCTGAAATTGTTGTGTTTTTCATGGATGTTCTAAGAAGACAAAGAACCATATTTTACTAGAACCAATGTGAAATTTTATTTCCGTTCGAATTAAAAATGGCCGACTTCCTCAAATATTAACAATTTTCCACGCGCATTAAAAATTTTTTCGGGGTCGTAATGAATCAACTGCGTGATTCAATCACCAGATTGAACCTTTTTTCCTCATTTTGAGAGGTTGAACACGAATATTTGGTGGTGAGAGGTTGGCGGCGCAGGGGGTTGGATAGGGACGACAGGAGATGCGTACTGAGGACGGTTTTGGCCCACCAAAGGCTGTAATGCCAGTATAATGATGATGATGTTGCTTGTTTTTGACGTTTGAAATGGTTAACAATGGTTTTAAAAAATGAGGAGAAGCGTTTCATTGAATGATTATTTTGCGTGGCTATACTGCCAGACCAATATTACGCCAATTTTCAGCCCCTAATTACAAAAGAAGTACAATCTTTGATCTTGAGGAAAAATTTCGGACAACAGGGTCATTAGGAAGAAGATCAGGATGACTTTTTCCAAAATATCTCAGAGGTGCAACCTGTTAAAACCATCTGCGAGAATAATAATACATGATTTCGTTTAACAAATTACATTAGTAAAATGATTCAACAAAAAGAATCAAGTACTCAGAATGGAATATGACCTCCATTGGCATCCACAACCATCTGCACCTGTCTTCTTCAGTGCTCTAAGCATCTCGAAATTACTTCTTGATCAAGATTGTTCCAAAATTCTAGAATTTTCTGCCTCAACTCTTCACAATTATTGAAAATAATACCAATTTTACACATCATTTCTTCCAAATGATCCCACAGAAAAAAGTCGCACGAATTGAGATCTGGACTACTTTGGGGCAAATGTTCTGGTTAAATGATATCGTCTACGCGTTGTCTTAAATATTCCATTGTATAGTGACTGGAATGACATCTGGCTTCATCCTAAAATCAATTGAAAAGATTTCATTCAGATACACCTAATTTGGGACACCTTGTACACTGACGGCCAGTTGAGAGTAAGTAGCGTTTTTGTGATATAGTACTGGTTGTTCATTTCTTTGACAAACGTTGTCCGAAGAATATGGAGAAAATTGTAGAATTCTAAAGGAGATTTGAACCAATAAAAATCATCCAAAAAGCTACTTTATTTCTCAACCGTTCATTTTCAGCTGGTGGCATTTGTACTTATTCATGTCATACAAAAAACAGCAATCATGAAAGTGAAATGAGGAGTTAACGCTTCAATAGTTGGTAACATCTGATCGAGAATTGTGTGACAATTATTTTCCGAATCTAATCTTACGCCTTGTTCTATAAAAATGATATTTGATTTAAAGTTCCTTGAAAAACCGGCAGAGACTATTACATGCCAGGAAATTTTTGTCTTTCCCTCTGCAAACGAATTGAAGGCACATTCCTCTCGATTTCATTCGTCGGAACACAAATTCTGTCATACTGGCTGTTTTTTGGTGGGGCAACAATAAACATTTTTTCGTCTGTGAACCAGATATTTTCAATTTGTCTACGTGTTGTAAATCTATTCAATAAATTTTTGCATCGCTCGAATCTGCGCTCTTTGACAGCTTGAGTCAATCAAAAAGTATAGTGCCTCCGAAAATACTTAAGACCCAAACCGTGTCTTATTATTCTTTTCACAGAGGTTTTTGAGATTTGGCATCTTTGAGATATTTGGGAAATAGTAAAGCTGGTTCCTGGAGTTCTGATAGGGCTTACTGTTAATGCAGAAATTGGCTGAATGTTATCCTGAAATTGTCAATTGAGTTTGTAATATAAAGAATGTACAGTTGAAGCTCTACAGAGCTTATGAAAAAGGCGAGTACATGTGTTCTAACAGTTCTAGCTGCACCATTACCTGGTCTTCTTCCTAATGACCCTTTTGTCCGAAATTTTTCCTCAAGATCATAGATTGCACTTCTTTTGTAATTAGGGGCTGGAAATTGGCGTAATATTTGCCTAACAGTATAGCCACGCACAATTAAACATTCAATGAAACGCTTATTCTCATTCGTTGAAACCATTGTTAACAATTACAAACGTCAAAAACAAGCAACACCAAGATAAAATTTGAGTTCAAACCAGATGTAGTCTAAAACTCGATGACATTTCATTATTTTTTGTTTATCAATGCATGCAGTGTATGTTCAGAGGTTACACAACGGGAGGTGCATATGATGGTGGAAAAGAGAAACATTATTGACGAAAATTGGCACAATTATGAATCAATATTCGAGTTCGACACCTCAAAATGATGGAAAGTTCAATCTAGTGATTAAATTACGCAGTTGATTCATTTTTAATGCGCGGGGAAAATTGTTAATACTTGAGGAAGTCAGCCATTTTGAATTCAAACGAAAATCAAATTTTAAGTTTGTTTCAGTAAAATATGGTTTTTTGTCTTCTTAGAACATCCATGAAAAACACAACTTCAGGAGTGCCAATGCCATGAGGTCAGAAAAATATTTCGATTTTAGCTGAAAATCAGAATGAAAAAATTCTTCACGCTAATTTTCTACCAATTCGTGGAATATTTTTATGATCAATATGTTAAATTGTTCAAAAATAACTTGATCATTGAGTGAATGCCGCCCCATTCGAATTTTTTATTGAAAAAAAAACGTGCCAGGGATCTTGAAATATTGCTATTCCCTATTCCTTTGGCTTCCAATGAAGCAGGAACGAATCGTTCAGCTCTAAAATTGCAAAAGTTATAACGGAATGAAAATTGTTCGGCTTTCTCTGGCGCACCCTATAAAACAAAGCACCCCGTTCTTTAGTATTTGAATAATTGAAACTAAAAATTCTGGAAAGATTTTGAAAAATCACTTCTTCTGCTGTTGTTTGAAGTAAATAATATCATTCAGCATTTTAGAAAGATATTTTTTAATATTAATTTAATATTTTAAATATATTAATATATATTTTTAATAATATAATTAAATTTGAACTGATTATAGTCAGTATAGTTATTAAATAATATACACTTTGGTCTATTCCTACTTGTTTCAAGACATATAAAAATTAGTGTTGTGTTCAAAACTACGGATTTCATAAACGAATAATTGGAATTAAATAAATGTATCATTGCAATCAACAAGAAAAAACTGTGTTAATTAGAAATTAAAAGAATTGGGATGTGTCCTCAATTAGAAATATTCATATTCAGTTATAATATTCGAAACTGAGAATCGAGGAAACTTGCCAAAAATATTCGGAAAAATTACTATTTCTGCTCATTCTCGAAGTAAATAATTTTATTCTGCATATTCGAAAGTTATTTTTTCATATTCAGCACCACAATTGAATTTGAATCGATGATAACCTGTTTTAGACAAGTCATTGAATAATATATAAAATCGATTAACCTATTTCTAGAGCTCTGTTTATGGTATATAAAATGTATCACCATAATCGATAGAATACATATTTATGCAAACCTCGCTACCATAAGAAGTGTATGACCGAAAAGAATCCATAACAAGAAATATCTTAAAAACTTAAAGACTATTTTAGAAATTCCAACTATTATTAAAATTTTTAATTCGAGGGCTACATTGTATATATTTTGACATACAAGAAATAATTATATATTCATTCTCTTTTATTATGACCCTGTACTTGTGTTTGGTATGTGCGTTTTGAAAGCCTTAAGTCTATCATTTTGCACATACTACTATGTCCAAAATGTTAGATGGTTCAGCATTTATTTTGAGAAATCTGTTTTTTTGTTGCAAATGAATGTCATCGCCTTCAAAGTAATCCACTCCAGATGCAATGCACTTATACCAACGAATTTTCCAATCTTCAAAACAGTTGTTAAAGTCGATTTCCAAGATGCCCTTCAACTCTCTCTTCGATGCGACGTGTATCTCTTCTCTTCACTCAAAAACTCAAAAATGTGTCTCCGTAGCAGTATTTTGAGTTTGCTGCATAACCAGAAGTCAGACGGTGCCAAATCAGGTGGATACGGCGGTTGTGGAACAATATAGGTCGAGTTTTTGACGAAATGGTCACACAGAATCAATGCAGTATGAGACGATGCAGCATCATACTGGAAATGATCTCTTATTGTCGATGATTAAAGAGCACTAAAGCTTTGATTTTTTGAGAATAGTCGGTTGAGGTTGATGGTCGACCGGACGCTCTTCGTCTTTTACACGTTCTCGTCCTTTTTGGAACTCTTTATACCACTTGTAAACATATTTTACGACATAGCCTCATCACCTTTCTACACCATCCTTGATGAATCAGCAACAAAAAATTCAAAATGCAATGCAATTTTTTTTGCTCAACAAATGCAGACATAATGAAAATCGAAAAATTCATTTCTAGGAAATTACAAAACAAGACGTATCTCAAACACTTACAAGAAACACACAGATATCAAAGACAGTCCTACCAACCTAAAAATAAAAGCACTGTTCCAAATTCATTTGCGCGCGCAGTTTAAATTCAAATGTCACGATTTTTTTTGGACACAGTAGTATGTCCTAGCTTTCCCAATTGTCTATTTTGTATTTTCGTCACTATCAGTTTTATTTTGAATTTGTTCTGCAGTATTTCGTTCCTAATTTTATCTCTTCTTGTTTTTCCATTTATTTTCTGAGGAATTTCATTAATTTTGCTCTTTTCTTCCTTTATCAGGGTCCAAGTTTCTCTATCATGGGAATTAATGTGGAAATGGTCACTTTCCTCATCACATCTAATTTGATATCTGTTATTATTTCTCTTTTTCAAAAATGTCATTCTTGAGCTGTTATCTTTTCTTCCTACAGCAGTTACTTTATTGTTTATTTACTTTTCCATTCTTTTGTTGCTTAGTATTATTGTTCCAAATTATTTATTAGACTAGTTTTCATGTTAATTTTTTTAAGTTCAACCAATATTTAAGTTCTGTTGTAAGTTTTTGCCCATTGTCTAGTACCATGGTTCCCATTTTTGTTCTGATTTTTCATTTGCATTATCTGAAACCACTGCAAATGAGAGAGGTCCAAGGACGCTACCTTGTGTTAGACATCTTCCTGTCTCACCCTATCGAATGATTTTTTCTAGGTCAATATAGATCATGTGAATTTCTTTCTTTTTATTAATGCACTTCTTTACGGTTTGTTTATCTATGAATATGGTATCCTGTATAATTCTACCTTCTGCTTTCTTCCTTCAACCTTTAAATCCGTACTGCATTTCTTCTAGTTGACTCTCTACTGGTTCCTTCATTACTGTCTCATTTATTCTAGCGAGCATTTTTGCTGACAAGCTGATCAATTTTATTCTACCCTAATTCTAGCATTCTTTTATGTCCGTTTTTTTGAATAAAGGTGAGATGATTCCAATGCTCCATCCTCATCTCTCTTAGAATGTTGTTTATTGATGTATTCAACTCTTTAGTTCCATCTTCACCAAAAGTTCTTAACATTTCTGGTGGGATTTCGTCATATTCCAGGACCTTTTCCTAACTTTGCTTTACAATGGCTTCATTTATATTTTATTCTGAAATTATTTTTGATGTTTCTCTTGTTTGGCTTTTCGAGTATAAATTTTACTCTTTGTTATCTGTTTCAATTATTTTCAGAAAATGTTCCTCCACCTGTCCATTATTTTGTCTTCTTCTGTTATTACTATTCCATCCTTTGCGCTCATATTTCTTATTTCTTATATTAAAATCCTTTTTATTTCTTGATTCTTTTAGCATTCTATAGAAGAGTTCTTAGTTATCTCTAAAATTTTCTTGCATGTATTATCCAAATTTCATCAAAGTATTGTTCAGCTTTTATTTTACCTATTTTCGACTAGTTTTTTCTTTTTTTTTTCATTTGCATGTGTCTTGTTTTAAGGTAGTTTCTTCACATTATCTTCTTCTCTTCAATGCTCTTTTGTATATCTATTGACCTTCAGCTTGTACTTTTTGTGTGGTTATCCCCTGTTTTTCTTTTTCGTTAAGTTTTTTCGCGGTTGCTTCGAAATTGTGTGTCTTATCAGATTTAATTGGCATCGAATTCATCAGGATAGATCATAAACTGAGTCTACAATAAACTGAATGCGAATCACAGTTTTATCCCACAAAAAATCATTGTCCTCAAACGAGGACAGCAGCAAAATACGAGCAAAAACATTATAAAAAAATGGAAATTATTTCTAATTATTAGATAAAGTATTGTACTACATACTAGAGAAAATGTTTACAACGTCAGAACTGAAAAAATATACATAAACAATAATCACAATCAACCCCAACTTACACAATAAAATCTATCAGTTGGGAATCTCAGATTTTCCTGTTTTTTGAAAAATTTAATGAAACCATCTATTGTATGAATTCACAAGTTACTTAAGTATGTACCTTAGAAGTCCTTTATATTGGTATAAAACTAGATGTCTCTAGTAATATTATTTATAGAGTGTCCTCATTTGAGTACAGTGGGACCAAATGTGCTGATTCTGCCTTTGATTTTCTTTTCTTTTATCTTCACTTTCTTTCACGTTAATCATCCATATCATTATCACTGGGTAGTGATAGTTTCTCATTCTGCTTTTTTGGATACTTTGACGTGGTTTTCACATTTCCAATGATTTCTGTGGTATAGAAAACAGTCTATTATGGACATGCCCTATCTTTACAACAAATACACGAGACGTATAATGCAAATTGGTTTATTTTAGTCCAAGTAATCTCCACTTACCTCAATGCAATTTTGTTACCGAAGCTTTCACAACTGAAAACTTGAAACCGGACATCTTTGGGAATGCTCTCGAAAGATTGATGAATTATCTCAGCGATCAAGAAGTTCCTGAAGTATATTTTAATAGATTCATGACTGGCCGAAGTAAGGAAAAACCACTCGAAGCAATACTGATGCGGGTTACGAACGTTTCATCTTTCTCGTTGCATATTAAAGTATTTTTTTCAAAAATAGTTCATAGTAACTTAAGAAATATTAAAATTCGTAAACAGTAATGATCCTTTATTATTGAAAGTTCATTTATATATTATTGATCAGTTGACGTGTGTTTCATTTTACATTCGGAAATTCCCTGAAAGTTGTGAGTTCCCCCAAATTTTGCTTCCCTTATACATATTTCTCTTTTTCCAGTTACTGGAGAGATCTATGACCCATTTCGAAAACGCTTATAAAATTCCAGTGGTTGACGTCGAAGGGTATATGTGCAAGACAAATCTTCCTTCAAATACTGCTTTTAGAGGTTTTGGAGGTCCTCAGGGTATGTACGCTGGCGAAAGCATCATCCATCATATTGCGAGCTATCTTCGAAAAGATGTGGTTGAGTTGAGCGAGCTCAATCTTTATCAGGAAGGGGATATGACGCATTACAACCAGAAATTAATCAATTGTACATTGAAGAGATGCTGGCAAGAGTGTTTAGATAAATCAGATTTTTATTACAAGAGAAAGGAAGTCGAATCTTTCAATAAGTAAGTGGAATCAGAAGTAAATTCTATCAAAAAAGTACTGGGAATTGATTATTCAAAAAATCTGGTTGGAATGATTGTCAAAATTTTTTTTGCGATTTTTACAACGGATAAAATTATCGAAGACGAAATTTCTCTCAAATTTAGTATTGCAAATAGAATTTCAATTATGGTCAAATCAAAACTCGTGTATATGAGTGGTACAGTGCATTCAACAGCCAAAATGTAAAGGAAATGGTATTTGAGAAACGACATTTAAATTAGAGAGAGATAAGCAAAGCACCTTCTCTGTCTCACGAATAAAGTCGTATCATTTTAAACGACTGTTTGGGCAGGAAACGCGTTGCCACTCGAATAATTGCAAAAGGTCTGAATTTTCTTCAAAAATTGACCCAACATTCATAAAACGCATTGTAAGTGGTGATGAGACATGATTTCATGAGTTTCATATGCAAAACAGTCAACAAGTTTCGGAATGGATTCTCTTCCAACTGAACCGAAAGCAAAGAAACTACGTCAAAGTCGATCGAAAGTTGAGGTGATAATGATTGTCATCTTTGATTATCGCGGTGTTGTACACTCTGAATTGTTACCAGAAGGTTTGACGATGGATAAAAAATATTACCTGAGCCTTATGCGATGTTTGAGAGAGCAAATTCGTCCAAACGGCCAGATTTGTAGAAAGAAATGGATTTTGAACTACGATAATGCACCACCTCACAAGGCTAATCTTGCGAATGAATTTCAGACCAAAAACTCAACAAATACCATCGAGCAACCACCGTATTCACCTGATATGGCTTCGGTCGACTTTTTCTTTTTCCAAATTCAAATTATAACTTCGAGGTACCCGTTCTGAATCGATAGAAGACATAAAACGGAATTCGCGGTGAGAACTGAAGTCGATTCCGGAAGGAGCCTGTTTTATTGACCAATTCCCGGTCCTTTTTGATAGAATGTATTTTGAGAGAATTTATGGAAAACATCGTGAATCTTTTATAGGAGAAATCGATATAAGAAACGAGGATTGAGTGTAATCCCAACAAAATTCGGCATTGCATTCACAACTCCTTTTCTAAACCAAAGCGGCGCTTTAGTCTTAGTATACACTGATGGATCAGTGCTAATATCCCATGGTGGTGTGGAAATGGGCCAAGGACTATATACCAAAACACTTCAAGTAGCAAGCAGCGCTTTGGGAATACCAGTATCCGAAATACACATCAGTGAAACGAGTACAGACAAAGTTCCAAATACTTCACCAACTGCTGCAAGTGTTGGTTCGGACCTCAATGGAATGGCTGTATTAGTAAGTAATGGATGATAACCAATATACCTTAGTTTTTTTTATAACGTCTGAGTGTATGATTTGAAAGTTTTTTATCATGTTCGCTAAACGATTGATTAATTTCAGAATGCTTGTAAAACTATCATGGAAAGATTAGAGCCCTACAAAAAGGCTAACCCGACTGGCGGATGGAAAGACTGGGTTTTGAAAGCTTATTTGAATAGGACTAGCCTTGCTGCTACAGGTTTCTGTAAGACTCTAGATATAGGACACAACTGGGAAACTGGCGAAGGAAATATGTTCAACTATTTTGTCTTTGGAGTAGCCTGTTCTGAAGTAGAAATTGATACTTTAACTGGTGACCACCAAGTACTTAAAACTGATATAGTCATGGACTTGGGTAAGGTTTCAATGATACTTATTTTCGAAAAACATTCTCACTTAATTAGATATTGTTATTTGTTTTATATTCCTTATAGGAGAGAGTATCAATCCCGCCATTGATATCGGTCAAATTGAAGGAGCTTTCATGCAAGGATATGGTCTCTTCGTTTTAGAAGAAATGGTTTATTCTCCTACGGGAACTACATTTACAAGAGGTCCAGGAACGTATAAGATTCCTGGATTTGGTGATATTCCTAGAGAATTCAATGTTGCTCTGTTGAAAGGTGCATCGAATCCAAGAGCTGTCTATTCATCTAAGGTAAAAATTATTATTATTATCAAACAATGGAATGGGTTGAAATAAGTATCCATCTATGAATCTATACTACGTTTTACCTATAAATATATATGATTAAAAAGTGTGTATATACTGGAACAGAATAATATCAGTGTGAACTGAAGTTTATAAAAAACGAGTGAATCCTTTAAAGTTGACAAGTGTTTGTTTTGATTTGAGATCACCGAGATCTCCGCACAGAATTCGATATAGGTATAAATTAGATCACCTCATGCAAAATTCTCGACTAGGTGTCCACACCTACGATACGAAGTCGTTCCTCGTGTATTAACCGAACAGGACCATACTCGAGCCTAGTCGCCCGGCGTTGGATTGACTCCAACAGGTTTGGGCCTTTAGCAAGACAAGCGTGCCCTACTCAACCACCAAACTCCAGCAAAGCTCAGACATAAGTTCTGTACAGATCCGAGAACACTTTAGCTGAATCCTCGTGAAGAACCTTCTTCAGAATACACAATTTCGCGTTTGCTGTCCTACACACGATATGTGGGAGACTAGCTCAAGTCATTGCTAACCACAATATCCAGATCACTATGCTTATCCACTTTCGTTAAGCTGATGTTATCAACAGTATAATCAAATTTATAATTCGACTTACCAACATCGAGAACCATACACTTCTCCGAAATCAAAGGCTACATCCAGTCTTCACACCATTTGGAAACGGTCTAGATCTTTTTGAAGTTGGACACAAGATAACGAGGAGTCGCAGTAAAACTTCGTGTCGTCAGCATAAGAGGTGAAACTTGAGCAAATGTTTTTCAGAAGAATAGAGTTATATACAAGAAAGAGAATGGGACCGAATATTCACCCCTGTGGAACCCCACCCAACACCGGTCTCTCCCGCGAAACCGCACTACAACGTCGAACTAATCAATCAATCACTTCAACAAATTTCCACGGACACTCAAATGTTCTAGTTTCATAATGAGTCTGTTCTTAGGTTAGACCATATCAAAAGCTCTAGAAAAGACAAAGTAAACAATATCAAGAGACGCATCACGATCAAGTATCCTCGTCCGATCGTCTAGAGATTGAACAAGATTCGTCACCAGTGAACGTTTTCCCATGAAACCGTGGTGACGAGGCGAGAGTATCAAATTCACTATCAGAAATCTGATAGTTTTATCTGCTCTTTGGTTTCACCGTTTCGCGAGGCGTTGGTTCATTGGGGGGCGTAGTGATATTTACATTATTGCGTTCGCTCTAACGAATTGAGATTAGTGGGTAACGGCATAGCCTTGTGTTACGAATGGGTGGACAATGCTGACGAGGTCAAACGAGACCGAAACTGCAGTCCATGGTTCCTATTCGTGACATCTGACCGTGTTGTACCACTTCCCGGTGGCCCCGGTTAACGGTTGGTTTGAAGAGTAGATCGGAAAACTAGCTCCTTCAAGGGAGGATATTTAACATTCTACGGAAGGTTGAATATTGTCCCTTGAAAAATAATTTTCTTCGATGTGTCTACTACACATAGACGGGTTCTTCTAACGTTGCATCAGGCAGAAGGTAAATACATGCCACGATTAAAGTGAGAAATGGCGATATCAAAAGAGGAAACAGTATTAATATTACTACATACAAATGGAAGAACCGTAACTGTGAAAAAAAATTGAAATTGAATGATGAATATAAATGGCAACACCTCCACCTCGCTTGTGAGTACGATCCTATCGAAAAATCTGATAAGCAAAAAGATTCATGAGAGAATTTGGTTTTGTAGGAGTCAGCCAAGTTTTATTTAAATGACCACTAATATATATATATATATATATATATAGATATATATATATATATATATATATATATATATATATATATATATATATATATATATATATATATATATATATATATATATATATATATATATATATATATATATATATATATATATATATATATATATATATATATATATATATATACAATGTGTTCATGGCCACATAATTCTGTTTTTTGATGTAAGTAACTATAATTTTCGCTTCCTAAAGAGTTATATCATCATGGTGAATACAAATTTCAAGCGTTCGAAAAGGAGAAGATGAAATTAAATTATTTTCACTAATATATATATTTATATTTTGGAAAAGAGAGGATTCACAAAAATTTGAATAATTGTATTTACAATAAATGCTTATATCTATAATTTTGGTGTGTGTCAGAAAAAACACAAGTGTGAGCTCAGGAAATGTAACAGGGGAAACATACTATCTTGTATGATTCAATAAACGAGTGAAAAAATCTGAGCAAAAAACTCGTTTCCCTGTCGCTATTGCACTAGCAATAGCTTGTCGTTTATGTTGTGTTGGTGTCGTGTGTACATAAAAAGTACCAAAGATTTTTCTGCTTAGCCGCTTCATTCTCTCTTGCATTCCATGATTTCCAAACGAAGACAAGGGTGAAAGGAAGGGGTTCGGGACAGGAATCTGTAACAATGGAAAAGAAAAACAGTAGAAAAATATTTCAACAATCATACTTCTTATATGTCTAAACAAATCTAAGAAAAGATTTTACATGGCAAGCAAGGTCATGAAAAGGACTAAGGAGATAATAAAAAATACATACCCTGCGATATTTCCTCAATAATATTTCTTCGTGGAACTTGTTTAATTTAAATAAATATTTGCGGAAAAATTTTGACAGTCGTTATAATGATCCTCTTTGAGATTCAAAAAAGGCAACAAAGCTGCCATAAGCAATTATCGCCCGATAAGTCTCCTTTCATATCTCTACAAACTGCTAACGAAGATAATAACTATCCGACTCAAAAATAAACTCGACTTACATCTGGCATTTGTAGACTTCAGAAAAGTCTTCGATCTTATCGACCATTGGGCAGTACCTAATAGATTGAACGAAGCAAGGATAGACTCCAGATACACCACCCTCTTGGGAAATATCTACAAAATCGTCACATTGAGAATGGGGGTCGACGAAGAGACGCAGACGAAAGACATTTCAGTTCAGAGGGGTGTAAGACAAGGTGATACAATATATCCCAAACTCTACTCTTTCTCTAGAAAACATCTTTAAAAAACTCGAATGGGACCTGAATCATCTCCGGTTCGCCGATGATGTGGTCTTGATCAGTTCAAACGAGGAAGATTTAAGAACTATGTTAACTCAACTGAAGGAGGCATCCAAGGAGGTAGGCCTTCATATGAAAACGCTGAAGCAACACCGAAAATCCGGTGAGAATAGATAATCAGCTGATAGAAAAAGTTGAAGATTGCATTTATTTCGGTCATGTTATAAAACTAGGAAAACAAAACCAGGTGGCTGAAGTGAAAAGAAGAACCCGACTTGGATGGGCAGCGTTTAGAAAAATGAGTAACATTTTGAGGAAGAGAGATGTTCCCATCACCTTACTCAGGAAGGTGTTCGACTCTTGCGTTCTTCCCGTCATGGCCTATGGCCTAGAGACTGTGATACTAACTGAGAAGAGCGCAGAAATGCTGAGAGTTACCCAAAGACATATGGAAAGGAGCATGCTGAGATTGACTTTGAGAGACATAATCCAGAACGTAATGAGAAGAACCTGTGTTACAGATATAATGGAAAGAACTAGTAAATTGAAATGGAGTTGTGCAGGGCACGTCGCCAGGAAAACAGAAGATGAATGGTCAAATAGACTAGTGCACTGGATACCTAGAACAAGCAAGAGGTGCATTGGCAGACCACATAAACGATGAATAGATGACTTCAGACAATACGCAGGCTCTAAATGGTATCACCGCGCACAGAACAGGGAAGAATGGAAATGGTTAGGAGATGCTTACATTCAGCAGTGGATTACTGAGAGCTGATATAACGATGATGATGATGATTTTCAACTTTAGTTCTCTATTTGTTGTCAGCTGAAGATGGTCCAATCCTGAATCTCAATAAACTCTTGTGATAATTAAATTTCTTATTACCATCATAATTAACTGTCACGTAGTAACGGTGGAATCAATTAACCATTTTTATGATTATCTTCTAGGCTGTAGGAGAACCTCCACTATTTTTGGCAAGTTCAGTATTTTTTGCTATCAAAGATGCAATCAAAGCTGCTAGAATCATGAACGGCTTCTCTGGCCATTTCACATTAAATGCACCTGCAACTGCTGCAAAAATCAGAATGGCTTGTGAAGATAATATTACTTCTAAGGTACAGTTAAAATTGAATAAAATTATGTTCATGAAAATTTCATATTATTTATATTGCTTTCAGATACCACGCCCTGAGCCAGGTACATTCAAACCATGGAATGTAGAAGTTTGAAAACTAACCGAGATGATAAGACTTCATTCTATTATTTTTTATATTAAAAAATTATCTTCAATATTCTTCGATAGAGGAAATAAGGAGTACAATATGCATGTATAATTTTTATTTATTGTGTATTTTTTGAAAATTGTATATATTAATACATCATATTAGTTAACCTGATTTTGAATTCCGCAATTTTGTTCAAAGAGTTCCAAGTTTACTTCTTGGGAATCCAAACTCATCAAGTAAAGAATGGCATCTGGAAAATAAGGAAACAATAATTTACTTGCTCAGTAAAGCAACTATCCTGGTTAGAGTGGGAAATATATCTGATCCTATCAGAAGAAGGATCTGCCTTTCGTATTATAATGGTGCACCCATTTTTCAATTCAATTCGATTAACCATTACTGAAATTACGCGAATCGTCTTCTTCAAACTTTCAGGAAGTGGGTCAAGATCAACGTGTTATAGCCTGATGTTTATCATCGTTTTCCATAAGAAAATCTTGTCGAAATCGGTTTCCAATTGATACTTCGACTCTTATCATTATTTCTTGAAACTAAATGGCATTTTCCCTTGGGGAAATAGTCCACAAAGAAACTACTCCGGTCTGAACAATTAGTAAAGAAAATTACCATCTCCTTGAAGATTAGCGGAACTCAACTGAGGTTCTCTTATTGGTCATAAATGTTCTCATGTAATCGTTATCTCAGATTTTCTCTGTCTACAGGGGTGTATCAATATGACATTTACTTCTTCTGAGAGGTGTTACTTATATCACCATCAAATACTGAAAGGTACTATTTAGAAGTGTAACGTATTTTCTGTTATGATAGATTTATATCTTCATCAAATAAGAATCATTCGGTTCAAAACTACTACTGGATAAACACTATTTTTGGCAAGTTCAGTATTTTTTGCTATCAAAGATGCAATTAAAGCTGCTAGAATCATGATAGGCTTCTCTGGCCATTATACATTAAATGCACCTGCAACTGCTGCAAAAATCAGCATGGCTTGTGAAGATAATATTACTTCTAAGGTACAGTTAAAATTAAATAAAATTATGTTCATGGAAATTTCATATTATTTATATTGCTTTCAGATACCACGTCCTGAGCCAGGTACATTCAAACCATGGAATGTAGAAGTTTAAAACTAACCGAGATGATAAGACTTCATTCTTTTATTATTTTTATATTAAAAATTATCTTCAATATTCTTCGATAGAGGAAATAAGAAGTACAATATGCATGTATAATTTTTATTCATTGTGTATTTTTTGAAAATTGTATATATTAATACATTATATTAGTTAACCTGATTTTGAATTCCGCAATTTTGTTCAAAGAGTTCCAAGTTTACTTCTTGGGAATCCAAACTCATCAAGTAAAGAATGGCATCTGGAAAATAAGGAAACAATAATTTACTTGCTCAGTAAAGCAACTATCCTGGTTAGAGTGGGAAATATATCTGATCCTATCAGAAGAAGGATCTGCCTTTCGTATTATAATGGTGCACCCATTTTTCAATTCGATTTGATTAACCATTACTGAAATTACGCGAATCGTCTTCTTGAAACTTTCAGGAAGTGGGTCAAGATCAACGTGTTATAGCCTGATGTTTATCATCGTTTTCCATAAGAAAATCTTGTCGAAATCGGTTTTCAATTGATACTTCGACTCTTATAATTATTTCTTGAAACTAAATGCCATTTTCCCTCGCGGAAATAGTCCACAAAAAATTACTCCTGTCTGAACAATTAGTAAAGAAAATTACCATCTCCTTGAAGATTGGCGGAACTCAACTGAGGTCCTCTTATTGAATAAATGTTTTCACGTAATCGTTATCTCAGATTTTCTCTGTCTACAGGGGGGAATCAATATGACATTTATTTCTTCAGAGAGGTGTTACTTATATCACCATCACATACTGAATGGTACTATTTAGAAGTGTAAACTGTTTTCTATTATGATAGATTTATATCTTTAGTATATAAGGGTCATTCGGTTCAAAACTACTACTGGATAAACACGGTGGGGCTTAATGGAAGGGCGTTTTTAAATGAGAATAACTCAGCTGTTTTTCAAAGTAGAACGTTTTTGCTTACGTAAAATGAAAGCTTAAATGTTACCATTTGGTGTAGAAAAAGGAGAAAGAATCATGTTCTGAAAGTGACCTCAGACAGACGACATCCGTGTTTCGCAATGCACTGCTATAATCGATTCTCAAAGTTCTGAATCACCCGCTCTAACAAATCGGTGTCGATTGCCTTAACTTCTTTTGTGATGGCTTCTTTCAACTCTTGCAGATTTCGAGATTTATCGACGTACACTTTAGCCTTTAGATTTCCTCACAAAAATAATCACAGCAGTGAGATTCTGTATGTGCCTATGTCTGTATGTGCCGTGGCACCATCCTGTTGAAACCAAATATTTCTTCTGTTCATTCTTCGTCGTTACACTTCTAGGATAAAATAGTTCCCCAGTTACGGTTGCCCTTCTCTCATCCTCGAAAAGATACGGTCCAATCTCGAAAAGACGGCCCATAGCGCACCAAACGGTGACTTTTTCACTGTGAAGTGGGGATTGATGCAGTTCGCGGGGTTTTCTTTTGCCCAATATCGGCAGTTCTGTTTATTAACCGAACCGCTCAAATGAAAATGGGCCTCATCACTCGTCATTATCACTGGTTCATTGTCATCAGCGATAATCATTAGCATTCTCTAGGCAAACTGGTGGCGTTGTGCAAAATCTCCTTCATTCAGGTGCTGGACAACCATGAGCTTAAAGGGGTGAAATCGAAGGTTTTGGTGTAAGATTCTGCGAACAGTTCGACTACTTATTTGGAGTGCTGCTGCTCGTTTTCGGACGGACGCCCTGGCCGCTTGTCTCACTCTTTCCACTTAAGCTGGCGTCCTCACACTTCGGGGACGACCTTGAGGTTTAGGATGAAGCAGTCGTTCTGAAATTCTGTACCCATCGGATGATTGTGGCACTTTTCGGAGCTGAAGCGTTACGACCAATGTTGAAGCGCAGATAACTATTGTGAATTAAATGGTAACTCCTGAGTCGAATGACCTCAGCCGCTCTCCTGTACTCACTCACCGTTACGTGTAAGACCCGTTCCAAAAACGCCCTTCCATTATGCCCCACCCTGTATTTATCCGAACAATATCAATAAATATTGCGAATTATCTCTTGAAGAGACTAAACAAGCTATTCATTCATCTAACTGAACACAAATGCGGAAGATCTTTGATCTGATAGGAAAGAAGAAAAGAGTTCTGTCAACCACGGTTCAAGAGCTTGTGTGAAAATCTATGATAACTGGATTGATGGTAAACCCTCAGAAGAGTTAGAATACTCGAAGAGATAGACAAGAGGCACCCAAAAAAATTGAAGATAGTACTAATATTTACAAAACTTAAGATATCTGTGAACACGCCAGTAAAAACTGCAATACCTTCTGTCAAAAAACTACCAGAAATTAGTCAATAAAGCACAAAATATTTATTAATCACCCAAATTCATTGTATCGCCTTCAAAGTAGACCCCTTTCCGAAATCGAAACATTTTTCAGACGCTTTTTCCGGAATGGACTTCAGTTCTCTCCGCGAATTCTCTTTTATGTCTTCTATAGATTCGAAGCGAGTCCTCGAAGCGAAAATTTGGGTTTTGGAAAATAAACTAATCGGCATATCAGCAGAATACGGTGGTTGTTCGATGTTATTTGGTCAAAAATGCATTCACAATGAAAGCCTTATGAGATGGTACATCAATGTGGAGGAAAATCCATGAGTTTTCTTTCCATAAATCTAGCCTTTTCGACGAATTTGCTCTCTCAAACATCGCATAACTGTCAGGTAATATTCTTTATTAAACGTCTGACCTTCTGGGAAGAATTCCGAGTGCACAACATCGCGATAATAAAAGAAAACAGTCAACCTTACCTTGATTTTTCATCGACTTTTACGTGATTTTTCCGGTTTCGGTTCAGTTGGAAGACGCCTTTCTGAAGCTTGTTGACTGGTGTGCGAGTCAAACTCATTAACCTATGTCTCATTACCAGTTACAATGTATTTTATGAATGTGGAGTCGGAATTGACTTGTTCTAGCATGTCTTCTCGCGATTCAATTCTTGAAGTAAATTCAGGTCTTTCGAAACTTCTCGAGGGGCAACGCGTTTCATGCCTAAACATTCGTTTCAAAGAGTACGAATTGATTCGTGAGACCCATGAGCCAACGTTTTCTTCCAATCTTCCATTTCAGGGATTGGCCTTCAGCTCCTTCTGCGAATTTTCTCTTATGACGTCTATCAAACCTGGTTCTCCGGAGCGGCAAATTCAATCTGGAGGGAAAAAAGTCACATTGGGCTATATCAGGCGAATAAGGCGGCTGCTTGATGGTATTTATCTAGTGTTTGGTCTTAAAGTCGTTAATAACCGTGGCTCGATGAGATAGTGCGATATTGTCATGCAAAATCCACGAATTGTTTTGCCGCAAATTCGACCTTCATGGCGAATTTTTTCACGCAAACGTCTCAAAACGGTTAAATAGAAGTCCTTGTTGACCGTTTGACCTTGCGGAACGAATTCATGATGAACAACACCACGAACTTGATTTTCGGAAGACTTTGGTTAGTTAGTGTGTCGTATTCATAGACACATGTCTCGAGTTACGTTCCTGGAAACGATGCTTCCCACAGGAAATGCTGGATCAGCGGATCCTATAGTAACGTTCCTGAAAACGATGCTTCCCACAGGAAATGCTGGATCAGCGGATCCTATTTCACGTACACAGCTTCACCGTGTTCACTAATGTTATAAATCATGTTTGTATATCTCATATTATTCAGTCTGACAATAGCTCCCATTTAATTCAGTTTGTAATAAAATAAATGTTTTTAAAAGACTTTTCCTTAAGTGAAAAACATAAGTGGCGCAGTCGGTAGGATCTCGACGGCATCTCAACCAGATATCCGTGAGTTTCAACTCTTCATCGAGAAGGACCAAAGACGAAAAAAAATTGCAGCCAATTCATCAACCGGAGAATGAAGATAACGAAAATCTTGTAAGTTACTCATTGTTCCTTTATGTCAGACTCCTCGAATTCTCCTGATCCATATAGAGATACTTGTCCAGAAATCGAGTCAATTTTAATTCAATCAATTTCAAAATTATCTTTAATTTCAACAGAGCCGAATCAATCTAACACAGATAATTCGAATTCTGAGAATATTTCTTTATTTAATCAAAATAAAACAGTTAATTTCAATAGTGAATATATATCACAATGCCTAATCAAATACCAGTTTTTGATATGAAATTGCTACAAATCGTACCCGAATTTGATGGCAATCCGTGTAGGTTATTTCGTTACATTTCTACAGTAAACGAATTACTACAAGAATATTATTATGCGGCTGAACCAAATTGTTCACAAAATAAATTTCTTAAATTTGGTATTTTATCAAAATTAACAGGACCGGCTGAAGAAGTTGTTTCTTTGAGCGGCAGTAACGAGTGGCCGACAATAAAAATATTTTAATAACACATTTTGGTGACCAGCGAAATGAAAGTAGTTTAATTTCAGATCTTGGTTCGTTGCGTCAAGGCAACAACGAAAATTCATTATCATTTTATTCTCGAGTTATTTCAACCCTCAATCTACTCCATAATCATTTGAATATTCATGAAGATAATGAGGCAGTAAAAGCTTCAAAAAAATCGCTATATGATTCACATGCTCTTCATACTTTATTAGTTGGATTGAAAGAACCCCAAAGTTCCATGATCAGAGCAATAAAACCAAAAGATTTAGCGGAAGCGCAAACGTACATCATTGAAGATAATAACATACGTTATTTGCAAAAATCTTCTAATTCAGTGAAAATCTTGCCCTCACAAAATTTTCCAAATACTTCTTTTCACAAAAATTCTTATCAGACAAATATTTCTAATTTACCAGCTCCAAGATTTTCACAAAATCATTTTCCAAGTACCCCAATTCAATTACAACAACGTTCAAACCAACCACGTCCAAGGTTTCCTACGAACAGCCAAGTTTTCGGGAAGGTTCAAAACGTTTGGAAAAATCCGTCTAACGGACAGTCTCCTTCGAAACCAACCCCTATGAGCATTGTTCATACTAGGAATAGTTCTAGACCGACCCCCATGAGTGTTGTTACTCAATCATTGAATGTACCGAGAAATTATCAAAACTATAAACCCAATAACTATTACAGAAATAATACCAATCACCCTATAAATTTCATTTCCGAAGAATTGAATAATGTTGATTATGATGAAGATCAATGCATGCCCAATTCTTCATATTATTGTGATGAATTCGACGAACAAAATTTCATTCAAAATAATGTTCAAATTTCTGAAATAGAAAATGCTGAAAATTTCGAAGACCAAAATTTTCAGGAGGTTTCATCGGAAACCAATACAACATAATTGACCTTAACACTATTTACGACAAAAGGGAACTTCCTTATATACAAATAGAAAATCCTCACTAAAACTTCTTTTTAGATACAGGGCCACAAAATCATTCTTGAACCCCGAAATTGCCGAAAGATATTTCAATGACAAAATTTTCAAAGAACCATTCGTAGTTAAGTCTGTTTTCCAACAATCAAAACGAGATTTTTGTGTCGAGATTCCAGCATTTAAGGAATTCAGCACCTGTTCGAATCTCAAATTTCATCTGTTCAAATTTCATCAATATTTCGATGGATTAATAGGCCTAGATACACTCAAACAATTGAAAGCTCAAATAGATATTAAAAATTCAATTTTGTCAACAGCTACGGCACGAGTTCCTATTAAGTATTACGAAAGCACCAGAAAAGTATTATTCTTTGCTGAAATCGATCCTTTTACCTCAACAAAATGAAAATTCCTGTCAATTCAAATGATGGCGATGTACTTATATCACATCGAAAATTAAATAATTGCATTCTTCAAGAAACTCTTACGACCTGTAAAATGGATATGCCTGGGTAGAAATTCAAAACCCCAATGATTCTTCTTGTCAAATTCAACTTTACGACCCTTTATTACCAAATTCTTTTCCGCTCGACCACTATGAACTTTTCAATATGTATATAACCCCCGAAGAATCTGATTTAAAAAACGACATATGTTCTCATATACGTACCGACCATTTGAATGACGAAGAAAAATTTCATATAGAAAAATTGTGTAAGAAATATTCAGATATTTTTCATATTGAAGGACGAAATTTAACTTTCACTAATCAAATCAAACATAATATAAGAACTAGAGATGAAATACCAGTATATACGAAATCCTATAAATATCCTTATATCTACAAGGACGAAGTTCGAAGACAAATTGATTCCATGCTGAAACAGAACATCATTCGCCCAAGTAATTCCCTTGGTCATCTCCGATTTGGGTAGTACCAAAGAAAGCAGATGCCAGCGGTAAGAGGAAATTTCGAATCGTGGTCGATTTTCGTAAAGTTAACGAAAAGACCATCGACGACAGATACCCTCTTCCAAACATTTCTGAGATTCTCGACAAACTAGGAAGATGTCGCTATTTTTCAACCCTCGACTTAGCTAGTGGATTCCACCAGATAGAAATGGCTCCTGAGGATATCCAGAAAACGGCATTTTCTGTCGATAATGGGCATTACGAATATCTGAGAATGCCCTTTGGGTTGAAAAACGCTCCAAGCACCCTGCAGAGAGTGATGGACGACGTGTTAAGAGGTTTACAAAATGATATTTGTCTTGTATATATGGACGATATCATTGTCTATTCGACGTCATTACAAGAGCATATGGTAAATCTCAAAAGAGTATTTCAACGTCTTCGTGAAACAAATTTTAAAATCCAGCTCGATAAAACAGAATTTTTAAGGAAAGAGGTTGCATTTTTAGGGCATATTGTCACTCCCGAAGGTGTCAAACCTAATCCCGATAAGATAAAGGCAATCATGGAATATCCGATTCCTAGAACAGTCAAAGAAATCAGAGGATTTATTGGATTGTTAGGTTATTATCGCAAATTCATAAAAGACTTCGCAAAAATAACTAAACCATTCACGCAATGTCTCAAAGCGAAAGCAAAATCATACACGATGATGCTTTCCTAAGAGCATTTGACTACTGCAGATCTCTTCTTTGTAATGCCCTATATTACAATTTCCCAACTTCGAAATACCATTTATTCTTACTACTGATGCAAGTAACGTATCAGTTGCAGCTGTTTTATCGCAGGGACCCATTGGTAACGACCGGCCAATTGCATATGCTTCACGCACATTGAACGATAGTGAAATAAATTACAGTACTATCGAAAAAGAACTCTTAGGGATAATCTATGGAACTAGCCATTTTCGACCATATCTATATGGGAGAAAATTCAAAATAGTGACCGATCATAAACCTCTTCAGTGGCTTATGTCTCTCAAAGAGGGCTGTAATCCTAGACTTACACGTTGGAGACTCAAACTAGAAGAGTATGATTATGAGATATGCTATAAAAAGGCAAGGCTAATACTAACGCCGATGCTTTATCTAGGATTGAGATTCACCCTACAGAAGCAGATAATTCTTCATCAGACGATGATTTACCAATCTTTCAGTATATGAAACAGGTAAATCGGGATATGGAAACAGCTTCCATGTCAAACAACATAAATGACATCCCAGATCCGGACGAAATCGAAGATCAGAACCCGGAAGCAGAAGAAAAATAACTGACGATGGACAAACCGTGCATACAAATGCTGAGGACCCTATTTTAGGAATAAGCCCAACGGAATCTCCAATTAATATCTTTCAGAATCAGTTGCACATAATTCCTTCACTGATTAACCGAAAAGCAACAAAAAATGTTTATGGGATCGAAACAAAAGAATATTTGGAATATTTACATTCTTAAGAACGATCTTACCCCCATCATTTCATTTTTAGAGACTTTGGTGAACCGAAAAGACCTATGCATTTTATTTCGAAAGTAATGGCAACGATGAAACATATAAACAACTTTCAAATCTCATGAGACAAACATTCAAAAGTCTCGCCTTCAAGCTTTTGAAGTGCAATAAAAGGTTAGAAAATATTATAAATGAAGATCGACAAAAGGAATTGATTTGCTATAGCCATGAGACAAAAACTAATCACCGAGGTATAGTAGAAACTATTGAACAACTCAAACGAAAATATTATTGGCCAAATTTATCAAATGATGTCAGATTTTACATAAATAACTGTGAAATTTGTCAGAGAGTAAAATATGATCGAAGACCACCTAAGATAGAATTCCAAATTACCCCAACTCCAGAACGAACCCAACTAATTTATAACTCTATTCACGAAATTAGCGAGAGAAAGAAGGAAAAATATATAGGTAAAGCAAACAAAGAGCGTGAAAAACCAATTGATTACCATGAACAATCGACAGTTTTTCGAAAAACGTCAAAACTCGCGGTAACAAACTAAAAGCGCCCTTCATCAAAGAAAAAGTTCAAGAAAATGAAGAACTTAAAATAAAAACTGAACGCAGTACTTATCACAAAAACATTTTTAAGAAACCGAGAGCTAAAAGACCTCAAAATTTGTTGCAGGAACCTGATCCTGATGATGATCCACCGGTCCATGTTGGAACCGATCAAAATAGTGGATCTTAAACAAAACCCTGGTATCCTCCCTTTCTTGTTGGCGAAACTAAAGTCAAAATCGGAACTCATAAATTCCTCCATTATGTCGATCTGTACCCCATTGAAAACGAAATAAAAGTTCTAGTCAAAAATACAGAAATTTTAAATCTTCTCTTTCAAATCGATTTAATACATCCGAATACCCTACAGAAACTTTGGAACAACATATACAATATCAAATCAACTACATTTGGAATAAATTCAAATCTGTATATCCTTCGAAGATAGAAAACGGAAGAAACGCGGATTAGTTAATGGTCTGGGCAATATTATTAAAGCCATTTCAGGAAATTTAGACGCCGATGATGCCGAGCGCTACGATAAAGCTATTGAAAAATTACAAGCTAATAAGGAACGGATAATCTCTACTGTCAATCACCAAATTTCATTAACTCACGAAATTCTTGAGAATAATAATAAAACTCTTTCATTAATGCTGCATAACCAAAACATAATTTCTAGAAGAATTCAAGAGATCAAAAATGATAACACCCAGTATTTTTCTATTATAGACACTTTCGCTCAAATGAAATTTAACTTAGACACAATCGGATCTATTCTTGAAGATTTGGTAAATTCAATTACTCTAGCTAAATTAGGCTCTCCTCATCGTAGTCTTATCTCAAAAATCGATTTAGGCCATATTCTTACGATTCTCTTAGAGAACCATTCGAAAAATCAATTGATATTTTCTGACGAAAAAAATATTCACAATTATTATGATCTAATTGAAGTCGAAGCTTACTATTCAAAAACAAGGATCATTTTCGTATTGAATATTCCCCTTGTACACCCCGATCGATTCAACCATTACCATTTATATTCCATTCCATCCAAAAACTTTACAACTATAATTCCTAAAATACCTACCTTACAATGAGTAGCAATCTATTCCAATACGATGACGACCAATGCAGATATCTCAACCCTGGTTACCTTTGCGAAGAGAACAAGCTTGCCAACCACGCCGACCAAGACGATTGCCTATTTTCAATTCTTCAGATCAAAAATTCTTCAACTGTTCCTGACTGTAAAATAGTACCAGTAAAAGTGAAGAAATCCTTTGTAGAAGAAGTTGATGAAAGCCACTATATTGGAATCTTCCCAGAACAAGAAAAAATAAGGATGAACTGCGAAAAAACAGATTTCACAACCCTCAAGGGAACATTCCTCTTCCAAATTCCGTATGGATGCAGTATTCAAACAGTTGACTTCATTTATACCAACACAAAAGGGGATCATCATTCAGAAGCCCTCAAAATTCAAGAAATTTCACTGGATAAGTTACACCACCTTCAGAAGGAAGTCGAGAAACTCCAACCGATTCCAGAAGAAAATGAAGAACCAGCTTATTCGCATCTTTACTTGACCACCCCCGTATACATCATAATTTTTCTGGTAATTGTTTGGAAAATTAGTTCAAGATTGCGTCGAAGAAATGCAGTACCAGAAAAGAATCCAGAAGAAGAATCTTCGAGAGTTCCACAAGATTTCAGTCAATCGCCAGACCAAGTCAAAGAACGAGTTTTGTTCTTCCGTCCAAAACTCTTCCCTAAGGATGGAGGAGTTACGTTCCTGGAAACGATGCTTCCCACAGGAAATGCTGGATCAGCGGATCCTATAGTAACGTTCCTGAAAACGATGCTTCCACAGGAAATGCTGGATCAGCGGATCCTATTTCACGTACACAGCTTCACCGTGTTCACTAATGTTATAAATCATGTTTGTATATCTCATATTATTCAGTCTGACAATAGCTCCCATTTAATTCAGTTTGTAATAAAATAAATGTTTTTAAAAGACTTTTCCTTAAGTGAAAAACATAAGTCTCGTCACCAGTTGTGATCTATCTCATGAAAGTAGGATCAACATTCACACGATCCAGTATGTCTGCAGCTACCTGCATCTGGTACTGTTTCTGAAGAAAATTTAGCTCTATCGGAACGAGCCGAGCGGCGACGCGCCGCATGCCCTATTGGTTCACCAAAACCAAACGAGCGGTTTCACGAGAGATGTTGAGATCACGAGCTATCTCTCTAACACTGGCATGACAATTTTCGAACACCATTTCCTTAATTTTTGGACGTTATCGTCGGTTGATGAGACGATCCGACGATCTCCCGACCGCCTTTAAATACCACTCGTACACTTGGGTTTTTGATAGAACAGATTCTCCAGAAGCCTTTTCCTGCATTCACAATGATTCAGCCCACGGAATTTCGTTCACAACACAAAATTTGAGACAAACTTTTCGTTCAATATTTTTTTCCGTTGTAAAATTCGCAGAGCACTACTGAGATCGACTGGTTTAAACAGCTGTTGTAAACAAACTAGTTGACAGATCGCACTCATGTTTGGTATAGTAACTTATGACAGTCCTATCAACATACAGAAACTCAAAATTCTTAAAAATACTCTACGCGATCAATTTAAATGACAATTTCAGAAACTCTTTTGCGTATACAAAATTTGAGACAAATTCTTTGTTCGATGTTCTTATACATTGTAAAAATCGCAAAACATACTTGTGAGAACTGACTGAATCGGGCACTGTGAACAAAGTAAATGACAAATCGCGTTCAAACTCCGCGTCAGTTGTGCCAACTTAGCAACAACAAAAATTTCGATAATCGTTTTAAGCAGATTCTTCATGTAATCAATTCCTGGTACTTTTTCGACAGAATGTATACATAGATGAACAGATAGAAGTAAATAACGAATGGTATTTTCGTACCGTTCTATCTCAAAGATAATTTTCTCATAAAGAAAGAAACAGAAAACTTCTCAATTGTTCAAAAAAAGTGCTTAGAAAAATATAGATAGATAGATAGATAGATAGGTAGATAGAAAGATAGCTTTATTTCAAAGAGACAAAATTACAACAAATGTAAACCATGTCTAGGGAAATAGACGTCACAAAAATATTCAACAAACGCCACATTAACAAGATGATAACAAAATATAAACTTCAATCACTATGGCACAATTTAGCAAGCATTCAAAATATCACAGTTTTCAATAATCACTAAGAGAATATGGTTCTAACTTCAACATCAATTTGGCTTCTTCCTTTTTAAAAACAAATACTTTTGATCTGTTTCACTACTTTAGGTAACTTATTATAAAGTCTAAGGTAGCTATAAAAGGCGCCTCTCTCAGTCACAGAAAGCCTGTGCTTGGGGTAATAATAATTAAGACTTCTAGTGCAGTAAGAGCTCTGAAGCCAGAATTTCTGTGCAATAGGCACTCCTGAATATAAATAGCTGGGACAGTTAGAAGATTATTGGCTCGAAATTTGCATCGACATGATTCGTTCACTTTCATACACAGAATAATTCTCAGAACTCTCTTCTGCATCAAGAAGACTCGCTCAATATCGCGAGAGCTGCCATAGAACATCACCCCGTACCGAACCCAAGGCTCAAAATTGGCGTGATACACCATTCTTAATGTCTGGTAGTCGATATATCTCGCCAGCACCCTGAGGCTATAGCATACAAAGCCCGCTCTTTAATATATATGTTCTACGTGAGAGTCACACGTTAGGGTGGAGTCAATGTGCGTTCCCATATACTTTATAGATTTTTCAAGTTTGAATGTAGTGCCAGCAACATCTATACTGTTGGGTGAGTCAAGATGAGAATGATTAGTTGTAAATATCATGATGTTCGTTTTATCCTTGTTGCATATCTGCTTGTTCATTAGAAACCAGTTCTCCACACATTTCATAGTGGTGTTGCCAAGTAGACACAAATTTGGAAACAGAGGCGAACGCACCAAGATATGACGAATTCAATTCCATTGAAGTGGAAAAGTCATTTATGTAAACAATGAATAAAATTGGCCCAAGTATACTGCCCTGCGGTACTCCAGTTTTTAGTGTTGCAGTAACATTATCTTTTTGTACAATCACCTTCCGTCTCCTGCCTGCAAGTTATGACTTAAACAACTCAAGAGCAGGTCCCCTTACTCCGTACCTCTCAAGTTTGAACAGCAAGCTACCATGGTTAAGGCAATCATATGCTCTTGATAAATCCAAGAACAGGGCCGCTATCAGGCATTTCTCCTCCAGAGCTTCAAGTGTACACTTGGTGAACTGGAAGACGGTAGTCTGAACGGACCTGCCCTTTTGATAAGCATGTTGATTTAGACTGAGTATGTTTGAAGCAACAAGGTAGTCTACCAATCTGGTACACATTACTTTTTCAAATAACTTAGAGGACGGCAGTCAGCTTATGAGCCTGTGGTTACTGAGCTCGGTAACATCTCCTTTTTTGTGGATGGGCTTAACTAGGGCCAGTTTCAAATTGTCAGGGTATATACCATGTTCCAACGGATCAGTTATAGTCTCTACACAGAGCTTTATCAATTTACATGAACCAGTTTGAGAATAGAATCAGTGGAAAACAAAGACAAAAGAGAATTGCTATAAAAGTAAAATCTTACTGGCAAAGTCATCTCAAGAGATTGCCATATGACTGTCACAGATTATACAGCAAAAAGCAAAAGGAGATCAAGAAAACCATAGACTCAAAAAATGAGGATGAATCTTAGGCTTAGAAAGCGCACTTCTCATTTTGGAGCTATGGGGAGTAATTTAGTTTCATGATAAGAAAATAAAATTGGTCTTTACACTATTTTCAAATAGCGTTCATAAATAATGTCTATTTTACTGCGATAATCAGCAAAAAATCTCAGGAGTGCTATTTCTTACCTTCCAATTGCGATCTCGTCCTAATCAAACTTCTTCCAATATAGATCGCAAGGATATCAACGTGTGTATCGATTCCCATGTGATATTTCGTTACTAAGATCTTCAAAAGTTGAGTTTTTTCATTGTCCAGAATACTCTTCTTCTGAAGTACTTCACGATTCGCTATCCTGTAAACCTTTTCGAACATTCGAGCCACATGCTCCTTGAGCTTCTCTTCCAAAGACCTACTGTCATTATTCTGGAAATGGAGTTTATCTCGGTGTTAATGTAGATAGGAAGAAGAAAAAAATGTACACGTTTTATCGACTAGGTGCAAATCAATACAGATGGCTAGGCTAAACTTTACGAGATATGATCGTGGAATACGTCTTACAATACATTCTCACCAAGACCAGTGCTGTCACCGGACGATGGGGAATCAGAAGGAATATGACAGAGGATGACTGGCATTAACTAGTTATCGGTCTTGAACATGTTTTACACATAAATGGATTTCTGTCAACTATAAAAATGAAATATGGATGAAGTGAGAAGGTTGCAGACAGGCCGAAACCATTCGTGGTACTGGACAACTCAAAAGCTAGTCATCAGACATCCTGCAGCTCAAAGGACAGAAAACTGATGCAGTAATAGATCTAATTCTATTTGGTTAAGACGCAGAGTAATAAAATCAAAATGTGGTACGTGGGCAATTTCAAAAATGAATGTGGTTTCTTGGAACTGGTAACAATTATTGCAGGATCTTCGATAGAAACCCTCGTAGAAATCTCCAGGAAGAACCCAACTACCTGATTACGATCTTTTCTGTCTTTTTTGTTGCTTGCGAATATTGCTATCCCCGTTTCAAATAAAATGTTTACTTTATACGTCTAGAATTTGTAATCAGTAACGTAGACGAATATGTGTTTTAGGGTTCTCTTCGAAAATAAAATTGAATCATTAGAACACTGATGTATATATTTAGATAGTTACGTTTACCAAAAATAATTATTTCATGTATACTCAACTTACGTATAATTTTTTACGTTGAAATATATAATAATTAAATAATGTTGATGTTATTTCAGATAACTGAGTAATTTTATATTATAATAGTCTTTAGCTAAATTTTCCATATGAGTTTCAACATTACCTAACAGAATGTTACACAATATTTATGAATAATTTCATGACTTTATAAAACGTCTAGTTCTAAATTCAATTTTTGACAATTTAAAATTATAAATATCAAAATAATGCTTGCCAAAATGCTTGTATATATTTTAAGCTGTAATATTTTCATAAAATATTTACAGGGCATCTTCTGATGATGTATCTTCATTACCTAAATTCACTAAAAGACGTCGGACAATAAAGTAATGCGACCGATTTTCTTTCTCTGCCTGTGGAAATACTGCGAACCTGTAACTCCGCCACTGTAATAGCAGATCTCTACTCTCTCAATTTAGACCTTGACGACCCTCGTACAATAATTTCTTCGCCAGCTGTTCAGTGTTTTGTAACAACGAGCGAGTAGTGCTTGTCACGAAAATGGAACAGAGAAATTTAGAGCAACGATGCTCAAGATTGTCTCGAGCAGGTTGAAAATGATCCTACTCTTCTCGATCGAGTTTTTACTGGTGATGAAAGTTGGTTCTTTCAATATGACCCCGAAACTAAACGACAAAGCCAACAGGGACTGCACTAAGCTCGTTTTATTTCTGCAGTGTCAAAAACGTAATCACTTCATCACGGAGCTCAAATAGTCTTCCCAACATTTTGCCTTTTGATAGCCATCGTATGAAATAGCAGCTTTTTGCGGTCACTTCCTAAATCTTCACAAAGACTTTCAAACAGTCGAGTATTTAATGCACTGTTCTTTGCGTAGTTGACTACTGTAATACATAGCTCTAAAACAGCATTGAGTTCGTTCGAAAGCGTTTTTGCTGCCAAGGCTTGGCGGTGAATAAAACAATGAATCCCAACCACGTCAGCATTCTTCTGGTTGACCAACTGCACAAAGCCTGAGCGAAAACCGAGCGTTGAAGGAGCACCATCTGTGGATTCACCAATAAGTTTCTGCCAAGAAAGTTTGTGGTTCTCAAAAAAGTCTGATACTGCTTTCATCACATCTACAGCTTTAGTAGTGGTCACCATCTCAGTAGAAAACATCAGTTCATCCTTCATCCTTTCATTTTCAATGTAACGAGCATATACAATCAAATGAGAACATTGTGCTACGTCTGTACTCTCGTCAAGATGGATAACAAAAAACGGGGAGTTTTTTATTGCACCAACCACCTGGTTTTTAATATCCTTGGCCATATCATCAATTCGGCATTTTACGGTGTTGTCTTAAAGTGGTATTTATGATAGCTTCTGCCTACTATCAGTTCCAAGGACAACATCGGCTGCTCTTAAAAGGCAAGGTTTAACAAGCGTTTTACCAATAGTGTGATTTTTCTTCTCCAGTGCTATCTAACTTCATGCTCTTTAAAATTTGAGATTTTGCAGCGAAAAACTCTTCAGGTTTGTCCTTTAGAGAGGCATGTTTCGTTGACAAATGTCTCAGAGGACGATTAGGCCTCATCGCATAATTGCTTAATACTTCATAGCAAATAACGCACTGAGGGTGATCAACATTATCTTTAAGCAAGGAAAAAAAACCCATATTGAGTATAATCGTCAATATAATTGCGTTTCTTTGCCGAGTTCATCTTTTCTGATTCAGCTTCACATTGAAATTACACAACATGAAAACAATTACTCCAATTCACCACAATACAGCAAACTCGCTGACTGATATTTCACGGAAAGCACTGTGCCAGAACGGACTAGTTACAACTCAAGCACTGAACAAACTGCAAGGTTGTTGACATTGGACTGACGATGCAGCGGGGGCGGAGGTGGAAGGGGTGCGGGGACACTCGCACTCCAAGGTCAAACGGAGGTATCGGTACACACGGCCGTTGCCGTCGGGGGGACGGTTTTGAGAACCTTGAACTCTTGTGTGCTTTGTAGTTTTAAAAACTGTAGCCTTCTTTGATAAATTTTACAACTTTATTAAAACTTTACAAAAACAATTATGGAAACTTAGAAAGACTTCACTTCAAAAATTTAAGGAAATTATTTTTGTAATTTTTTTATC
Organism: Cryptolaemus montrouzieri; assembly: GCA_013387265.2. Lineage (NCBI taxonomy): Eukaryota > Metazoa > Arthropoda > Insecta > Coleoptera > Coccinellidae > Cryptolaemus > Cryptolaemus montrouzieri. The sequence goes on from JABFTP020000021.1 coordinate 111,616,172, forward strand.
TATTTCATTTGGGTGTACCACCCCCCCTGGACTTTCTCCACGCCCCCCGAGGGGGCCGCGCCCTCCAGTTTGGGAACCACTGTTTTATATAAGCTGTAGCAAGGCTAAAAGGAATGCAAAGGGAGCACCCAAACGCCCCATGTAACCACCCCAATTTTTGATAATAATGATAACTAACTTTGTTATTTAACGAAATCGTTAATCTTACATTCAAAAATGTGAAATCTCCTTTACCAACCATCTCCAGCAACTTCAAAAAACCTGCCAACTTTATTTTATCATTGATATGACGATTAGACATGGTGGCCTTAACCATTGGTTCCAGATGACCCTTAGCCCTATGTGCCAATTGCTGAATGTACTCTGAATTCGGGATTTGCGATTTCTGTAAATAATATAGAATGTGAACTAAATTTTCTCATCAGAACTATGGAAAAATATACCTCTGATGATTCTCTTTCGAATTCGTCTGAGTATCTGTCGAAAGAGTAGCAACTTTCTTTAGCAATGGAAGTGCTTCCCCCACTTAAGCTTCTAGCAAACTCCAAACTCTTTCCGATCGACGTGGATTGGTATAAGGTTTCAGTACTTTTCTTTTCTTTCCATTTGAAAATTCGACTGAAAATTCCTTTCTTTTTATCTTTTTGACTTTTTCTGGAGATCCTTGTGAAATATAATATCTGTAGAATGATTAGAGCTAGATCTTATATCTTCAGTTAGAGAGGTGAAGAATTCATCATCTCTCAATAATTTTTTGACGAATTCTGATTCTTTATCATAGAAAGCTAATAGATTATCGAAGAATTGTTTCTCAGACTGTTTTGTTAAATCTCCCGAAGGAATTATGTCTGATATCCTGGGCGAAGTATTAAGGGAATCTGCAGACATACTGGATAAGTCAACATTATTTATCATACTTGCAATAGATATTTTTTCTTGTGAATAGAAATCTAGATTGAATTTCGAATTACTATTAGAACTCTTCTTCAATATCTTGTGCCATCTTTTCGTTAAAGATTCCTTCTTTTCCACATGCGAATTATCTTGAACGCAAGTGACTGATTTGAAAGATTCGGAAGAATTTTTTTCATTACCAATTCTTGGCGTTAAAGATTTGTTGTTGTTGTTAACGTCTTCGCAGGCTAATTGAAATTCTGAATCTAAGCAATCAATGCTATCCTCAAGTTTGGAGTCTTTGTTCTTCAGGAGAAAATCCAAAGGTATTTCTTTGAATCCTTCGGAATTTTTGCATTGTCATTTGTGCCACTTTGTTCCTTCACTTTCTTCGCAAATCGTTGACACTCCAAAGCCATGATATTATGGAAATTGTTGAAGAATTCTTCATCAGAAATATTGGTGTTTTTTTTCTCGAATTTATCAGCTTCTACTACGTCTTGAGTTGATATCAAACATGAACTACTTTCTCTCGCACTAGAAGGCCTTAATTTGAATATTTCGATAAAACTTTTCTTCGTGGATATAGAACTACTCGATTTAACACTTTCAGTTTCATCTGCATAATTTCCTGGTGTTGGGCATTCTATTCCGTCGCCACAAGCTGCAAGATTAATTTTCGAGAGAATTTCCGTCGAATATTTTTCGTTATTCTGCGCTATGAACTTCTGGTAATTATAAAATCCGCCCGGCTTCCTGTAGGAATAATTGGAAGAGATATCGCTTGATTCCTCGGGAATCATTCTTACCGAAGGAAGGCTGATAACACTTCTACTTTTGAATTTCATGTCTCCCTTTTGTGAAATGGAGTCGATAGCTTGCTTGAGTTTGAGGTTGACAGATTCAACATAATATTTTATCAACTCTGTGTTTTTAGATGCTTCGTATAGTTCGAAATCGTCGTAAACGTCTGGGAAAAGCAACTGGTTCTTTAATCTGACGAGAGCGTTTTCTTTATACTTTTTATGTTCGAATTCGGATTTTGTGAATTTGAATCGTGGAATGTTACTCTTCTTGCGGGATAGCTTTGTTGATATTCCCTTGAAAATGTTGGAGCAACAAGCTGCTACTCCCTGATTGCTGCTTTCCAATGTTGTTTCACTGCAATTAACTTCGGCTCCTTTAGTCAAATATCCACTGTCTACTGTTGATTGATGTTCAAAAACAATTTTTTTCTCGAATTCCTTGACGGTATCTTTGGATTCACTGGTGGAGCTCGAATAAGTTGGACAATTAATAACAGTACTTTTACTCGAAAGCGAATTATTATCGATAGAATCAAGACCAGAACACGAATGAATGATTGCAACAGATTTTTCGTCGAAATTATTCGCGCATTCACTTTCAACTGACGATAATTTCTGATTTTCAAAAACCACGCATATTTCGTTGTCAACTGCCTTATTGATTATAAGTTGCGTCATATTTTGACAACTTTCCGAATCATCGTGATCATTTGCATGACGTTTTTCAACCGTTTGTTTATTGCTGACTTTAGCAATAAAACTCATTTTTCTCCCGTTGTTTTTGGAGAATTTTCTGGAACATTTCACAGTAATCCTGCTTTTTGGCTTATTCTCGTTTGGTTTTTCAATTTTGATTCCCAAGTTTTCTAAATTGTAATGTACTTTTTCGTTTTTTCTTTTCAGTTTTTTAGGTTTTAGTTTATTTTTAAACGTGTATACTTCTGATGATCCGGAATATCCTGCTATGGATATATTTGTATTTATTTTTGGAGAAAGCTCACTTTGAGAATTATTCTTGCTAATTGTATCGCTATATCTGTCATTTCGTAAATTTTCTTCAGTAAATCCGTATTTACTTTCTTTCAGGAAACAAGATGGGGAACTTGACAAAGACATCGCGCTCCAATTATTTAATTCATGATTTCTAGAATATTTACTTAAATTTGAATCGCTCTTCACCATATAAGGAAAAGTTTTACTGCCAAGATCTGGAACTGTATTATTGTAAACATTAAAATATCTAACTTCGTAAATAAGCGGCAAATTCTTATTTGGTTCATTACTTTCACTCAGAGACCTTTTTTTAATATTTTTTCTTATTCTAGTATCGTAGCGTTTTCTTCTTTCGTAGGCACTCTGTCCAGGAGGCAGCTTATAAGACTTTGTTAGGAACATAGTAGTGTTATTATCGCCAACGCTCGAAGACTTTCCTTGAACACTTGGAGATTTAGGACGATCTTTTCTTACGACTGGTATGTTACTTTTCTTGGGAATACCAGAAGTGATGATAGTACTTTTTTCAGTTACAGAAGTTTTAGCAGTCTCCTCAAATTCACTCATTACAACTGTATCAGATACTTTGTTATTCCAGTTCAAACATTTCTGTAGACTACTGTTTATTTCGTCAGTATCGATGTTATTAAGAAAGAAATCTTGTTTTTCTTTTAAATTTTTCGGTTTTTCTTCATGTTTACGAATGTCTTGTCTGCGTAAATTATTGATAGAGGTTTTCTCGTGATATTGTTTTTTGTCTTCGTTATTTTGATAGGAATTCGATGATTCGATATCTGTATTATGAGGTCTGTCAAATTTCACTGTATTCGGTAATCTTCTGGGTATAGAAGAATTTTTATTGAATATTTTCGACTTTATTTCGGATTGTCGCTTACTCGAAACTTCAGCATTTTCTCTATATTCCTCGGGTTGCATTTTTTTTCTACTCTTGTGTTTCGGCGGAGGAATTTCAAAATATTCATACCCTTTATCATGCTTTTTATTTAAGGGAAGCTCTTGTATACACCTTAAATTCTTTTCATCTGCTATCTTTGGCGATTCTCCTCTTTCAGCATAACTATTTTGTTTATATGTGAACGAATTATCATTTATTGTTAACGTTTGTTCAGTTTTTATACACGTTAGATTCTTCTTATCTGCTATCTTTGTTGATTCTCTTCTTTCAGCATAACTATTTTGTTTATTACATGTGAACGAATCATCATTTAATGATAACGTTTGTTCAGTTTGAATATCTTTTATTCTATCACATTTTTCGACAATTTGAAATTTTGGTTTATGTTCAAATGAATTACAACCAATATAGGAAGATCCTGTTTTGTTTTCTTCCTTCGACGAACGATATCTTTCTTCTGTAACATCAAGTTCTGATTTAATGACGTTTTTGCAAGTGTTTTCAGAATATTCGGAATAATTACTTTGTTCACAATGGTGACAATTCCTTTGGTTCAAAGTTACGCCTTCCGAATTAATTGAGTTTGTTAGTAAACCCAAGGTATTATTGAGAAAGTGCGAACATCTACAGCTGCAGCGTTCAGGCGAAAATGTGTTGTTTTTCTCGCTACATGAGAAATTCTCCAGGGGCTCCTCTACTGCTATAGCTCTCTCACATTTCTGAGCAATTCTTAAGGTTGGACTTGTAATCTCCATTTGGGCGAAAGCAGTATAGTTTTCGTCGAAATGATTACTTTTTGTTAAGAAAGTATTTCTCGGAATTAAGTATTTGGTGTCAACTATCTTCCTATCTTTCCCCTGTGATGATATATCCAAGCTGGAGCTTTCTTTAGGAACTTCTTGGTGGAAGCAGAATTTTTCATCCTCTTCATTAGTATCAGCATAGTTAATATTTAAATCAGAAAAGCTTTCCTTGGGAATTCGTGATAAATTCTTCTCCGTATTGTTGGATATTTCACTCAAACACTCTGGTGCAATACAATTTATCGGTAACACCAATTTTACAATCGTAGGATCGGTAGGGTCGTCCGTTTGAATTTCCAACGTTTCTCCAACAGAATCTTCCTGTATTTTCTTCAGATAATCAGCAAGTTTGCTAGTAATGAGTTCTTTGAATGATAAGTGGGTATTTTTCATGAATCTGTTAATGTTCAAGCTGTTGCACGACGACCCTTCTCCGAATTTCGTTTGCGGTTCCACTCTGTAATACTTTAAGAGTCTCTCCAGTCTTCGATCCGCCGGATTTTTCATGTCTGTGATTGCATCCCTGTACTCCAACTGAGGAGTTGACATTGTTTCCATTGGGTGCTGTTCGAGTTCTCCAATGTGATTGTCGATTTGATCAGGGTTGATGGCGACAACAGAAAGTATTTTACATTCCAACCTATTCAATTTAATTTTTTCAGGAGTTAATTTGAATCTACTTTTAACCTTAGACGTATCGAGTTTTTTTCGAGGTTCAATGCCCTTCACTATTATCCCAAGAGTATCTTCGTTTTTACCAACTTTGTTACCGGCTTCGATCAATTCTTCTCTAGAAACTTTCTTTTTTACATGGAATATGGATCTTCTCTTATCAGACAGTGGTTTCACTATTGATTCATTCTTTAATAATTCGAAAATTTCTCCGAAATTGTTATCAAGAATAGTAGATGTGCCAACGTCGTAGCAATGAACTTCTGTAGTATCTTTTTTTATTTGAATTCCTTCAACTTTCCTGTCATCTAGCTTCGTTAATAACCTTGATGATCTTTGTCTGGAACGACTTAGTCTCGGTCTTGGGCGAGTCGGAAAATCTTTTCTCATGGCTTTCTCGAACAACTCAGCTCTTTGTTGCATATTAAGAATATCAACTATATTACGTTTCTTATTCTGTGCTTGATTTTCACGAGAAGAACTTCCATTATAAACCTTCTTATTATCAACCAATTCATCTTTCCTACATTTCTCTGAAAGTATGTATTCATCCCCTTTTTTCTTAGACAATTCCACACTACCACACTTAACACTCTGATCCAGAGGATCTTTATTCTGGTACAAACAAACTAAATCCTTATTACTTTTAGGTATAAAATCTAAAGTAGATTCTGATCTGTATTTCAACTTCAACCCCGTTTCTATGTTATCTTTCATACCGAAAATATCCTTTTTTAGAAGATGAGGAGAAACTGGATTTCTTTCTTTTGTAGTGCGATCAACAGATAAACTTAGGTACCTCATTTTTTGTGTCAAGTCGTTTTTCGTCGTATCTTTCTTATTTTTACGTTTGTTGTGCTCATGTTTTCTGTGATATATCGGTGGTATTTCTTGCTCTTTCAATTCTAAATCTAAAGGAACAAGATCTTTTCGGTGTTGTTTCGACTTATTTTTACTTTTATGATTGTTCGTTTCAAGTTCTTTCGGATCTTGCTTGTAATTTTGCTGATTATCATGTTCATTATGTTTTTTGTTTCGTATAGGTCTTGAGTCTGCTTGAAGAAAATTGAACATTTCAATATCGTTTCCTTGATACTCATTGCCTATTTTTTTCACATATTTTTTCAATTCATTGTAATCTTTACCGAAATCTTCCCTCCACATGGCTTGCTTATGTTTTCTCTTTTCTTTCTTTTTATTTTTATGAATTTCTTCTTCGTCTTTCAAAGTTTGACCGAAAGGCTGTACTACTTTGTACATATCTTTCTCAGGTCGTTGAGGCTCATATTTATTTCCTTTAAGATTATGGTATTTTGGTTCTAATTGATGATGATATTCCTCCATTCTTTGAAGAGGTTGTCCATTCGTTCCATGCCATTTACGTTGTTCGTGGTGTTCAATGTTGAGATCTTGTAAATTCATGGTTTGCTCTTTGATTTGATCTAAGCTGACGAATTCTGATGCATGGTTTTCAACAGAGTATTTTCTTTTTCTTTTTGAGTGTCCCCTATGTTTTTTCTGTAAATTTTGCATTGCACGTAGATTTTCCTCGTTCATTGCATACATGGTATCCGTGTAAATTGGAGAAAAATATTTCGAATAACCATTTTTGGTTTGTGAATCTACCCTTTTTTCAACGCTCCTAGTACGTTCTGATCTCTTTATATCTTTATGTTCAGAAGTTACATCTCTCGTTGGAATTTGATCAATACTGTGACTTCTATGATTTTTTCTGATCGTGTTAGTTTCCTCTCGCATAACGTCTGGAGATACATTAACATCTCTGCTATAATCGTTGATTAGACATTGAAGATCTTGATAATTCAATTCGGAAAATTCTTTTATTTTCTGTTTTCTATTTTTTCTTTCTCCTTTTGGTCTTTCTGAAGATGCATCATCGTATAATACTGTTCGTATGTTGGCAACTCTTTGAAATGGTCTCTTTTATGTTTCTTTTTTTCTTTCTTCTCGTGCCTTCTGAATTCTTCTTGTTCGTTCAATTGTGGTCTTGTAGACATGTGTTTTCTATGATATTTCTCCTGTTCCGACATGTCTCCATGCTTAATTCTCTTGAAATAATACTCATTTTCTCGCACGTTGTTCAGATCGGGATTCTGTCTACATATTCGAGAGAGCTCTGTAGGAGAATAATATTTGACGCCACCTTGATGGTACTGAGCATTTTCGTCAAAATCGTACACACCGTACATATTTCCAGATATTCCAGATTCTAAAGAAAAAATCTGATTAGAATTTTCTTGCGAAGGAGATGGAGAAATAGAATTTTTGAAGATGTATGGCTTTAGCCGATAACTGTCACGTAATAATAATGATAATGTTGTTTCTTTTCCTATACAATTTTGTGTGTACATGAGTTGTGAAAACCAGGTTGTTGACAATAAACTCAACTGCAAGGTCATATGACTGTCTGCAGTGTACTAAACTAATTTTTTCCTTAAGTGAACTTAACACACCGACACTGATCCGCTAAACAATATAAAGAGTGAAAACAAAACTCGAACAGAAAAACTCAGATTCAACAAAAAATACATTAATTTCCCAACTCTATGATGTCATAAAGGTCAACCCTACCTTGACAAAGGATAATCTTCTTCAACTCAAATTTAAACTTCTTCATGTCAGTAACATTTCTTATTGACAAAGCCAAAGCATTAAACAGTCTAGGCCCTAAGAAAGAAAAATTTAACTGGCCAATGGATTTATCTGCTCGAGGTGTATCCCGTCTGGTATGCTGAAACTCCTCCAGTAAATATGCATTCCGATACAAATTTATTACACATGAGACTCCAAACATTTGACGAATATTCAAGATCCAAGCTTCATCATACAGACGTGAAGTAGGGTAAGTATTTTCCTTATTGAAGATGATTTTTAAAAACCTTCTTTGTAGAACCTCGATGCAAGCTATATGCTCAGCCCTTGCAGGTTCCCAGTCAAGAATACCATAGAGTGCACAAGTCCGTAGTAAATCTTTATCAAAGCTTTTTGATCGAGAACATTTTTTAAATATTTAAATCTGTTCAGAACATCGCGAAGAGTGGGAAATATGGTACAAATATGATGGCTATCAAAAACAATTTCCAAACACTTATAGGTGACAGCTTGGCCCACTTTCCTTTTTTAGAAACATCTAAGTCCTAAAAGATGGCATATTGCGGTTGTAGCATGAAAAAGGTAAGAATTTAGTCTTATCAAAATTGATTGTAAGCAGCTTTGCATTCATCCATCTGAAACGTGCTAAAATCACGTCACAACAATTTGAGTTAAAACACCCGATTTCAGTTAACCCTCCATATGTGTTAACAATCTGATGCGCATAATTCGCATATGATTAAATTATATTAAAATTCATATCTTGTATCTCATATACTGTGTAGTGACCTATATCAAAATATAGGTCCTAGGTGGAGACGTGTAGCTAGACATTCCTAGGTGGAGACCCGTATCTAGAAAGTCTTAGGTGGAGAGTCCTGAATAGACATTCCTAGGTGAGAAGCCCTAGATGGAAATTCCTAGGTAGAGACTCGTACGTGGAGCTCAACAGCTGAAATAGAGGTTTTCCCCAAAGGCAGCAGTAAGACCAAGAACCACCAAGATAAGTCTTATTGCCTGTATTAACATATAAAGAAGTATTTGTGACACTATGTATCGCTATCATAATTTATGTATTTGATTAAATATCTAAGTAAAACTTTCTAGACTTTTCTTCCAAGATTTCAGAGACGAATATTGAATTAGAGTCTCATTGCTCATTTTTCTCTGGGCTTAACCAGAGTATTAAAGTTAATTGTGTTACACATCTTTCTATAACTCACATATCCTCTTCCGCCTTTTCTTTTGTTTCCTCCCAACTATCACCTTCAACTATTAAAGTGGAAACGTCTGCAAAACTGACTATAGTCCCATTTAGATTCAGCTGAAGCAAGCAATTAATATATATTGAAAAAGTACTGGGCCTAGCACGCTGCCCTCTGGTACACCAAATTTAATCATTTTTTCATCATATTTCTCCGTTCAAACTAACAATCTGATTTCTCTCATTCAAGTAACTCTTAAAAAGGCGTAGAACATTCCCCCTTATTCCAATCTCATCCAAGGCTTTCAATAATTTTTTGTGGCAGGCGGTGTCAAAGGACTTAGCGAGTTCCGAAAAAACTGATACGGCATGTTGCTTCCAGAAATTCCCTTTGGAGTATGGGGTGCGACGCACTATTATCTATTCTTGCAATTTGGCACTAAAAGCTGTCTTGTTCTTCAGAAGTGATCTTCCTACGAGTTCTTCTAGGCCTATTTTGCCGAGATTGTAGCTCCACGTTTCGGGCTTAGGTTTTTGAAATCACCCCCTGTGATACCCCCATTGTGGCCGCTATATCCCTCTGTGTCACCCCTTCTTCAACGAGAGCAATTATTCGACCCCTCTGCACATCGGACAATCCAACGTAAGGCATTTTCGGTTATGATTATAGACTTCTTTAAATTTTGAAATTCAGTTCCAAATCTCAGGGACGACTGAGTACAATATCACGAACATGTGGTGATAATTCAACATTTCTTATCATACTATCCAGTTTTTTAACTACAAAAAAATCATACTTCACAAGTAGTCAAAGATCCATAGTTAAAAACAATCAATAATGTTAAATACCGAGTGATTCCATATAAATTTGGTTGTGTGTACATGTTTTTTTGCTAAGTGGCTATTTAACATTTCTCTCCTTTCTAAATTATCCATGAATATATCGGCAAAAAGGGAGCAAAGAGGCGATCCTATGGGAATCCATGATATTTGTTGGTGAAATTTTGATTGAAGAGAAAATACAGGATATATTGGAAACACTGATTATAATGGAAATACTTAAGAATCCGAACAAATCTTTCATAATAGACATAAAACAAGGATTGGAACATATAGATTACCTTGCACATACAGAATGAGAAAAAAGAAAATTGATTCCAATTAACGATCAATCTCCAAAGTTATACGGAGTAATAAAACTGCACAAAGATGAAATATCAAGACTTTCCATAGGAACACCTCTCAGCCCACCTTAAGACGATATTTTCATAGATAACTTAGAAAGAAGAGTAATATCAAATAGCCATTTGGCGAAAAAACATATAGTGTTCTGGTACCGATGTGTAGATGATATTTGGGTAGGTTTCCAGGCAAAAAGCTACAGACGAATTGATGAATTTCTTAATGAAGTTCATACCAACATCAAGTTTACAGTAGAAATAGAAATTAATAACTCAATAAATTTTTCAGACCTGACAATAACAAAATCGACTAACAATTTCAATAATGACATCTACAGAAAGGAAACCTTCACAGACTCAACTATTCTCATAGACTAAATCAATCACTGAAATCACAAACTAGCAGCTTATAATTCAACGATCCATAGGGACCTCTCCAACAGACTTCAAATATGAAATAAATACTACCAGCAAAATGGCCTTAAATAATGAAATTCTCCCGATTTTTATAGACAGAATTATCCAACAAAATTATGATTCAATGATAAACAAAAAACAGAAAAATTCAAACAAAAACAAAATATAAAATTGCTTGCAATGCATGTACGGTAGCTTATGCTAGGCAGACAGGTAGATTTTCGAAACCAGATTCGAAGAACATTCATCCTCTTACAAAAATTCCCGAATATGTGAACATATAAAAACCACAAAACATTCAATAACATTAGATAATATCAAAATTCTTCATAATTGCGACAAAGGAAAGAAAATGAATCTGTAGGAATGTTTGGAAATCAATAAACTTTGTAAAAACCCAAGAGAAATCAACCTTAATAGTCAGCTAGACATTAATACCTATTCACTAATTAATTTCAAATCAGGCTAGTATCTATATAAGTAAGTTCATTTCCAGCAGTTGACCACTAGAAAATGACCTCACGGTCAAAACCGGTCGTGTCTGTGAAAAATGTGGAAAGTATAAATATATTTTACTTCATCTTCGTTAAAATAGATAAATGAATTTCCATAAAATAGTGTTAATAGTAGTTTTGAAAAATTGAATAAATATGTTTGGTAGCTACATCTCAAGAAGAGATATATACAGGAATACCAGGACATTCAAACTGTTGTCCTCAAAATATAAAGGATGCGTATGATATTATACTTCATTGAAAAACTTACTTATACCAGAGTTACTGATGATGGACAAAAAATCGTTGTAAAAACTATGACCTATGGTGAAAACTTCACAGACTGTGGCTTGACCGAGAATACTATGAATGGAAATATTTCGAATAATTTTTGTATCTTCATTAACTTTAAGTTCGTTTTCACTATCACTGAAGTATGGCAATTGAGTTTCTGATGATGGCGCACGATGAACACATATTTCCATTACATGTCTTCTAGAATATTAACCCGAAATTTGCAGCTACTGCTATCGCGAATGTCATAATTCTGACAACATTGCTATGAGGCTCATGACAGACGATTGCTTTTGATTTTTTCAAAATTTAAGTAGATCAAATCTAGAGATTAAGAAAACTCTCATCAACATTTCGGTAGTTCCTAAAAACGCAACCCTGAAGAAGCACGAAGTCACTTTGATGCTCAAACACTCACTGGAAAGGCGTAGGTGTTAATTGCTTTGACTAGATTCCCCAAAGTCAACATTGACTTCGGCACAGTCTTCAGACGCTGTTAATACCCTGAACGAATCTTCTCCTTTGACTGTTTTTGGTCTAGCAATCTGGCTTGTTGGTATCCCAGATATTCGAACGTTTCGCCATCCCTCATACACTGTATAATATCACCATTTGGAAGTTGTGTTTCACCATCTATGACTTCTCATATTTGAATGTTCAGGGTCTTACATTTTTCAATCCCGAATTTTATATGAACATTTTCCGAGGACAGTTTTTAGCAGATCATTGAATTACTTCTTGTTCAAAACATATAATTTGATGTCATCCATATACAGAAGGTGGGAGTTCTTGTGATAGTTCCTATCTGCTTTTATCCTAAATCCGTATCCTGTGAGCATTGAAGACAATGGGTTCATAGCCCAACAGTTACATAGTGGACTCAAAGAGTCTCCTTGAGAAATTCAACGACGTATGGGTATCTCGTCGGTTTTAATTGACTTATTGTTCATGTTGACCTGCAGAGACCTTTTAAAATTCTACCAGGACTGGATGAATTTTGTATATCTGTAATACTTCGGCAAGCCTAGAATGGGCGGTACTATCGAATGCCTTCAGATAATCGAGAAATGCTGAATGAACATTCCGATGCCCCTCGTGTGCCTGCTTTATTATCACGGAATCGATGATGAGTTGTTCCTTACACCCGTGGTGTTTCCTTCTGCTCCTTTGCTAGTATTTTGTTGTCATCAAGGTGTTGGTATATTCGATTGGATATGCATGAGGTGAGTATTTTGTAGATCGTTGGCAGCCAAGTGATCGGCCTATACTGAGACGGATCTTGTGTTCTATCGCTCTTAGGTAGCATATATGTTAAGCCTTGTGTTAGGATAGAAGAATTGAATATGTAACCCTGTATTTTCTTGGAATATAAATATTATTCTTATTATTATTATCGTGAACTTGTGCACTATCTCAGCTTTTAGCTGGATATAATTTACCTTTCCCAGATTCAGCAATCAAAGGGAATAGGCTTGATCACAATATACTTGACATAAATTTTCTTACTATCCTACATGTATTGAGAATTACAGATTTTTGCATTTCTATATAAGTATTCTTATGCGATTCTAATTTCTTAAGGCTATCATGCAAACTTTTGGGTATTAACCCATTCAAAGAAATTATGACAGAAACGATAACGATTTTATCGAGGTGCCACATCTGCTTTATCTCAACAGCAAGGTCTGTGTATTTGGACTTTTTTTCCTGGAACTTGTTCAGCACGTTGTTATTATTCGGTATGACGACATGCACCAGCATTGTTGTTCTGGCTCTCTTATCATACACCACTATGTCCGGCCTATTATTCGTCACCATTCTGTCAGTGATAACAGGCCTATGATAATATAATCTGATAGAGTCATTTTTCAATACGGGCGCCGGTTGATACTTGTAATATGGCTGGAAGGTATTCAGAAGTCCGTACTTGTGTGCAAGTTTCTGATGGATAATGTTGCACACTTGATTATGCCTGTGAAGATAGTCCGTATTGGCCAGTTGTTCGCAGCCGGACGTAATATGCTGTATAGTCTCCGATCTTATATGGCATTTTCTGCACTCATCTGTTTGTAATGTTCCGTCCTTGATTAAAAATTTTTTGTAGTTGTTTGTAGCAATTACTTGGTCTTGAATGGCCATAAGGAATCCTTCTGTTTCCACGAATAATTCTCCTTTCATCAACCATTTGTTGGAGGCTTCCTTGTTGATGTGTGGTTGATTAATCTCATGGTGATGTCCATACAATTTTTTCTTGAGCATTGCTCTTGTTTTTCAGTATCAGATAGAAACGGTAGGTTCAGCAGGTCATCCCTAGTAGCAAGATTCAGAGGAGTATATCCCTTATCAGCCAACAATACCACTCTATGGAGGTCAGAAGTGCGAGCTTTTCCAGAGAAGAATTCTCTGAGATTTTTTATCTGTTCAGTGTGTCAATTGACGACATCCATTAATCCGCGTCGTCCTTCTTTCCGCTTCAAAGTTGTTCTTATCAGAGACGATTTTGGATGATGATTATTGTAATTTGTCAGCATCGTTCGGATCTGCATTTGAATATCATCCAGTTCTGTCTTACTCTATCTGATTATTCCAAATGAGTAAAGCAAAAATGGTATGGCTTAGGTGTTAATTGCCTTGACTAGATTCCCCGAGTTCAACATTAATTTCAGCACAGTCTTCAGACGTTGACTGTATCCTGAACGAATCTTCTCCTTTGACTGTTTTTGGTCTGGCAATCTGGCTTGTTGGTATCCCAGATATTTGTAAGTTTTGCCATCCCTCATATACTGTATATCATCATTTGGAAGTTGTGTTCCACCATCTATGACTTTCCCTCTTTGAATGTTCAGGGTCTTACTTTTTTCAATTCTGAATTTCATAAGAACATCTGACGAGAACTTACTGACAGTTTTCAGCAGATCATTCTTATTATGATTATTATTATCATTTTCTCCAAAAATGGAAAACTAATGTGGCTGCCTTCGATGAAAATTGAATTCGTGCTATACTAAATCAGTTATCTGAAAAACTATATGCAATGAGATACTAATCTAACCTAGAAATGATTAATTTTTTCAACTTTCAATCATTGCTTGTATATAGTAAAATTTTTTGAGGCAGCAGTTCGGCATCAGGGCACTTGTATATGATATAGAAACTAGCTTTGAAAACCTTGCTGCACATGAAATATAGAGTTGTGTAGAAAAATAAAATTTTAACCCTTAGGAGAATAAATATGATTAAGGGGTCTTGAAGGAAGGAGGAATAACACCAATAGTTATCCCAAACACTAAATTCTTAACCAACAGTTTTATAGCGCACGCCAAGACCTTTTATCCTATAAAAGACAGAGAAAGTCAAGCATGTTCAAATGGATAGTTCATCCACAGACAGTGGATGACTCGGAACAACTAATTTTGGGTATTGAGCCTACAGTAGACATAGTTCAACTAAGATGAAAAAATTCTCACGACTGTGAGACGTGAAAACTAAATGCATTCTGTCAAAAAAGTACCAGGCATTTACTATTCAACTACTATTTTGACGATTGTCAAAATTTTTGTTGTTGCTAAGTTGGCACAACTGTTTTCTATACTGACGCGGAGTTTGAATGCGATGAGTCAATTACTTTGTTTAGAATGATCGATTTGGTAGTTCTCATAAATCGCTATAAATATCGAACAAAGAATTTGTCCCAAATTTTGTATTGCAAATGGAGTTTCGTGTACCGAATCGCTGAAAATATTACAGAAGGCTTACGGATAATTAAGTTTATCAAAAATACTTGAATATGAGTGGTACAGTGCATTGAACAGCGGCCGACATGTGGTGGAAGATTTGCCTCGATCTGGTCAGCCATCAACATCTTTAACTGAAGTTAACATCAATAAAATGAAGGAAATGGTAATGGAAAATCGTCCGAGATAGGCAATGAGCTTTTTGTGTCTCATGAATCAATTCGTACCATTTTAAACGATTGATTGGGTATGAAACGCGTTGCCGCTCGACTAGTTCCAAAAGACCTGAATTTTCTTCAAAAATTGAATCGCGTAAAGGTAGCTAAAGACATGCTAGAACGATTCAATTCCGAACCCACATTCATAAAATGCATTGTAACTGGTGATGAGATATGATAAAAACCACGTCAAAGATCAAAAGACAAGGTAATGTTGACTATTTTCTTTGATTATTACGGTGTTGTACACTCGGAACTCTCAGCAGAAGGTTAGGCGGTTAATAAACAATATTTCCGGAGCGTTATGCGGCGTTTGAGAGAGCAAATTCATCAAAAAATAGTAGATTTGTGGAAAGAAAACTCAAGGATTTTGGACCATCTCAGAAGGCTATCATTGTGAATGAATTTCTGACCAAACATTCAACGAATACCATCGAACAGCCATCGTATTCACCTGAGATGGCTCCAGCGACTTTCTTTTTCCAAAACTCAAATTACCACTTCGAGGTATCCGTTTTGGATCGATAGAAGACATAAAAGAGAATTCGCGGCAAGAACTGAAATCGATTCCGTTTGCAAAATGTTTTGATGATTGGATTATTAGTTGGCGTACTTTGAGGGCGATACAATAAGTTTGGATGAAAAATAAATATTCTGCGTTACTTTGACCGATTCCCAGTATATTTTTGACAGAATGTATAAAGCTTGAATGACAGATGATACACTTCATTGACAATGAACAATCTAGAAGCTGTCATAAGGTCTGCTGCAGCCAAGTAGGGGGAATCTGAGGTACTGGCAGATCTTAAACATTCTCAAACATAAGAAAGGGAGGGCTAAAAGGCCGAACTGTCGTTTCTGTGGAGAAACTGAACATATTCTATGCATGTAAGGCGCGAGGTACCTCACTTGGGTATCCATTTCATATAGAAACCTCAATTCAATACTAAGGACATTCAAAACCTCTTACACTTATGGACAGCTGGATATCAAAGTTACCCAATTAGCTATAACAAGATTAATAAATCAAGATTTCAACCTTGTAGAAACTGTTAAATATATTTACATTACCTAAAATTTTAGGGTTGCCGATGCAATTATTGCACACAAACTAGACCGTTTGTTTCTCAAATGCTTTGAATTTCTCTTACTCCCTTCAATATCAACTCATATTCAATTTATAGTGAACAAGATTGTGGTGACTCCTTTCCCGGAATATATTCATCAAGCTTATCATATATACATTTTTAATATTACTCAATATTCTAACATATTCCATACAAAGCCAACATAACTACAATTAAATAATTTTATTTCATTCTTTTCTTTATCTGATCTTGGGTCTCCTTAATCTGATTCTGGAAATTTTTAGCCACATTCTCCATGAAACTTCTGAACTGTTCAGGATTCATTTTTTTATCCCATTGCCTTTCTTCTATGAAATATTTCCCACTATATACCATCCTTACTATGATTTGAGCAGCCCTTCTCATGGGATATGACTCACTTAGTTTTTGGACTAATTGCTCATTATTAGCTAGAAGTCTTATAAGAAATCTCAGAACCATTTTGAACTTCTACTTTTGGCTCATAGAGTCAAAGGGGTACATGTAACGATATTTTTGAAGTAGTTCTTGCTTGAGCTTTAGTTGAGTTTTTAGAGAGTCTAGATTTGCCAGCTGTTGTTCTCTATTGTAGTCTATACCTCGTAATAAATGGATCTGAAACAAAAAATCGTCATTTAAATGGATGATTCATTAATTTAGTTTTTACACTACAGCAAACTC
This sequence comes from Cryptolaemus montrouzieri, assembly GCA_013387265.2. NCBI lineage: Eukaryota > Metazoa > Arthropoda > Insecta > Coleoptera > Coccinellidae > Cryptolaemus > Cryptolaemus montrouzieri. The sequence continues at coordinate 111,633,198 of JABFTP020000021.1, forward strand.
AGCATTTTCTGTGAATTATACCAGGTGTACTGGTATGAAGTGAGTGTTAAGATACAAATGTGTTGGTTGGGAACATTTGTTATGAACGACCCTCAATTTTTTTTTCTATTTGGTTGGCATGACATCTGTCAAACATATTCAATAACTTTATAGTCATTGAACAAACATCATATTTTTCCATTTCGTTGAAAATGTCAAACTTTGTCTTGGAAAGTGATGATTTGCGGAAAGCATTAATTTTTTGTTTCCATTTGAAGAAAAGTGCTGCAGACTTGCATCGAATGCTTGTTGAGTCATATGGTAATCATGCTCTATCAGAAACAACATGCAAAAGATAGTCTCAACATTTCAGAAATAATGATTTTGATGTGCGAAATGAAAAACGTGGAAAGACCACCAAAAAAGTTTGAAGAAGCCGAACTGCAACCAATATTGGATGAAGATGATACTTTGAGTCAAAATCAAATGGCAGCCGTGTTAAATGTTGCACAACAAACAAATTCAGACCGTTTGAAAGCTTTGGGAAAGATCCAAAAGTGTGGAAAATGGGTGCCACATGAATTCAATGAAAGACAAATGGAAAACCGAAAAAAACATTTGTGAAATTTTGCTTCAAAGACACGAAGAAAAATGGATTTATTTCAAGAATCCTAAACGGAGAAAAACATGGGTTAATCCGGAACAACCATTCAACATTGACTGCAAAAACAGATCGATTCGTTAAGGAGGCAATGCTCTGTGTTTGGTGGGATCAGAAGGGTGTGGTATATCATCTGCTTCTAAAACCTAGTAGAACTATTAATACTAACCGCTACAAACAACAAATGATCAATTTGAACCATGCATTGATCGAAAAACGACCAGAATGGGCTAGACGACACGGCCAAGTAATTTTGTTGTACGTCAATGCACCTGCACACAAAACAAAATCGGTCCAGGATAACAAAATACTTGACCAGGAGCTGCTACACCACCCGTCGTATTCACCTGACTTGGCCCCTTCAGATTACCATTTGTTCTCATCGATGGGACACGCATTGGCTGACCAGCACTTCGATTCCTACGCAGTAGTCGAAAATGGGTGTCTTATTGGATTGCTTCAAAAGACAAACATTTTTATTGGCATGGTATCCATAAACTGTCAGAAAGGTGGTCAAAGTGTGTGAAGAGCAATGGTCAATACTTTGAATAATTTTTTCTTACTTTCCCATTCAAAATTAGTATTTCATTTTCACAAAAAAACGCTCATTTTATACCGGTATACCTGGTAGATTTTCCAAAATATTGTGATCATATTGAGGTCAGAGAACCGAATTGGCTAGTCCATTTTGGGAATAGTTTTAGAATAGAATAAAATAGTATAATCATCATCAATTAATTACATGATAAGTCACTAAGGAATTTCGCCATGTGGCTTTACAATGACAAATACAACATGAATATTCACAGAAACCAACATGACAAACTACACAAATCAAAAAGTACAACAATCTTACAAGAATTCTTCAATAGTGTAGTAGGCCCCTTCTATAAGAATATTTTTAATTTTTTTCCTTCAGCTCTTTTAGACGGCGTGGTAGTGCATTATATAGTTTGATTCCCCAAAACTGGTAGGAATTCTAAGTAATTTTCTCCTTATGAGGCGGAATCACTAAATTTAGTTTTGTCCTAGTATTAAATGAGTGCTGATCACTACATTTTGGATATGTAAGTTTACTATTATGTATTTGCTTCAATGCTTCATAGATGTAGACACACTTGAAGGTAAGTATTTTTTCTCTTCTGAAAATAGGTTTGCAGGAATCCCTAGATTTCGATCCAAAAACAATCCTCAAGGCTTTTTTCTGCATGACCAACATTCTCTTTGATTCTGTTGCCAGACACCATACCAGTACACCATATGACGTGATTGCATGAAAGTATGAGTATAAGGCTATTTTTGAAGATTCTTGTGTGCTCAGTTTCATGAGCTTTCGTAAGGCAAAAAGTGACTTTGATAATTTTCCACAGATTCTATCAATATGATCTGCCCAACTAAGCCTAGAATCAACCCACACTCCTAAGAATCTAACAGATTTCATCATTTCTCTTGATCCAAAACTCAGTTCTTCAGTTTTATCTTCATTTAATTTTAGTTTATTGCTTGCAAACCAAGCTCTAGGTTCGGACTTAACTTGTTGCTGACTACTACCCTTTATGATAACTGATGTATCATCGCAGTAAAGACAAGTACCTGCTGCATTCTGTATATAGATATCATTCACATACATTAGGAAAAGTAAAGGGCCCAGTATCGATCTTTGAGGAACTCCACACTCCAGTAGAAGTTCCTCTCATACTTCATTGTTTGCGTGCACCACCTGCTTTCTATTACTCAAATAGGATTTCAGTAACCTGTGAATACTTCCAAGAAAGCCCAAGTTACTCAGTTTCTGCAAGATTATAACTTGTTTCAAGAATCAAATTAATGACACTTTGTATTGCTGTAACTGTACTTCTATTCTTCCTGTACCCATGTTGGGCGCAGTTGAAAAGATTCATCTCATCAGGAAATGCTACCATTCTATTCTTGATCGCCATCTCAAAAATTTTTGACATCACTGGCAATAAGGCAATTTAGGTGTGACATTGTCAGTAATTAACCTTTTATTTCAATAACATTCCCAAATTTATTTGAATTTAATTGAAAATACTCTTAAACCAAATATATATATATATATATATATATATATATATATATATATATATATATATATATATATATATATATATATATACAGTGTGTTCCAACGAAAATTTGACCCCTCTAACTCCGAAATGAGTAACATTAGCGAAAAACACCAAGACACGTCGATTTTTGTTTCGAGGGGAGCATTTTCGAAATAATTCGAAACTTCTCAGATCAACCCCTACCCCAGCAACCCTAACTTTGAAATTCATCATAATGAATAAGGGTCGAGTGGCACCTTACTGAAAAGGTCTGTCAATTCTCCACCTTGATTTGTCATTTTTAGAATTTTAAATTAACATACAGGGTGTCCCAACCAAGGGTGAAGTTGAATTCCTGGAAATCCCAAATACTAAATGAAATAGATTTATTTTGGCATAATTCAAGCGCAGGTTTATGCTCGGTCTAGAAAAACGACCTACACTTGTGAATTTGGAGTTGGTGCAATCAACCCCCTATTTCCAGCATCCCCAACTCAAAAATCATTCGATCGATAATAGGTCAAGTGGCACCTCGTTGGAAAGGTACTGCAATTTTCTCTTCCAATTTGGTATTTTCGAAATTCAGAATCATCATACAGGGTGTCCCGAAGCAGGAACATTGAAAATCCAAATAACTTTTTGAAACTGGTTCATTTCGGTATACGAGAACATGTTTGATCCGAGAATAGGACTTTCTTGTGTGGTTATAGAATTTTGCAATCAACCCCTTCCATTCAGCATCCCCAACTTGAAAATCATACAAATAATTCAAGTGGCATATCTTCAGAAAGGTTTTTGAATTCCAGAATGATTAAAGCATTTCATTCAGTTCGGCTCTCCATACAGGATGTCGCTTTCGAAAAATTCAATATCGTCATTTGAAATTATCAACTAAAATTAATTCGAAACTGTTAAAAGTATTGGGGTACGATGTGTTGAGCATCAATTACGAAGAAATAAAGCTGATTTCTGCATTGAAAATGTTCACATTTTTTCATTTCCATCTGGCGTGCAGTCATCTGTTATTTCTCATTTTTGCAATGAAATATTATTATTATTCAGATCAGTTCCTCATTATTGTTGTTGTTCGTCAGTTGAAATTAATCTGAAAATGGTTTATTCCACTGAGGAAAGGGTCGAAATTGTATCGACGTATTTTCGAAATAACAGTTGTGCCAAAGAAACGGCAAGGATATTCGATAGGAATCATCCTGAAAGAGAAAGGGAGTCAGTCACCAGTACGTTAAATATTTGGTTGACAAATTCCTAGCTACGGGTTCGGTGGCAAACAAAAACATGAAGTGGCATGTCCTGTCAGAAATGAGGCAACGGAAGTGGCAGTAGTGGGTCATCTACAAATGGAGAATACTACTTCGATCAGGAAACTATCTCGTCTGACTGGTGTATCAGCTACAACTGTCCATAGAATCGTGAAACATCACAAATTTCACCCTACAAGGTAAAATTAGTGCATGAAATAAACGAAGATGATCCAGATCGTCGTTTACAGTTTTGTGAAAATCTAAGTGAAAACCTAAACGCTAATCCAAATTTTCTGAATAACATCTGTTTTTCTGATGAAAGCACCTTTATGCTCAGTGGTGAAGTGAATAGACATAATTGTCGATATTGGGACACACAGAATCCTCATTGGTTTAGAGAGGCCCACACGCAAAGGCCTCAGAAGTTGAACGTTTGGGCAGGAATTTTTGGCAATCATCTAGTTGGGCCTTTCTTTATTGAGGGTAATCTGAATGGAAATGGCTACCTACAGTTGTTAGAGGAGCACATATATCCTAGATTGACAGAAATTTTACAGAACGATCCAACTCTTTCTGAGGACGAAATGCGTTTTCAACAAGACGGTGCTCCTCCGCATTATGATGCTCAGGTGCGCCAATATTTAGACGAAAATTTCCCAGGAAGGTGGATTGGTAGAAGAGGACCTGTTGAGTGGCCAGCCAGGTCACCAGATTTAAATCCCTAGATTTTTTTTTGTGGGGCCATCTTAAATCTAAAGTTTATGCCACAAGACCAGAAAACCTGGAGGAGCTGCGGATGAGGATTATCACAGAATGCCGACTTTTGACTCCTGAAGTTTTCGCTAATGTGAGAAGAGAGTTCGAAAATCGTCTGTATAACTGTATGGAGGTGGGCGGAGGTCATTTTGAACAATTGTTGTAATAATCAAGTTAGTTTTTGTTTTCAATTGAATACAAGTTCAATAAATCTCGTTTTCCTGTTTAGATGAGCATCCAATCAGTTTCTCCATCATCCCTCATCCTGATCCTCACGCCAGAAAACCTCGATTGCCAAACTGAAACCAATGCCTCAGTGATTCAGAAAATAGAAAAATCTTTCTGGAACTTTGCCAGTCAACCTGTAATCACTTGTATGATTTTTGAGTTGGGGATGCTGAATGGAAGAGATTGATTGCAAAAATTCCATATTCACGCAAGAGAGTCTTATTCTCGAATCAAACATAAACATGTTCTCGTATTATACCGAAATGAACCAGTTTCAAAAGTTATTTGGGTTTTCAGTGTTCCTGCTCCGGGACACCCTGTATGCTGATTCTGAATTTCGAAAATACCAAATTCGAAGAGAAAATTGAAATACCTTTCCAACGAGGTGCCACTTGACCTATTTTCGATTGAATGATTTTTGAGTTGGGGATGCTGGAAATAGGGGGTTGATTGCACCAACTCCAAATTCACAAGTGTAGGTCGTTTTTCTAGACCGAGCATAAACCTGCGCTTGCATTATGCCAAAATAAATCGATTTCATTTAGTATTTGGGATTTGCAGGAATTCAACTTTACCCTCGGTTGGGACACCCTGTATGTTAATTTAAAATTCTAAAATGACAAATCAGAATGGAGAATTGACAGACCTTTACAGTAAGGTGCCACTCGACCCTTATTTCCTATGATGAATTTCAAAGTTAGGGTTGCTGGGGTAGGGGTTGATCTGAGAAGTTTCGAATTATTTCGAAAAATGCTCCCCTCGAAACAAAAATCGACGTGTCTTGGTGTTTTTCGCTAATGTTACTCATTTCGGAGTTAGAGGGGTCAAATTTTCGTTGGAACACACTGTATATATATATATATATATATATATATATATATATATATATATATATATATATATATATATATATATATATATTTATTATATTTGATGAGCTGGATACAAAAACGAGTCGCTCAAAATATGATAAATCTTCAAATAATTGTAAGAATAAATGGCAGAATACTAACGACTATTTACGAATATTTCCATAAAATTATTGACGTACCAATCTTGACTAGTTGAGGAATTATGAATGAGTAGGCCACAAAAAGCATAGAGAATGACAGAATCAATAAATACCAAATAAGAAGAATATTCACATGTACATAGATTCATATGTCAGATGTCACTTGACTTTGACAGGTCAATTTTCATCAAATTTTTCTTCACCTTTTAAATATGAACACGTATTGGTATTGTCTACTCAAATATTGTACTGAAGATATAATGAAAATATCATTTGTCAGTTTACGAGATTTCCATAAAATCTCTTAAAAATTTCAGACTTTAAGACGATGTAATACGAACTAGCACAAATGCTGTGAAATGAATGGAATTTTAATCCTAACTTCAGTGATAATATCTGTACTATGTGTCTTACTGACTTTTCTTCAGCACTACTATTTCTTCTATAAATTTTATAGAAAACCTTCCATAAAATATGAAATTCCAATATTTGATGACTTCATACCAACAGATGACACCAGCCTTGGTTATTATGATTATTCACAAGACGATTCTGTTTTGAAGAGTTTGAATGCACTTTTAGATCCTCCAACGTTAGAAACGAAGAAAAATGAACAAGTTAGTGAAAGCGAAATTTCCAACACTCTGCAAGCAGCAATTGCATTTCGACTATCGGGAAAAATACACAAAGCGATGAAACTTTTCGAACACGCAGCTGCTATGGCACCAGCCGATGCAGATGTGTTGAATAAATATGGGGAATTTTTGGAACAAACTCAAAAAGATGTGGTGACTGCAGATGAACTATATTTTAAAGCTTTAACATATTCTCCAGACCATCCGGCTGCTTTGATGAATAGAAAACGGACTGCACAACTTGTGGATAGGCTTGATTCCGAAATGCTGAAAGCTATTGATAGTAAACGGGATATATTGAAAGAAATGTTTAGCAAAGATTCTTTCAACAGTGTTAAAAAGCAAGCATATTACTTACATATATATCATACAGTAGGTATTGAAGGAAATACAATGACCATAGATCAACTGAAATATTTACTTGAAACTGGTCAAGTGGTTACTGGAAAAAGTATTGTAGAACATAATGAAGTATTAGGTCTCCAGTTAGCGATGAAATATGTCAAATTATTAACTAGAAAAAATTATATCAGCATCAATGATATTCTCGGCATACATCGTAGAGCCATGGGTCACGTAGATCCTGTAAAATCAGGTAGATTTCGAACGGAAAAAGTTTTCATCGGCAAACATATACCACCGCCTCCTGAAGAAGTTCCTGCATTAATGGAAGTTTATGAATATTGGTTGAATTCGGAGGAAGCACAAAATATGCATCCAGTACGATATGCTGCTCTCGCACATTACAAACTTGTTGATATACACCCATTTTCTGATGGAAACGGACGTACGAGTCGATTAGTCATGAATTTGATTTTAATACGTGCTGGATATCCCCCTGTTATGGTCCTGAAGGAACAGAGGGATAAATATTACGACGCACTGAATACTGCGAATTCGGGAGATGTGAGACCCTTCGTCAGGTTCATAGCCCAGTGTACAATTCAAATTTTAGATATGTATATGTATGGAACTGAAGTTATATCAATCGAAAATGGTGATAAAAATGAAGTGATGAATTTAATTTAAACCCTTATGTAGAATAATTTTTTTGTGTGAATAAAGTATTAGATAAGGGATGAATATGAATCTGAGAAAATGTTTCTTATTTGTTGTTGAAATTGTTTGTTATTCTTTTAACGTGCTCTATTTGCGCCTTTCGGCCAATGACACGCCGTGGAATTCTGTCACCTCACTAACCAGGGAATTTTGCCAAACCTCTCTCATGTCGAGGGGAGGGGATCTTTAATGTCCAACACATCTCTGTTAGACAGGACCGACGGCTTTACATCTCCTCAGAAAGATGGGTACTCAAGCGATTCCCAGAATCCTAAAAATCGCACCGACTTTGTGGGGATTGAACCCAGGTAACTCTGCGCTGGAGAGGAGCATCATATCCTCTTGAAATTGTTCTTCACTTCAGAATACTTTAGCTGAAATGCTAGAAAAATGTACTTCATTGTCTACATAATTCAATGTTCATGTCTTTCTTTCTGAAAACCTTTGACGGGGTGTTAGACGGATTTATCAGAATTGTGTTATGACTGAAGCATCAATATGCTTTTTAGAGTGGAAATTAGCTGATCTGACACTTAATGATTTAGTCAGAAGGAAGCCTCAGCCCCTCAAGTGTCCCATTGGCCACCCGAGGGACTGACGATTATAAATAGGAAAAGCATTCATTATCATTAAAATTCCATACAGCACAAATGGATAGAATTCATCTTAGGCAATCCATTTGTATGCAATTGGCGTCTCCTCTCTATTCATTGATGCTAAAACTTATGAATATGCGAGAATATAAAAATAAACCATCAATTAATATTCATGCAATTGCTAGATGCTGATCGCAATAGAACAAGTTATGGAAGCATGTTTTTCTATTACTTACTTGAGCTCGAACTTGATCCAATCGTTTTTGTAAATCTAATACTTTCTGCGAACAATCGTGAGATTCTCTAGTTTTGGCTGTGGTGTCGTGATGGTCTTTTTCAACTCTAAAATTCAAAAACAGTTAGGTTTCGATATTTCATCCGATATTTTTGATCTAACCTTCGTATTATTTCATAAATAATGGGGAGAAATTCGCAGTTAAATTCTTCTGCGATTATTTGTTTATTACTGTCTTGACTAACTTGCCCCACTTCATTTATTTCCATGGTAAAAATAACATTCAACTTTGTTAATAAACATTTATTACATAAAATATGACCTCTGCTATCACAAATGTATTTTGAGTTTATCTCGTCTTTTGTAGTGTCATGTCAAAACATACATTTCTACCAACTGTGGAATTTGAATTTAGGCGTGTTGTAGCGGCCAACCAGTTAACGCTTCGAGTTAAAGTATTTATTTGGTTTCATCTTGTCAATACATTTCGATATGATTTGCATGAAAAATTTTTGTGTTATCGATTTGTTTGTGTTTTATTACGGAACTATCACACTTTGTTTATTATATTTCAAATTTTTAAAACGTCTGTCAAAATTTTTTCGCAAATTTTTCTTTAAATTAAACAAGCTCCACGAAAAAATAATCTATGGGATGTCAACCCAAATTATTGGGTTCATAATGATTCTAGGACATCTATAGATCATAATCGACATCACTTAGAAGACCGAACCTGGACATCGGGGCCCTCCCGGTCAAACAGAGAGGGAATTGTTCTAATGAGTTTGAATATTGAAGAGATTTTGCGATTGTACTTCAAAATTGGCGAGCAAGAACAAGAAAGTGATAATGTTTTCAGGAAACTCACACTGCGACAGAAGAACATCTCTGCGAAAGAGAAAATATCGTATAAGGTTATGTACTTTTTGATTATCTCCTTAGTTTTATTGGCCTTGCTTGCTATGTGAAATCTTTTCTTAGATTCAAGTGAGTTTAGACATATAAGGGTGAGGTATGATTGGTGAAATATTTTTCTGCTAGTTTTCTTTTTCCATTGTACAGATTCCTGTCCCAAACCCCCTTCCTTTCACCCTTGTCTTCGTCTGGAAATCATGGAGTGCAAGATGAGAATTCTACACTAAATGGCAACATTTAAGCTTTCATTTTACGTAAGTAAAAATATTCTACGTTGAAAAACAGCTGAGTTATTTTCATTTCAAAAACGCCCTTCCATTACGCCCCATCCTGAAGTTACAGAATTCACTGATACTAAATTGAGTAAACTGACTAGGAGTCTGAAATCAATTTGTCTTTCATTTTATGATCTACATCAAGTATTTCATGTATTACCCAATCTCCTCTAAACAAAATTAATTTAGTGAAACAAATTTTTGTAAGGTGAAGTGAAATCTGATATTTTGATATTTAAAAATAATGGTTTTCATAAACACATACCCATAGGTAGACATAACAGCATTTCCAAAAATTATGTTGTTTTGAAAATACGTGAACACCCTATTTGTTCATTTTAACAAGGAATTCACATGATGCAGATTGTTAAGATCTGTTCACATTTTTACGAACATTTACAACATTTTTGCAACCACATTCATACTAGTTAGTAAGAGCGGATTGTTCTGTATTCAGCAGGTTTTGTTTTTTGAATAGTTCACAAGAAGTTTCATACTTGTGATCTTCTTTGTATAGCATTTCAGAGATTACTTTAGGGTTTTGCAACCCATTGATTTTCTTCTCACTATAACTCTTGCTTTTAACAATTTGCGATACATCATAGCCTTCCTACCAACAGTTTTGAGTGAAAAAAATAAGAATATCTCAGTAACATTCTAAAAGTTCAAGTTATGGTAAAACTCTGGTATTTCTGGAAAATAGAGCACTACGTAAATGTTCAATGGGGTTTGAATATCATTTGAGATGCAGTTCGGTTTTTGTTTCATTAAAATCGGTTAACAATTGTTGAAGTTATAGCTTGGGGCATTCTCATGGAATCCTGGATATACAGGATGAATCATATTATTCGATTCATCAGAATATTTCAGAAACTAATCGAAATGGAGGAAAATGTTTCGGATGAAAGCTGTTTCTAGTTATTATGAAGGGGGATATTCGATGGTGACATTGGAATGATTTTTAAGTCACTCTGTGATGGTTATTCTGAAGTAATTACATATTTTAAAATATGGAATGAATAATTTTGATAGCGGAAATCGGAAAATCATGGAAATTTGCGTGTAGTACCCTTTTCCAAAACGACATTCAGGTGAGTCTAGAGCCACATGTTTTGCTAGGAAAATCGGAACGACGGGAAATTTAAATTTAGGACTTTTTTGTACTCAAAATGACCTTTATATGGTTTTGGTGGCACATTCAGATATATTGGTAAAAGTTAGTGTGATTTTGTTGTTGGGATAAAAATTGATTCTTATAACGGGAATAGGAAGAGAACGAAATTTATTCCTGACTGACCTTGATGTTGCCACTTTCATTTAACGTTTAGAGTAATTGTATTGGAGGCCATAATTTTCAGCTTTGATATTTTCATTTCTGTAATAATGAAAAACTGTGCTGATGGTTTTGTTTGTATTCAAAGAAAATTATCTGTGTTCTTTCTGTATTTAGTTTCAGATTAATCTGGGTGAAATACTTTTCGAATACTTACATGCAAGATGATGGCAGCATTTCTTTTGAGGGTTCAATAATTTTGCTCCAAAGAGGTGTCATCAGCATAGTGTTGGACACTAGGTTCTAGTTCTTTTTGTATATCATTTGTGTACATGATGTACAAAAGAGGACCCAGTGTGGATCCCTCTCGCACTCACTCAGAAACCGCTTCATCTGCCACACGTTGCTAACTGTTAGGAAGGTAAGATTTTATTGAACTTTGAGGTAGTCCGCGGATACCATACCCTTCTAGTATTTTCAGCAGCTTATTATAATTAACATCATCGAATGCCTTGTTCAAATCTAAAACATTGCAAATACATTTTACATCGTTCAGCGAGTTTATTATCTTATTGACAGCTAAATATATCGCATTAATAGTGGATCTATGTCTTCAGAAGCTATACTGAGATTCTCAGCAGTGAAAATTTTTCCAAGGAGTTTACCATTCTCTTCAGTATAACATGTTCATAAATCTTACTGATGTTCGGTAGTATTGCAATAGGTCGCTAGTTAGATGGCGTCATCAGTTCTCCTTTTTCATTAAAACGGGCTTGATTCTGGCTTTTTTCAACTTATCCAGGAATTCTCCAGAACAGAGTGATGAGCTATATCTTTCAAAAGTTTAACAGAAATCTATTCTTGTCAACTGCATTTCTATTTTCCACTTTTGATTATTTGATGGATCTCATTTCTATCTGTAGGCTCCATGAACATGCTACCTATATGTTTTTCTGTTTGTTGCCAATTTCCTCGACATCGTTTTGTCCCCGAACTCACAACAATCTGTTGAATTCGTTGAGCGTGTAATGTTTATCAGTGTCTGGAAAATTCCTAAATGTGTTTCGATCCGAAGTAGCTCCTAAACCTGAGTATCTGTTGATAAGATTTCAAGTAGTTTTGTTTTTGTTCTTTGATTTTGATATGTACTCTATATTGTACAGCTGTTTAGTTTTTATGATGACTCTTCTTAGAATATTGAAGAAGTTAATGTAACAATCTGAGAATACTAATCCTATAAGTTTGTACTCAAACAGCTTGCGCTTCGTTCTTCATGATACTTTTATTCCCTCAGTTATCCAGATTCTCGTTCGATATCAGTACAAATTTTTTCCTTTGGAGATATAATATTAAGCAGGTTAGTCAAAACAGCAGAAAACATGTTGTATCCAGTATAACCATCTGTGACAAATATGACTCCCATTTTCCAGTCCAGCTAGTCTATTGCCTCAGTAAAACGATGAAGTTTTGCTTCAGAAAACTCTCTACTCCATGTACATTTCTGAGGTATCTCATCATCTAAACGGCCTCCATAATCTGCCCATAGTAATCGGAGAGGGCAGAATTAACTACCTTGCCAGTTATGTTAGTGTCATTGATAAATATGCATATATATATATATATATATATATATATATATATATATATATATATATATATATATATATATATATATATATATATATATATATATATATATATATATATATATATATCTGAGCATTCATGCAGTCTCCCACACTGCATAACGCTCAAGTCTCCAATGAACCAATATCGCCTGTGGGTGGCCAATAAGGTATTATAACTACTTATGTCAAAGGTTTACTCACAGCACAGAAAAACTCAAAGTTACCCTCTGTGCCGCAAGTCTGAAAGCACACTGCCTTAAGATCAGCCTCTTTGAGGGCAAAAATACAGCATCCTCCATGTTATGTTTTAGTCCAGAGGAAATCACATCAATGCACATTGAGGGAATGTGCATTGATGTGATTTCCTCTGCGGTACACAACGTCTCTGTTATACACACAATCTTCGGTCTTCACTACAGAGTATCAATGAAACATTCATTTCTAGAAGTTTATTTTTTAAGCATTGAGTATTATGGTGTCAACTTTTTCCGATTCAAATGCGTAAGATTATTTGTTAAGTTTTTTATTTTTAGTTCTGTTCTGCTTGAAAATTTGGATTATTACGTGGAGAATAATATCAATTAATGAGAGTACCTGTCGCCCAAAAGGATAGAGATCCGAAGGTTTCTTCTATTAGGTCTGGCACGACAACCCTGAAGGACTTCACGTATGTATTGGGTCTTTATTGTGGTATTTCTACACATTCATATTTTGATAATTTCACCTCCATAGGCACTTTAAGTATATCATTTATTGTTGTGTCCTTCTCAAATTTTTGATATACGAGGTATGTCAATTAAGTTCGCGGAAAAGTGCCCCCACGGTTCGGAAAGTACATAAATACATGAAAATACCTTATATTCCTTCGCAATAGTCTCCCTCGAGTTCGCTACACCGGCGCCACCGTTGAATCCACTGTTGGAAGCATTCCCCGAAGGCCCCCGAAGATAGGTCCCTCAGAACCACCGTCGTGAGGCTTCGGACTTCCGAAACTCCGTCATATCTGTTTCCTTTGAGGTATGACTTCAACTGTGGGAACAGATGGAAGTCGCAGGGGGCCAAATCTGGACTTTAGGAGGGGGTATAGAAGTGTTGGGCCGGAGCATTGTTATGATGAAGGACCCATCCGCGCTCAGCCAATTCGGATCGTACACAAAACACACGGGCCTTCAGACGTTTTAAAACTTGAATGTAGAATATTTCGTTGACTGTCTGACCTGCTGGAACGTATTCGTGGTATACAACTCCATTAATATCGAAAAATGCGATGAGTAAAGATTTCACTTTCGATTTTGACATTCTGGATTTCGTGGGGCGCTTACCCCCCTTTTTACCCACTGCATGCTCTTCCTTTTGGTCTCAGGGTCGTATTCAAACACCCACGATTCGTCATCAGTGATAACAATCGTCAATTCGAGAAACCATGTTTACACAGATGGACGATGGGAGCTCTTTTTGCTTAACTGTGAGAACTTTGGGAACCATTTTCGAACACAGCTTACGCATCCCTAAATCTTCGTGTATCATCTGCCGGATCGTCTGCTTGTTGATGCCCAACTCGTCTTCTAACATTTTAAGGCTTACCCGACGGTCTCCGAGCACTCGCGAGCGCAGGCGATCGAGGTTTTGTGCGTTTCGAGAAGTGGAGGGAGCTACCTCGCGCGGATCTACTCTACTGTCTCTCTGTCGCAATCGGAGACAGCTGATTTTTACGGACAATCTTCCTTATACACGTCGGTTAACTGTTAATTTCCACGGAAGTTTCGCTGCGGTTCACCAAAAATTTAATTACTATTCTTTGCTCAGTTATTCTACCACTCATCTTCACGATGGTGGGTCAAAACAGGTCGATGTTCAAAGGACAATAAAACACCAAGTATATTACCAATCAACACGAAACTTGCACAGGCTGATGCAGAAATGAATTCTGTTTCGAATAAAACCAATGCGAACGTTGCAGGGTTACCAACCGCCGCAGCACAGCAAACTTCCGCTAACTTAATTGACATACCTCGTATATAACCATCTCATTCTACTTTTTTAATCAAATGTACCAACGGGTTAATGATACACTATATTTTATCGAATTTCCACTATTTATTGCTTAGGTACACGACTAGTTCAGAATATTACTTCATTTCCAAGTGTTTATACTACATTAGAGTATTTATACTAGTGCTAGATTAAGTAATGGGGAATTATTTCCATCTAATTGATTGTTGAGTATTCGACAATGTGGGTTTTTTTAATTTTGATACCATTAATTTGATGGAAATAATTCCCCATTTTTAATCTATAATAACCTTACCCCTTATGCGCCTAGAATTGATATAAATACCGAAGCTGTACTGTAGTTCAAATACTTAAAATTAAGTAATATTCGGAACAAGTCGTGTACCCAAACAATAAATAGTGAAGCTTTGATAAAATATAGTGTATTATTTATCCATTTGAGATGAATTTTTACAAAATAAATCAATCAACAATACTTACAAATATACCAACATTGAAGAAGGTGATGTCAAACTTTGTTATCAAACTATTGAGTTGGTTTCACTCTGCCGAATTGGTAGAAATTGAGTGTAATAAACATTTTTATCTGGACGAAATAAGTCTCGATAAGGCGTTCCAGGAGATGTTACCAAAATGATCTTCAGAGTAAAAACACATTTTACATTCAGACTGTTCCAATTTCTCCATACAAAATAAATGGGGGCTAACGAATAATAAATAATCATAAAAAGCAGCCAGAAAAGCCTGTAGCAGTAATAGAGAGCTTCCGAGTAAAGAAGTTTTCCCATAAGGAATTCAGGTCTTTTAGAAGTAAATGAAACTTTATTCCTTATTCTCTCTCATACCTTGGTGGAGTAGGAAATATGTATGTACACTGTTACTGCGGTGAGAAACTTTGGTAAATATTTTAAATGACTTATTCATAAAGTTGAGATTTCCATGCATGAGGTGTTATAATTTCCGATTGTTTCAGAACATTGAACCGATTTGAATAATATTCATGAATTGCAGCACATTCGTAGATTTATATAAGCGATCTTCAAATTTCAAAATTTAGATGTTTTATTACGCCAGGTAAGACAAATACATTGTGTCAAAAAAGTAATATAATAATAATTTAAGGTGGGTGTTTACAGGGTCCCCGTGAGGGCTTCTGGCGCTTGTGTGCAAAAAAGGATTTTGGAGCCCCTTAAGGCATTTTGGATCATGTTTTTTATTTTTTAAAGGTAGGAGGTGCTTGAATTAATCAAAAACTGAACTTTAGAGGTCATATTTATTTCTAGACTAAAATATCGAAATGAAACAAACAGAACAAAATCAAAACAAAATAAATTCTTGTTTCACACCTATTTTAGAACATTTACTTAAGTAATGGGATACAGACACGTTGACTCGTTGTTTATAAATACAAGAAAATAACCTCAGACTGAAAATCACATTTTTTAGGAACAAGTAACAGAAATATTGCCTAATGTCTACTTTCTACTGATACTTAGATATTTTAAAAAATATGCAGATATTTCTAATAACAAATACCTAGGGAACTTCGTTTTAAGATCGAAAATGATAGCTAGGTCTAGGTGCAATAGAAAAATAAAAGATAGCTATTGTAGTAGCGATATTTTCCGACATTTTGCTGTTGCAAATTCATTAATTACATCGCTAAAATGTATACCGTCAAAAATTTCTTGTTCAATTGCTAATATTGTTAGCCCAGACAATCTTTCTTGAATCATTGTCGATCTTAAATAATTTTTAATGATTTTTAACTTTGAAAAAGATCGCTCGCCAGAAGCTACAGATACAGGCAATGTCAAAAGAATTCTTAGTGAAATGCTTACGTTTGGAAAGGTGGAGATTAAATTGTTTTCAAATATATATTGTAAAATACTTAAGGGGTCAGTATCATCAGGTAATGAAAACAACTTTAACGCTTTAATTTCGTTAAACAGATCATTGGAGTCTATATCCTTATTATCCTGATCTGTCAGTCGCTCTTCAAGAATAGAACAATGTTTTAAAAGATCGCTGTCACTTAATTTGAATATGTCGCTAAAAAATCCGAAAATATTATCATACTCATTTAATAAGTCAAATCGGTTTTTTACAGAGCTCATAGTTTGATCCATAATTTTTAAGGAAAAACTATTTTAAAGGCGGTTTTTGGATCATGAGGCGTCTCATCTCGGTGTTCATAGTCAAACAGTTTTGGTTTAAATTTCCTCCTAACCGTTGGTAATGGTGGAAAGTCTTCTTCAATTTCGAGAGAGGATGCTACTTCCTTCGCTTGCACAAGAATTTCTTGAAATGATTGGTCAGATCTATATTGCTGGAAGTGATCAACTAAATTTTTTACGTTGGTTTGGCATACTTTAATATTAATTGTAGCACTTTGCATTTGTTTGCTGACAATATTTATATAAAATAAAACGTCATGCCGAATAATAATTCCACAAATGAATTGAAAATTTTGTACAGACGTTAAGAGGGAATTCGCTTTATGTCTTGCATCAATGTGAAAGGAATTATCTTCAGCCACTTCTTGAAGACTTTCGCAAACCTTAATTAAATAAACTTTAAGGGGCTTTATTGCGTCAATTCTCATAGACCATGTTTGTCTCACTAATAGGCTTTGAACTTAACCCGGGGACATTTTTCTCTCAAAACATACCACCTTTTTATGGATGACGAAAAAGTATAAGCCGCACAAGGTACAAAAAGGGCTTTCGGATTCGCATCAAGAATGCGTTTTTGAAGCCCAACATGTTTTCCCTTCATATTTGTCCCATTACCATAACCTTGTTCCCTAATGTGTTTTAATTCAAAATTTAATTTTTTCAAATTTTCTATTGAAAAATATTTTGAACTGCGAACCATTCTTAAAATATCATTTCTTACTTTGGACGACAATAATTCAATTATTTCATTCTGTATTTGCACGCTTAAATAATGAGTCATTTTAACAGATTTTTTTGGGAGTTATACACTCGGCTAACGTGCTGTCTCATCACTGAATCAAAAGAGGCAATCATCTCAACAGCTTTTAGAAAATTTCCATTATCATGTTCGAAAAGCAATTGAGAAGAACCTTGAAATGCCAAGCATTGTGTAGATAAATACTTAACAATCGCAATAATTCTTTCCAACACGTCTCGCCAATATTTTTTTCCGTTTCTAAAATCCTCAGATGATGAGCATTAACAGTCATAGATGTCCCCAACATTTTTTTTAATTTACCCAAGTGTTTATATAACTGTTGTGTAAAATTGTCGTTTCGTGTCTCTTAATTAGCAAAGACAAGTGTTGCCAATCAGATACTCCATTCGTATCACAAAAAGCGTTAGTAGTTTTACATTTACAAAACAACTTACAACAAAAACAAAATACAGAATCTTTAGAAATAGAGTAAATAAGCCAAGGCATTTCGACTTTTTCTCCATTTGCTAGATTTCTTTCAAAGTATTTGCACGAAAACTTTCTCTTATCTTTATTACTAGGAAAGCTAAAACTGATGTCTATCAAGGGCGGACCACGTTTAACCAATATTCTAGCCATCTCATTGGTGATTCTTTCGGACCACAAACCGGGGTCGGACGGAAGTATATCTTTTACACAAGCTGAATTACCTGAAGTGGATTGTTCAAGTGCTGTAGACGAGGATGGTGTCATCGCTTCATCGGGCTCTGCATCAGTAGAAGCTGTTTTGCTGCTACAACCGCTGTCACTTGTTGCAGGATCTGATGCTACTGTTGAAATTTCAGATGGTCCACTCACGGTTATTGATATTACGGATTTAGAATCTTTAGATTCGGACGATTCAGTTGCACCAACATCGATAGTCTCCGTGGAATCTCGATGGTTTTGCAAGAAAAGCTTTAAAGATCTAACCATTTTTCCCTTTCTTGTAGTCTCAGTTTCTTTTGCTCGCGAAACTTCGCACCTGAAGGTCTCTTTCTTTTATCCTGATACAAATAAATAATTAGTACTCATGAGAATTAGGAATTAACTTCTAAAGTAACCACAATAATAAGCACCATGTGGGTAGGGTAGGAAATATTCCTAAAAATTTAACCAAGTAACCAAGTAGCCAATAGTTTTTAACCCTTTATAGGGCAGATTATTATTGAGTAAGATATGGCCGATTAAGGTTCGCATATTTGAGTAAAAAGCAATTTGTTCGAGCCCTTTCAGCAAAAAAATATTAAACTAATTTGATCTTATAGCCCTTAAAAACCCTACAAAATGTTTCTTTTAAAAGATCAATAGCATAAAATCTAAGCGAGTTATGGATAAAACCAGTTAGTTTTTAAACTCCTACATGACATTTTAATTAATAAAAAGATATTTGGCTAAAAAATTAATTATAACCAGTATCCTATAAAGGGTTAATGTTGACAGTATAAAGTAGGGAACACTTACCATTTTATGAAAAATCAATCACTTAATTTAAAAAGAAAAGTGGTAAACAAAATATTACACAACACAACACCACACTTGACAAAATAAAAATAACTTTATATGTAAAAATTAATAGTATTACTTGTTTGTATTCACTTGTTGCATGGTCCAGTGAACTTACTGATTTAAAACCGCCTGTGGCGATGCATCGTTCTTATAGCGCTCCTGGCGTTATTCATGTCTGAACAGGAAAACCAAGAAACTGCCGCCTGACATGTTCTCGCAACATAGGAATCGGCAGTAACTGGATGATATACTAATAAAATTCCATGTGTATTTATACCTAATCCTATTTAATTTATCAAATTTTATTTTATTATTTATTTTGGACCCTGGGTTTTGGCGCCCCTAAAGGATGGCTCCCGTGTGCATTGCACACTTTGCACATATGGTTGCGGGGCCCTGTTCGTTGGCGTAAATGTATTATTTCGGAAGGGGCCTATTTTGAGGGGGATGCAATATATTTGAATGAAGGACAAATGTGTTTCATTGTCCAATTCCCAGTACTTTTGGGACATAATGTATTATTACTATATTTGAACATGATTTTAGAAGTAAATAAACAGCTAGTTTTTTCTATATTCAGTTCTTCAGTATATTCAACAGGAATACTAATTATGTTTTGAATGGACACCTGGTATTTTGTGAGAGTTCAAGTTGAATTTTGTAGAGGTTTTACCAATATGGCTTTAATGATATTTCCTTCCAATCAAAACTAGAATTGAAGAAATGAATCCCAATTTCAAATTTCACTGGCAGCCGCTTTGAGTTACAGGTATTGACCAACGTGACATAAGTAGTTCAAATGCCTTGACTTTCTGTATAGACATTTGGTATCCCTGTTCGCATGTTCGCGTAGGAATATCATTTTTCGAAACGAATAAAGTTAGTCTAATACAACTTTTGTTTCAGTTTACGCGAGAGTGAATGTGAGTTTTTTACTATCAATTTGGGTGTTCAACATACTTTACGATTATTTTGATAAAGTGCCGTGTGAGTTATTTGACTCATTATTTCATTCTTTGAAATTTATTAGTGAATGTGTGATATGCCGTTTTACCTACCATCTGACTCTCTATTCAAGGTAGGTCAAGAATAACATATTTCATAGTAATTTTCATCAAAATATACGTACAAGAATTTTTAAAATATCTTTCCATGGAAGTGAACGAAATTTCTTCATTTTTCGCCAAAAATTGAATTAATTCCTTATAAATCAGTTAGGTTTTGATCTCATCCAAAATAATCTGTAATCATATAGATAAGAATGCATCGCAAAGTTTTTATAAACATTTGAATTAAACACGTGTTGCTGATACTGTTCGCGTTAGAATACATTATTTCAGAAAAAACTTGTGCGATCGAAGGATTCCGAACAGGAATGAAGTTTTTATTTTATACTAGCTGACCTGGCAGACTTAGAACTGCCTCAATCGTTAAATAAAAGACCCAAATTGATAGTATTGATGATTTATTTACTTTATGGAAATTCATTTTTGAAGTAAAACGAAATTAGACACTTTTGTCACTTTTCCACAATTTATTCAATAATCACGACTGGTTTCGACCCTATGGTCATTTTCAAGTGAATAACAATATAATGCATGAGTAGGCAAGTACAAGTACAGAATGAAATTTATCCTAAATATTGAGTAGTGGGGATCCATTATGCTCTAGTTAGTTGTTGAGGGTAATAAATTGTGGATTTTACATATTTTGTTAATCTCCAAACTTTCCAACAAACTCATCTCCTCCCTTTGTTACATTTATGAAGGATTTTAAGATTGTTCAATGATATCGAGTGGTTAGTTGATTTTATGTGTTCAAATATTGGCGAATTTTTATCTGAGGAAATATGTTCCTTGAATCAAAACTTCTCCTGTTCGTCCGACATAGGCTACCTCACATTAATTGCATTTGATTTGATAAATTCCTGATTGCTTGAATTTATCGTTCTTTTGTTTGGCATTGAATAATAATCTGCTTAAGTTGGGGCCGCTTGAGAATGAAGTAGTTATGTTCAATTTAGAAGAGTAGTTACTGATTTTATTAGAGAGTTTGCCAGTGTATCTGAGACTAGTGTATCGTTTTTCTGGGGTTTCTAGGATATAGTAACTGGTAGGTAATACGTTGTTCTTTGCGTTTAATGATTTAGAAAATGTTGTGGTATGTTGTTATTTGAGGCAATTTTTCTGATGATATTAAGTTCAGTTTGAAAATTTTCTTTCGAAAGGGGAACAGAGTAAGCTCTATGAATCATGGAGTTATATGCAGCTAGTTTGTGACTCAAATGACTGAACGAGTCCATTGGAATCGATGCGTCTGTGAATGTTTCCTTTCTGTAAATTTTATAAGTGAGTTGGTTATTTGAATTTGTAATGGTTAAGTCGAGGAAATTAATTGAGTTATTATTTTCTAATTCAGAAGTGAAACTGATGCGGCAATGTATTTTATTTAGGAAATTCAAAAATTGCTGAATTTGTCTGTTTGAACCACGAAAAGCAACCAAAATGTCATCTATATATCGGTACCAGAAAGTAATGTTTTTAGCGAAATCTGTGTTTAATATTGAGTTCTTCTCTAAATTATTCATGAAAATGTCAGCTAGTAAAGGGCTAAAAGGTGAACCCATTGGAAGACCTAAACTTTATTTGAAGAATTTAGATTGAAATTGAAAGTAACTTTGAGATAGGCATATTCGAAGAAGATTGCTAAATTCATTAGTGATATATGGCGGTGTGTTTGACTCGGATAAGATATCTGTAACAAGGGAAGACACTCATTCGTTGAAATGTTCGGGAGTTCAAGGAAAATACAATTGAATTCAATAGAACATATTTATTCTACCAGAAACAAGAAAAATAGATTTGAAACCCTCAGCTCAGAAAAGAGTTGGGCAACGATCCTTTACCTATTTAGCACCAAGAATATATGCCATGTTGCCTCAAGAATTAAGAATAGCCTATATGTATAAGAATTTCAAGAGAAAAATAAGAAGATGGATACAACGAAGTGGCAGGCAAATCTTTTTTAATGTTATAAATCAGCTGCCTTAATCAGATATGTGACAATAAAATACCAAATTAGTGACTTTGATGCTGATAGTCTCTCTTCATACCGATAGTGACTTTTTATACCGATCGTGACCTTTATACCGACAGTGACTTAACATAGTGATTTTTCACACCGATAGTGACTTTCACACCGATGGTGACTTTCCCAACGATAGCGACATATCAAGGGACATTGATAGTAACTTTCTTCGTGGTGACTATGAAATTTCAATGGTACTGATTGGAAATGTTGGTTTTGTTTTTTGTTGTTTGCTTATATTTTATTTTTTGTACTTATGGGAGAAATATATTGTTTATTTAAGTTCAATTCACGTACAGACATGATGTAATGTCTCTGTGATTAAACGTTTATTCAGACTTATAATAGTTATTAGGTAAGAAATTCATATTATTTGTTATACATTCTTCAAATCTGAATAAACTATATTATTATTATTATTATTATTATATTTTGACATCGAAAGAGACTTACTTAATATCTTGGGAGATTGTGAGGTTTGAAAGTTTATGTATGAGATCTACAGAATTAGAGATAGTGTATTGTGCTTGGAAATTTTTGATTCAAGAATTTTGCTAGTTTACCTGATGGTGTGTTTATATATGACACTACAGGTCTTTCATATTTTTCTTCTGTATGTAGTTTAATCAATCCGTACATTTTTGGAGCTTGAACATTCATTGAAATCAGTTTCTTCTTTTCCCATTCTGTGTGTTCTAGGTTTTCTGACAAACTTAGCTCTTCTTGGATATCTTTTGTGAAAAGTTTGGTTGGATCTTTTGGTATTTCGGTGATATCCAGTGTTTTCAGTACATCCTGCATCTTTTTTTCGTATAGGTCTCTATTGAGGCATACTATACTATTGCCTTTGTTAGCTTCAGTCATTATGAGATCTTCGGCTTGGATTTCGCTTGATATGGACTTTATTATTTTCAACTGATTCTGATCGTTAATTTTATGTAAGATATTCTGATAATTTCTGTGAGTTTGTGTTTATGGAAGCTAGGTAGGTGATGATATCTTTATGTTTTGGATGGCCAGCTCTGGTTGCACTCCGGTTATTTCCTTGTCCGTTTTGAATTTGCCGTTTTCCGGGGTGAATTTTGGTCCTTTGTTCAGCAGATCCGTTTGAACTTCATCAAAGAAATTGTTCGATAGATTTATGAATCTAGAATAAAAGTGATATCTGATCGTTCGTTAACAACCGTTTGCATCATAGGTTGCTGAGGATTCTGTTTCTCTTTTTGTTTTCTAAGGTTGAAAGTTTTTATGCAGGTTTTCGTAATTTTCTTTTGAAATCTCACTTATTTTCATATTGATTTTATATTCAAGGCAACTTTTCACAAAACAAATCAAAAAGAGTTAAGTTTGTCAGAAAACCTAGCACACACAGAATGGGAGAAGAGGAAACTGATTCCAATGAATGTTCGAGCTCCAAAATGTACGGATTGATTAAACTACATAAGGAAGAAAAATCTGCAAGACCTGTGTCATATATAAACACACCATCAGGTAAACTAGCGAAATTCGTGAATCAAAATTTTCTAAACCTCTCGAATTTTCAAGCACAATACACTATCTTTAATTCTGTAGATCTCATACATAAACTTTCTAACCTCACAATCTCCCAAAATATTAAGTTATTCTCTTTGCCTATCTAAAAGTTACTTTCAATCTAATCTAAATTCTTCAAATAAAATTCAGGTCTTCCAATGGGTTCACCTCTTATCCCTCTACTAGCTGACATTTTTATGAATAATTTAGAGAAAAACTCAATATTAAACACAGAATTCGCTAAAAACACATTATTTTCTGGTACAGATATGTAGATGACATTTTGGTAGGTTTTGGTGGTTCAAACAGACAAATTCAGCAATTTTTAAATTTCCTGAATAAAATACATTGCCGCTTCAGCTTCACTTCTGAATTAAAAAATAATAAGTCAATTAATTTCCTCGACTTAACCATTACAAATTCAAATAACCAACTCACTTATAACATTTACAGAAAGGAAACATTCACAGACGCATCGATTCCAATAGACTCGTTCAGTCATTTAAGTCACAAACTAGTTGCATTAAACTGCATGATTCATAGAGCTTACTCTGTTCCCTTTCGAAAGAAAATTTTCAAACTGAATCAGAAAAATTGCCTCAAATAACAACATACCACAATATTTTCTAAATACAATCATTAAACGCAAAGAACAACGTATTACCTATCAATTACTATATAGCATCGTAGAAACCCCAGAAAAAGATACACCGGCGAACTCTCTAACAAAATCAGTAACTACTTTTCTAAATTGAACATAACTACTTCATTCTGAAGCGGCCCCAACTTAAGCAGATTATTATTCAATCGCAAACAGAAGAACGATAAATTCAAGCAATCAGGAATTTATGAAATCAAATGCAATGACTGTCAGATAACCTATGTCGGACAAACAGGGAGAAGTTTTGAAGCTAGATTCAAGGAATATATTTCCTTAGATAAAAAGTCACCAATATTTGAACACATAAAATCAACTAACAGCTCGATATCATTGAACAATCTTAAAATCCTTCATAAATGTAACAAAGGGAGAGAGATGAATTTGTTGGAAAGTTTGGAGATTAACAAACTATGTAAAAACCCACAATTTACTACCCTCAAACTAGAATATTATGAAAAATATTATGGTATAATACCTTGAAAGTTGGCTTAACATGTGTGACACCAAACGATGTAATCTGTAAACAGCTGTTATATTTCTGAATGTTGGCCAAGAAGTGCTTAGAATCATCCAGAAAGTAGAGGGCCGGTAGATTTACCATTTATTTCTTCTTCTTCTTGCACGGCGACTTTATGAGCAGCATTCAGGCCGTTTGGCCAATTGTGCTTGCCGTGTTGTATTATTTTGTTTTGTGTCTTGGAAAAACTTTTGATGAAGCTTGAAAGACTGTTATAGCTGCCCTCCTGGATCATCCAGGCGCTGAGTGTTTCAGTGCCGAAGGTGTTCAGTCTGGTCACCTTATGAGCGGGACATTCGAAGAGTATGTGTTCCGTTGTTTCGTCATTTTCTAGGCAACCACGGCACCGTGTGGTTTTTGATAGTCTCATGACGTGTAGGCGTTTGTTGCGTTGATGTCAATAGGATAACTATCACCCCAAGAGACTTTTTATCGAGGGACAATAGTTCATATACCTTCTTCTTTGGTTGTGTCCCCTTTATGAGCCTTACAATATTTACAAATTATTATCATTTCCTCAATTGTTAATGATTTGTCGGCACAATAATCAATTACTGGATCTTAGTGGAATGCAGTTCGTTCAAGAATCACAGGAGCACTGCGTCTGCGGATTCGCTTAATTTCATTATGTCGTGCATACTGTTGTTGTGTTTGATGTGCACGAACTCGTTGCATTCTAAGCCTATCTACTTCATTGTCACTCACTAAATAACGCATTTCTGAAATAGCAATACGATTTTTTCTTGATCTGTCTCTCTCTGGTCATCAGTGCGGTTAGCACGTGAGGTAGCTCCTCGCACATTTGATTGACTGATCTTCTTCTCTTCGGCATCGTAAATTATAATTAATCAAAGTGAGAAAATTTTGTGCTAACTCAGCAGTAAAGTGTCACTATCCCAGAATATCAACAAAAAAAGAGCACATTACTTGGAATGTCACTATCACAAAGGATCACAAAAGTAAAGAAATTTCTCGTTCACGTATAGATAGAAGGATGCACTCATAGATATCGTAATACTTTTTTCCGTGTTCTGAAGCGCGACAGGATGGATTGACAATCTAATGTCAAATATTCAGAAATTTACTTTATTACAAAACTTAAGATTTATCAAACTTTAACAACTGAAGTTAGCTAAAATTCAGTTTTGCGAAGCGGACCAAATTGAAAATCAGTACTACTAATGATCTATTATATTTTGTGACTATGCAATTTTGTCGCGTTAGCGATTTCCTTTAGTTTAATTTCGGAACGCGACATTAGATCATCCAACACGCACGCTAAGACTAATTTGATAGATATGATTGAATTTGAACTTTGTGCAACGGTAATGAATTGCAAATTGACTTCTTAACGTTAGGAACACACCTACATTGCTTAGACAACAGTGAGTGATTATAATTTAATATGAACTTTATTTAATAGCAATAAAATTCAAATTGACTCTACAATTTACCTAGAAAACGTTTGGAAAATAATAAAAGGGCCATTTTCATTGTTATTCGAATTTTTCTCACCTTTTAAACCTTCCCTAGACCTCCAAGACCAAGATGAGATAAATTCGTTCAGCCGTTCTCGACTTTTAGCGAGACTAACGAACATCAATTGATTTTTATATACAGGGTGCTTCAACGAAAACTGAACAGAGGCTTTATCTACCAAGATATTCATTTCTGATCAGAACGAAAAAATAGGTCAATTTTTGTTTCAAGGGGACATCTTTCGGGGTACAAACTTTTCCTGAAATATCAACCCCCTAAGCAGGGGTTGCAATCCTTGAACATTTTGAATAGAGAAGATGGGTCGAATGATGACTCAAAAGAAAGGTGGTATCTTCGCCTACATTGCCTTGAATGAATTTCCATTTTTAATTGAAAACTGTAAAAGATACGGGGTGAGCAACTGAAAGATAGGGAAGACTATTTAATTGAGACTATTCAAGTTTCAGAGAGGTAAAATGGAACAGATCTATGCTGATCAATGGCAGTCATCATCAAGTACCATCATCATTCCGAATTTCAACCCCTAGAGCAGGGGTGACCACCCTTGAAAATTTGGAAGAGGGTAGGTGGGTCGAGTGATACCTCGAAAGAAATGTATTATTTTTGTCTGCATCCCCGTGATCGAATTTTCATTTTCGATTACAAACTGTAGAAGATACAGAGTGAGCTTCTGAAAAATAGAGGAGACCCCTAAAGCAGGGGTGACTACCCTGTGTTATTTTTAATACAGAAGATAGGTCCAGTTATAACCTTCTGAGAAAGGATTTTAGTTTGTCTCCACAATGGTGTGCAAGTTTTCTTTCTCCATCAAAATTACTGGGTGAGCAGCTGAAACATTGGAATGATTATGAAGGATTATGAATCTCGAAAGGAAACGATAAAACCCATCTACCCTCTTCCAAATTTTCAAGGGTGGTCACCCCTGCTGTAGGGGTTGAAATTCGAGATGAAGATGGTACTTAATGATGACTGCCATTGATCAGCATGGATCTGTTCCATTTTACTTCACTGAAACTTGAATAGTCTCAGGAAAAAGTCTTCCTTATCTTTTAGTTGCTCACCCTGTATCTTTTACAGTTTTCAATGAAAAATGGAAATTCGTTCGAGGCAAAGTAGAAAAAGATACCACCTTCTTTTTGAGTCATAACTTGACCCATCTTCTATATTCAAAATGTTCAAGGATTGCAACCCCCGCTTAGGGGGTTGATATTTCAGGAAAATTTTGTACCCCGAAAGATGTCCCCCATGAAACAAAAATTGACCTGTTTTTGCGTTTTGATCAGAAATGAATATCTTGGTAGATATAGTCTCTGTTTTGTTTTTGATGAAGCACTCTGTATATAGATTCTTTACTCTGAATCTAATTCGAAATGTTTTTTTGTAATAATAATATTGTTGAGTACGGAAACGAAAGCAAAAGTTTTATTCAACATTTAAGAAGAAACATTAATTGAAAATTGAATACCTGATGTTCATTAAATGCCTAATTTCTCCACGAATTTTGCCTGATGAATATATTGAAGAATAATATATAGCACGTCGTAAAATTGAATATACAGACTGTTCTATTAGGGAGATACATATCGAAGTTTTGTTTTGAGAGTGGGAGGTCCTATGTTTCTCATTATTGTTGACCGTGTGTACCCGAAACAAGATGAGTTTTTTTTGGTCAGTATATGCTTGAAAATGAAACGTTTCTAAACTAATTGATATTTTATGAAAATACGTACATTACGACCTACAACGCCTACTACAAAAGTTCAAAGTAACAGCAGAAAAATATAACATGTTAATATCAACACAGAAAACCCAATCGATGGTAATAGCGAAAGATCCAATTAGTTGCAAACTAGTAGTGAACGACCATATAATAGAGCAAGTTTCACACTTTAAATACCTAGGAGTAGAAGTATCGAGCGATAGGCAACTATTACAAGAAGCAAAACAGCAGACAATGAAAGCATCGAGAATATCTGGCTTCCTGAGAGATGTAATCTGGCGGAATAAGTACATAAGAACAGAAAGCAAAGTCCGAATCTATAAAACCTGTGTGAGACCCGTGATGACATATGCGGTTGAGACAAGAGCTGAGACAACAAAAACAAAACAACTAATGAGGACAACAGAGATGAGAACACTAAGAGCTATAAGAGGTATTACACGCAGAGATAGAATAAGGAATGAGGATACGCTAAGGGAGCTAGGTGTCCAGGATGTGGTGAGGTGGACAAGAGCACGTCGACGCCTATGGAGAGATCACATAGACAGAATGGGCCCCGAACGTATGGCGAAGTGGGCAAAACACAAAACCCAACACTAGAAGACCCATAGGAAGGCCGAAAAAGCGATGGCATGAGTGCTGGAGCTCCGGTTCGCAGCAGGGGCTGTAACAGAACAACAGGACATCGTCCTATTTAAAGAAGAAGAAGAAGACGTACATTACATTATATTACATTGGGGGTCGAAATGGACCTCCATTTTGGCCTGCATAGTCCCCTGAGTTAAACCCCGTCGATTTCTTCCTGTAATGTCAATTGAAGTATTTGGTTTACACTACCCCGTGGCAAATGCTGAGGACTTAACTTTGAACAGCTTTTGTAATTTTTTTGAGAGTTATTGGTAATACTCAAAAGTCTTTGTTTTTCCCTCTTATTAAACATTTGATTTTTAAACATAGGTTATTTAATGATAAGAAGAAATACACCACGATGGTTCTTTTTAATCGAAGATTTCGTGTCGTACAATGTGATGTTTGGATTTTCCTAACTTTTTTTACTCAAAAACTTGGCGTCGTACAAACAATGTCTTTTCTTTGGAAAATAATTGAAAAATTCGAAAATATTTTTTATTTTTGAGAAGATCATTACTGTCGTAGCTTTTCTTTGGGAATAATCTGCGTTGTGCCCATACGCACGCCACTGGTGAGTCCAAAATATTGTTTTGTATTGAAAGTTATGCGTGTTTGATAGTTTTCGATACCCAAAAATTTGACCTCAATATCTCAAGCAGTTTGCGAAAAATTCAAATTTAACTGCATCTTTCGATTGAACTAAATGACTTCAGCAATCACCTCCTTGAATATTGTCATGTCTTTCTTGAACACCCTGTATATCACAACTTAGTGTGCTATTTTTATGAGTGATTGTTAGGTCTTCTTTTCTGACAGTATTATGGTTTAAACTCGTAACACACTGTGTAATTTCAATATATTAGGATATTTACCATCATACGAAGCACTTAGCAATTCGACCATTAAAACAGAATCGTTTGTTATTTTCTAGTGGAATAAATCAAATTACACGTACACCCTCTCATACATATTTCATTAGAATGGCTACGAATGAGATCAAGCGTTATAAATGTTTAAACGATACTTCCTTCTTGCAAATGCTTAAACCGTCAGAAGTTTCAACTCGTAGATATCCTAAGGGAATTCTCCGCTTTCTGATTCCCCCGAGAGTTTCAATCTCATATAATGTCGGTTCTTATTCCCGTACTTCCTTAGGACAGCTATCTCGAATTTTCACCTTTTGAGGTAAAATTTTCAAAACTGATTTTATGAGAATAATATTCAAGGAAATTATTCAATCAACAAAACACAAACATTCTCGAAATAAAAGGGCAGGATTTCTGCAGGGCCGCGCCAAGCTTTGCGGCCGCTTGTGTGCAACATATTATTTCACATCCCTTCTTGAAAAATGATACACACGTAGATGGGGATACACATGAATGAAACTGAAACAAATGCAATATGTTTTACATTTTTAATATAAATGGAATGAAACACTGTCTAATTTGCACAATGTTTATTTCTGATACATGTGAGACCAGGGTCGACAATTAAGTTATTTTAAAGTGTTTACACCTAACAGTATGCGAAGGAATGTGCTAAATATACTACGAACTTAGACAGGGGGAGGGGAGACAGCCCCCTATTTTAGAAGTCTTGTTCAGAACTTCTTGAGTAGCCTAGAATAATCCTGAAATATGACAAAAATAGCAAACCATTACCCAAAGCCGGCGCAAATAATGCCTAGCCGCAGGAAACCAATACGCCTTTCCTTAGAATTGCGCGCGCACACAAAAGGCATGGCCTCGAACCTTCGAGATGTGTTTCTTTTTAAACGGTTTTATTTAGCTCACCCCGTTTGTTTTATTTATTCTTGGGTCAAATTTAGTAATTCAAATTTCACCCTCTTCCTGTCAACCGATTAATCTGAAATTTTGTATACACTTTGGATTTTGGTGACAATACAATTATATTTATTCATTATCATTATAAATACAAGATGGCCGCCGCTACAAAATGGCGGATAATTTATGTTTTATTAATCCCAACAATATGGGTATCAAATGAAAGGGCTCAACAAGCAGAATACAATATACTATAAAAAATTGAAATCCAAGATGGCGGCCGCTACAAAATGGCGGATAACATAGCTTTTATCAATCCCATCAATATGGGTATCAAATGAAAGGGCTCAACAATCAGAATACAATATACTATAAAAAATTGAAATCCAAGATGGCGGCCGCTACAAAATGGCGGATAACGTAGGTTTTATCAATCCTATCAATATGGGTATCAAATGAAAGTGCTCAACCAGTAGAATACAATGTATCCAGCCTGAATTCACCACCCAAGTCAAGATTTTGTATCGTGTTGAGGACTGTGTGGCGTTAGGCTGGCGTTTATTCACGCTCTGTGAATTAACTGAAAATATGCGTCAGCAAGGTGACCAGATTTTCATTGATATTTTGAATGCTTTGAGAGTCGGTGAGCTAACAACCCAACATTTTAGTATTTTAATGGGAAGATTTCTTCAAGACACGAGTGATGAGTTTGCAATAGACAAAGCGTTAAGGGTATACCCCACAAATCAGCAAGTTAACGACCACAACTCTGCTGTATTGAATTTGTACAGAAATAATGGTGCTCGCATTTACAAAATAAAAGCGCAGGATCAGCTAGTACACGCCACACGAAATGCAGACAATGTGGATATAGCTACAATAATACCAGCTGATATCAACAAAACCGGGGTTTACCAGCGGAACTGGAAATATTTGTGGGGCAAAAGTCATGCTACGGTCCAATATTGACGTTTCAAAGGGATTAGTAAATGGCGCTATAGGCTACATCACCGAAATCGTTTGGCCTCAATTTCGTCGAACTCAGATGTATGCAACAGATGTACCTTCCGTCCGAATTGATTTCGCAAGAGACGGAGTACATCTTATACACCCGAAAGCCATACAGTTTCCAGCTAAGTACAATTATGGGACAGCTGAAAGAAGAATGTTGCCTTTAATACTATCATGGGCTTCTACAATACATAAAATGCAGGGCAGCACTGTGGATCACGCAGTCGTATACTTAGGTGCGAAACTGTTTGAAGAAGGTCAAGCCTACGTGGCTCTTAGTAGAGTAAGATCTTTGCAGGGACTACGTATAGAGGAGTTGGATTGCAATAAACTAACGGGCAAGAAACCTTGCAATAATGAAACACTAAATGAATTAAAAAGAATGCGAAATAAAAACTAAAAACTAGAAAATAAAATAGGTAAAAACTTTTTAAGTTAAACGGTTTTATGTTAAACATACATTGCACTGTTTAAGATAAATGTACTAAAACCAAAAATAATAAAATAGATAAAGTCGTGGAATTATAAACATATGCATAGACTACACTAAAATAAAACCGTGAGGCACGTCAATTGTCTACAATCGTTGATTAAAATGTTTGTTTTGTAATGTTACACTATAATTATTAGGCAGTTGTGCAACCGACAACGATGGACGTGTGATAAGTAGGGCTAGAATGTGGATACAAGCTAGCAAGCTCGATTATAAGCGAGTTTTAGGGTTTCATAGTGGTGAGCGAGTAGTACTTTTGTCATATGTTTTGTCGATTAAAGACAAACAACAAGCAGTGAAACGATTCCTCGCCAGCCAGCAGTGTGAATGTCCAACGATAAACTAGTTAAAACATCTCTTTTATTTACATGGAGTGTATAACTATTAGAATTTCCATGAGCAAGAAAATAGTAAATAATTTCCTCACCGTCTGCGGGCCAACTGCCTAACGACGAATTAAACGATTCTTCTATCGCACATTAAGTCGATAATTTGTAGACAATTGACGTGCCCCACGGTTTTATTTTAGTCTAGTCTATGCATATGTTTATAATTCCCACGACTGTATCTATTTTATTATTTTTGGTTTTAGTACATTTATCTTAAACAGTGCAATGTATGTTTAACATAAAACCGTTTAACTTAAAAAGTTTTTTACCTATTTTATTCGAATACTCTACCAAGCTTCTACCAAGCTATTTATACTCGTTTAGTTTTATTTTGATAAACAACTGTTTCGTTAAGTTCGCGAGAACGTTTATATCCCGTGTTACAATTGAGTTCATATTAAAGTGCTTAGTTACTCACATTTGTGTGTGTGTGTATGTTCACGTTTTAACCAAAGCAATACCAATACTCTACCTTCTTTTCACAAGAAAACTACAAAAGAAAAGAAATATGTGAAATGAATATCAAATATGTCGCTAAGTATCTGTACTCATTTTTACACCATTGAATAAAATTATATCATCAATCATCATTTTTATCTCTTAGGAAAGTTATCTGCTAAATCAAACGAATCACAAGTACAACAGCATTTGGATGAAGCTAATGAACCATTAAAAAATAAAACTGCAACTGCAAGGCCTTTTCACCATACCACTGGTAATCCCGTTGAAGGCTTTGTGAATTGTAAACGTCAAAGTGAGCAGAAGAGGAAAAAGTTTGGATCTAGAGAGGTAGAATCTGGAAAGGAGTCAAATGCACCAGATGAACCAGGTTTGCTGGAAAAAAACGTCATAGGAAACTGGCTCTATGAAGTTGGAAGAGAATGCGGAAATGCTTTAATAGTGCTGAGAACCGCTCGACTCCAAGGAAGATGTGAAGAATCTTAAGCGAAATTTACTCACAAATGGCTTGAAAACTATTCGCCGCGGATAAAATATTGTGCATATACTGCGTGATAATTTCACCCGCAACAGTGATAGGAGTAAAGGGCTCTTTCATGATCAGGCCTTCTTTAAGTTTTGAAAAAAATTCATGAATACGAGACAAATCATGCCAGCAGGCAATGGCATAAACAAGCTGCTGGAGTTGCTCATTTCTTCTTCGAAAATCCTACGGTTATTGGTCAACTTGAAAATATGAAGACCATCGGCCCTATACATTAGCAATACTATTTATCCAACTCATGACTTACCACTGAGAAGAAAATCCTTGGACCAGTGTTTTCCGAGATTTGGTCCAGTTGAAAATTAATTCTGGGAAGCCTCATCAAAATGCATCTGGAAAAAATTGCGAAAAACGCATCGTGACTAGGATTACGAAGGCTGATCGAAAATGGCAGGAAAAAAAATGGGATATAGAGCGTCTACGAGAATTTTTTCCAAGAGCGTTTTTTCCACTGTGCTAGTCACAAGCACAACCTGGTTGTTAATGACCTTAACAACGTTTCTGAAGTGAGACACACAACCATCAAGGATATTTTACGATTTTTTCGTGAATACCTTTAACGAGAGTGCGTGCTCCTTCTCTGCCTCTTCTATGTGAAACACAATGGTCACAAAAATATGAAAGTATTTTATGGAAAACATTACGCCGAGGGCAACGCATTTGATCGCAAACAACCCTATCACCTTGCTCTAGGTCACACCTCCGATCTCAAGCTGAGCTGTATTTTTCCAATAAAATAATTTTCGGAATACGCCCCTGTAATTCTTCCTCGACGTAAATTCTGTGAGTAGATGATTCGCTGAAGTATTCCTGGACAAAAAGTAAAACAAATGAGTTATTCTCATAATCA
Organism: Cryptolaemus montrouzieri; assembly: GCA_013387265.2. Taxonomy (NCBI): domain Eukaryota; kingdom Metazoa; phylum Arthropoda; class Insecta; order Coleoptera; family Coccinellidae; genus Cryptolaemus; species Cryptolaemus montrouzieri. The sequence goes on from JABFTP020000021.1 coordinate 111,667,436, forward strand.
TACCTCAATAAAAAGTTTAGCGCAGTAGGCTCATTTTTAGAACAATTCTCACTAAGATCCTATGCAAGAGTTCTCGGAAAGTTATGTACGGAGTGTTTGATTAGCTATTTTGAGGAGAAAACTTATTTTTTCAGTCCGACCCTGGAATTTGATTTTCGTCTACAAACAGTATTGTTAGGCCCATAGCACATAGCGTATTTTAAACGCGCGTCTTCGGCGCCGTAGACGCTGATTGTAGCGTTTGCATTGATGATACAAGCGCGCGCATGAAGCACTCATACTAGCGTTTGAAGCGGTACAAACGAGCATAAAAAGGAGCGAAGTAGTGGTGGGGGGGGGGTGCTCACGCCAGCACTGCCCCATATCCTCCACATTTACATTTTTTTCTTTTAAAAGAAGTACCAATGCCAACTCAAGCATTGTTGTCTCAACCGAAACTATTGTACAACTGAAGAAGAGGAGTCTCAAAAAGTATAGCGATTAGAAGATTCGACTCAGATCCATGAAACAGCTTGTATATCGATAACGAATTAAGCTATTGTTCTTGAATCACCCTGTATAGCTGTATCAATCACTTATGGATTTTATGGGTACCCTGATTTATAAGAATAATTTTGTATAAAGAATGAAATTCTAAAGCCATTCCAATATATTCAGGATGTTAGAGAAAATCGTATTTTCACAAAATATCCACTAATTCAGTAACGGTTCAGTTGGGGCATATACTGATTCAAGAAAATTCATCTCATTTCGGTATATACACTCAAAATGATGAGAAACTCATTTAAAAATTTAATTTCGATGAGAATCCTCTAATAGAACAGCCTGTATATTCGATAAGCATTTAAACACATGTAGCAAATTTGTATTTAACATTTTCCTATATACATTCTATCGAAAAAGTACCAAGGAAGGCCAAACGGTAAATAAAGAAAATTACCTTAGCGTTATGCGGCGTTTGAGAGAGTAAATTCGTCGAAAAAGGCAATATTTGTGAAAAGAAAATGCATCAAATGAATTTCGTACCACGATAATGCAATCCACTTTGTGAATGAATTTCTATAATAATAATAATAATGTATATGTATATGGATGACATCAAATTATATGCTTCGAACAAGAAGCAATTGGATGATTTGCTGAAAACTGTCAGTGAGTTCTCGGCAGATGTTCATATGAAATTCGGGATTGAAAAATGTAAGACCCTGAACATTCAAAGAGGAAAGTCATAGATGGTGAAACACAACTTCCAAACGGTGACATTATACAGTGCATGAGAGATGGCGAAACATACAAATATCTGGGATACCAACAAGCCAGATTGTTAGACCAAAAACAATCAAAGGAGAAGATTCGTTCAGAATACAGTCAGCGTCTGAAGTCTGTGCTGAAATCGATGTTGAACTCGGGGAATCTAGTCAAGGCAATTAACACCTACGCCATTCCAGTGTTGCTTTACTCATTTGGAATAATCAGATGGACTAAGACGGAGCTAGATGATATTCAAAGGCAGACCCGAACGATGCTGACAAAGTACAACAATCATCATCCAAAATCGTCTGTGATACGAACAACTTTGAAGCGGAAAGAAGGAGGACGCGGATTAATAGATGTTGTCAATTTACACACCGAACAGATAAGAAATCTCAGAGAATTCTTCTCAGCAAAAGCTCTCACTTCTACATAGAGTGGTATCGTTGGCTGATAAGGGATATACACCTCTAAATCTTGCTACCAGAGATGACCTGCTGAATCTACCATTCCTATCAGATACTGAAAAACAAGAGCAATGGTCAAGAAAGGAATTGCATGGACGACATCACCATGAGATTAATCAACCACACATCGACAAAGAAGCCTCCAACAAATGGTTGATGAAAGGAGAATTATTCGCGGAAACAGAGGGATTCCTTATGGCCATCCAAGACCAAGTGATCGCTACAAACAACTACAAAAAATTTATTATGAAGGACGGAACATTACAAACAGATAGGTGCAGAAAATGCCATATAAGATCGGAGACGATACAGCATATTACGTCCGGATGCGAACAACTGGCCAATACAGACTATCTTCACAGGCATAATCAAGTGTGCAACATTATCCATCAGAAACCTGCACACAAGTACGGACTTCTGAATACATTCCAGCCATATTACAAGTATCAACCGGCGCCCGTATTGGAAAATGACTCTATCAGATTATACTACGATAGGCCTATTATCACTGACAGAATGGTGACGAATAATAGGCCGGACATAGTGGTGTATGATAAGAGAGCCAAGACAGCAATGCTGGTGGATGTCGCCATACCAAATAATAACAACGTGCTGAATAAGTTCCAGGAGAAAAGTCCAAATACACAGACCTTGCTATTGAGATCAAGCAGATGTGGCACCTCGACAAAATAGATATCGTTCCTGTCATCGTATCCTCGACTGGTTTAATACCCAAAACTTTGCATGATAGCCTTAAGAAATTAGAATTGCATAAGAATACCTATATAGAAATGCAAAAGCTGTAATTCTTAATACATGTAGGATAGTTAGGAAATTTATGTCAAGTATATTGTAATCGAGCCTATTCCCTTTGATTGCTAAATCTGGGAAAGGTAAATTATATCCAGCTACTAGCTGAGATAGTGCATAAGTCCACGACAATAATAATAATAATAATATCGTTTATTTAGCAATTCTAATAACATACAATGAATGTAAATGCACAAAATCCCTCATCTTTGTGAACATTTTCTAGTCTCTTACTACATAAAAATATACCTAACAATCATCTACAATGACTCTTGATATATGTCAACAATAACCTTCTAAACGCGGTATGTATATATTCTTTTGAAAAGAGAGGATTTACAAAAATTTAAATAATTGTATTTACAATAAATGCTTATATCTATAATTTTGGTGTGTGTCAGAAAAAAACACAAGTGTGAGCTCAGGAAATGTAACAGGGGAACCATACTATCTTGTATATGATTCAATAAACGAGTGAAAAAAAAACCTGAGGAAAAAACTCGTTTCCCTGTCGCTATTGTACTAGCAATAGTTTGTCTGTTTATGTTGTGTTAGTGTCGTGTGTACATAAAGAGTACCAAAGATTTTTCTGCTTAGCCGCTTCATTCTCTCTTCCATTCCATGATTTCCAAACGAAGACAAGGGTGAAAGGAAGGGGGTTTGGGACAGGAATCTGTAACAATGGAAAAAGAAAACCAGCAGAAAATATTTCAACAATCATACCACCTATATGTCCAAACAAATCTAAGAAAAGATTTTACATAGCAAGCAAGGTCATAAATCACACAATAAGTGTTGCTTTCAAGCTTTTGAAGTGTAATAAAAGGTTAGAAAATATTATAAATGAGGATCGACAAAAGGAATTGATTTTCTATAGCCATGAGACAAAAACTAATCACCGATGTATAGTAGAAACTATGGAACAACTCACACGGAAATATTATCGGCCAAATTTATCAAGTAACGTCAGATTTTACATAAATAACTTTGAAATTTGTCAGAGAGTAAAATATGATCGAAGACCACCTAAGATAGAATTTCAAATTACCCCAACTCCAAAACGACCCTTTGAAGTAGTACATATTGATGTTCTTCAAGCAGATAGCCAAAAATTTTCGACCATTTTGGCCTTTTCATTAATGGCTGATAACACTCCTACAAGTGTTCCAGCATTAATACCCTTCATGTCATTTTATGGACTACCTCTACAAATAGTTACTGACTCTGACACCGAATTCAACAATTCGACGATCATGGATTTTGAAAATCTTTATAAAATCGAAATTCACATAACCACCTCTAAAAATTCAAATAGCAATTTACCAGTAGAACGTTTTCATTCGACCATCTAGAACATTTGAGAGTCATGAAAATCGAAAAACCAAATATTTCAGTTGCCGATATAACGCCATATGCAAGTTTTGGTTACAAACCATAGTATTCATTCTACAACACAACACAAACCAATCGATATTATTAGCGGTCATCTGAACACCAAAGATCCCTTCGAAACTGACGAGGAAAAAACTCGTTTCCCTGTCGCTATTGCACTAGCAATAGCTTGTCGTTCATGTTGTGTTAGTGTCGTGTGTACATAAAGAGTACCAAAGATTTTTCTGCTTAGCCGCTTCATTCTCTCTTGCATTCCATGATTTCCAAACGAAGACAAGGTTGAAAGGAAGGGGGTCCAGGACAGGAATCTGTAACAATGGAAAAAGAAAAACCAGCAGAAAAATATTTCAACAATCATAGTTCTTATATGTCCAAACAAATCTAAGAAAAGATTTTACATAGCAAGCAAGGTCATGAAAAGGACTAAGCAGATAATAAAAAACTACATAACCTGCGATATTTCCTCAAATTCCATCTCTGTTTGACCGAGAGAGCCCCGAGGGCCAGGTTCAGTCTTTCAAGTGGTGTCGATTATGATCTATAGATGTTTTAGAATCATTATGGACCCAATAATCTGGGTTGACATCGCCCATATATTATTTCTTCGTGGAACATGTTGAATTTAAAGAAAAATTTGCCGAAAAATTTTGACAGTCGTTCGAAAAATATGACATTTGTCATATTAAAAATGACACAAATAAGATGGTAATTTTTTATTCTTCATTTTATGTATGAACTCCATCGTTCGTAAATACCATCTCTGCCTGACACTCAGTATATGCAGAACATTCAACATCAAATTTATAGGAATGTACCTATTGCACTTTAAGATCAACTTTGCTTCGCTCTGTAAAATCTGAATTTTGTTAATTTCAACATTTGACAAACTAATAGAGTAGCACAGTACTCTAAATGGGGTTGAACAATTGTATTATACAAAGACTTCTTCGCAAACACACTGAGATACTTTCCAATTCTACCTAGGAGGTATATTTTTTAGATATTTTATTTCTAATATAACCAGCATGGGATCTAATTGTGAGACATTCATCTAATAATTACACCACGATACTTAAATTCTGTGATTCTATCCAATTTACAATTATCTATATTCACAGTTCAATTGATTAAATTTTTACCTGTTTCCTACAATCATATATTAACATTTATCAATATTCACGCTTAATCGATTATCACACAATCAAGCATACAGTAAACTCAGATCCCCATTTATTTTACGAGTCATCTCTTCGATATCATCTCCGCAAATGAACAACATAGTATCATCAGCAAACATAGTAATTTCACAATACCTTATACATTTTATCATTTCATTCACTTACAATAAGAACAATAAACCGTAATACTCTAAGAAAAGATTGATCTGATCAAAATATAACTTTATGTTCCTAAATTAAATACACAAAAGAAATACAAGTCGATAATAATTTACTTTTCATTTTTAGACCTAACAATCACTCATAAGAATAGCGAACTAAGTTGTGATATACAGGGTGTTCAAGAAAAACATGACAATATTCAAGGAGGTGATTGCTGAAGTAATTTCATGAAAAAAGTTCAAATAAACATGAGTCCCCAAATACATCGTTTAGGTTCAATTGAATATGCAGTTAAATTTGAATTTTTCGTAAACTGCTTGAGATATTGAGGTAAAATTTTCGGGTGTCGAAAACTATCAAAGACGCATAATTTTCAATACAAAACAATATTCTGGACTCACCAGTGGCGTATGGGCACAACGCAGATTATTCCCAGAGAAAAGCTAGGACAGTATTGATCTTTTCAAAAATAAAAAATAATTTCGAATTTTTCAATTATTTTCCAAAGAAAAGCTATTTTGACATTGTTTGTACAACTCCAAGTTTTTAAGTAAAAAAAGTTAGGAAAATCCAAACATCTCATTTTACGACACGAAATCTTCGATTAAAATAACCATCGTGGTGTATTTCTTCTTATCATTAAATAACCTATGTTTGAAAATCAAATGTTTAATTGAAGGAAAAATAAAGACTTTTGAGTATTACCAATAACTCTCAAAAAAATTACAAAAGCTGTTCAAAGTTAAGTCCTCAGCATTTGCCACGGGGTTGTGTAAACCAAATACTTCAATTGACCCCACAGGAAAAAATCGAGGCGGTTTAAGTCAGGGGATTATGCAGGCGAAAATGGAGGTCCATCTCGACCAATCCAGCGATTTCCATACTCTTGAGTGAGGAAATCACGAGCAAGCTGACATATAGTTTATAAGTTCAGAATCTGCATATTGTATGAATATAACAAACGAGCCTTAAGCGAAGAACTTGTCAGACGTGGAACCTCAGTACAAATTGAACAGTTTAATAATTTGAAGGTGATAATTTACAAACATAAAGAAAGAACGAAAACTGAATACATACCTACAGTCAAAAAATAAATATTATGTTTACTACAAAATTTACCTTTATCCCTCTCAATGCATTCATGGGATTTCGGCTTCGCCAAGCGCTGGACATGGCTGGTCCAGTATAGAATCAATGGTTACATCCAAGCAGCGTATATCCACTACGCATTTTATTGTGTGCTTGTTGTGCGTGATCGGTATTTTCTCACAGTTTCTGTCGAAAGAAATTCGGAGAAGCTGTGTTTTTTGTGCGTTTAAATGGGATTGATTTTGTTGAAATACTGATGTAAAAGATCTAAATTATATGCAGATTTCAGTTTAACTTCATCTGTGCTATTACTACTCATTATCACATTTGTGTCATCAGCGAATTGAACCAATAGATCATCAACAAGATCCGATAAATCATTGGTATAGACAATATAAAATAGAGGTTCAAGTATAGAGCCTTGGGGAACTCCCCTTTTTGAATGCAGCTTCCCTGCGACATATTGCTCTCTATCAGTAAGATGTAATGGTATTCCTCTTATTCCATAGCTTTCCAAATTTTTTAGAAACATAGTTTTGTCTACACTGTCGAAAGCCTTACTGGGATCCAAAGCCATCACAACAACAGGTTTACTTTGATTGAGTACCTCCAGAACGGCACCTATGTATAGGGTGCGCCAAAAAAAACCGGACGTTTCTTTTTCTGTTATAACTTTCAAAATTTTGGAGCTAGATCAATCGTTCTTGCTTCATTGAAAAGCAAAACTACTAGGTTTTTTAGAAATTGTATCGAAATTGTACTATGGCTGACTCATTCGAAAATGAGCAGTATTTGAAGATCGCTGAAATGTTTTTTTTCCACTAAGAAATTCGAATGGGGCATTCAGTCGATAATCCAGTATTTTTTGAACAATTGGATATATTGATCTTGAAAATATATCAATAATTGGTAAAAAAGTAGCGTGAAGACATTCTGATTTTCAGCTGAAATCGAAATATTTTTTCCCCTCATGGCGTTGGCACTCCTGAAGTTGTTGTGTTTTTCATGGGCGTTTTAAGAAGACGAAGAACCATAATTTACTAAATAGAACTTATAATTTGATTTCCGTTCGAATTAAAAATGGCCGACTTCCTCATATATTAACAATTTTACCCTCGCATTAAAAATTTTTTCACGGTTTCAATGAATCAACTACGTAATTCAATCACTAGATTGAACCTTTCGCATGCTTTTGAGAGGTTGAACTCGAATATTGATTCAGAATTGTGCCAGTTCTTCTCACAGAGGTTTTTGATATTTGGAATTTCTGAGACATTTGGGAAACAGTCAAGCTGGTTCCTGGAGTTCTGATAGGGCTGACTGCTAATGCAAAAATTCGCTGAATCTTATCCTGAAATTGTCGATTGAGTTTGTAATACAAAAAATGTAGAGTTGATGCTTGAAACAGATTATGAAAAAGGCGAGTACCTGTGTTCTAACAGTTCTAGCTGCACCAGTACTTGGTCTTCTCCTTAATGACCCTGTTGTCCGAAATTTTTCCTCGAGATCATAGATTGTACTTCTTTTGTAATTAAGGGCTGGAAATTGGCGTAATACTTGCCTTGCAGAATAGCCAAGCACAAATAAACATTCTATGAAACGCTTATCATCATTTGTTGAAACCATTGTTAACAATTTCAAACGTCAAAAACAAGCAACACCAAGATAAAATTCGAGTTCAAACCAGAGGTCCTCTAAAATTCGATGACATTTCATTATTTTTTTTTATCATAGAGTTAATGCATGCAGTCTATAATCAGAGGTTTCACAACGGGTGGTGCATATAATGGTGGAAAAGAGAAACATTATTGACGACAATTGGCACAATTCTGAATCAATATTCGAGTTCGATCCCTCAAAATGATGCAAAAGGTCCAACCTAGTGATTGAATTACGCAGTTGATTCATTACGACCGCAGAAACTTTTTTAATGCGCAGGGAAAATTGTTTATATTTGAAGAAGTCGGTCATTTTGAATTCGAACGGAAATCAAATTTTAAGTTGGTTTTAGTAAAATATGGTTCTTTGTCTTCTTAGAATATCCATGAAAAACACAACAACTTCAGGAGTGCCAACGCCATGAGGCAAAAAAATATTTCGATTTCATCTGAAAATGAGAATGAAAAAGTTCTTCACGCAACTTTTTACCAATTATTGCAATATTTTTGAAATCTATATGTCAAATTGTTCAGAAAATACTGAATTTTTTAGTGAAAAAAAAACGTTCCAACGATCTTGAAATATTGCTCATTTTCGAATCATATTGCCATATTGGATTTCCCCGGAAGTATTTTTCAATGCAATTTCTGAAAAAACTGATCCTTTGGCTTTCCAATGAAACAAGAACGAATGACGTAGCAACAAAATTGCGAAAGTTACAATGAAAAAAAACGTCCGGTTTTCTCTGGAGCACCCTGTATATAGCCCGGATTGTGTTTTCACCTTTGCTAAATCCGCTTTGTTGGTCGGAAGGTATCATCTGCTGTTCTAGAAAGCTAAGTAATCCATTGTAAATAATTTTCGAATATCTTACTGAAATCGTTCAAAATTGCTATGGGCCTGAAGTTACTTATTGCAGTTCTATCGCCGCTTTTATAGATGGGTATTATTTTGGTGCGTTTCAGTTTTTCTGGGAATATTCAGTTTTTCGAGGTGATATTCACGATATGACACAGGGGGTCTGAAATGATATGAGCGATATACTTAATCAATTTTATAGGATTTCGTCTAAACCTACAGCAATCGTGTTTTTGAGAGAGATTATAGTATCGTGGATCTCAGTGGTGATGTGAGATTTATAAACATCCCACCGCTGTTTAGAGAATCCCGAGTTACGTAGTTATTTCCTTTGGTGATCTCTAGGCAGATATCTACGAAATGTTGAATTATTTCGCTTAACAGCGCTATTATTATCTTTCTTGAGATCGATAAGAACTCATCGTTTTTGGTTTGCCTTTGTATGTATACTTATTGTTCTGCTTTTATTTGTGGCATTGGATATGAAATGCCCATCATTAATTTTTCAAGCCTGTTTTATGACTCTTTTTAAGAGCCAGCAATAAACGTTATAATACGATCTAGATGTTTTTCCGCTAATCAAATCTTCTAATCTTTTGCGTTTCGTTCTACACGATTTTTGTATACCAGGAGTGATCCAGAAATTTCTACAAGGAAGAACTTTTTTCAACTTGGGTTTGAAGATTTGCTTGTCTAGATGATAGACTAATGAGTTGTTGCGTCTATTCTTACCAACAGCAGAAGACACTTTTCTTTGAGGTACTGGTTTTCTATCGTAACTTTTTCTTTTCCCCTAATTGAACCCCCAAAATCTTTCAAGATACAAATTTCTGTCTTCATCTATATAGCAGTTGAATGATTTCTTGTTTTGTGAACAAGAACAACGGGGTCTCAATTCCCTCGCCTTCTTTTCTACGTCTAAAACAATTTTTCCTCCCAAAATTATCCTTTTTCCAACGTATTCTTCGCATTTCAATCTCTTCATTCTGTTTTTGTCTTGAATCCACCCACTTTCATCTGACTTTCCTCTCTTTTTTCGCTTTCTTTTTCTGTATTGCTACTTCATAATTGGGATCTTCGTCGTCATTGTCTTTTTCACTTCCTCTGGGAGATATATTGGGTTTCCTTGTTTGTATGTTCACTCGGATTTATTTCATTGCCAGAATTGCTAGCAAGGAACTAGAATTAGGGCTGAAGTTGGAAAGCTGTAAGTCGGACTCATCAATGCGAATGAGCTCTATACCCATTGATTGCTGCAAATCAAGTGATAAAAAAGTGCCAGCTTCCTGTGCAGATTCTGATTACTTGTCATTTTTCAGAGCTACGTCGCTGTTGTCCTAATCACAACCTTCAGGTTCTTCAAGAAATAAGTCGGTGCTTAGCCATGCGATTTTAGTTTCCGAAAGAATGTTACTATTTTCATCAGTGGATGTGATGAGCTGTGAGGAAGAAACCTCAATTTTTCTTTTATTTTCAGCTATTTCTGCATAACTGTTTTGGCATCATCTTCCCGTTGCTGAAGAGCTAAGTTCACGATCAGGCGAGTTCTCGATGTCATAATCTGACAACAAAAAGTGATCGATTTCAGCTATTAATTGTGAATTCCGATTCGATATTGGCCATCCCGAAAATTGAAAAATCAATTATGATAATTATTATTCATCATTCAATTCGAATTGAATACTTTGAAGCAGCTACGAAAACCTTTCATTCCATCCAGACAAATTTGTTTCAAAAGATTTTGTTCTTGAAAGAGACTGAAAATCTCGTATATCTTATATACGGGGTTTGCACAGTAACATAGCGTGAACATTCGATATGAAAACAGTAATCCCGATATACGAATTAATCACGCAACCGACAATGAAAACATAACCTAGATACCAGGTCTTCATTCAGAAATTCGTAATTCAAGTACTTTTATATTGACGAATCATGTAACTCAAATCAATATTTCCACCTGTCAGATGAAAATTGTTCTTTGCACTAAATTTTTAGTATCAAACAAATACTTACCTATAAACTCTGTATGAACACGGTGCGATGCACAACCCCTAACTAACCTATTAGAAATACGTGTTTCTCATCCTTAATTTACTACACTTCCGAAATAGGAGGTTAGGTTTTTTTGCGATAGAGGACAGTACAAATTTATTTAAAATATGGTACCTAATGCAACACGTGAAATACGAATTTCCCATCGTAAATCACCAATAATCCCTTTTCGACGAAAATTGGATTTACGAGGTTTTCACTCTAAGCCATCGATATACTATATTTTCAGAATATCGAAAAAAAATCAATTTTTTGAAAGTTTTATATGGACTTCCCCCATAGACACCCTGTATGAAGTTGTTTTGGTTGGAGAGTTCCCAAATTCTACAGAAACTTTCACCATTTACCATGAAAACAGAAAATATCTAGATTCTGTAATGATCTTCTCATTTTCAAGAGAGTAATAAAACAGATTTCAACTTCGGAATGCTGGATTGTAAGTCGTAAAACATCTCTAAGAATGGAGGAAAATGAACCCGATAGATAGGTACCGATTGAATGGATCCAATATCTAGTGCAGCTTCACTTCAGTCTGAAAAACAGAAATTCCGGTAAATACGAGAGCGTATTCTTATTCAAATCGAATTCTCTTATATTCCACTTCCGCTCAGACACTTTGTTGAGGAGATAATTTCCAAAGGGGAACGAAATTTGAAATTGAAAAATCTGAGTTGGTTTAGTTCTATCGTTGATTTGTTTTTCAATCTGCGAATTGTTTCAGCGAGCCTGAAGCTATATATTTCCCTCAACTTCATTTACACCTCTCACATTTCTTGACACTTATGAATTATGGAGGCTTAAGTGAGCCCTTGCTGTTTTATTATACGACCGATATAATATTTCAAATGTGACTGTTACATTACCACAAGAAGGGACGAGTTACTCTTTTTAACGGTCAAGAATATACAACATAAATTACGTTTATTAACAATCACGGGATGTAACTCAGTTTTGCTGGCAGTTTTTCGTCATAATTACCAAAATAATTGTATGAAGTGAGAACATGGGCGTAGCCAGACTTCGGGAAAGAGGGGGCAGTTGGAGATCGGGGGTGAAGCAATAGGTAAAGATGGCTTAAAAAATTGAGAGGAATACGATCAGTTTTTCGTTCAAATTAAAACAAGACACCGGAGTCTTCTTGGTTGTGAATTTTTCAAGAGCTTTCTTTTCAAAGGAATACTGTTCATACGGTGATTTTGATGTATTTTGTAAAGAATATCACAAAAATAGGTAGAACATATTTAATTAACAAAAATGATAGAGGATGTGATAAATATCTTAATTTTCATTTTTGAAATTCATTAGTTCTCAGTAATCATCACAGTTTACGTCCGAATGTAAGTTGGGTTGCCTGATATCCCTTAAGAAGTTATATTTACCGACTACGAGGCAAGACCGACTGCGTACATCTATTTGATTTTTTCAACTATTATTGTTTGTTTGTTTGTTATTCCTTTAACGTTCTCTATTTCCGCCTTTCGGCCAATGACACGCCGGGGAATTCTGTCACCTCACTAACCCGGGAATTTTGCCCTATCGTGTCGTGGGAAGGGATCTTTAATGTCCAACACATCTCTGTTAGACAGGACCGACGGCTTTACATCTCCTCCGAAAGATGGATACTCAAGCGATTCCCAGAATCCGAAAAATTGGACTGACTATGTGGGGATTGATCCCAGGTAACTCTGCGCAGGAGACGAGCATCATATCCCATACGCCACCGAACCGGCCAACTATTATTTATTCTTCATGTTGACTTTCCATTCAACCTCACCTGTAAAAATTTGATTCGATTTTGATTCAATTGCTACGTAAATTTCTTTAACCTTTCGAGAGTTGGAAAGTACGAAGTCGTCTCTGGTTTCAGGTAAATTATTCATTTGAATTTCAATCTGTTCTTTGTATCACTATAATATCCCTTATTTCAGATTTCTATAATTAACATTTTTGCTTCTGTAATAAAATATCCATCTCGCCGCAAATCCGCTTGTGTTCTCAAGAACCCCAAACCACACAAGGAGAAGGTGGTATTATGCCCCCCTACTTATTTCTTAAGGCCTCATGTAAAAAATACAAACTAAGAATGAGATAAAAAACACAATGTTTAACTTTAATCTACACTTTATTTGAAAAAATTCGACGACGTTTCGCTGACACAGCAGCTTTATCAAGAATGACAAACAGAATGAAGAGTATGGTATTATAAACAAATCGTAGAACAAGTTGGATGAATAACAGGAAAAACCCACACCGAGCCATTGTACAGTTAGTATGAAAGGTAATTAAATACTAATTAAACAAGTTAAGTAGGGGTGAATAATTCACATCTACCTGCTCATTCAAAAGCTTGTCCGAATGTTTGTATCTATTTATTTCTAATGCTTCTAGGAGATCTGATTTTAAACTTTTTGATTTTATATGTAATATGTCAAAGTTTTTATTGAATGAATGGTTTTCTTTTATTAAGTGGTTTGAATAATTTGAATCAGATTTATTTCTATCAAAGCTACGTTTATGTTCAGATGTTCTTATGCCAAAACTCCTATAGGTCCTACCGATATAAATTTTATCACAAGAACCGCAATTGAGTTTATAGAGTCCTGATTTACTTGATTTTTCAACACGAGATTTATTATTTTTAATATGTTTACCTGAGTTATTAGAAGTTTTAAAAGTTATATTAAGATTTTGTTTGATACGAGAAAGGATTTAATATTTGTACTTGCAGAACCGCAGAATGTTAAACTGTTGAATATTTTATAGTCTTTATGAATAGGATATACTTCATTTATTGCTTTCTGATACAGTTTTTACGAATGATTAGATCTATCATATCCGGATTATATGAATTATTAATGGCTATCTGTTTGATGATGTTTAACTCTTTATTATAATCTTCTACTGATAAAGGTAAATTGAGTAACCGATGTACCATACTGTTTAAAGCTGCAACTATGTGTTGAATTGGATGTAATGAGTAGTTATGTATAATTGTATCAGTATGTGTTGGTTTACGAAAGACCGAAAAAACATGATTATTATTTCGTTTAGTGATTTTCAAGTCCAAAAAATTAATGGAATCGTTCTGTTCAATTTCTATCGTGAATTTAATGTTCAAATGGATGGAATTAATGAAATTAAGAAATAAGTCTAATTGACGAGTAGTTCCAATGAAACATACTAAGATGTCGTCAACATATCTATACCAATAAAGAAATTTGGAAATGAGTGGATGTGTATGAATTTTCTGTTCAATATTATTCATAAAAATCTCTGCTAAAAGTGGACTCAAAGGATTTCCCATGATCAAACCATTTTCACTACTGTAATAGATGTTGTTGAAAAAAAAATAATTTTGTTCAATGCAAACGTCCAACAGATTCAATATTTCTGATTTAATTATGTGGTTAACATGATTCGAATTCAACATGTTTTCGATTAATATTTTGACATCACCTGGAGGAACACTTGGGTATAAATTCTCAACATCAAACGAAATAAGTTTTGCGTTAGGTGGTAGGTTAACGTTTTTTATGTTATTTATCAATTCGAAAGAATTTTTTATAGAAAATTTTGATTTGAATGAACAATAATTTTTAATGATATATATAAGGTAGTGCGACAATTTCACGGATTTCACGGATCTACATCAAGTAACGGCCTCCACAATTCAAACAAAGAAGTATAGGAAACACGTTAAAGTTGTCTTTATTAACTTACATATACACGTCTTTCAATAAAATTAACGAGATTTGAAACAGAAAAATAGGAAACATATGTATTATAAAAATAATAAAATTTGGCAAGTTGAGATCAAGTGAGGGTTATATGGCACCCTGGGGGCCATATTAAATGTATAAGCGTACTCATAACCTAACGGCAAAAACCGCAGATACAATATTTGCCTTCAGGACCTGCACAGGTTGTATGAGTCCATGAATTGCAACTCTGGCACTGTATCCACCCTTACCTACCTCCTTTGGTTAGAATAATTAGTTTCACAAAACATGCAGATCGTATCTGCACTTTCCGGGGTCCTGTCTGGATATTGAGACGGTCAGATTCTCCGAATCTGTTTCCACGACTACATCAGTTTCAGAGCTACTGCTGGATGATGACTGAATGACTCTCTGGCGCAGACCCGTCAACGTCCACGACTTCGGCCACGAGTTTTTGCTGAGCGCAAAGATTCACTTAATTCATTCTTGTTATAAAGAGGATTTGTTTGCTTTTGCTGTGGTAGTCTTTCTTCCATGATTAGAAGTTCGAATCTTATCTCCGGGTATGGGCTGAATGTCCTCCGGCAGAACCAAACGAGCTCTTGTGTTGTAGCATACACACCTGACGCATCTTGATCAGCAACAGGAATTGTATGTCGATTAGGTGGGTTTCGTTGGGGCCAGATTGTTGTTCATTATTTGATGTGCCCATCAAAAAACCGACTTCCGTAAACACTTGCGAATTGAATGGGTAAATGCCCGTCGCAGGAAAACCATTTAAAGCAATTTCCCCTGTGGTGCTCTTCAAATATACCCGTTCGAAAAGCTCAGCAATATCGTAAGCCTTCAGCGTTCTTTCATAATGCAGAAGAATTTTACGGCTGTAGCTTATGAGTCATATGAGGTGGAAAACTGATAATAGTGACTGATAAATTGACTCGCAGGTTTTTGTTTTTCAATAAAATGTCTAAAACAGTCAGTCAACAAATTTGATTGGATCCAACCAGATGGATGAACTTTTCCAATCGACCGATCAAAATATCAGTAAAGATTTTTCTAGGAAATATCATCATTGGTGGCACAAACATACCAAAAGCACTCAAACAGCAAACAAGAGTACATAGTGACCATTTATGCGCCCTTTTAAAGGTTTTATTTATAGAAAATACTAGAAAAAGCTATAATTTGGTATGTTCTATAGTAAGGAAAACAGCAATGAATAAGTAAAGTTGTAGGTAGGGATTTGATAAAACTGATTGAGAATGTATTCACAAAAAAAAGATCATAAAACTAAGTTGAACATTTTGTTTTCATCGGATTCTCATGAGCATTGACGAACCCGGTCATCTTTGGAGCGCTGCAACAGCGTTTTAAAAGGATGAAATTAAGAAAAAATCAAAGAGAAAAGTTTTCCTCAAAAGACCATCTACAAGATTGGTCTGAAATAATTTTTTTCTTGTAAAAAAAGAGTTTATAGAACAAAAAAGAAAAATTTTTATAGAGATGTTCTCAACTTCTTGCTTATAATTTCTTTAATTTTGAATTTGCAGCAAAACGTTATATGAGCATATTTGTAGGCAAAGCAATTTGCTACAATTTATGTCTTGACAAATTTTTTGAAGGACATATAGTTTCCGAGATATCGTGAAAAACGTGTTTGCACCCTTTTTCCAAGATGGTACCGGAGGACAAGGGCAGCAACTCCATAAACTTGGGGTTAAGCTTCTATTGACTCCCCACATGTCCCAAAAAAGACATTGGGTCCTTTGAAAAATGCAATATTTGCCTTCAAAATGTAACACTTCAATGAACTAATTAAACCCATAGAAATGGCCTGCGTTGTTACCAAATGGACTTACTTATACAGGGTGCTTCAACGAAAACTAAACAGAAGCTATATCTACCAAGATATTCATTTCTAATCAAAACGCAAAAATGGGTCAACTTCTGTTTCAAGGGGACATCTTGTGGGGTACAAAACTTGCCTGAAATATCAACCCCCTAAGCGGGGGTCGCAATCCTTGAACATTTTGAATGAGAAAGATGGGTTGAGTGAAGAAAGGTGTAATCTTTGTCTACATTGACTTGAACGAATTTCCATTTTTAATTGAAAACTGTAAAAGATACAGGATGAGCAACTGAAAGATAGGGAAGACTATTTCCTTGAGACTATTTAAGTTTCAGTGAAGTAAACTGGAACAGATCAATGCTGATCAATGGCAGTCATCATCAAGTACCATCCTCATCTCGAATTTTAACCCCTAGAGCAGGGGTGACCACCCTTGAAAATTTGGAAGAGGGTAGTTGGTTTTATCGTTTTCTTTCAAGGTTAATAATCCTTCATAATCATTCCAATGTTTCAGCTGTTCACCCAGTAATTTTGATGGAGAACGAAAACTTGCACACCATTGTGGAGACAAACAAAAATCCTTTCTCAGAAGGTTATAACTGGACCTTCTTCTGCTTTAAAAATAACACAGGGTGGTCACCCCTGCTCTAGAGGTTGAGATTTGAAATGAGAATAGTGTTTCGAAAGATGACAGCCTTTGATCTGGAATGAATCTGTTCCATTTTTTTGCACTAATACTTGAATAGCTCAGGGCGATAAATAGTCTCCTTTATTTTTCAGTAGCTCACTCTGTATCTTCTACAGTTTTCAATCAAAAATGTAAATTCGTTCACAGGGATGCAGACAAAGATAATACCTTTCTTTCGAGGTATCACTCGACCCATCTACCCTCTCCAAATTTTCAAGGGTGGTCACCCCTGCTCAAGGGGTTGAAATTCGAGATGAGGATGGTACTTGATGATGACTGCCATTGATCTGTTCCAGTTTACTTCACTGAAACTTAAATAGTCTCAAGGAAATAGTCTTTCCTATCTTTCAGTGGCTCACCCTGTGTCTTTTACAGTTTTCAATTAAAAATGGAAATTCGTTCAAGGTGATATAGACAAAGATATCATCTTTTTTTGAGTCATCACTTGACCCATCTTCCCTATTCAAAATATTCAAGGATTGCAACCCTCGGGGGTTAATATTTCAGGCAAGATTTGTACCCTAAAAGATGACCCCCTTAAAACAAGAATTGATCTGTTTTTGCGTTTTGATCAGAAATGAATATCTTGGTAGATATAGACTCTGTTTAGTTTTCGTTGAAGCACCCTGTTTAGATACTAGCCTTATTTGATATTAAATAGTGGAGAGGTATTAATGTTTAGCTGGCTATTAAGGGTGATTTCACTTGATGTAAAAACCAAAGTAAAATCACCTAAATAGCCAGCTAGAAATTAATACATCTCCAGAACTTAATATCAAATTAGATTAGTATCTATATAAATAAGTTTATTTCTTGTAGCTGATCACTTAGTTTATTTATCATAACAATTTCAATATTTCAATCGTCACGAGAATACAATTAATTGTACATCAAAAATACTTATCTTGTTGTAGTGAATACAACATCTCTTGGTGCATTTACACCTCAGTCTGACGTCAGTAAAACGAATTCGCACAAATAATGGTCGTGAACCAGCATTAGAGAGTGATAAATGTGTAAACTTTCAAACAAAAAAGCAAAATAAGTTTGGCGAGAAACGGATCTTAATGCACTCTACATATTATTCCGAAGTTTCGCAGATGTGTTACGAGAAATGCATTATTTATTCTGCGTTCTACTGTACTATATGGCATGTCTTTACTGGCGCAACGTTTCTGCAGCTGAATGGGTTAGAATTCGTATTTACTTCGAATGAAAACCTCACCGTAGGAATTTCAATGAATCTTTTTTGAGTTTTTCGTCTTTTCTCGACGCGTCCATAATTTTTATGGTGTGGCATTGCAGCCACTATTGGAAATGGATTTGTGTGGGTATATATAAATTGACCATTCATTTTTGAACTCTAAACGGGAACTTTTACCTCAGTTAGCAGAATAACAATGGAAATACACACAACTTCTTAGTTTTCTCTATTTAGAAACAATGTAACCACAATTATATTCATATTAATCATATTCATTTTCATTATAGCAAGTTGTAAAAAAAGAATAACCAGTTCTGCAACTTTATCAAAGCAAATATTCCTGACAGTAATTATTGAATTATATCTATGTAATATACTTTTTAATTTGATTGAGGAGGTCGTTACTTGATGAAAAACGATATACATATTTTCAATGAAATAAAACAATGGTATTTAGATTTTCACTATATTAACAAAACTATGACCGGTTTCACCACATTGTGACTTCATCAGATAGATACAAACTAATGAGAGTTATTCCTTATATATTAGTCTTATTTCCTACTTAATATAACAATAGGTACAAGTACAAGGGATATGTTCGAAAACCCATCGGAGATGCTTACTTCATGAATTGAAAAGATTGAGTAAAGGAGAAGGATTTAGATCTAATTGACTATTAACTAACCTACCTGAATTCCTTTCTTTCTTAATCTCTAAAATTTCCCGTACATTGAGTTTTTGTCTATTATTTTCGTTGTGTAAAATTTTGAAATTATCATTAAAGTTATGGTTTTCTTCGAGTGAGAGATTAGAATAATGGTAATCTGATTTATGATAATTTAAACTAGGATTGTGCTCGGATAATCTAACTTTGAAATTTCTGAAAGTTCTACCAATATAAACTTTATTACAATCCCCACAAGACAGTTGATAAACACCGGATATAATAGCTTTATCAATTTTAGATTTTCAGTTTTTGTTATGTCGACCTAAAGAATTATTAGTTCAAAATGTTATATTGAAATTATAATGCAGATGAATGATTTTAATTTTAGACAAGGATTACCAATATAAGTTAAGCTGTTGTATTTTGTGTTAGAATTTTTATACTTGGAAATACTTCATGAATTGCTTTTTGCGTGAAATCATGTTCTCAATCATACTAGGACTGTATTCGTTATTGACTGCTATTTATTTAATTATATTTTGCTATTTTATAAAATTATTTTGTGACATTGGGATATTAATGAGTCTATGTACCATAATATTGTAAGCTGCTAATTTATGTGGATAAGGATGTGTAGATGAGCTGTGAATACTAATATCTGTATGCGATGGCTTATGAAAAATAAAAAATCATGTTTGCCGTTAATTTTAGTAATAGTTAAATCCAGAAAGAAAGCACAAAACAAAATAATTATGTTTTAAACAGATTTCTAAAAGGTGTAAGATTTCTGTTATTTCATACTTCATATAAACATAGATCCACAAATACTTCATTACCGATTTACAAGTGTAAAAGTTTAACTGAAAGATGCAGTTGAATTTGAATTTTTCGTAAACCGTATGAGATATTGAGATAAAATTTTGGGGGTGTCGAAAACGTTCAAAGACGCATAATTTCAATATGAAACAATATTTTGGACTCACCAGTGGCGGGCGTACGGGCATAGCGCAGGTTATTCTCGAAGAAAAATTTAGGACGCTACTGAATTTTTCAAAAATGAAAAATATTTTTAAATTTTCCAATTATTCCTCACGAAAAACGCTCTTATGAAATTTATTTTGTACGTAAGTTTTCGAGTGAAAACATTTTGAAAAGAATAAGAAAAGAAAGTCCATACGATACGTAGTCTTCGATTAAAGGACCCATCGCAGTGCATTTCTTTTCATAATTAAATAGCTTATGTTTGAAAATTGCAAGTTTAATTCCATGGCAGAACTGAGACTTTTGGGTATCACCAACAACTCTTAAAAAATTACAAAAGCTGTTCAAAGTGACCTCCTCCAGCTCGGATACAAGATTCCAGTCTTCTCATTGGTTGGCGAACTCTTTTGAAAACACCAGGATCTGTTCTTGAATTTCTTGATTCTATTTCTATTTGTCATGGGGGTAGTATAAACCAGATAGTTCAAATGACTCCACAGGAAGAAATCGAGGGGGTTTAAGTCTGGGGACCGTGCAGGCCAAAACTGAGGTCCGCCTCGACCATTCCAGCAATTTCCATATTCTAGAGTGATCACAAAACTTGGGACGAATACCTAGCTCAACTTGATTGTGCTTATAGAACTACTAAACATGAAGTAATTCAGAATACACCCTATTTAGTGAACTTTATCTTGGAAATGATCATAAATGGTAGTGATTATGATATCGAAAGGGATAGAAATATTATCGTTGAAAATTCAGCACATAGTGATCAAATGAAACCTGAAAAAGTAGTAGAACTTCGGAAGTTGAGAACCTTTGTTGAAGAAAGATTAAAATCGGCTCATGCAACAACTAAACACACTTATAATTTAAGACATAGACCAAAATCTTATAATGCTAATGATTATGTTTGGGTAAAAACACACCATCTTTCTTCTAGTATTAAGGACTTTAGTGCAAAACTGGGAGATAAATATGTGGGTCCTTGTAAGGTGAGAAAGAAACTTGGTATTAATACTTATGAAGTTGAAGATGAGTCTGGAAAGGAGTGTCGCATGTATCACAACTCAAACCAGACAAAACTTTAAATAATTAGTTATATTGGGATAGTTCATGTGAGTTTTCTGGTATATATATATATATATATATATATATATATATATATATATATATATATATATATATATATATATATTATGTAGTCTATTCTTTCAATAGTTTAAGGGATGGCATTTCTTTCTAAGAATTAAAAGAAAAATCCTCGTTTTTTTTTGGGAACAAGGAGGTATGTAACACTCCGACTTCTCGAATTAATCATTTATATATTTTAAACGCAGTTTTCATAATTTTATTAATAATTCAATCTCATTTCATCAAGTTAAATATTCAAACAGTGTGAAATTCGAATCAGGAATCTAGAGGTAATGATACCTAATGAAAATTATAGTTATATCCGTAAGGTGTCGCTGAAATTGATCTAGATTGTTCACCGGTTAATTGTTAGTCAGTACTTGAAAGAAGATCGTTTTCTCGTTTCTGTGGGAGAACGGAAAGCAGTACTCATTCTATGTTTCGTTTCCACTTTATTGTTGTGAAGAGAATAATTTCGCTTTTTATTAATTTGTTTTTTGAATATCTATAGTTTTTTTCATAGAACCGAGTTCGGAATTTATTAGATTTTCCCTTTTTCAATTTAGAAATCTTCGGAATCGTTTGTTATTTTATTGGAGCTGTGTTATAGCGATTGGAGTGAGAAATTTTCAGTAATAGAAATGAAGTATTCTTTGATTTTCTGGATAAATTCCAATCGTCTGAGGCGTTATAAGTAGTCGGTAATTTTGCCGGATTTCCTCGAAAACCAATTCAATTAGCGAGTGAAGAGATTTTGAATTTTCTTTTGTTAAATTATCCTACATCGATATCTGCTATTCCAAGGGTGAGTCAAATTCATTCTGTTCATTTTAAAAATATACAGGGATATCCACCAGGACCGTCCGTTATGGTGGATAGAACTTGCAGGCGATTCAATAACCAATTTCCAAATTTGGCGCCTATGAGTAAAACAACATTTCGAAGGATTAGAAGCAATTAATCACATTAATACGCTAGCGTATTTTTGTGCCAATCCACATGCGTCCATTAAGTCAGCATCAATGATTATTAGATTGAGTTATACTTCCATTCAAAGGATCCTTAAGAAACATAACATGCACCCGTATTCTTTTATCAGACTACAAAAATTGAAACCAACTGACCTTCCCAAGCGGCTAAATTTCTGTGAAAATTTATCAATTCGGCTTCAAGAAGATGAGACAATTCTGCAAAAAATTATATGGTCTGATGAAGCCAAGTTGAATGAAAGTGGAATAATAACCAACAGGAGAAATCGACATTTTTGGGCCACAGAAAATCCATATTTCATTGAGGTTATTGATTTCCGAAATAAATTCAGCGTGAACGTTTTTGCAATTTTAATGAATGAATTGTTGGCTTATCACATTTATGAGGAAAATTTTAATGGAAATTTTGAGAGGAACATTAACAAATTTTTTAGATGGATTACCCCTTAACATTCTGAGTGATTGCTATTACCAAATGGATGGTGCACCAGCACATAAAACACGAGCTGTAGATCGGCAGCTAACAGAAATGTTCGAGGATAGATGGTGGGGTAATCAAGGACCAAATTTATGGCCTCCGCATTCTTCGGACCTGACTCCCCTTGATTTTCATTTATGGGGCAAAATGAAGAGTGAAGTGTATATTATTGCTGTAAGAAGTAAAGAAGAGTTACTAGAGCGCATTCATATTGCTTTTCGTAATATTGATCCTGAGGAAACTAGGAGGGCAACTCATCATGTTCGTATACGAGCTGTCAAGTGTATCGAGCAAAATGGGGCCCATATTGAACATTTATTCAGATCGTAAATTAGATTTCTCCATTGATGTTTGCTATCATTTATTCGTATTAATGTAATTATCTTCGATGATTGGTTTTCGCTTAGTTCCTACAATTTTTATTCATCCGAATTGTAGAAGATTGCTTCTAATGCTTCGAAATTTTATTTTACTCATAGACGGCAAATTTGGAAATTGGTTATTGAATTGCCTGCAAGTTCTACCCACTACGTTCTGACATTCTAAAATGGATTAAACAAAAATTAAATATATTTTCTTTTGAATAACCAGTGGTTTCATTCCAAATGTGTTGTATTTGTATTTAGGCAGCTGTCAGGTGAGCGTAGCCAGTTTAGCTACTTGATTCAAATATTTCAAAGCTCTCTATGTTATTTCTTGCAAAATCATCAAAATTTAATATATTCCAAATTATTTCGGAACTAAAAGAGATGGGTATAGTACATGCTTACACAATTCCATCTGAAATTTGACGCTTCATCTGATGTCGATATAAAAATTGGTACGTGCAATTTGAAAAATTTAGTTATTGCTGTTTGAAAAAGGCCAAATTGAAAAAATCATACAAAACAACGCAATGAACATTTGACATGTGTAGATTGCTTAAAAAATTCCTTGATCCTTCTTCTATCCACCCAAGCAAAAATTGTGTCTGTAGTGCAAAAGATCTACGAGCTACAATTTTTTTAAATGTTCCTCAAATATCGAGTTTATAACAAAAATAATTAAATCTGTCGAGAGTTTTGACAGATGAGTGCCAACAACTTGGGTATTTTATGCCTTGCTCAAATGTCAGTTCTAGATGTATAATGAAAGAGGTAGGTTGCCTATTTGAAATATCAAAGTGATGACCCACTTCCGGTATAACCGGAAATGGTATCACTTCGAAAATATTTCACTTCAATTGGAAATCGCTAGTTATGGCCGCGTATAACATTT
Source organism: Cryptolaemus montrouzieri (assembly GCA_013387265.2). Lineage (NCBI taxonomy): Eukaryota > Metazoa > Arthropoda > Insecta > Coleoptera > Coccinellidae > Cryptolaemus > Cryptolaemus montrouzieri. The sequence continues at coordinate 111,691,326 of JABFTP020000021.1, forward strand.
CAGCGTGATATCGTTATTGGAACTTAAAAAGTTTTTAACGGACGGTCACGGTAGATATCCCTGTATATTCGAGAGATATGATATTGTTATAGATTTTTTCTCACCGTCAAGATATTTGAGTCATCTTTATGCCAAACCATAATATTTCACGACTGGGGTAACCATGTCTTTAGGGAACTAGTCTTTCCACCTAGGGCAGTCACCTTGCGAACGATATTCAGCCAATCAAGTAACCTGTAAGCTGTAAGATACAGGAATACCAGAAAACTGATGTGAAACACCAAATACATTAATCGTGGGAATTAATCTCATTCCTAAAAAGCTAAGTGTTTCTCTTAATGATCAAATTCTTCTTGTCTATCGTCGTTAATTGTTGACTGAGCTCTATCATTGAGTTTCGATTTGTTGAAAAGCTCAGATTGTTTTGAATTGAAAATTTGTAATATATAGTTTGAATTCATCTTGTCTGAGACTCCTTTTATTGTAATTGGTTAAACTTTTTGTTAAGTTTGTTTATGTATTAAATGCCTTAATAATTGTGAGCAATTTATTAATCAGTTACAGTGATTTTGTTATTTATCTTGTAATAAATCTAGGTGAATGACGAGATGAGTATTATTCCTAAGGCTATATCTAGGACGTAGGTTGTAGACGAAGATCTCATACACTGAGATAAAGGGACTCGGATCTTGCTAGGCATATGTATTAGTAGGTAGTGTGAATTGTAATTTTCTTTCAACTAGCTTTTCTATAATTGAATCACATTAAACTTCATTATTTAAATTTCTTAGTTCCAGTAGTATTGAAATATTTCTCAAATTTTAGATAAAATTAAAAACAAAACCATTACAGGTTACCAGAAAAGGTTTCAATAATGCCCAAAAATTAACATTTATTGAGTCTGTTTTGTTCGTTACCGCACCCTGTATACTTGTATTTGTTAGGAAAACTCCAATGAATTTTAAAGTTTTTATTGAACTAGTCATATATAAAATCATTTGTACATAATAAATAATTAGAGTGATGAAATCACATTGAAAAGAATAACACTTTACCCTTCAGATTGATTTGATGATAATTTCTTTTTAAAGTCACTCGCAAATTATTTAGTAATAATTTTCAACTCTCCATACACACTTGAATTGTAAACAAATGATAGTATAAAACAGCTATCACGTGTTATTATTCGGGGAATCGCTTGGTTCCCTATCTAACGCCGTATCGCCTACTGCCTCTAAAAGCATCTCTTTGGCTTTCTGCTCCCAGAGGGTCTTATTTTTTTCTATGTTTCTAGTGTTGCTTGCTATTTCCGCATCCGGTTTACCATATTCCGGAGGGTTGGCGTACGGATCATATCCGAGGACAGACAACATCGGAGCTATCTCCGCCATATCGCGCACCACGTCCTCTGGTATATTACCCACCCATTTTGTTAGAGCTTCCAGATTAACAGGCTTTATAACTTGGTCCGACGATCTTTCTACCCTGAAAAAAGAAATATTTAGTACGTGCTTGGTATGTACAATGAGTCATAAAACATAATTTACAAACTGACCCAGATCAGTGGGTATTTTCGTATTTACAAAATTATGCATTGAGATCTACAGGGTGTCACGCCTGGCGTTTACAGAAGAAATATGTCATGAAAGATTGAATCACAAAGATTAGATTCACTATGTTTTATTATGAAATATTATAAAATGTTAACACAGTGACTCAAGTTCATTGTTTGACAGATAAAACTACATAGAAAGTGGAGAGGTATTTATCGGTCTTGTGATAGCAAGGGATAATGGATTGTAACGAAGTGATTTTCATTTTTGTGTTACAATACTTGTAATTTTTTTTCATTTTATTTTCCGAGAATTTTGTTTCTCGATATCGAAAACTATTTTGATTGATCCTCATCTTTTGTGGATACTCTCACTTGATAAGCGTGAAGTACATATCTCAACGCAAAATTTTCAACAAATTGAACGATTGTTAATCAGAATTATTTTCATGAACTTTCGTCTTCATTCATGAAAAAGGTTTGAATAAGTGGTATAAGATATTTTCTCTTCGTGGATCCCATCTTGAATATATAGTTAATGAGATCACGTCATAAATTTTAATTTAATAATTTTTAAGTTAACAAAAATGGAAAATTTTCTAATATTGAATGAAGAATAACAATTTGGTAAACTTGAGATTTAATCAATTACTGAGCGAAAAATTTTACGCAAACTATTCAAACTTTTATTTTTGGTTCACAACGAAGACGAAAGATCATGAAAATTGTGCTGGTTAACAATTTACTGAAAAATTCACTTCAAGATGAAATTAAATTTTGAAAGGAATGAATTTTTCAAAGATTTGAAAATACATTTTTTTTTGTCCTAATACGGCATCATTCCAAATCCAGTGAGCTACCACACATATTTTTAGGAACCGTTTCACCATTTATCACCATCTTTTACTTATCCACTCGACTATTTGTATTGATATTAAACTGAGCTTATGGTCTATGATCTTCGAATATAATACCTTGACATTTCCTTGAATAATGGTCACGAAATTCATAACTTTAGTGGGTTGAAATATATGACTCTCGACTTATTGCCTACTGACCATAAAGAAAAGAATTATAATGAAAGGCCAGAAACGTTTTATTGGGCACTAAACCTTGGATGAGTTCCAGATTTAACATATTATATTCGGGAATATCATTTCTTTTTTACATTCTGGGCGAAGCCCAAGAATTCCTTGAAAGTGGATCACTTCAATATCGGGACAATCAGAATTGAAGAATTTTTCTTGAGAACAATCCAGTATATATTATTTTTCAGATACACTTACGCAAATTATACAGGGTGTTACAAATAGTATATCACATTTTGAGGGGGTACATCTACGTGCAATTTTAAGGAAAACGTTTATATAAACAAAGGCCCGCAAAAGCTTCGTTACGGAGCCTCAGAGTGTTGAAATTTCCAGAATCCACTGATCACAATAAATTTTCGTCATCTTCGTTCAATTCAGAAATTTTTTTGACACTTGTGATCTCCAAACGTGTTCGAGTGAAAATTTATTGAATTTGAATTATTTGAATTGTATTTTTCGCTAAATAAAAAAATATAAGAAATACTGGATAGGTGTGCCCAAAATTTGCTTTTATTTTGATACCTCGTCTTCTGAGAATCAACTTATACTTATTCAATATCAAACTAAAAAAAAGAACAATTGAAAACTGATTAAATTGCTGGAAGTGTCCTTCACCTGCAAGAATACAGGGCACTGTCCTTCTTCGCATATTATTACGCACTCTCTGAAATATTTCTGGGGTATTTCTTATAGTGTCACAAAAGGTTATCATTCTTCTACAGTGTTCACTGGAGGGGTAAAAACTAAACTTTTGAGATATCCCCATAAGAAAAAGTCTAAACTATTCAAGTCTGGGGACCTAGGAGGCCATGGTTCTGGCCCACCTCGAACTATCCATCGGTTGTTGAATGTATTATTCCAGAATTCTCTTACTTCTCCACTAAAATGTGCCCCGTCATTCCTGAACCACATTATGTTTCTCACCAAAAGTGGCACATCCTCGAGCAAATAAAGGTAACTCCTCCCCTTCCTTATTGGCAGTCGATTTTTTACAAACCCATCATTTTTTGTCTGAAAATTGATATAATTTTTGTGGAATCGAGTAAGAAAAGAAGAACCTTTTCAATTACCGTTGTTTGACACTGTATTTACTGATACGTTAAATTTCTCATCATATCCGACTATGAAGTCCTGGTTCTAAAATATGAAGGGTCGAACTCAGATTTTCTGAAAATCTGGTGTTGAAGCATTAGGAACATTATCTTCCTTCGTTTTTCAACTAACTTACGAATTCGCAAAAAAACAATTTTGATGTTAATTTCCTTCAGAATTTACATTCTTTTCAATTTCCATTTTAAAAACGAGCCAATGCATCCGTCGCGTGATAGGTGGCAAATTGATCGAATGGGAAAACACGATCATATCCGTGTATAACTTCTGGTTGAACTCTGAACATATTTTGGTTGAACTGTAAACATTATGGAACAATGAAGACTAGGAAGAGGAATTGTTATTATTGAGAATTGAGAATTTTTCATTGATTATTGAGAATTTTAGAGGGTTTTTGGCAATTTAAAAAAACCACCCTGTAGAAACACCAGTTAGGATCTACAGAAGTTTTGATACCGGATCTTTATCCATCCCATCGAACTGCATCCACCATAGAAGTATGTACAGGGTGGGAATTTTCGATGTGTTTGTACGGCAGCTATGTGAAATATTGAAGATAGAGAAAAATGAACCTCCTTCTCTCGATCTCATTTTTAGGGACTAGTTAAGTGGTGCCAAAATTTTGCGGATATCTCTTTCCGTTCTAGACTGAGTAAAATATAGTGCTGTGTAAAGAATTTTTTTTTCTCAGCGGTTTTCGAGATATAATGTAAACTTACTTGTTTTCCAGGGGCATGCCCATCAACGATTCATATTGTTCTATGACTAAAAATCACAGAGTTTAAAGATCCTGTCTGAGATCACGGTTATTTCTATGGTTTGATTCGATTTAGACCATCGTAATTAACTGTGGTCTTAGAGTTTGATACTTACGATTCCAGTTTCAGGTATCAATGTTTATTGAATATCGAAATGGATGCTTGCTAGTTGTATGTTCCAACTATTATATTTAAGAATTTGTCCACCTGAGACTTTGGTTGTTTCAAGATGCAGAGTAGAAATCAAAACTATGAAAATCATGAAAAGTTCGATATGATGGAATGTTATATTCTTAGTGAGTTAGATTCAGCAGCTACGGCCGAAACATATTTCGTTCGTATTCCTGAAAGGCACCAGCCAAATAAATCTATTTTTCAAAGAATGAAATAGAATCTTATCAATAGTGGCTCATTCAGAAAATCAAGAAATAAAAATATCATGTAAGTGATAGAGAGGAAGCAACGATCGAAGTGATAGGTACTGTAACGGCCAAACCTTCAATTTTGAGTACACAAATAGAAGCAGAAACAGGAATTTGGAGACGTCAGGCGCTCGGCATTCTGAAGGAGAACCAGTTTAAACCCTATAAAATGCGAGGCTACCAATTTTTGCACCCAGGGGATCTCCCTTACCGACTAAATTTCTGCAATTGTTATCTAGAAAATATCCAAGAACGCCCAGACCTTTTTAGAGAAGTCATATGGACAGATGAAGTCCGCATCACTAGCGATGGGATATTTAATCGCTTTAATGAATATTTGTGGTCCGATGTAAATATTCTACGCCACATGATGTGCAGCATCAAGGAAAATATGGTTTCAATATGTGGTATGCTCTGAAAGATAGTCGCGTTTTGGCGTTTGAAATTTCTGATGAAATTTGAATGGAGCACGTTTTGAAGAAATCATCAACAATAATATCATTGAAGGGTTTCTCGATCAACCTTCGTTAGCACAAAGATCAAATATTTTTTCAACACGATGGTGCCCTTCCCACCAAACAAGGGCCATCACTGATTTGTTGAGTCTGAATTTTGGACATAATTGAATAGGGACTAAAGATCCTGTGAGATGGCCGCTTCGTTCCCTGACTTCACACCATCAGATTTTTTTCTTTAGGGTCATGTTAAGGAATCACTCTACAAAGGGAACAGTAACAATTTAGAAGAGTTAAAACAGAATTTCAGGGAATTCCTTGCTTCTGTTAGCAATATTCATATTTACAATACCTGCCGTAGTGTTTCTCGGCGATGTAATTTGTAGATTGAAAACAATGGCCGAACTTTTGAAAATTTTCGATAAAGTAGTTTATCCCCATTTGTATAGTTAGGACTTTTTGTTTGTATTAAAGATTTTCGTATGTGTTTTGGTTTTCGTTTAATGTCATAGGTCATGTTTTTCATAATAAGATATTGTTTTAGAAGCATAACTTCCAAATAATTCTAATAGAATATTACCAAAGCAACATGCATGGACTCATATGTTTCGTAGATTCCTCGGGTTGACAAGTTTCGAATTTAAAAAAAAAAATGAATTTTCATCTGTAATTCGATTTATGAAGAGTAGAAGTGATTGTCGAACTCTAAGACCACAGTTAACTACTATGGTCTGAATCGAATCATACAATAGAAATAACCATGATCTTAGGAAGGATCCTTAACATCTGTGGTTTTTTCTTTTGTCTTGCGTTAATGATTGGACGCATGCCTATCATCAAAGGATCCCTACTGATGTCATTTACCTCGATTTTGCCAAGGCTTTTGACAGAGTCACAGTAAGAAGATTAGTTCACAAATTGGATATTGTTGGAATTCGCGGGAAGTTGCTTCTCTGGACTACTAATTATACGTCGCAGCGAACATTCGTGGTGAGGGTTGGTGGTGTTCTTTTGTCGGAAAGACCGGTTGTGAGCGGAGTGCCTCAGGGATCCATCCTGGGGCTACTTTTATTTGTAATTTTCACCAGCGATCTTTCATTACACATTAAATCTTGCAAGTCATTCTTCGCTGACGACACCAAGTTGTATGCAAACACGCTCACCGAGAGACAGATTCTCCAGAACGATATTGACGCAATAAACCGATGGTGCAACGACTGGCTCCTACCACTAAATGTTGATGAATGTGTTGTGCTCCATATAGGACCCAATAATCCATCCCATCAATACTCGATTGACAATCATCCACTTCGCTCAGTTACTTCACATGTAGATCTAGGAGTAACCGTTACTTCAAACCTTACGTGGTTGGAACATGTCCTAAGTGTTTGTAAACGTGCTAATTCTTTAATTTATCTCATTCATAGATCGTTCGTTGAGTTGTCCTTCTCTAGTTCGGTTACACTTTATAAGACTTATGTGCGTCCTATTTTGGAGTATGCAGGCTCGGTTTGGTGCCCGGTTCTCGCTCGGGATAAAAGCATGCTTGAGGGTGTCCAGCGCCGTGCTACACGTATGACTTTTGGGGTCATTCGTCCCTCATATAATGAAAGATTGGCTTGGCTAGAGCTGGTCTCATAACCTTCGAACAGCGAAGACATCGCGGAGATCTAATCTTGTGCTATCGTATAATTAAACACAATTACGCCAACCTGAGATGTTTGTTTAGTTTGAGTGCTGATACTCGTTTGCGTGGTCATCATCTGAAGCTGAAAAAAGAAAAATTTTGGTCGGGACAAAGACAGTATTTTCTTGTGAATAGGGTGTTCGATGATTGGAACAGGTTTTCTAGTGATGTGGTGGACTCAAATTCGGTTAATGAATTCAAAAATAAATTGGACTTTCTTTTGTTTAATTAGATTTCGTTTTTGACATAAGTGGATTTAGTTATTATATATATGTGCATATTTGATTATGGCTAAGCTGTACTTGCAATACTATAGAAATATATATATATATATATATATATATATATATATATATATATATATATATATATATATATATATATATATATATATATATATATATATATATATATTTATTATAGGACTTCTCCTCAGCCTTAAATTACTTCAACAATAATAATAACAATACAATACAATACGAATATCTGGGATACCAACAAGCCAGATTGCTAGACCAAAAACAATCAAAGGAGAAGATTCGTTCAGAATACAGTCAACGTCTGAAGTCTGTGCTGAAATCGATGTTGAACTCGGCGAATCTAGTCAAAGCAATTAACACCTACGCCATTCCAGTGTTGCTTTACTCATTTGGAATAATCAGATGGACTAAGACAGAACTGGATGATATTCAAAGGCAGACCCGAACGATGCTGACAAAGTACAACAATCATCATCCAAAATCGTCTGTGATACGAACAACTTTGAAGCGGAAAGAAGGAGGACGCGGATTAATAGATGTTGTCAATTTACACACGGAACAGATAAAAAATCTCAGAGAATTCTTCTCTGCAAAAGCTCCCACTTCTGACCTCCATAGAGTGGTATCGTTGGCTGATAGGGGATATACACCACTAAATCTTGCTACCAGAGATGACCTGCTGGATCTACTGTTCCTATCAGATACTGAAAAACAAGAGCAATGGTCAAGAAAGGAATTGCATGGACGACATCACCATGAGATTAATCAACCACACATCGACAAAGAAGCCTCCAACAAATGGTTGATGAAAGGAGAATTATTCGCAGAAACAGAGAGATTCCTTATGGCCATCCAAGACCAAGTGATCGCTACAAACAATTACAAAAAATTTATAATGAAGGACGGAACATTACAAACAGATAAATGCAGAAAATGCCATATAAGATCGGAGACTATACAGCATATTACGTCCGGATGCGAACAACTGGCCAACACGGAGTATCTTCACAGGCACAATCAAGTGTGCAACATTATCCACCAGAAACTTGCACACAAGTACAGACTTCTGAACACCTTCCAGCCATATTACAAGTATCAGCCGGCGCCCGTATTGAAAAATGACTCTATCAGATTATACTACGATAGGCCTGTTATCACTGACAGAATGGTGACGAATAATAGGCCGGACATAGTGGTGTATGATAAGAGAGCCAGAACAGCAATGCTGGTGGATGTCGCCATACCGAATAATAACAACGTGCTGAACAAGTTCCAGGAGAAAAAGTCCAAATACACAGACCTTGCTATTGAGATCAAGCAGATGTGGCACCTCGATAAAATAGATATTGTTCCTGTCATCGTATCCTCGACTGGTTTAATATCCAAAACTTTGCATGATAGCCTTAAGAAATCAGAATTGCATAAGAATACCTATATAGAAATGCAAAAAGCTGTAATTCTTAACACGTGTAGGATAGTTAGGAAATTTATGTCAAGTATATTGTAATCGAGCCTATTCCCTTCGATTGCTGAATCTGGGAAAGGTAAATTATATCCAGCTAACACCTGAGATAGTGCATAAGTCCACGATAATAAATAACAATATGAATCGTTGATGGGCGTGCACTTAATGAATGGAATTTTGGAAATTTCAGGTTTCCCTCTGAAAAAGGTAATGCAATAATTGTTTAGAAGTGTTATATATTTCTGAAAAGGAAAACAATTGCTGCATCCGATAGAGGTAAAAATTACCATGGTTCGTATTGAGAAAATAAGCATGTTTGCATTATAACTCGAAAACCGCTGACCTGAAAAAATCTTTACACAGCACTGTATTTTACTCAAAAAAGTGTCTGAAGAATGTCAAACTTATTTGAGTGTAACCTTAATGATGATCGAGATATCCGCGATGGACGATTTTCACAAAATTCGAGACATTTTGAGTCCAGAACAAAGGAGATCGAAAAAGGACGGTTCATTTTTGTCTATCTGCAATATTTCACATTACTGCCGTACGAGTACATTTTCCCACACTGTGCAGTTCATCTGGATTCACCCTTATTTCGTTTTAAAATTGACACTTGGTATCCGCAAGTCTGAATCATTTTACTATCCCCTATAAAAATTCTCATCATGCATGTATGTAAAATTCCATCTTCCGATAAATTCTTACAATCTGAGATTGACAATTTGGGCACATAGCGGCTTCACATTGAATGCAAAACTGTATTGAAAAAACTAAGCGTCGACTTTTTATGCATCATTAAACAAAAGGGAAATGGAATAGGAATGTCACCGCAAGCATTTCGACGCCAGCATCGAACATGGCGCCTTTCGTAGCCTGATTTTTCATCAGCCGGAAAACAGTTTACGTCTATCGAATACCAAATTATTTTTCAATTCGTTCGAACTTATGAACGATGAAACAAAATTTGCGTAGATATTTGTGCATACGAATCGAATACTAAGAAATTGCAGTTGAGTATTTAGCACCTGGGAACGGGATCAATTTCAAATTTTCGCATTTACAATTTGCAAGTATTCACAGAGCGGTATTATTTCCGGTTATACTGGACATCGACTACAACTCTGTTGTTTCAAACGGCATGGTGAACTTTTTAATTTTTTTTATTAAAGAGCATTCTTTTTCCAAACATTTTTGTTAAGACGTCTCATATCTGAACTTAACAACCATTGATGTATTATGTTTGAGAAAGATTATAATACCTCTATCTTAAATGGGTCGTTTCCATCAAAAATCTGCTGCTCTTAAATCATTAGATCGAAGGACATACACACTCCATTCCAAGAGTAACCCAACTTTTCGAAAATAGAAACAACCAGTATTAACTTCCATACAATTTTTTTCTATTAATCAATGTATTCGCAAATTTGCTTGCGCCAACGGCTGTCAAACGACTTCTTTATCTTCTCTTTTGGAATGGTCTTTAGCTCGTCGGTCACCACCACTGTGATTACGTAAGTAAGGTGAATTTTCGATGAATCATGTATTTCTATGCCTCTCTTTTGTATTCTTAAGTTGCCCAATTTGCGAATAATGAACATGGTTCGCAGTACGCCCTTCTGAATTTTTAAAGAGTAGGATAGTCGTGTATCAAACTAAACTTGGAAACGATATACACACAACCGAATTTATATGGAATCACCCGATATTTTTAATATTGCCTCAGGGATTTTGGAAATTTCGAAGGATTGTTAGAATTGATCCTTTTTGACATATTTCAATTAAAAGAAGAAATAAATTGAGATTCATTTTGAGAAAGAAACAAATAAAAGAAAATATAGGAATTCGGATGCAGTAAAAGAACTGAAAAATGTTTTCTCACGGAGTAGGTGTTTATATCTCGACCTCAGTAGCTTGTAATACCTCCTCTTGCCCTGATACAGGCCTGAATCTGTTTAAGCATGCTTCGGATTAGGTTTTCGGCCTCTTTTGGGGTGATATTCTGCCACTCTTCCCTGGCGGCTTGGATGAACTGTTGTGGGGTTCTGGCGCGATCCAATTTTCCTTTTGAGATTATCCCATAAATTAGAATTAAGGTCTGGAGAGCAAGCTGGCCAGTCCAAAATAGCAATTCCCTCTGTTTCAAGATATTGTCGCGTGAGGTTGCTGATATGCAGAGGAGCATTATCTTGTCTTACTATTAGCAGTAGGTCCATGTAATTTTTAGCCGTTACACTCGCAGGAAACGAAATCAAATCTGTTTTGCCTCCCAGCATAATGCCACCCCAAAACATCACACTGCCCTCTTGGCATTTCGGAATTTGTCTTGCTGGTCGGAGTCTAGCTTATCCTCCACGAACACCAATTCTAGTCTCATCCGAAAAAAGAACATTTCGTCAATTCTCAATATTCCAATTTTGATGCTCGATACACCAATTAAGTCTGTTCATTGTTTGTTGTGTGTTTAGCTCTGGAACTCTTAAGGGCATCCTGCTGTATAAACCTTGAACGAAGTCTCTGACGTATCGTTTCAATTGATACACTGATGCTTGTTGCTTCCAGACTTTGGAGTATGGGGTGCGAGGTACTCGGGTCTCTTCTTGCAATTTGGCACAAAAAGCGATCTTGTTTTTCAGAAGTGATCTTCCTACGACTTCTTCTAGGTCTATATTGCAGAGATTGTAGCTTCACGTATCAGACGTAGGTTTTTGAATTTTCTCTCTGTGGTCTCCCCATTGTGACCGCTATATTCCTCTGTGCCATCCCTTCCTGAACGAGAGCAATTATTCGACCCCTCTATATATCGGACAATCCAACGTAAGGCTTTCTCAATTATGATTATAGGCTTTTTTAAATTTTGAAATTTACAGTTTCACAAGTCAGTGACGACTGAATACATAATCTCGAACATGTGGTGATAATTCAACATGTCTTATCATACTATCCAGTTTTTTACAACAAAAAATTCCTCTTCACAAGTAGTCAAAGATCCATGGTTAAAAACAATCAATAATGTGAAATACCGTGTGATTCCATATAAATTTGCTTGTGTGTATATTTAGCAGTTCCTTTGTTTATAATGGAGTATGGCACTTTCGAAATCCGGTTATTGTTATCTTTCTTGATAGTTTTTTCAATAAATAGTATTGAAAATTGATAATTCATGCCTTTTTGTTTGATTGAATGAAATTTTGACTTAAAGTTACTCTCCGATATTGATACTGTAAACGCTATGGGAATCATGGAGTTAAAGGCTGCAGGTTTATGATTTAAGGGACTAAATGAATCAAAAAGACAAATTATGGCATTTGTGAATGTGTCTTTTCTGAATATTTTAAAACTGATGTCACCATTGATTATGGTTATGGTTAAGTTGAGAAAGATAACAGAACTATTCGATTATATTTCGGAAATGAATTAAATTTTTTATGGATAGTGTTTAAGAAATTTAAAAAGTGTTATAAAATTAGCCAGCTCATTATGCAGAATTTTTGTGTTTTCTAGATGGTCCATAAATATATCGGCTAAGAGATAACTGAGTGGTGAGCCGATTGGTAAACCAGAATTAATAAAATTTTGAATTATATTTGAAATAGTCTTGTTCCAGACAAATTTCGAAGAGATTGTGCATTTCTGAGCCAACTATTGAATTTATATTACTATTATCAAATGTGTTTTTAACAACGAGGAGACTTTTATCTTGTGTTAGGATACATATTTTTAAAGTCGAACGACACCAATTTGGAGGGGATGTTGTTGCCTATAATATATGATAATTTCAGAACTAAGTCTAAGGAATAAATTACAGTGTGTTTGGGGAAAAATTTAGACATTTCTTCGAATTGAGTGTTAAGATATTTAGCTAATTTGGGGGCTGTACTGTATGAAACAATATGTCGTATAGGTTAACTTTCTTTGTGTTTTAATGAGTCCATAAATTTCGAAGGCGTTGACATTCATGTGTTTTTAAAAGGTGGTTTCAGTCGTTGATGCTGTTTTTTAAATGTTTAACTTATGTTTCTTGGGATCTCTTCTGAGGATTGAGATATGTGAGTTCTTGATTATATTTTAACAAACATAATAATAACCGGGTTTCGAAACTTCTATACCACTTTATAGACAAAGAAACAGCCAAATATATCTCTCAGAGTTATAAAGGACATTTATCCACTATAACAGAATTATTTTTCCAAATTTAATATAAAAACTGCAGAGTGTGCAAAATCGAATGCAGTGAATGTACTGTAGGTTATGCCAAATCGGTAGAGATTTCCAGACTCGTTCTAAAAGCATACACATGCAGATAAAAATTCCTTCGTTTTCGAACACTTATACAAATTATATTATAAATTCTGAAAATCCAAAATACTACATATCTGTGATGAAGGAAAGGAATTGAACCTCTTGGAGTGTGTGGAAATTAATAGAATTAAAAAACTCTACGTCATTAAACACTCAACAATCATTTAGATGGAAATAATTCCTCATCATTTAATATATAAAACCTCACCCTCTCCTTAGTAATGTAGTATATAAACACTCAGAACTGAAGTATTGTTAGAGATTAGTCCTGTACTGAACAATAAATAGTGAAATTGTGATAATATACAGGATGTCCGTGAATTGCGTGTACAACGTTATACCACTGATTCTTCAGCTCGAAATGAGTCGATTTAGGCCAACTTACTTATATGAAAAGTTTCTTCGTTTGGCCGTCAGAGGTCGCCAATCAAAAATTCTTTGAACTATTATTCACGTTTTTTAGTGATCAACTCAATGACCTTGACGTTTTACAAGTGTCCCTAAAAATTCGACCGTGTTTTTAATCAACCATAATTTTTCAAATGTCTGCGTTTGAGCAAAACTGTTTTAGACATTGAATAGATAGACAAATTATTAAACATTTTTGTCTTTTGCGAAATTTTGATGTGATGAGCGGTTCAATCACAAAAAAGTTATTTTAATTTCATGATTTCATTCCTTCAACCACCTAGCAAGTCTAAAATAACACATTTGACCATGTTGGCTTTGGATTTATTTCTGTGGTCTGGTAGATTGTCATTTTATTAGACGTGACAACCAATTGTTGACACAACAGTGTTCCTTAAGCACGGAGGCACGGAGATGTACAGTAACTCTGAAATGGTTGATATGGTTATGGTGTACAGATTTTGTCAAGGCAATGGACGTGAAAGCGCGAGAGTATATGCTGAAAGATTTCCAGATCTCATAGTGCCGAACCAACAAACGTTTGGAAATCTGGAGAGACGCCTCTGCGAGAATGGTTACTTCAAGCCCAGGAGTTTGGAGCGAAAACGACAACGAACAGTTAGGACGGTAGAACGCGAAGAACAAATTTTGGACATGGTTGAGGAAAACCCACAATTAAACAATGATTCATGATGTCTTGAAGAAACAATTATTTCATCCTTATCACATTCAGAAAGTTCAGGAATTACTTTCCAACGATCCTGAGAATCGCCTAATTTTCTGCCGAACAGAAGGGAACTCAGGATCTCCACTTCAGTAAGAAAATTTTATATACTGACGAATGCACTTTTACTAGGTCTGGCATCAGTACCCTTCACAACGAACTCGTGTACAGTGTCGAAAATCCACATGCTTTTACCGGTACACATCATCAGAATCAATTCAAAATGAACGTATGGATTCCAGTAATTGACAATTTCATTATTGGTCCGGTGATTCCAGATCGATTAAACGTAGAGGAATATTTGAATTTTTTGCAAGAAACTTTGTCGGATTCGTTGAACGATATTCCAGTATTACTGCGCGCAGAAATGTGGTTTAGGCACGACGGTGCACCTTATCACTTTTCTTTAGCGGTTCGCGAGTTCTTACATGCATAGCATGCAAATCGTTGGATCGGAAGGGGAGCTGATGCTCCTGCAAGTCGGTCAGCACGATCTTCCGACTTGACATCGTGCGACTTCTTTCTTTGGGGTACTTTAAAATCTAGAGTTTACTCTTCTCCAATTGACACCCGAGAAGAGTTACATATGAGAATTTTAAATGCGGCCAACGCTTTCAAAAATGGCCCTGAACTAATGCCAAGGGTCCAATTTAATTTCTTAGAGAGGATTAACTTCTGTATTCAGCAAAATGGTGGAATTTTTGGACATTGTGGAAAACTTATTAAATGTTTTCTTCGAATTTTTCGATTTTTGTATTACTGTACATTGAATTTCCTATTTGCTCGATCCGATTTAGCAACCTAGAAAACATCATTTTGACAACAAGAGATTGTCGAGCATAACAAAATGACAATCTGCCAGACTACAGAAACAAATCCAAAGCCAACATATGTGATATTTCTGACTTAGTGGTTGAAGAACTTAAATCATGAAATTGAAAAACAGGTTTTTGTGATTGAACAGATCATCACATCAAAATTTCTCAAGAGACAAAAAAGTTTGACATTTAGTCTAGCTACTCAATGTTTACAACAGTTTTGTTCAAACGCAGATATTTGAAAAATTATGGTTGATTAAAAACACGTTCGAGTTTTTAGGGACACTTGTAAAATGTCAAGGTCATCGAGTGGATCACTAAACAACGTGAATAATGCACCCGATTGTGTATACCAAATATGGTTTCTATCGATCGAGTCTTTTTGAATAATTTGAAAAATAAGAAAAAATCTTTGGATTTGGCGACTCCTAGCGGCCAAGCGAAGAAACTTTTCACATAGGTAAATTGGCCTAAATCGACTTATTTCGAGATGAAGAATCTGTGGTACACGCAATTAACGGACACCCTGTATAGTTAGTACCCATGTATCATGAAATATGGTGTTGACTATCTCGATCATAATGAAAAAGAGTTGTATTCCACAAAAATTACCCATAAACAGGCCTAATATATAGGTGTTGTATGGAATGAAATAACTTCTGCAAGTTTATTTCAGAATATTTCATGAAAATTGGAAAAACAAAACTCTTTTAAAAATGGCTTCGACGTGAAACGTTTTCCGTTCGTTATCGCGATAATGAAAGTAGCAATGATTCTCTAATTGGAATATTCATATTCTCTTCGACAGTATTACACTTTGATCCTCGCTTTCACAATTGTTGGTAATAAGATTTCCTGTTATTTCAATCCTGAGACCGGGAGGAGAATCACTAGCGTGCACTTATGGAAATTTAATTTTAAATTAACGACCAAAGCAAAGCTGGTTATGTTCTCCTAATTGCTTTTGAGAACTGCACAATTCGGAGAACAATATGAATTGGGAAGAGGGAATAATTAAATATGGAAAAGCTGGAAATCTCCGCTCTGAGGTCATATGCGTTTCGAGGATGGTGTATTAAAATGAATTATACATGCTAAATTTAATAATGTCATCGCCATAAAGTTTGCTTTTTGGTTTTTTTGTTGAAAAATTTTGAACCTCCTGTGGAATCCGCGGGATATCAATGATATTTGCTCTTTCCAGAATCGACTTCCGTTCTCGTCGTGAATTCTCTTTAGTTGGATTTTTGGTCAGACATTCATTCACAATGATAACCTTGTGAGAAGGTAAGTAAGTAAATTAGATATTTCGAGCAATCAATATTACAGAAAACGTCAAGAATTTGAAAGAAAAATTGCACACTATTGGAAAATTTACAAAAGAAAAAATTCATTACACATCTCTCCAACAAACCTTAAGCAAACTCAAATTTTGACAGTTAAAAACTCTTCAATTGAATAGTAGCAATTTCTTATCAAGATATCCTTTACTGCAGCTATGAAGTCCTTTCTTGTCTTTATACACACAAAAATTGTCCCATCACTTGGTATTCTGAATTCCACAATCGGATGCCAATGTCTTTAGTGCAGCTTGGCTATCGGTGAGGATTGGAATTGACCTATTTGTTAATCCCCTAGCAAGCAAGAGGTTAGCAGAGTGGTCAATGGCGAATATTTCTGCTTGAAAGACAGCTCCAACACCTTTTTCAGTTTTTGAGCCATCACTGTACCAACAGGGACCCTCAAGTAGACGGTCCTTGGAGTTAGTCCATTCCTGTCTATCGGGAATTATGATCTGGAATGGCCGCTTCTTCAAATATCCTCCTTTTCCTGGTAAGTGGTACCATAAGAGTTTTGTAGGGGTTTATGCTAAGTTTCTCTCTCACACCACTCCTGAATTGCTGACATAGCCTCCTGAAGTCTGTCGGAAACATCGCTGTCATCTCCGACAGCCAGAATGACTATACCACTAGCGTATGCTTGTACATAAACATCTAGTGCGCCAATTATTGCCAGAAGTTTATCAACCAGCAGGGACCACAACAGAGGGGATAGTAGTCCTCCCCGAGGGCCACAAAAATGACTACTTCCCCTTTCAGTGAAGTGTTGATCACTCTGGCATTTAGTATGTTACTAATCCATTCCGTAATAATATTTGGTACTCCTCTGGCTCCTGCAGCCCCACACAGCGTGCCAGTGAGGGCCGCATTAAACGCACCTTCAATGTTCATGAAGGCTGCAGCCGCAGTCTACATGCAGTCCAGAGACCTTGTGATCCTCCCGACTAAGTTGTTAAGTGCCAGATCGCTTGATTTACCTTTTTGACTAATCGGTCTAAATGACTTAGGTTGTGGGTTGGATTTACCAACCGTAGGGATGTAAACAACCTGGACTCTTCGCCAGCTGGCCGAGACAACATTCCAGGCAAGACACGACCGGAAGAGCCTAATGAGGTATAGGTACCATCAGCGTACATCTAATATTTCATAAAAATTTGGCTGTTGAAAGATTTGTTCACGTTAGATCCCGCGCAACTTAACAGTAGCTCAACAGAACGCTTGTGTCTATAGGTGCAGAAAAATGTTGAAAAAATTCTAATACGGTGCTTTAAAAGACGTTTACAAAATCGTTACAGGCGACGAATCTTGGATATATGCATACGAGTACGAAACTAAACAACAATCGACAGTATATATATCTTTCAAGACGAGCCAAACCCAACAAAAGTGCACGAAGCACTTCGAAACAAATCGTTACATGTTTTTTTCAGGAAAACCGGAAATGTCACCACCATAGAGCAAAGTAGAACGGTCAATTCTAAATGGTACGCAACCATTTGTTTGCCGCTAGTGTTCCATGCGTTGAGAAAATCAAATCGAAGAACTAAATTTATTCTGCATCATGACAATGCAAGCTCACTTACATCAGCGCAAACGATGGAGCATTTGAACACCTAAAACATTGAATTATTGGGCCATCCACCTTATAGTCCCGAGTTGGCACCTAACGAATTTTTTCTGTTTTCGCACATTAGGAAAAAACTGCGTTGGCAACGATTTTCGAAGATACAAGAGCCTTCCAAAAACATGTTTTGGAGGTATCTAATTCAGAGTGGCAAAAATGTTTCGAAAATTAGTTTACGAGCATGCAGAAGTGTATCGATCTACTTTGTAAAGCAATAAAGCTATATTTTCCTAAATTAATTGTTTTTCTTTGTCAGGCTTAAACATTAAAAGGCAACTTACGTAAAACGAGTCCATTCCTACCCCATATTCATAAAACGCTGTGTAACTGGTGATGAGACATGGGTTTATGATTTTAACATGCAAATCAGTCAACAAGATTCGAAATTGCGCCTTCCAACTGAATCGGAACCGAAAACACCACTTCAAAGTGGATCGAAAGTCAAAGTTGACGGTTTTCTTTGATTATAGTGGTGTTATGCACGCAGAATTCATGCCAGAAATTCAGACGGTAGAAAAAGAATATTACCTGAGCGTTATGCGGCGTCTCGATAACGAGATGCACGATAATGCACCATCTTACAAGACTATCATTGTAAATGAATTTCTGACCGAATAATCAACAAATACCATCGAACAACCACCGTATTCACCTGATATGGCTCCGGCCGATTTTTTTTATAACAAAACTCAAATTACCACTACGAGATAGCCGTATTTGTATTATTTCGGAAGGGCTTACTTTAAAGACAATACAATAAATTTGGATGAACAATGGATATTTTGGGTTTCATTAACCGATTCTTCGAAGTTTTTTGACAGAACGTAAGTACGAAACCTATTGGAATAAATTAAATGATATGATAACATCCGCGATATTATTAAGGTCGTAGGTGGCTTAAAACAGAAATAATTTTAGGGGTTGCAGGAAAAGCTTCGAGGGATCAATTACTGTCAATAACAATGGCTTTGATAACTTTGATATGAGTGATGACTCTACTTAGGCTAAGCCACTTGAAATTACTAATCGTTTCAGTTCTTACTTCTCCAAGGTTGGTGTTAAACTAGTTGGTAAAATTGTAAAGCCTCCTAGAAATACCATAAACACTAAGCACAATGTAAAGTTAAACTATTAAATGTAGAAAATCTCTAGATATTGATGGAATAAATGCAAAAACTTCAAAACAAGCTGATCTAATATCCGATCTAATGTATTTTGCACCACGATTGCACCATCTCACAAGGTTATCATTGTGAATGAATTTCAGACCAAAAACTCAACAAACACCATCGAACAACCACCGTATTCACCTGATATGGTTACGGCCGACTTTTTCATTTATCCAAAACTCAAAATACCACTTCGACATACCTGGTTCGAATCGATAGAAAACATAAAAAAGAATTCGCAAAGAGAACTGAAGTCGATTCCGGAAAAAGCGATTGAAAAATATTTTGATGATTGGATTATTCGTTAGCTTGAGATACAATAAATTTGGATGCAAAATAAATATTTTGTGTTTCATAAATCAATCTCGGATAATTTTATGAGAAAATGTATACAATCGTTCACACTCTCTAAGAGAATGATTGAATATAGCTTACGATATCAACATATGCGACTTTTTCACTCCCAATTCGAAGCGAGTTTTTCAGGTTTAGATGTGCTGAGATTAGTTAGCAGCAATTAAGCCGTAGAATATACTCCAGCGTAATCCTTGAAATTTCTGGGTGCACGTTCTACAGGGATGAAACACAAGCACAAAAGGTAACAAAGGAGATTAAAGACGAACTGGAAGGACATGAACGAAATACAGAAAGGGAGTTTATATAACGTAGAAGGAGACTTGGGAATTCCTTTGTCATAAAATATTATGAACTGATAATTTACTTTGAAAATATAACGGCAAAGATTAGCGTCGTTATTAGTAGAATATATTATCTCCACGACCATCATTAAATGTAATAATTCTGAAATCATTTTTAATAATAGAACTTAGACATTGTCACTCTGGATTTTGATTATTCATTCTAAAATACTTGACTCTTGTGCGTGTTTTCATGTATTTTCATTCTACAGGTAATACATAATAGTATTATGTGCAATTTTAAGAAAGAAAGTTCGCAAAAGCTTCGTTACGAAGCTACAATGTGTTGAAATTTCCGGAAAAAATTGTTTTTTTCTTCAAAACTCCTGCAGTTTTTGAAATATTCAGCCCAAAGTTGGAATGCAAGCTAGTTTTTACAGCCTCCATCATTACACGTCCGAAATTTTAACTAGAATCTGCAAGGTAGTGTCTTTTCCGGAGCCATGTCTTCTTTTGCCCTTTCAAACTTTTTTGCAATACGTCACTGATCAGAGTACAATTAATTCTCGTCATCTTCGTTCAATTTAGAAACTTTTTTGACACTTGTAATTTTTTCGTATCTCCAACCGTTCTCGAGAAAAAATTTATCAAACGATTGTATGCATTCGCTGAATTGAAAGCACTTCTAATTTAAAAAATGAGTAGTAGGCTTTGATTTTTTTCTTTTATTTATTTATTTCGACAGTTGCTAAAGTTGAAACAGTGTCTGCTAGAATTGTTCATTAAATTAACGATTATTTTTGAGACTTTTGAAGTTATTGCTGTAAGATGTGGCTAATTTTACTAACGTCGAATTGGCTGATATCCATTACATGTACGGTCTGGCTGACGGAAACACAACAGAAGCTTGGCGATTAAATCAGGTGCGTTTTCCAAATCGAGAAATACCAGACAGGCGAACATTCTCAAATATCCACAGAAGGTTGAGGGAAAATGGTATTTTTACTGCAAATAATCATTTAAGAGGTGCAACTCAAACTATGAGAACTCCAGATATTGAGTAAGCAGTTTTCAATTGTTTTGATTTGAATCTTCATGTGAGTACAACAAAAATTGGAAATCAGTTGAATATTTCACATGTTCTAATTTGGAGGATTCTCCACGACTTTTTATTGTACCCGTTTCATATTCAACACGTCCAAACTCTACTTCCTCGAGATTTTCCTTCAAGACTGAATTTTGCGGATAGTTCCTAGATAAAATTAGGGAAAAAGCTCATTTTGATAGTGGAATAATGTTCACAGACGAAGCTAACTTTTCGAGAACTGCAATCACAAATGTTCACAATAATCATTATTGGGCTGAGGAAAACCCCCATTTGAATGAAGAATCTCATCATTAAGAACAATTCTCACTAAATGTCTGGGTCGGAATAATTGGAAATTATTTGATTGGGTTATTTTTTTGCCTAACAGACTAAACAGTCAATCTTATCGGCAATTTCTTGGGGAGAATTTACCTTTATTGCTCGAGGATGTGTCACTTTAGGTGAGGAACATAATGTGGTTCAATCATGACGGGGCACCAGCACATTTTAGTGGAGAAGCTAGAGAATTCTTGAAAAATGCATTCCAGAACCAATGGATAGGTCAGTGTAGGCCAGAACCATGGCCTCCTAGGTCACCAGACTTAAATATTTTAGACTCTTATGGGAATATTTCAAAAGTTTAGTTTATACCACTAAAATGAACACTGTAGAAGAATTGAGAGATCGAATAATAACCATTTGTGACACGATAAGAAATACCCCAGGAATATTTCAAAGAGGACAGAGGTCTGTTTTCTTGCAGGTGGAGGACACTTCCAGCAATTTATTTAGTTTTCAATTGTTCGTTTTTTTAGTTTGGTATTGAATAAGTATGAGTTGAGTCTCAGAAGACGAGGTATCAAAATAAAAGCAAATTTTGGGCATACCTATTGAGTATTTGTATTATTTTTTTTTTATTTAGCGAATAACACAATTCAAATAATTCAAATTCAATAATTTTTCACTCGAAACGGTTGGAGATACAAAAAATACCAAGTGTCAAAAAAATTTCTAAATTGAACGGAGATGACGAAAATTGATTGTACGCTGATCAGTGCCGTACTGCAAAGAATTGAAAGGGAAAAAGTAGACATGGCCTCGGAAAAGGAAACACCTTGTGGATTTCATATAAAATCTAGGACGTGTAATGATGAAGGCTGTAAAAAATAGCTTGCATACCAAATTTGGACTGAATATCTTAAAAACTGCAGGAGTTTCGAAGTAAAACCAATTTTTTCCGGAAATTTCAACACCCTGTAGCTTCGTAACAAAGCTTTTGCGGACCTATGTTAATAAAAACTTTTTTTCTTAAAATTGCACGTAGATTTATCCCCTCAAATTGTTACATTCCATTATGTAAAACACTGTATAACTAGATACGAAATAAACATTTCCTGATAAAGCCAAATATCTTCCGTTACCATGAATTTCAAAACAATGTCAACATCATAAAAATTATCTTCGAAAAGTTATTGTTTAAATGAGGTAGAGAGTGAAAAATCGAGTATATTAGATAGAGAACTTGAAAATATTCCACTTGTAATTACAAATTATGCAGTTAATATAATTCAGAATTTTGTAGCTACCATCTTTATGAATGTATTTATTTCAACTTTAGTTTAGAACTCGTTGTCAGCTGATGATGGTCGAGAAACCGAAATTGCAATAAATTCTTGTAATAGTATAATACATTTCTCATTATCATTTAATTTATTTGTTTTTGGTTAGTGGAGGAAAACACTGTGTTACTTGATAAGAATGTAAAAATTCTATTTTCCACTCTTATCGTTTTTTTCATTCCAACGTAGTTATAGAATATATAGGGTGCTTCAATGAAAACTAAACAGAGGCTATATCTACCAAGATATTCATTTTTGATCAAAACGCAAAGACAGGACAATTTTTGTTTCAAGGGGACATCTTTTGGGGTACGAAACTTGTTTGAAATATCAACCCCTAAGCGAGGGTTGCAATCCTTGAACATTTTGAATAGGAAGATGGGTCGAGTGATGACTCAAAAGAAAGATGGCATCTTTGTCTACATCGCTTTGAACGAATTTCCATTTTAATTGAAACTGTAAAAATACAGGGTGAGAAACTGGAAGATAGGGAAGACTATTTCCTGAGACTATTCAAGTTTCAGTGAGGTAAAATGGAACCTATCCATGCTGATCAATGGCAGTGATCATCAAGCACCATACTCATCTCGAATTTTAACCCCTGGAGCAGGGTGACAACCCTTGAAAATGTGGAAGAGGGTAGATGGGTTGAGTGACACCTCGAAGGAAGGGTATTATATTTGTCTGCATCCGCGTGAACGAATTTTCATTTTGATTGAAACCTGTAGAAGATACAGAGTGAACTACTGGAAAATAGAGGAGACTATCTATCGCCCTGAGGTTGCACTGGTTCGAAATATTACCCCTGCTCTAGGGATTGAAATTCGTCATGAGGGTGATTTCGGAAGATGACAGCTTTTGATCTAAAATGAATCTATTCCAGTTTTTCGCACTAATACTCCAATAGTCTTGGGGCGATAGTCTTCTCTATTTTTCAGTGGCTCACTCTGTATCTTCTACAGTTTTCAATCAAAAATGAAAATTCTTTCTCGGGAATGCAGACAAAGATAATACCTTTCTTTCGAGTTATCACTCGACCCATCTACCCTCTTCCAAATTTTCAAGGGTTGTCACCCCTGCTTCAGGGGTTGAAATTCGAGATGAGGATGGTACTTGATGATGACTGCCATTGATCAGCATGGATCTGTTCCATTTTACCTCACTGAAACTTGAATAGTCTCAGGGAAATAGTCTTCCCTATCTTTCAGTTACTCACCCTGTATCTTTTACAGTTTTCAATTGAAAATGGAAATTCGTTCAAGACGATGTAGACAAAGATACTACCTTCCTGCAACCCCCGCTTAGGTAGTTGATATTTCAGGCAAGTTTTGTACCCCAAAAGATGTCCCCTTTGAAACAAAAATTGACCTGTTTTTGCGTTTTGATCAGAAATGAATATCTTGGTAAATGTAGCCTCTGTTTAGTTTTCGTTGAAGCATCCTGTATTATAATACGTCAGCTTAAATGGATAATAAGTAGAAATTCTAATTGCTGTAAGTCTAGTGTAAGGATTCATGAATGAGGTCGGCTATAACATAGATTGGAAAGCTAATGAATGAATTTAAAAATAATCAACTTACTTGCTTAAGGTGATGCCGTTATTGATAAAATCCTGATGGTGAAGAACGGACTCATTCCAACCAATATTGAGAAAACCGAGTACTTTCTGCATCCATTCTCTGGGATGAAGTACCAGTTGTTCATAGGGTACCCTAAAACACTTCGAAGGACCTAATTCGTTGCACTGTTTGTTCATTGCTTCAACTACACTATTCCACTTTTTCAGACACTGTCTGTAACTGGTCAAGTCAAAACCTGTTATTGTCACCTGGAAACAATAATTGAATATGAATTTTCATACAACATTTTATATTTTTTATAACTTATATTACAATAATTCTAGAATTTTCAAATTGCATGTAATTTGGAAAGAAAAGTAGGAAAATCGAGACTAGCTATTTATGATTCAACTTCTTTGTGAATTATGTCCAGATTGAAGACAATTTATTAGTAAGATCTTTGGTTTCAAACTTTTATTTGAACCCGACATAAGTTTGTTAACATATTTTTCATCATTATCAATAGTTTGTTTCGGAATTTTATGTCAGAATTGATATCATACGAGGTGTAAATGAATAAGTGTGAAAGATTTCAGGAGATGATTCCTCAAGCCATTTTATGAGGAAAAGTTACCATGAAAATATGTTTTCCTACCGAAATACAAGGTGTTGAAATCTTTTAATTTTTCCAGTTTTTCTTCTTATGATTACAACAGTCTTTCAAATACTCAGTTCAAATTCGGCACTTAGGTGCTTTTTAAAATTTAGATAATCAGATCACAGATACAATTATGAAATCTACGACAACACGTGAAGGATCTACGATTTTTTCTAGGCAAAATTTATATGTTGCCGAATTTTTGTCCGATATCAGAAAACTTTCAAATGGAGGTTAGAGTCATGGATACTTTTCCAAGATAGGAATCTCTTCTATAACGTTATTAATCTCTTCACGTGATGAAGCGTCGTTCAATGGATTAGTACAGGCCCGTTACATACGTGTGAATACCCAATTTTGATACACACACACACACACACACACCCGATTTTGAAACATACCTGGATAGACCTCTTCCCGATTATGTCTGTATAAACTCGACAATCAAACCCGAATGCGATAAAACTGGAAAGATTACTTTGTAAGGCATATGCATATGATATGCAATTTATGTAACACTAAATACAGGAGATTTTCTCATTATTTTGGGAAATCCTCAAATATCTCTTTATTTGTACCCCAGACCATGCAAGATGCAGACGTCTAGGAAAGTATTATATCATGTTCAATATAATTCATTGTTCAATTTATCAAATAAACATACTATTTATTATTTATTTATTTGTTTTTCATTTTATTATGGTGCTTATATTTCTCTTATTAAGGACTGTGGATAAATCATAAAAGTCTGTCGATTTGCTATTATTCAAATTACGAAATATTCATCTTATCCCATTGTAGGAGACTTGAAAAAAGAGAACTTAATATTTGATTGAGGAGGTCGTTACTTGATGAAAATCGATGTACATATTTTCAATGAAATAAAACTAAAGTATTTAGATTTTCACTATATTCATGCTTCATCAGATGAAGCCACAGTGTGGTGAAACCGGACATAGTTTTGTTAATATAGTAAAAATCTAAATACTTTAGTTTTATTTCATTGAAAATAAGAACTTAATATTTTCGGGAACATCTTTCAGAAAAAGTTCGTTGAAGGTCTTATTTTGTTTGGGAATCGAATTTGCAATATCAATACCACACTCTTTCAACAAATACTGCACCTCGATTCGTGAAGTATTTGTTAATGAGTGTGGTTCAATTTGAGTATTTTCTGTTTTGACTTTGATATTTCTACTATTATTGATCATATCCCACATGGTTTTACTTTTATTACATGATCTTTGAATAATAGAATCATTGTATTTTATTTTTGCCCTTTTTAACTCTAATCGGTACCTAAGTTTCAAACTATTTCTGCGCGACCTGAGCTCGCCAGTTCCATATCTTTCGTAAAGTTCTGATAGAAGCCTCAGATCATCACGCATCTCTTTCAGCTGATCAGTGAACCAGTGTGTTATGAAAAATAGAAAAATCATGTTTGCCGTTAATTTTAGTAATAGTTAAATCCAGAAAGTTAATGGAGATTTCTGTTTCTATCTCTAACGTGAATTTAATATTATCGTGAATTTTGTTAATGAATGTTTTGAATGACTTTGATTGTTTAGCGTTCGGTGGTAGTATCGTGTATTGAGTTTTATTTATTAGGACTGAAGAGTTTTTATTTTTTAATTTTGAACCTAAATTCTCAATAGAAAACTCTTCAGTCCTAATAAATAAAATTCAACACACGATACTACCACCGAACGCTAAACTTATGTCATGGGATGTAGTAAATCTCTTCCCTAGTGTTCCACCTACTGATACAGTGAAATTAATCAAGAACGCCCTTCAAATTAATAAAGTCAATCCGATAATTCGATCAGAAATCTTACGCCTCTTAGAAATTTGTTTAGAACAAAATTATTTTAACTTCAATGGAGTATTATGTAATAGTAAAAAGGTTTAATCATGGGTAATCCTCTGAGCCCTCTGCTCGCTGAAATTTTCATGGATAATATTGAAAAACTATCCAAGACCATCCATTATTCAAACACTTTATCTATTGGTTTAGATATGTCGATGATATCATTTGTTGTTTCACTGGCACAAACAGACAATTAGTCAATCAAAACAATCATTAACAAAATTCACGATAATATTAAATTCACGTTAGAGATAGAAACAGAAAACTCCATTAACTTTTCGGATTCAACTATTACTAAAATTAACAGCAGACATGATTTTTTATTTTATAAGCCATCGCATACAGATATTACTATTCACAGCTCATCTACACATCCTTATCCACATAAAATAGCAGCTTACAATAGTATGGTATATAGACTCATTAATATCACAATGTCACAAAATAATTTCATAAAAGAGCTAAATATAATTAAACAAATAGCAGTCAATAACGGTTACAGTCCAACTATGATTGAGAACATGATTTCACGCAGAAAATTTCAAAAAGCAATCCAGGAAGTATTTCCAAGTATAAAAAGTTCTAACACAAAATACAACAGCTTAACTTATATTGGTAATCCTAGTCTAAAATTAAAATCATTCCTCTCGCATTATAATTTCAATATAGCATTCCGAACTGATAATTCTTTAGGCCGACATATCAAAAACTGCAAATCTAAAATTGATAAAAGTAATAAATCCAGTGTTTATAAACTGTCTTGCGGGGATTGTAATAAAATTTGTATTGGTAGAACTTTCAGAAATTTCAAAGCTAGATTATCCGAGCACAAACGTAGTTTTAATTATGATAAATCAGATTTCCATTATTCTAATCACTTACTCGAAGAAAACCATAACTTTAATGATAGTTTCAAAATTTTACACAATGAAAATAACAGACAAAAGTTCAATCTATTGGAAATTTTAGAGATCAACAAAGAAAAGAATTCAGGTAGGTTACTTAATAAGTCAATTAGATCTAAATCCTTCTCCTTTAATCTTTTCAATTCATAAAGTAAGCAACTCCGATGGGTTTTCCAACATACTTTTGTATCTATTGTAAAATTAAGTAGGAAATAAGACTAATATAAGGAATAACTCTGTTCATTAGTTTGTATCCATCTGATAAAGCCACAGTGTGGTGAAACCGGTCATAGTTTCGTTAATACAGTGAAAATCTAAATACTTTAGTTTTATTTCATTGAAAAAAAATCATTTATCAGTCCAATTAAAATCTGTGTTTTCGAATAGTTCAGGAATTTAAATATTTGCAGTAGTTGGGACTGATTTTTGTCCTTTTGGCAGCCTGTATATGATCTGTGTAGTAGTAGTATATGTTTGTATATAAAATAGAAGAAAAATCATAAAAAAATCATAATGAATTGGAAATTGCAATAACGAATCATTTGTTTCCGCGATTCTCATCTGGAATATTCATAGCTTCCGGGATTATTTCCGGCAACAAAAATAGGATCCGAAACTCCGAGGCTAATATTTCCAGATGATGGATTTCGAAAGGCTTCATTCAGATTGATATTCAAGAAGTTATTAAGCTCCGATATTCTTCACAGAAGGCGAATACTGGAGCGATGTGGAATATGGCACATTGCCCGACCGCGCTTTATCATCTCCGATTATATTTCATGCGCGAGGGACGGAACCTGAGCTATGGATTCAATAAATATTTCATGCATGCGATTATGAAAATGGGGGGCGGACGATCTCTTTTCCGAATTACATAACGCGCGAATAGATAAAAATGAGCATTTATAAGCTGCGCGACGTCTTTATTGAACCTTATTGTGAATATGTTAATAGAAGTATGGGAGAAGAGATAATATGATGAAAAGTGGGGCAGAAGATAATAAAGGAAATTTACAGAGCCGCAACGTCCATATCTTTTCGAAGAGAATCCATTGAAAAAATGAATAAATTCTATAAATACTACAATCAATTGTTGACGGAATATTAACTGTGGTTTCACTCGTCGATAAATGTCGTACAGAAATTTAAGTGCATCATGAAATTTGCTTAATATCAACACATTCAAGAGGATAAGCGTTGAAGCCATTTGTGACTCTTAAACGACTCAAAAGAATTACATCCATTGAATAACTTGGAAACACTGAGTTCTTCTACATTTCTACATTTCTACCCTTCTAATTTTCCTTCAAAGGAATTGCTCAAAATTGAGATATGGAATAATAAATAAATTTGTTAGTTGAAAAATCTACTATTTTATAAATAGGAGATAGGAGACTATCAACAAGAATTCTTCTATAGTGTAGAAACATTTTATTTAATTCTGTTTTGCGGTTCTTGTGCAATCCATGGCTATCCATCCGCTGGTACTTTTCTGGAATTTTGTTGGATACTTTGATGGCTGTATGATTCATACTTAGTTGCGATTTTTTGATCCTGTGATCGGAGAGGGAGAGGTTGCTTGCTCCTCCCGTAAAATATTTATGATAAATAATTGATCGATGAAGCCTGAACTACGTGATAGTTGATATGCATAATGAATAATAAAATAAAACAAGTTACTATGTTTTAACTATCACTAATTTATTGATGTAAAAAATGACAAAATTTTTTCATTGGTTGGACCGGTTTCGGACATTTGTCCATTATCAACAACAAGCTAATGAAAACTCATTTACAATACAGGAATTACCATCAATAAAATGCTAGTAGAGGTCACAGTAACTTGCATAATGGTGATTGTTAGGTAATTAAGTCTACCTGGTCGTTAAGGAGCTCAACCCTTTCTACCCTTGATGCCTTCTGGTTCTGGAAAAGGATGACATTCATTCAGACAATGTGCAGCTAAAGCTGAATCATATTTCTGATGTAGGAATGACCGGAAATGTTCTTTGTATCTAGCCTTGAAAGAGCGTCCTGTTTGACCTATATAAAAGGAATTGTACTCAGAACATGTTATTTGGTATACTCCTGATTTTTCGAATTTATCTGTTTTATCGTTTGTCAAAAGGAGTATACCAATTAACATGTTCTGAGTGCAATTCCTTTTATATGAGTCAAACAGGACGCTTTTTCAAGGCTAGATACAAAGAACATTTCCGGTTATTCCTACATCAGAAATATGATTCAGCTTTAGCTGCACATTGTCTGAATGAATGTCATCCTTTTCCAGAACTTCAACAGCTAAAAATTTTTCATTCCTGTGATGAATCTTATAAACTCAATTTCTTTGAATCGATGGAAATCTTCAAGGCATCTAGGGTAGAAAGGGTTGAGCTCTTTAACGACCAGATAGACTTAATTACCTACCAATCACCATTATTCAAGTTACTGTGACCTCTACTAGCATTTTATTGATGGTAATTCCTGTATTGTACATGAGTATTCAGTTTTCATTAGCTTGTTGTTGATAATGGAAGAACGTCCGAAACCGGTCCAACTAATGTAAAAATTTTGTCATTCTTTACATCAATAAATTAGTGATAGTTAAAACATAGTAACTTGTTTTATTTTATTATTCATTATTCATGATAAACGTTGTTTCTTTGAAGTCGTCCTGATGATCAAACACTTAAAGTACACAAGCCAACATCGATAGAGGTGGTAGTGTGAGGTTTTGGTAAGTGCCTGCTTCTGTTTGATGAAGACTCTCTCTGACTCTGGTGAGTCACCCCAGAAAATCAAACCATAGGAAATTAGACTGTATAAATGGCCATAGTAGGCAGTTTTGGCAGCCTCCTACCCTGTGGTTTGTTTTACCCCCCGAATCAGAAAAAGACTCTTGCCAGCTTTTCCAAGAGAATCTTTATGTGTTGGGAGAATCTGAGATCTGGTTCTCATGTTATTTATCCCTAGCAGTTCGAGGTGGACAGCAGACGATGGTTTTGCCTCGAATAACAAGATCTTTTTTCCTTTTTTTCCTGATACATCTGGAGTCTGAGGCTTTTGCTAGGTCTAGAGAAATCTGGCATTTTTTTTTCATCTTCATTTACGTTAGATCCCAGGAAGGTATCAACTGCAAATAATATTGAGCACCAAAAATAGCAGTGGACCAAGCACCGAGCCTTGAGGTACGCCGTTGTCAACTGATAACCATCAAGACCATTTTAAAAGCACACTTGCTGGTATCTTGTTTCTACATAGCTTCTTTTTAGGTCTGGGGCCACACCTCTTATTGCATAGAATTGTAGTTTCTGTAATAATATGTGATCGCATGCGAGTAGTTTTCATTTTTCTCTGGAATCGAATGCATCTGCTACCTCATTTAGAAGCACCGATATTGCTGATTCCACTGATGTTTTAACCATAAAAACATGCTGCTCAGTACGGAAAAGATTATATCGTTGGAAGAACTTTATGGGTCGATTCTTTATTGCTGTTTCCATTATTTTTGACATCGGGCGATAGTTGCTTGCTACATTCTTATCACCATTTTTGTGTTGGGTATAACCCTTGCTTTCTTCAGCTGTTTGGGAAAAAACCATTTTGTGATGACATAAGTCGAAGGATTAGCAATATATGGTATCATATTTTTCAAGAGATGGCTTGATATACCATTATTATCTGTTTATTTTATTCTTTGAGTTTTTTCGTGATTTTTATCACTTCAATAGGTGTAATCTCTTCGAGGAGAATTGTGTTTTTCATAAAAGTTTGTTTCATTCCCATTGATGAAAACTCAATATAAAATGAAAAATTCATATGACGCGAAAACATCAAAACAGATCACTAACAGAAAAATAATTCTCATAATCATACCTCGATGAAAAAGTTTAGTGGAATGGGACAGTTTTCGCAATGGGTTCATATTTTAGAGCAATGCTTGTTGATTGAGATCATATGCAATATTTCTCCAAAAGTCATGTACTGGGTTTGTTTAGTTATTTCGGAGAAAAAACTTATTTTATCAGTCCGTCTCTGGAACTGAGTTTTTGCCTATATACAGTATTGTTAACATCAGTCATGTTATTTGTGAAATATGTAGGAAATCGGTTAATGCATTCAAGAGTTATTGTGATTAGAAAATTCAACCCAAATCCATAAAACAGCCTATATAACGAAAACTAACAGCGTTAACTTGTATTTCAAGTACCGATTCGAACTTTCCTACTATAAATATACGTTAATCACCCTGTATATCTATGAATAATCATCGGAAATCGTATCATCAATCACAACGAGATGGTAGTCGGCCATAACATGGTATTGCAACTAAATCATTTATCATTGCCATAGAGAACGGATATCTAAGAAAAGGTGGTATATATAATTCCTTCATTCATCATGTCTCATGAAAACTCATTTGCGGATTTGAGTGTCTCGTGAAATATATAGCACACTGAACGTTAATGGATGTTTATTAATGAAAGAAAGATAAGAAACTAACTTATCAATTATATTACAGTATATTTATTCGCGGGGTATGTTCCTAGGTGACAAAATGAAAAATAAATATATGAAAAATTCATCTTCAGGCTCAGGCAATGATTTGAAGAATTTTGTAATTTCTTCTTGTTTGGCTGTTTTGAAAGCACGTTCAATTCAGACTAATATTCAGCAGTGGCATTAGCACTATCATATTTTATAGGGTAGTCCACAAAAAACCGGAATTGTTTTCATAACCTATGACCTCCACACTCATCAAGTTTACCTTTCATTTTAGATTATTTGGAATGCCCTAGATTTTCAATTAGCTGGTTTTTTTTGTGGAATATTGAATATTATCCATGAATCCATGAAATCAAAAATTCAATTTTCTTTTTGATTATTATGAAATATATATATATATATATATATATATATATATATATATATATATGTTTTTGTTTGTTTATTTTTCCTTTAACGTGCTCTATTTCTGCCTTTTCGGCTAATGATACGCCGGGGAATTCTATCACCTCACTAACCCGGGAATTTTGTCGAACCCTCTCGTGTCCAGGGAAAGAATGTTTAATGTCCAACATATCTCTGTTAGACAGGACCGACAGCTTTACATCTCCTCCGAAAGATGGACACTCAAGCGATTCCCAGAATCCAAAAAATCGCACCGACTTTGTGGCGATTGAACCCAGGTAACTCTGCGCAGGAGACGAGTATCATATCTCCTACGCCACCGGGCCGGCTTTTTTTGTTTTTAATCATGGATCTTTGACTACTTGTGAAGAATGAAGTTTTTTGTTGTAAAAAAACTGTATTGCGTGATGAGAATCTAACCTAACCACATGTTCGGGATATTGTACTCAGTCGTCATTGAAATTTGAAACTGTAAATTTCAAAATTTAAAAAAGCCTATAATCATAAATGAAAATGTCTTACGTTGGATTTTCCAATGTGCAGGGGGGTCGAATAGTTGCTCTTGTTGAAGAGGGGTGACACAGAAGGATATAGCGGCCACAATGGGGGTATCACAGAGAGTGATTTTAAAAACCTACGCCCGATACGTGGAGCTACAATCTCTGCAAAATAGGCATAGAACAGGTCCTAAAAAGATCACTTTTGAAGAATAAAATTGCTTTTTGTGCCAAATTGCAAAAAAGACCCTGTGTTTCGCACCCCATACTTCAAAGGCAATTTCTGGAAGCAACAGGCATCAGTGTATCCGTCGAGTCGATACGTTAAAGACTACTTTCAAGGGGTTTATACAGCAGAAGGCCCTTAAGAGTTTCTGAGCTATCCAGGCAACAAAAATTTACAGATTTAATAGGTGTATCGAGCACAAAAATTGAAATATTAAGAATTGGCAAAATGTTCTTTTTTCGGATGAGACCAGAATTGGTGTTCGATCAGATGACCGCCGGATTCGGGTTTTAAAGGGTCGTGGAAGACAAGCTAGACTCCGAGCAGCAGGACAAATTCCCAAATACCAAGGGGGCAGCGTGATGTTGTGGGGTGGCATTATTCTGGGAAGCAAAACAGATTCGATTTCGTTTCCTGCGAGTGTAACGGCTAGAAATCACGTGGACCTAGTGCTCAAGCCCATAGTGGGACTCTGGCGAGGTGCCCACGGTGGGAATTTCACTTTTATGCAAGATAATGCTCCTCCGCATACCAGCAACCTCGCGCGACATTATCTTGAAACAGAGGAAATCGGTATTTTTGACTGGCCAGCTTTCTCTACAGACTTAAATCCTATAGAACATTTATGGGATGATCTCGAAAGGAAAATTAGATCGCACCAGGATAATCCAATAATCCCACAACAGAGGAGGTCGAAAACCTAAACCAAAGCATGCCTAGACGGTTTCAGGCTTGTATCAGGGCAAGAGGAGGTAATACAAGCTACTGAGGTCGAGAGAAAAATATTTACTCGGTGAGAAAAAAATTTTCAATTTTTACTGCATGCGGAAAGAATCTCTAATTTTCTTCCATTTGTTTCTTTTTTAAAATAAACTGAAATAGATTCTATTAATCTTTCGAAATTTACGAAATCCCTGAGGTAATGATGAAAACTTTCGAAATTAACATTTTACCCTGGTCTCTCATGTAATCAGTTCCATGTCCACCAACATACAACAATCAACTTTCCCAACAAACAACAGACTTCTTATAAAAAACAACGAATAGATCTTTAAGCTTCTTTCCTTAAAATATTCCAACGTTTCGACATCAGATATGTGTCTTCCTCAGGGAACTACAAATAAATTTACATTCGGAGAGAGACAAACCAAAAATGGGACTAATAACATACAAATATGTAACCAATATGAGCAATATCTGTATGTTTTTTGCCCCATTTTCGGTTTGTCCCTCTCCAAATATAAATTTATTTTTAGTTCCCTGAGGAAGACACATATCTGGTGTCGAAACGTTGGAATATTTTTAGGAAAGAAGCTTAAAGATCTATTCTTTGTTTTTTTTATGAGAAGTCCGTTGTTTGTTGGGAAAGTTGATTGTTGTACCCTAGTCTCTCATTAATATGAAACTCACAAAAAACAACAAAGAAAACACTCCGATTCGTTATGTTGTCTTCATATATCAGCTCCCCAACAAAAGCACTCAATGATATTTTCAAGCATCTCACTCAATAAAAAACTCACTTGAACTTACAAATAAACTGAAGAATATATCCCCAAAGTCTTTTTCAATATCCCTGGACGTAGATAATACGTATTCAAACATTCGTAGTACTGAATGCTCGACTCTATCTAATCCCCAAAATTTCAGACACAGCTCAAGTCAACCTGCTTATTCACAGTGATTTCATATTTTTGTTAAACTATTGCCTCAATCAGAATTATTTTCAATTTAACGATATAATTTTCAAGCAAACCGGAAGCTATGGGTTCATCACTTAGTCCATTCCTAGCAGAAATTTTCATGAATAACATAGAAAACATAATTTTTTCCATTACTTATAGTGCCTCATATAATATTTTGGTATCGATATTTTTGCGTATCTTGATGATACTTCAAGACAATTAGACAATTTCCTGAATTTTGTTATTAAAATTTATCCAAAAATTAAAATTAAATTAAAAAGAAAACAACAATCAAATTAATTTTATAGATTTAACTAATTTTAGTCTTCTTATCTTCGATATACAGGATGTTTCATTAACAATATGGAACCCTGGGCTCAAAATATTAAGATATAACCCAACTCACGTTGATGAAATGTGTGGTTTTTTGTTAATATCTCGATGATCTTCTGTTCGATTCAGTTGAAAATCGGTAGTGATATTCAATATAACAAGAGGCTAATTTAACCCTTATTTGTTTCAACTTATCGACAGTGGCGTCCCAGCATACAGATCAACGAAAACTTTCAATGAAAAAACCACGCCACAGTTAGTGCTGATTTTAGTGTACCGGTAAAATTTTCTGATTTTGAAGTATGTTGTACTCGAACAATTCAAAACAAGTTTTATTTTGGGTCTTGGTTAAACATGTTCCTCTGTTTCGAGTTTTAGGGTTCTGTACTTAGTATTACGGACAGGTTACAGAGTGGTTTTTATTTTATATCTCGAAAACTAAAACGGATATTTGAAAAACTCACAGCACAAAAAAATTGTATTTTGAGTAGATCAATCTGAAAAGAATATGAAAAATATAAAAAATCAATGGCGTGCTGTAATTTCATCGAAAGTTTTGGTTGATCTGTCTGCCGGGACGCCACTGGAGATTAATGTTAATTTTTTCCTTAATTCTGAAATACTAATAATGCCATTTACATATAACATAGTAACGGCCGAATCTATCTCATCCTTATTCTATTCATTGCGTAAAAAAGTACTTTTCAATATCACTATAGAAAGGAAATGGAATATTTCAGAACCAAGGGAAAAATAACATTAAACAATGATTATAAAGAAATATTGTATAGAACACAAACAGAATAATATTTTGCAAGTCTCTAAGGTTAATGGAACACTTTACTCGTACATTTTTTATAAGTACTTATACGTTTTCCCCTGTAGAAAAAAACGGAATAAATCCGAAATATCTCGAGGTTTTCATATCAGAGTGCACGAAATGATATATTCTTGCATATATGCAGCTCTTATTTCTCGTGAAAAGGGCGAAATGAAAATTACATAAGGGTTCGCGTCAATCTTCCTGAAATATTCAAGGGTTGTTCCCGTTTTTCCCTTTTCCGCGGAATGTTATGAATATGAGAATATCGTTGTGGCTCTTTACCGGAAAATATATAAGAAGATGCGTGACCCTAAGTAATTTGTGGATGCACGAATGTTACGTTCGCACTACAACGAATTGCAGTGACGATGAAGACTGGAAACAACGTTGCGGAGGTGGAAGAATGAAGGGATAATTTGAAAACGCATGCGAAACATGCATAAATTATAATTAGGATGAGCTTCGAAAGGATATTTCTGAGCAAAATATAGGTGAATGAATGAAAACCATAAATAGTACGGTGGCGAATTTATATGGTTTGGTTTCAACTTCGATTTTTTTTATTTTATTATCGTTTGTCTGAATTTATTGGCTTTTTAAAACACCCTCATCCTTTTTGCGCGATTTCAGAATGGCGATCAGTTTAATGGTAATTTTCCCTGAATACGAGGGACGTCTTATAAGTTTTGCATATAGAGCTAGAATTACCCAATGTTTGCCGAAGTATTTTCCGCGAAGATTAAAACAATTCTGCTTTCGTTGGAACCAATTCTAAGAGCGTTTGTTCAAAATGGCCTCTCGGAAGTCATCCACTTCTGAAGATTGAAAACTCAGAACACGCAGTCCATCCTTGATTTTGGGATGAGTACAAAAATCGTTGGGACTTGACTGTGCGCAGGATGATGTTACAATTCGATGTTTTCTTGTGTTAAATATTTAATTGTTTTCCAACAACAAAGTGTGTGAACTTGCACTGTCTTGGTGAGGGATGATTTGCCGTTCAAGGTAGATTTCTCGAAGCTTACTAATGACTTGCGGTAAGCAAATTGTTTCATACCAATGGGTAATGACTGTTTATTGATCATATAAAGCAAGTGTTGCTTCATAACCTATTGAGTTATATTGCTGATTTATATATTTTATGGAAATTCATTTTCAATGAAGATGAAGTGAAATATATTTTATACTTTGCACAATTTTATATTTACAAATACGACCGTCAGCTCATTTTCAAATGCTCAACTGCAAGAAATGAGCTTATTTATATAGATATTAGCCTAATCTTATACTAAGTAGTGGAAAGGTATTGATGTCTAGCTGGCTATTAAGAGTAATTTCACTTGGGTTTTACCGAGTTTCTTGACTTTGTTTTTCATTCGTCTCAACTATGAAGAATTTTGATAGTATATAAGGTTATCTTATTGAATGTTTCGTTGTTTTTATATGTTCACATATTAGAGAATTATTGTCAGAAGATGAATGTTCTTCAAATCAGGTTTTGAAATTTGTAGCTGCTTGACCAACATAAACCACCGTACACTCATTGCAAGCAAGTTTGTTTATTGAATAATATTTGGCTCACGTTGGAAAATGTTGTCTATAAAAACACAGGAATTTTATCATTCATCAGAATCATTCAAAAATTGCTGAAATTTATCAATTTACCTATTCGAGCCCTGAAAACCTAACAAAATATTATCTACATATCGATACCAAAACACTATGTGTTTTATCGCAAAGTGGTTATTTAATATTACTCTTCTCTCTAAGTTATATAATAATATATCAGCTAAATAAGGACTAAGAGGTGATCCTATGGAAGGTCCTGGTGTTTGTTGGTAAAATTTTGAATGAATTTGAAAATAATTTTGAGATAGGCAGGTTCTTAGAAGGATAAACTCATTAGCAATGTGTGGCAGCGTCTCATTTTTGGTGAATATTTCTTTGTCTATCAGAGGGCATTTATCTGTTGGAATAAGATACATGTTCTTTCTATCAAAAGAAACTAATTTTGAGTTTTGTATGTGTTTTGAGACATTTTTTCGTATCACCTTAGAAAGTAAACAAATACTCCAACTAAAACACCCAGCAACCACTTACCGATTCAGCACTGCCAAAAAGAATGAATACCTTCGTCCCAATATTCGTCAACATATCAAAAAGACATTCTAATGAAAAGGAGATAGTTTTGTAATTGAAAGATTTAAAATTCACTTCTGACAACAAACAACTTGAAAAATGATTGGAGTCCAAGCCGAACATAATATTCAAAAGCACAAAGACATCATCAACGATCCCATTATGCATAAATATAAGATGACTGAAAAATTGAAGAATCCAATATTTGACACAAAAAGCAAAATCACATAGAAACAATAAAATCCAAAAATAAGACCTCATTTGAACGAAAGCTGATAAATGCAACATCATATTTATATATATATATATATATATATATATATATATATATATATATATATATATATATATATATATATATATATATATATATATATATATATATATATATATATATAAATTTCACAATTCTATAATAAACATTAGGATTTCCACCTCTTAGCCCCTTTCAGCCGATTTATTCATGGATAACTTAGAAAGAAGAATAATATTGAATAGCCACTTAGCGAAAAAACATTTAGCCTTCTGGTACCGATATGAAGATGATATTTTTCTAGGTTTTTAGGGCCTAAACAGGCAAATTGAAGAATTTGTGTTATTTTTGAATGAAGTTCATACCAACATTCAGTTTACAGCCAAAACAGACATCAATAATACACTGAATTCTTTGGAGCTGACAATTATAATATCGATTTTAAATTGCATTTATAACATCTATAGAAAAAAAAACCACAACAAGCTTAACTATTCCCATGGACTCATTCAATCACTTAAATCACGAACTAGAAGCTTATAATTAAATGGTCCATAGGGTCCTTCCCATACCACGGTCACCAATAGACTTCAAAATTGAAATAAGTACTATTAGAGAAATTGCTTCAAATAACAAAGATTTGTTATTTATACAAAATTATCTCATTTAACTTAATTATGATATCCATGAGAGATACTTCCTTGAAAAAATACGCTAATTTCAACTGAGCTGTTCCTCTCCAATTACTTGCTGAACAAAATACTGATAAATTCAAAGAACTCAGTAGTTTACAAAATTGCTTGCAATGAGTGTACGGTAGCTTATGTTTGGCAGACAGGTAAGAATTTCGAAACCAGATTTGTAGAGCATTTAATCTCTGACAATAATTTTCCAACACGAACCACGTAACATTCAATAACATTAGATAATATCAAAACTTTTTATAATTGCGAAAAAAGAAAGGAAACGAATCTATTGGAATGTTTGAAAATCAATGATCTTTTCAAAACACAAGTGAAATCATCCCTTATAACCAGCTAAATATTAGTACTTGCACAATAGTCAATATCAAGTTTATTTCCTGTAGTTGATCACTTGAAAATGACCCGACGGTCGAATCCGGTCACGTATTCTAAAAATAAAATTGTGGAAAGTATGAAAATATTTTACTTCATATTCGCTACATCACCTGTTTTTGAAACGAATGTTACTTTCTGGTTCGTACGAATACATTCAAGATTCATCACCAATGACAATGTTGCAAACGCTTTTAGACTTTTCAAAGTTGAAATTGTCTAGAGTTTTTCGACACCTATTCAGCCTTGCAACTTTCTGTTCTTTGATCAATAGATCCAGTTTCCAACGGGAGATTAATCTTTTAATTTATTAATTGTATTCAAGTCTCTGAAATCCGCAATGATGTCTCGATCTCTCGATACGTAGCATGCGGATATCTCTGATAATTTCACGCACTACTCCACATTTTATTGAATGACCACTATTTTTGGTGCACCTGTCCTTCGATTGTAGCTGAGCCTAACCTTTTTGCCTTTAAAATCTCCATAACAACAGAAAACTGTTGATTGGTGTGGTGTTTCAATGTCGAGAACAGAAACCAACTCGTCGGGACATTTTTCTTGAGATAATTGTCTCTGTAAATTGTAGAAAATTATTGCGCAAAAATGGCCACGGTTCAATGCAATTTTTTTGATAGTTTGTTGTGGCTAAAACACAACACGCAAAGAACTGAAATTTTGGATTTGTATTAACAAATCACAGAGGATCATTTTTATTACTAACAGTTGATCAATGGTGTTCTCAATGTTCTAATATGCAAAATATAAGAGACATCCCTGATATACGTTCACACAAAAAATTTGGTATACTGAAAAATTGTGACATCAGTTAACAAAAATAGAACAACATGCAAAACAACGGACTAAGAACAAAAATTGAAACGTTTCGTAAAACATATCGCCTGACCTCAGAACAAGGTCAGGTTAATTCTGCTCGGAGTCGACATTCTGTATATTTTGGAAGATATCGAAATTTCATATGCAATTAATGAAGACAATTGGTCCAACAAATTCATTACTCTCGCTCACCTTTCTCGAAATAATTGAATGCGCAGTGGCCCTTCCATCTCGAACCATAAATATGAACTTAGCATTTGGAAATAACTCCAGGACGTAAGTGCCCATTTTCAGGGTCAGCGGATCCTTGTTACATAGTCGCGCAGCGGGTTCACCATGTTTCGCTATTATTTCCAATGTGAACGCTGCAATCGCAGAATCGAGGACGTTTTTCGTTATACCGGCCTCATCCAGTCTTCTCGACTCTTTGTTCGACTTCATCCAGTGAAATCGCATTTGGAGGATACGAGGTATGACTCGGGTCTCTTGACCGCATCTGTAAACGAAAAAAAAATGAGAAGGATAGCAGGAGAAAAACAGAAATTCTTGCAGATATGAAATATGACTCGTGTGAAAGGAAGAAAATGCTCGTTGTCCGTCTTTTGGTGTATAACGCATTCTAGTTTTCGAAACACATTGTTTATTTAGTCTTTGGATTGAAATATACCGTATACAGGGTGTTCCAAATCTATCACAAAGCGGAAATGCATAAAATAAACACTCCAGTGTTCAGATGTGTTTCCTCTAGAGCAGGGATGCTCAAACTTGGACTACTGGCGATCTACCTCGATATTTTTAGACTACTTACGATCGACTCTGAGAGGCTGCAAGTATGTGTGATGCAAGGTTGTCGTACATACACGATACACCCTACCTACCTACCTAGGTTAGCATATATAGATATTAACTTTCCGCACAATATACATTATTTTAGTCTAGGTTTCGGTTAGGTTTAGTTAGGTTATTCCTATAATATCAATGAAAAACTCACAGTCATTCAAAATTGAGAGTTTATTGGTTATTACAAAACAAATGGTGTTAAACTTTACTAAGGAGTGACTTTGAATGTTGAAATGTAGCACTGGATGTCCTCAGCATACTTTTCATAATATGGTATGTAACCACTGAATGCTAATCGCAAGCATAATGACATATGATAGTCAGTTAGTAGATTGCGATATTTTGACTTAATTAACTTCATTTCAGAAAACGCAGACTCGCACAAGTAGACCCAAACATTGCCGTTAGTTGAAGGGCGATTTGCCTTAGATTCGGATATTTATCTTCAGATATAAAACACCAGAAATTCGTATCAGATGCTGTAGCTTTGAGATGTATATCTGATATAATCTGCACTAACTCATTTTCAACAGAACATGAGTTCATATTAAACTGACTTGTTATTTCAGTAGCTAATTCCTCAATGTTTTTACATGAAAGACGATAACTCATAAATGATGCTATATTTGCCAATTTACTGCAATCATAAAAACGCATTTCGAATTGCCCCAAAATTTTTGATAATTCATCCTCATACGTATCATAATTCAACTGAGGAATCCTTGGTTTCAAAGACGGAAAATGTTTCAGATCCTTTCTTTTTTGTTACAATTTACTTTTGAATGCGTTTACTGCGCTAATCCTTCACCTTGAAGCTTCAAGTTAATGGTGTTTAAATGCATCGTGATGCCAGTAAAAAATGCCAAATCAGTCAGCCACTTTTCGTTTTTCAACATTTGAGTGTCATGACCTCTTTCGTCTAGAAAAGCTGTTCGGATAATAACTCTTGAAACCTTTCTAGGAATTTTCTGCGACTCAACCCCCTGACGTCCGTGTGAAGAACCAAATCAGTGTGTTCAGTTAACTCCCTATCTTCCAATAGCAACTTAAAGAGCCGCCGTTGCAAGCTATGTGCACGGATGGAATTTTTGTTGCAATGTCCATTATTTCCTTCGTGTTTGAAAACTTTTGAATACGAAACTTGTCGATGTGTAATGCAATGGAATGATTCTTCATTAGCTCGACACAATACCACAAAACCGTTTTGTTTCCAGTCATTGCCGATGCTCCATCGGTTCTAATGCACACTAATGTATATATTGGTAGCTTGTAGTTTTTACAAAATTGAAGAAAACGTTATATATATCTTCGCCACGGGTCTTCCCTTCAGAAGAATGATTGTCAAGAATTCTTCCTTACCCAACATGTCATTGAATACCATCCGAATAAAAATACACAGCTGAGCAGTGTCATATCGGTGGATTGATCAAACTTTAAAGAAAATTATG
This sequence comes from Cryptolaemus montrouzieri, assembly GCA_013387265.2. Classification (NCBI taxonomy): domain Eukaryota; kingdom Metazoa; phylum Arthropoda; class Insecta; order Coleoptera; family Coccinellidae; genus Cryptolaemus; species Cryptolaemus montrouzieri. The sequence continues at coordinate 111,733,909 of JABFTP020000021.1, forward strand.
TACATTTCATGATATCATGTTTTAGTTCATATGCCATGTCCTGACTCATGACTACAATACGCTTTGTGACAGCCGGACGAGATAACTGAAGTTCTCTAATATCAGACATAAAGTCTCACCCGCTTCAATGAATGCTTCCTTCACAATCGATCCATCTTCGAATGGTTTCTTGTGTTCCCCCAATATATGAGATATTTTGAATGACGCGATCGTAGCAGCTTTTGATTGTTCGACTGGTCTTGTGAAGATGGTTTGTTCTTTTTTCAAACAAAATATCAAATCACGTACTTTTCGTTTTCTTAATTCACTCTGTGGTGGAAAATCCTTTTCATAGTTTTTATGAACCGTTTTATGATGCCTCTCTAAGTTACCACGCTTAGGTATTGCAACTGACGCACGACAAATAAGACAAATGCACTTATCCTTCAGCATACAAAAGAAAAATTCTTCCTTCCAACCGTTATTAAAATGATACGTTTTAGATTTCTCCGCTGCACTCATTTTGTACTATTTAATGATAAACGTTGCATCGACGTCACAACAGTAAGTTACAATTCAGAATGACTCCAATTTTTTCAAGCGCAGCATTTATATCAGCGTGAACGAAAGTCTCGAATGTTCCTATCAAACGCGCCGCCCGAAATTTCTAGAAACGCAGCAAGAATAAAAACGCGGCATTTCTTCGACAAGTATCGCGCGTTCCTTTGATAAAGCCGCCTTTTGCCGCTAGCAGAGTACTATTTTATTACGTAATAAATTTTTGAAGTTTAGTTACCTACTTATTAAAATTTTTTACTCCTCGAGATCTACTTAAAAGCACTGGCGATCGACCGTTTGAGCACCCCTGCTCTAGCCGGAGGACAAACTGATTGATTTTTAAGAATTCTATTTACTATAAAAAACTATATTCGCAACAACTATAACGGTAACCAAGAAATTGAATAAAGGAATTGAAATTGAAATGAAAGAGAATCAGTTGAATTGAAAAATTTTCGTCATGTGTATATATAAGACAACACTCAGTACAATTATAATAATTGTATCTTATTTCAGCATTTAATATATTTCAGAATATCCCCATTTCGTCAGAAGTTAATTAGTTTCTCACGAAAAAGTCTTAAACCTTAATGGGACACATTTCACAAGACGGATTGGCGTATTATCCATACAAGAAAATTTAATAGATCATCTCATGAATACGTGACAAGCATCAGCTCGAAGGCTTTTCTCCGCACAGAATCCAAAAGAAATAACCCCATTCATCATAATCCCGGAAATATATCGTAGAAGGCGCACGGAAATCATTAACTGGATAAAAATGTTCGTTGTCTACACAATTGGGGATGAATTCGCGTTTCATTCGAACAATTACGGATCGTTAGGGGCGTGTTTTATGTACACTTTTGTTCGAGGAAACAATGATTTCGCGAGTGGTAATGTCGCGATTTCGAAATTGAAATTTAAAACGCTTTAATGTTCGTCGAGAGGGTTTTTGATGCTTTATTATCGTCTGAACGAAGTGTCATCGCCGATTCAATTTTTTATGATTGATACTTATAATTTGGTCTGTGCTCATGCTCTGTTGGTATTTGGAGATTTGAGTTAATTCTCTACCTTTCATGGAGAAATCATGTTATGGTCCCACAATTCAGTTGGTCTTTCGCATCGAGACGGTAAGAATTATATTTAATAGATAAAAATTTTTCCAGTTGGAGTTTTCATTTTGGATTGCTCGATATTTTGCTAGTTATCTCTTATAGTTTATTAATACAACGTATGTGCTCTGATGTCCTACTTTTGAAATTCCCAAAAGTTCTACCGATATAAATTTTATAACAACATTCACAAGAAAGTTTATAAACTGTCATTCCTTTCACCATATTCTTTTATTGTCCTATCTCGCGTGGACACCCAGTATTATAAGCTTAAAGATCTTTCTTCAATTGTTGAATCAATTAGTAAACATGCTTGTCCAAATAATAAACGAGATTATATCCAACATCTTCATAGTTTACAATATAAAAACTCGATTACATCAAATATCTTCCTCGATGACAATTAGTCATCTGGAATATGTCAGGTGTTGTACGATGAGAAGTGCACCGTATACTCGAAACAGATGCTACGTCCTTTGTGTTACATGCATAAAGCCAGAGTGGATGAGCTATCTCCGGTCATGATAGAATATCCGCCATTGTCGGAATATATCACATCTCGAGAGAACACCTGACATAACGCTCCGGAAAGCTCTCCGATTGTGTGTTGATCTTGGTGAATTATTGAATTCCTGAAAAATTACTACTGATATTATAGACGATATTCGGTTGGGACAGACAGATGTCAACCGTTGAAAACGTTGCTTTTTCAAAACTATTATGATACTACTTGAAAAAGATAATACCCATCAAATATATAGAATGTGAGAAAAATATCTGAGAAAGGTTCGAATATCCCTAATTTATTTTCACGTCTCTATGTTATTTACTCTGTATTTGAATCGATTAAAACAAATAAAAAGATTGCTAAAATCGTTTCTCGATTTTTCATCGTTATTCAGTTTACAACCTTCTTGGAATTTTATATACCTTATATCTGAAGCACTTTCTGGGGCGTTATAATAGGTTCTCGTTATCTCGACTCAGTCTGCATCTTTATAGTGATTGAATGGTTTGAAGTTTACTACGAATCGAATGAAAGGATATCTTTCAATGTATACCTCATTTTTCCAGGAGCCTATCGAAGTTTCTATGCGTAGTAGGTGAGTATTCTATGGAAACATTATTCATGAAAGTAATTTTAATAATGGTTGCTGTTCACGTTTGCATTTCTGAAGCGTCATTTTATTAATAGGAATTATAAACTGATGGTTTCGGTAAATTTATCGTAATAATTTATCCACTATCTATACAATGGACTATCACGTCTCATTCATCTTGATAAAATGAACCTACAGAATTATACAAATGGATATATCGACCAACTGTTTCCGAAAATAATTTTAGATGTGACTGTTTCCGAGGGTAATTACTAATTTTAATTTTTCTTGTAATACATGGTAGGTTAGAAAGGCGTACGATTTTTAATACAGTACTGCTTCGGAATAGCCATCGAAATCTACTGGAGAAAGGCGCACCATTAATGTGAAATACCTATGGGATGTCGACGTTTAGATTTGAAGATCTGACTGAATATCCTGCTGTACGCTTCAGAACTGAAAACGCAAAAAGATTTCGTTGTTTTATCATGTTTACTATGTAAAAGTGAAATCCAAATCAATTTGAATTGACCTCCAGTTACTTCCACCATAATATAACAATAATTAAAATATAATATTGACTGAAAACCAATAGTTTGGAGTTATTTTACGACAATCAACAGTTCGTTAGCGTAGATCGTAGAAATTTTCAAACCACCAAAATTAGATAGTGATATGTTTCCGCAAGAAGAAAACTCTAGACAGTTCAAGTCAGGAGATCAGGCAGACCAGGAGATTATAGTTCTAACTTGGGTTTCAATGAGTTTTTCTAGTAAATGACCTCCTTCTTCTAGATTTGAATTTGGGAGGCTTTTACTTGGTAAAATTCCATTATCAATAATAAAAAACAGGTACTGTGTTTTAAGGAATTTTACTTAATAATTGCGATTCGTAACGCGTTTCACTACATCGTAGCTTCTTCAGACGAATGAATATACAGAAAAAATATAAATGAGAATATAACTATAAATGTTCTCGAGTAATTAAAAGTTTATTGGGTTGCTTCTTCTTAAGTGGTTATTTATGACAGGTATATCCAATAAAATTAAGGAATAGATTGCTCCCCGAAGAGATTCAATAGAGGTGAAGGGCTTAAATCGACTTGTTCATTGATGAGTCTACCTGAGTGTTTGTATTTATTGATTTCTAAAGTTTCACAAAGATCTACCTTCCAATATTTATTATCTGTATGCAAAATTTCAAACTGTGAGTCGAAAGAATGATTATTTTCTAAGAGATGATTCGCGTAATTTGAATCTAATTTTTTATTTGAAAAACTGCGTTTATGTTCCGATATTCTAATATTAAAATTTCTATGTGTTCTACCAATGTAGAAATTATCACAGTCATTGCAATTCAATCTATAAACACCTGATTTATTGTTTTTACCTAGTTTGGTTTTGTTATTTTTTATATATTTGCCTAAATTATTATTAGTTTGGACAGCTATGTTGAAATTATTGCTACTTGTAATGCCACTTGTAATGCCAACGTAGGTTAAGTGAGAAACTAAAATCATTCTTAAGTAGCAATAATTTCAACATAGCTTTCCAAACTAATAATAATTTAGGCAAATTTATAAAAATAATAAAACCAAACCAGGTAAAAACAATAAATCAGGTGTTTATAGATTGAATTGCAATGACTGTGATAATTTCTACATTGGTAGAACACATAGAAATTTTAATATTAGAATATCGGAACATAAACGCAGTTTTTCAAATAAAAATCAGATTCAAATTACGCGAATCATCTCTTAGAAAATAATTATTCTTTCGACCCACAGTTTGAAATTTTGCATACAGATAATAAATATTGAAGGTAGATCTTTGGGAAACTTTAGAAATAAATAAATACAAACACTCAGGTAGATTCATCAATGAACGAGTCGATTTAAGCCCTTCACCTCTATTGAATCTCTTCGAGGAGCAATCTATTCCTTAATTTCATTGGATATACCTGTCTTAAATAACCACTTAAGAAGAAGCAACCCAATAAACTTCTAATTACTCAAGAACATTTATAGTTATATTCTCATTTATATTTTTTCTGTATATTCATTCGTCTGAAGAAGCTACGGTGTAGTGAAACGCGTTACGAATCGCAATTATTAAGTAAAATTCCTTAAAACACAGTACCTGTTTTTCCTTCTTCTAGGGATTTTTATATTGGGAAGACGTGGGCTAACCAACTCAGCTTAAAGTTCTTCGACACCACCACGTTTGATGACGGACTCGAACGTGGAAAATTCATCATGATATACTACATTTGTAAGGATAATAATTTGTAAACTAATCCGGAATTCTCTAGCTAAACTCTAAGTACTACAGCCAATCCTAAACTATCTTGCCAAGCGTAGGCTCTCTATCCAATCTTAAATTATCGCGCTAAGCCTAGGTTCTCTATCAAGTCCTAAGTTTCTTCAAGTTATACAAGTTATAAAATATCCCAATGGAATCTCAGAATCTAATTCGACCGAAGAGAATGCCAAAGGATTATGAATTCTTACTCCAAAATGTAGAAGGGAACCACGTGCTTTCTTAGGGTTCACAACGGTGGCCAAATCCGTGAAAGCAGTATTCTTTAAGTTCCAGATCCCAACAGAAGAAAATACAACCAAGTAAATCAATTCAGAGCAAATCGTGATTCACACAAAATAGATTTTGTTACAATCAAATCTCCTCTTTATCCCTGATCTCGGAAAACTTATAACGCAAAAAAGCTTTTGAAAGAACTTGATGTTCGAGTTTAGAATTCAGAAAGTAACCGTTAGCCTGCAGAATTGATTGAACGAAATCGACGCTGCTAGGCGTTGCCATGTCGAACCTTTAATCTTACTATCTACAACTATGGCCCCGAAAATTCACACAACTAAGGAGAGCCAATGACAACCTTAAGATAAACTATAAGGGTCATTTCGAATCAACCGATGAAAAACAGACCAATAATTTAATGGATGACTGAACTACAATAATTTTCGTTAGATGGTTTAAGGTTAAGAATTCGAAACAAACAGAATACGAGATATATCTTCAATTAACAATTTAACTAATCTATAAGATGCTGCTTAATTTTGTGTTGACAATCGAAGTTCGTTCCTAAGCTCTAACTGGATATTCTGATGATTTCAATTTATTTACTAGTGCAAGAAAAGATGTTTTCTCAACTGAATCATTCAAAAATAATATCAGGTCTGTACTTGGTCTTTTTGAAACGTTACAAGGAAACTTCTCCACGAAGTAAAAAATTCATTCATCAGAAAAGCAAACGTACAAGAATCACGGCTTACTAGTTAATTGATTCCGCTGTTACTACGTGATAGTTAATCATGATGATAATAAGAAATTAAACTGTGTTATACTATCACAAGAGATTTATTGAAAATCAGGAATGCAATTTCGGTCTCTCGACCATCTTCAGCTGACCAGAAGTACTGAACCAAAGTTGAAAATACAAACATTCACAGATAGATACAAAACAAATCAGGGTACAAACAAATGAATATATAATATAATATTATCTATAATGTGATCTAAGTTAGAAGGTATTTCTATATCTTTTCATTTTTCCCATGTGTATATCTCACAAATTGGCGAATGCGCCAGGGTGAAATAAATCCCATTTTTATTATCTGCTATGCTTTTTACAACGGCGTGTCCCCATTTGATAAGATCTTGTACACTTTCAAATGCATATTTCTCATGTCCAGCCCTGTCTTCCTGTCGGCCTCTTTCCTTGTCTCCAGCCATCCCGTTCATTTATCCAAACTTAACTTGTTGTACTGCCTTCATCATTTCTCATTAAAGGTCCGATCCATCTCAATTTTCCGTTCTTGATTTCTCCCAATTATCTGGCTCTCATATAATATCCTCTTAATTGCGCTTTTAATTTCATTTCTCGAAATAAAAAACTTTTTCATTTCATAAATTGTTGCAGATATTGTTGAATATATTTATGAACGAATCCGAATTTCCTTCATACTAGTTCATACAATCAAGGATACATACATGGTTTATTTTGCGATGAATCATAGTCACAATATATTTTGATTCGATCGTACTGTAGAATAACATTAGATGTTATGAGAATACTTTTTAGAAACAAAGGCTTCAATTCGAAAGATATCTTCATTATGCGGATAATCCTTTCAGAATGATCCATAATATTTCTAGAATATTATTTCCAATAATTTCTAACCATATAGTCCATACTGCCAAATAAAACAGCACCATTTTATCTCTCAGCTGAATCTACCAATAATGTGATTTTAATATGGAAAGTTATATTGGAATATATATCAAATTGGGTAGAGATAATGAATTTATCTGATTGGAATATAATTTTCGAAATCTATAGTTTCAAAAATTACCCCAATATGAACATGATTACAAATAATTTGATATATTAACCCTTAATCGCGTAAGTTAAGACAAGTTTTCGACATCATGCATTGAATAAAATATGGCTATCGAGGAACAGGTGGACTTAATGGGCAGTTCTTGATTGATCTCAGAATTCTTTATCTCATTGCTTTTTCGATAAATCAATTATTTTGCAATTTACCGTTTGACGTGTGTCCCTGGCGCATTCGCCATTTTACACGAGCTCTTCACTCAAACAGTGTAATTCAAACATACATCCTTGAAAATAATTATTTATTGAAGTGAAATCATTACATATTGATAACAGCAGTTGTTGATCAATTTTTGCGAGTAACCTTGTTGTTATTGGTAAAAATGCAATGCGAAATACGAAATTTGACCCCAGCAGAATGTGGCGAAGCAGTGGTGTTAGTTGACCTAGGTTGCACCTATACAAGAATTGGCCTAGTACTTGGGATGTTTCCAGAATAATCAACAGCTACAACGAGACTGGTAGTCATGAAAGAGGACACTGGCAAGGACGACTTCGAGCAACAACTGCAATCCATGACCGTTATTTGGGAATTCCCTCGATGAGAATGGTTCGCTTCAAATGCAGCTTCGACAAAACATCGAAGTGCAATTAAGCACCGAAACGAAACAAGCGCGTCTGAGGAAATTCGGCCTAGTGGTCCTTCTCCAATCGCTGCATATCAAAAAACCCAATTGAATTGCACTGCTAAAGTATTGAATGAAGGACGCTATTTATGGTAATATTTTAACTGTTGGGAAATAGATGGGCGATATTGATTTGAAGCAGGTAAATTAAGGAGCTGACCAGTGTTTGCTGTTTAATTATCACCTTGCTCAGTGGAGTCAGTTGTTTGAATTCTATTATTACCATATCAGGTGTTTGCTGCCGATTTGGAGTTTCTGTATTTCAGGAGTTGATTACCATTCGTTACTGAAAGTGTAAAATTGTATTATCTAGCAGATGTGTAGAGGATCCGGCTATGGAAACTGGACTAGGAGCTATATGACGACGATATTGCAAATTTTATGTGTACCCTGAGGGATTTTTGTAATCTCTGCAGGTTCGTACCTGCAATCGGGAAATATTTCAAGATTCAGAGGACAAATGCATATACTCTCAGAAGGGTTACATTTCGCACTGTACTTACTCACCATGCGACAGGTCAGGGAATTTGAAACTGTCTAACTACATCCTAGGAGTTGTTTTAGCCCTTCGATTGAAAATAAGTCTTTGATGGAGCAAAAAATGAGATATCTATAGGCTGAATACGATGTGTGCAATGTGGAGATATACAAAGCATAATGATGTCGTTTTGTTTCGACATCATGTATTCTTATGATTCAATGACTTGCAACTTTGCCGATCTCAATATAACTTTATCGTGGACGGATGATTCAATAAATCATTACGATCGTCGTTCTCTCGTGTACATACGTGGAAATGTGAGAACTATACCTAGCCACTATGAAGGTTCAATAATGGTGCACGGAGACATTTCGTCGAACGCTGCCACAGATCGTGAATAATGGAATTACGAATGCTCAGAGATAGTTTACAGATATTTGAGAGAAACATGTTGTACCATTTGTAGCCAACAAGAGTCAAAACTTTTTGCATGATAACGCAAGATCTTATCAAGTTTATATCGTTAGGAACTAACTTCAAGATCACTAAGCTACTTCAAAGGAATGGCCTACACGAAGTCCAGACGTCAATCCTATCGAACATGTCTGGGACATTCTCAATAGAAGATTAACTTATTTGGTCCCACTGTACTCAAATGAAGATACTTTATAACTGATACCACTAGAGACACCTAGTTGTGAAATTTGATACCAAGTCAATATAATGGACTTCTAAGATACCATATAGATAACTTATGCGTTTATACAGTAGATGGCATCATTCAATTTTTAAGAAAACAGTCAAATCTAGGATTCCCAACTGTTAGATTTTATTGTGTAAGATGGGGTTGACTGTGCTTATTATTTATATTTTTGGATTCTGAAGTTGTAAATATTATCTCTTGTAGGTAGTACAAAACTTAATGTAAATAATCAGAAATTAAATTTTTTTTCGATAATGTTTCGTTCGTATTCATAATTGGTCCTGAATGTATTGCATCCTCTTATGGAAATCGCTTCAAAAGCTTGACACATCACATTAAGATATTAGTAATCACAATTATCTTAACTCAGATATTATTATAATACCTCCTGAAGAAGATGAACTAACGGATGGAGAAGATATAGATGAAAATGAATGCGATCCTTTCGACCTGCCAAGGTACCAAGGAAAATTGAGTTACTTCATGACCAATTTCATTACAGCGACGATAAAGACAATATGCGCTTTTCAGAATGGAAAAACGAAACAAGAACTTCGAATTTAATGTATTTACCAAAAAAAATAACTCCAAAAGTTCAACCAATCTGGACGTATTTGGTTATTGGTATATAATTGCACTAATTGATTTCTACTTTATTCATATTGAAGTTTGTTCAAATTATTTTGAATACAGGCTGTTCATTAATTGTTTTTCTTGGCGTCCTATGCAATTTAGTGTATATAGATAGGATAGATTCTGAACACAGTAGAGCAACCAGATATGATAGTCTCGAATCCTTGTACAAAAATATTAGGTAAAGAAATTGAAGGAGTTTCAACATCCTCAGTAGTTTGTAATGGGATTTCAGTGAGAATCAACATGTGAACATCGAGAATAGGTTCCAGACATTCCATGATAACATTGTGGATTCATTTTTGTTTAAGTTTCCTGAAAGGAAGGTACTAGTTAGAAATTGGACACCATCGAATATCAAGTGGTTCACACCGGAATTGAAAGAAATGAGGAGCAAACTCCAGGTTCTGAATGAGCTTCATAGTTGTCATGAAATGGAGAACATACAATCAATGAGAGATCAATTGAAACGTGAATACAATTCGAAATTGTTTGCAGCTAAAAAACAAGCAACAATATGTAAGTGAACTCTGATAATATTCTAAAAACAGCCTGGAAACTCATTACTTCCAAAAGAAATCTCCCGAAAAACGAGGTCCCGAGGAGAGTATCATCCGATGATTTCAATAATTACTTTGCACAGTTTTCACATAACATAGTGAGAAGACGCTTAAGTCGAATATTAATCCGATCGATCTCATAGCTCCAGTCCCTGATACAAAATTCAGCTTCACCAAGTCTCTTTCTATGATGTTAGGGAGGCTAAATCCTCGCTGAAGTCATCCGAGTCCACTGATTACTATGGAATATCGTCTAAAAGAAATGCTAACAACTTGTTGTACCCCCTGACACGTTTTTTCAATGACTGTATTGTCAACAATCATTTCCCACAGTGTCTGAAAACATCTAAGGTCGTGCCACTTCACAAAAAAGGACACCGAGAGGACGTCGCCAATTATCGTCCAATCAGTCTGGTACCAATATTTTCCAAGATTTTCGAGAAGATCCTGTGCAAACAATTGATCGATCATCTTGAGAGTAGTTTGATTCTCACCCAAAGTCAATTCGATTTTCGAAGATGCAAAAGCACTCGGGATGCCCTTTTGAAATTTATTAATTTTACGTTGGGCTGTTTCGAACGAGGAGAATACGCTTTGTCCGTCTTTCTGGAAGGTAGTCGACTGCGTTTTGCATGCGATACTCTCGGAAAGCTTGGAAAGTGCGGCTGTGATGATGACAGTCGAAATATCTTAGCATCCTATCTGGAAAACAGGTGCCAGACTGTCTATTTGAATGGTGTATTGTCGAAAAAATCTCTACATCAGTAGGAGTTCCACAGGGGTCTATTCTGGGACCCCTAGTTTTCTTGATTTTCATAAACGACTTCCCGAACTATCTTGCAGACTTCGAAACCTTTCTTTTTGCGGATGACTTTAGTGTGAGCGAAACAGACCGTTCTCCGGATGTCGCCCAGAGGTTGTCTGCCGTTGCGGAATCGAGGGTTGATGACTGGTTCGCGGGTAATGGGCTTGCCATGAATGACAAAATCCGCAAAGATTCTTTTCACCCTCAGAACTAACCGTACTGTGGAATTTGAAAACGCCACGAAATTTCTCGGGATATACTTGGATTCGAGCTTATCCTGGAATAAGCCCAGTGATTACGTTGCCGGTAAACTATGCAAGAATATTTGCCTTTTTAGGAGCCTATCGGAAATGGTTACTTTAAAAGTGCTCGAAATAGCATACTGTCATAGAGTCTTTGCTTAAATACGATGTGCACGTGTGAGGAAACTCTGCGGAACGCAGTCGTACATTTAGGTTACAAAGTAAAGCCATTAGAATAGTCGCAAACAAAGGATATAGAGATGACTGTAGGTCTGAATTCAGTGAAATTTCTCTTCTAACATTTCCCTGCCTATTCATGATGGAATGCCTTCTTCATACATAGAAAAACCAATCCTCTTAACAACAAGCTACTGACGTTCACGACTTACCCACGCGAAATAACACTGACTTCAGAACGGATTTCTGTCGTTTGAATGAAACACAAAAGGGTCCTGAATACATGTCGTTCAAATTATTCAATAAAATTCCTGTGGATCTCCGCTTGCTATGAAAAATATGTGCTTATTTACTAATAAGGCATACTACAGTATAGATGAATATTTTTCATCTGACATTAGTTGAAAAATGAATTTCTCTAGGCTTGTTCAAGAGAGAATATACCTATATTATTTACGTTTGTTGGTTATCATAATTTATATTTATTATTGATTGTATTTGGTTTCTACAATATCTGTTAGTTCGTGTCTGAAATGTTTTTCTGTTGTTTTATTTTACACTCGGTTATTCCATATATTTTTCAATATTTTGACTCGTGTTAAAAATGTTTCACCAAATAAATATATGAATATGAATATTGGTAGTTTTGAATAGGCTTATTCAAGCCAAGTTTTAAATACGGTCATACTGTTATAGGGTGGGTTATTAACAGTTCGTTCTGCGCATAAACAACTATTGCTCCATTTCTCTAAAACTATCGTCGTGCGGAAATTGGCCAACCCTATTCGACGGTAATATTTATTTTATATATTTTCTATACGTAATTTATATAGTAATTTCAGAACCGTAGTACTGATATTTATTGTTTTTACCTGGGTACTCAGCTATTTGTGTACCCAATCAGAACCAATTTGGATTCGGATTCGAATGTGGCGGTTTGAATAAATTCGAGTCTATTATATTTCTATTATTCTCTTTCATATAATTTTTCAGATATGGTAGAATTGGTTTGTAGGAATTTCGCAATTTCTTCTCCTTGGTCAACTTCAGACAACTATACAGGAATGGGCTTCATTTGAATTGCGTGGCGCCTTCAGACATTTGAGAATCTTTTATTTAGTCAAACGACGCCGCCGCGCCTGAGCTACTGACCCTGATCAATTTTGAGCCTCACTAGTTATGGTCATTACCCTACAAACAATTTGTGTGCTGCATTATTGATTGGAAAAGTCACGTAATCACCACATACTACTGCGAAAACAAATTCAAAGTTGGCCGTGAAATATGCCTAAACATCCATCGCCAATTTGGTGAGCCTCCCAGTATATCAAAGTTCCAATTTATTTCATTTACCCATTATAAAAATAGAAACTGCTGAAATGATAAGAGTTTTACCTCAACAATTTATTGTAAATTAAAATCTAATTCTCCAGCCAAGGTTTCAAGGAAACATTTGATTAATGTCTGAAGTAATATGCTTTCAAGAATGTGTATTGTAATTAAATATTTCGGTAGCGTGTAAAATGGCGAATGCGCCAGGGACAATCCATAAGTTAAAACTGAGAAATTTTGAGATAATTTCTGTATCTATTCAAAACGGGAACGAAGGTCTTAACAACGTTCGCGATGGTCGGAATATCATAATATCGCGCTCTATTTCTGAGAGTTCAATTCGAGATTTAATTGGCTGAATATTCGCGAATCTCAGATATAAGTTACCATACATTCCGTGTGGTTTAATTAGACCTCTTTCTGGTAATGGTCATTATCCTCAGCTTCGTATTAAAATCAGGTTATATGTATGCAAATCCCTTCGCGTTTATACGTTTGAAATTATGCTAAATGTTGATGGATGCATACATTCAACGATCATTGAAACCTCTCGTGCAAATACATCTCTCGGTTTTAAGTGGACGTATAAAGAGACTGATAGTTATTACTTATTCAGCTTCAAGTAGTATCAATTAAATGCTATTTATTCAATTATAAAATAGTTCTCAGATTTCTGCATTTTGAAGATTAACTGGATTTCTCTGGTGAGATATTCGCCTAAAAGCCCTGACCTTACGCCGCTTGATCTTTATGTGTGGGGCTCATTAAAGATTAATGTTAAGAGAATAATACTCGAGAAGAATTAATTGAAAGGATTCGAATCTGTTGCAACGAGATGAGTCAAAAATACATTAAACTTCAAAGAGTAGTTAATAGTTTAAGAAAAGATGTGTTTAGTGCATTCAAGAAAGAGGAAGACATTTTGAACACCTGTTATAATTTTTAAATCTCTTTCGTTTAAATAAGATTCATTAATTTTTTTAGTTCCTGTTCATGTTTCATTAAGTAATATAATATATTTGCGTTTTCGAATTTTATGTTCTTATTACTCTTACCCATGATATTGCTGGAAAAAAAAAGAAAGCTCAGAAGTTGATATACCATTTGAAAGCCAGTTAAATGTGGTAGTTTTACCAAAAAAGAACAGCTACTTATTGATATGTTTTCAGTGGTACAGCTAACAAGAAAATACCACTAATTTTGTTCATTTCACAATTTTTTCATTTAGCCTTTATAACACCCGAAATACACAATTTTTTTATAAATAGAAGCAAAAATTTTCGTAAAATCAAGAATTGTTAGATAACTCGATAATTATCAATTTTTCGAAAAATGTTATGGGACATTTTTGTTGCAAATGACTTGTACTATCACTTACTGAAGTTTGGCACCTTTTATAGTAGACATCCTGTATACGTCCCACCATAAATTTTTGAACGGGACAAATATGTCCCGGATTGAACAACCTCCCAGAGTTTTCGAAATTGTTTCAACCATATTATGTTTATCCATAATTAAACCTCCAATAAAAAAAATTCGAAAATTTCAAAAACTGATTAATGAAAAATCCGGCTCGAAAGGGATAAAAGTGCTTAGTTGCTCATATTTGTGTGTTTACATTTTTATTGAAAGCAATACCAAAACTCTACCTACAGTTCTGCTACAAAAAAAGAAAGAAATGTAAAAGATTGATAGAAAATCCATGAATACACATTAGATATTGCAACATTGAATGTGGTTCTATAAATATAACGAAAAAACTCTCATTTTTATATTCCATTCTAGCATGATGTGCAATTCAGCTTCATAATACATCCACAACAATTTTTTTAGTCTGCCAGTGAATAGGTTGACAAATTTGAAATATTGATCTTGTGCGTTACTTTCTTGGCGCAGTGTATAATTCTCTTCGGCAATTTGGACAACAGGAACAAAGTTATGGGCCGATAAGGCACTGAATAGGCTATTTCAATAAAACAAAATATATCGAATATATAGGTATTCATTCCGAAAAAACGGGGCATCGAAGGTTCATCAGAGATTTATGTATCCAACAAACAGAACCATTCAGCCATTAATAACAACCGTTTCATACTTTAACAAAATGATAAAGCTCTTTTATATTGAGTTATATTGTATTCATTTTTGACCGATGTCCATTCAGTTGGTTTTGTTTCTACATTTCTGCTTCACTCGTCGAAATCAAATTTTCATGACGTTATATTGGTTTCGAAGCGAATGCTTTATTCGATACAATAACGGGATTGCAACGTGAATTCATAGCAGTTCGAATAATTCAAATGCTATTGCCAATGCTATGCTGCCGATAACAATTTTTACGGTATCGTGAGCTTGAAAACAACTGGAATACATTTTCATTCGCTAGACTATTACTGGAAAAAGTGGGCAAAATTGTTTTTAATGCCAGTATGGATTTCAATGAAATTTTAATCTTGCTTGATATACGTTTCATTTCATGAAAAGATCGCGACATAATGAAATAATAGGAAAAATTTCATTTCGTGTTGTTCTGATTGTTACTCATAAATGATCAATGTATGTTTACAAACTTCAAAATTATTACACCTTTCTACAATTATAAGTTGAGCGTTTTTTTGTTTGAATATCAAGAAAAACTAGAAAAAATTCAGAGAATGTATCAATTCTTGATATTATTACATATCCTTACCACTTACTCAATTTTAGCCAAACCCTCACATTTAATATGACATCATCATATTGAAACGAATCCAATGCTACAAAAAAAAAGCGTAAGAAATTAAATATTTTTCACATTAACGAAAAAGTGACCATTATTTCACTTGAATTTATTCAATGATTTTTCGTTTTTCGTTTTCGGAAACAACTCATAAAGAAACTCAGTTCAGAAAATACAAATTTTCCTGTGTTGTATGGACTCATGAAATTACATAAGACTGATCGTATAGAAGAGATACCAATCAGACCAGTTGTAGTATATTGCAACAGTCCATCATATAAAATTGCGAAATGGTTGAATAAATATAATAAAGAGGTAACCGGTTTCAGAACCAAACATACTATCAAAAACTCAAAAGATTTAGTAGACAAGATAAAGAATACACAGGTGAATGAAGGTTACAAACTGAAAACAATGGATATTGAAAAATTATTTACAAATATACCAACCGAGGACTTAACAGAACTTATAAAGATAGAGCTTATAGACTCTAATTTGACAGATGATGAAGTGGGAGCTACTTTTGCATTGTCTAAACTATGCATGAAACCGAATTTTTTTCAAATTTGACAACATCATGTATGAACAGATAAATGGTTTGGCAATGGGTTCTCCAACTTCACCACTTTTTGCCTGATAGGTACATGGAAATTGTAATGGTTTTGTTTCTAGAGTATCTATAATTGGAGAAACAAATTAATTCTACTGGAACTAAGACATTTAAATAATGAAGTTCAATGAGATTCGATTTTAGAAAGGCTAGTTGAAAGAAAATTACAATTCACACTACCTATTAATACCTATGCCTAGCTAGATCAGAGTCCCTTCAGTGTGTGAGATCTTCGTCTAGAACCTACGTCCTAGATATAACCTCAGGAATAATACTCATCACTTCATTCAACTAGTTTTATTACACGATAAATATAGAAATCACAGTAACAGATTGATAAATCACTAACTCTAATCAAGGTAAC
Organism: Cryptolaemus montrouzieri; assembly: GCA_013387265.2. NCBI lineage: Eukaryota > Metazoa > Arthropoda > Insecta > Coleoptera > Coccinellidae > Cryptolaemus > Cryptolaemus montrouzieri. The sequence continues at coordinate 111,750,329 of JABFTP020000021.1, forward strand.
TAATACAAAAAAAACTTAACTACATTCGTTGTACGATATGCGAGCAATGCATCTAGAGTTGGGTTTACATGTACATGCGTTTTTATCAGTTGACTGAAAGGAAACTTTTTTGTTTTCATAGGTGATACTGTATGATCATCGTTCTCATGTGAAATGACTCTTATTTGACGATACGAATCAACACTACGAGTCAGGAACGCAGATGTTACAATGATCAGATTTCTTCAACAAAAAAATTGATTCTCAATTTTATTCCACATTAGTTGTGAAAATTCTGTTGCATTCATCACAATGGTTTCTCTTCTAATCGAAATTTAGTTTTCATAAAATCGTCATGGTTTACTCGACAGCTGAGAGGGTTGAAATGATTGAACTATTTTTCAGTTCTGATAGTTGCACGAACAAAACAGCCAACATCTTGAAACAACGCCACGAAGGTGCTAAAGTGACTTCAAAGTATGTACTAGAATTAGTTTCCAAATTTCGTGAAACTGGATCGGTGCAAAATAAGAAGCGCGTAATTGAGCGGCCAGTAAGAAATGAAGCCGTGGAAGTGGCGGTGCTTGGTCAAGCGGTGGTTGATCCTACCCTAAGCCTGCGGAAATTAGCAGATGTAACTAGTGTAGAGTATTTTCCGCATTCTGAAGGGGCATAAGTTTCATCCATATAAAATCAAATTAGTTCAAGAACTGAACGAAGATGATCTCGATCGAAGACTTCAATTCTGCGAGACCATAAGTGAGAGAGTCATGAACAATCCTCATTATTTATTTCACTTGTGTTTTTCGGACGAATGTTGTATTATCAACTATTTGAAGAATTTATCGACCCAGCAATAACGGAGATCATTGCAAATGACCCCCTCTATTCGGAGAACGAGGTTGTATTCCAGCAGGATGGAGCACCCCGCATTTTGCACAACAAGTTCGAGTATTTTTGGATGATCATTTTCCTGGTCGTTGGATTGGAAGGAAAGGCCCAACGGAATGGCCCCCACGATCTCCGGATCTCAGTCCATTAGACTTTTTCCTATGGGGCTACCTCAAAAGTATAATCTATAAAACTGAACCTGATTTGAACGACCTGAGATAGCGCATCGTCAATGAGTCCAAATCACACCTGTAATTTTAATGAATGTCCTTGAACGTTTCATCCAAAATTTGTTTATGTGCATGGAGGTTGATGGCCAACAATTCGAACATTTACGTTGAGTTTTAGTGACTTAGTTCCGTTCATTTTATCGGGTAATAAAGTACAACTTCTACTCGTTAATTGTCTCCTTTCGTTTATTCCCCTCTTTATTTTCAGCAATTGTATTAGTTTTTTTATCTATTACATTTGGAACCAGATGTCTCAAACGAGTAACTGTCTTTCAAAAGCAACCCCTGTTTGATACTGGTCGAAGATAGATGGTATACCATGGATTGCATCTTCAGTTGCTTTTCCGTTTTGCATCCTCTAACTCCTATGGAACTCAATGAGAATAGAATTATTGCGAGCAGTCATGAAGACAATCGAAATACTCTATTGAAAGGTATTACTGGATCGAAATATTACCCCTGCTTTAGGGGTTGAAATTCGAGATGCGGGTGATTTCAGAAGATGACAGCTTTTGATCTAAAATGAATCTATTCCAGTTTTTCGCACTAATACTCCAATAGTCTTGGGGCGATAGTCTTCTCTATTTTTCAGTGGGTCACTCTGTATCTTCTACAGTTTTCAATCAAAAATGAAAATTCTTTCACGGTAATGCAGATAAAGATAATACCTTTCTTTCGAGTTATCACTCGACCCATCTACCCTCTTCCAAATTTTCAAGGGTTGTCACCCCTGATCTAGGGGTTGAAATTCGAGATGAGGATGGTACTTGATGATGACTGCCATTGATCAGCATGGATCTGTTCCATTTTACCTCACTGAAACTTGAATAGTCTCAGGGAAATAGTCTTCCCTATCTTTCAGTTGCTCACCCTGTTTCTTTTACAGTTTTCAATTGAAAATGGAAATTCGTTCGAGGAAATGTAGACAAAGATGCCATTCTTTTGAGTCATTACTCGAACCATCTTTCCTATTCAAAATGTTCAAGGATTGCAACCCCCGCTTGGGGGGTTGATATTTCATTTCAAAAAATTGACATGTTTTTGCGTTTTGATCAGAAATGAATATCTTGGTAGATATAGCCTCTGTTTAGTTTTCGTTGAAGCACCTTGTATATCATTTCAAATTCAGGCTTCATCTGAAAGATAAAATGCACCCAAACATCAACTTCCCCATTATAAATGGCTTGGTACTTGCGTGAATCCCATCGAGACTAATTGTGGTAGAATTGCAATCAACTCTACCAGATGAATACGTCACTTTTCAAGGCTTTTCAGGCAATTTTCTGTCTCTAATCGACTGATAAACCCGAAATTAGGACATCAAACTTAACAAGCAGAAATTAGGTTGACGTGCACCGTTCCAATTTGAACCTAATAAATTTCTACGATCACCAATGTCTCTGAAGTGAGAATATCGAATAAATGTGAGGTTCACAGGAATAAAAATCAACTTACCCCACTTATATTGGGAAATTTCATGAAGGAAACAAATTATCTGACAATTCCGCACCCAAAAGATATTACTCAAGATAGACACCAGTCACGAATCTCTTGAAAACTCCCAACGAAATTGTATGAATCGATAATTGATAATTTCCAACAATTAAACGACACCAGCAAATAAAATGAAATTTTTCTTTTTTTTTCAAGGAAGGAGAAACGCGGGCAAAATGACACACGTCTGTCCTTCCTTGACCTTTAATGACTTGAACTTGTCTCTTCGACATTGTCCCATCAATTAATCATATGTGAAAATCAGATAAGAGACAATCACAACACCAAGGTCTTTGCCGGAATCGAACAGGGACTTGCCGTGTTGATATGAAACATCTCCAGCACAGTCAGCTGGAAAATGAAGCGTATCTATCTTCTAGAATATTCCGATACCCCAAAATTAAGAACACCTGGTGGAGATAACTTGTTCTCCGCGTTAAACATCGTTCTTGTTCATCACTCTCAGTAATGCGATTAAATGGGCCAATTGAACTTTCACGAAAACCAGAAGATATGCAACCAATGATCCATTTAAAAATGAACACGCACTATTTGTGATATTAGAAAATTGATGCGTAGATTCGTGCAAAGCCGATCTTTGAACGTAACAAGATGAACAAAGTGTTTTCACTGAATTCATGCAATTGTATTCGTTCATACTCAATTTAATTCGAAAGGGCATTCAGATGGACGCTACTCTAATAGAATTTATTTTCATATTCAATACTTCCAGGGTAATATCCCTCGAGGGTTAGAACGTTGGGGACGCCCGACAGAAAAAAAAATTACGAAAATATGTTAAACATCAAACAGAATATAGTAGAAGCGTGATTCAATCTGAAAACGAAAATTTTATCCTTTCCCATAAGGGCGGTGCTTTTTATCAGTTCATAATATATCGAAAAAACATGATATATTGAAATTCTTTTGATATAACGTAAAACTAAAATTAATATATTTTTCTGAGGCATAAAGGATGAAAGCTCCCAATTCGACTCCTTACGTTCGAGATGGAAGTCCAGAATAAGCTTTCAAATTGGAGTTGAAGTAGAATGAAATGAATTTTAAATTATATTCTTCAGATATAAGAAAGAAATTCAACACACTGTATTATCATATAATGGTAAACTTATGTTCTGGAATGTAGTTAATCCTTAGTGGTTCACATCATGATTCATTGAAGTTGATCAACTATACTCTGCAGAATACCAATGTGAATCCCATTATACCATCAGAACTTATCAATCTTTCATAATTGGGTTTAGAACAAAATTATTTCAACTTCAATGATGAAATTAACATGAGCAACAACGGCTTGAAAATGGATAATCCTCTCAGTCCTTTACTAGCAGAAATTTTAATGGATAAGATTGAAAAATAATTCATAAACATGCGCAGTGGAAACTCTGCATTTATTGGTTTAAATATGTGGATCAAATAATCTGTTATTTTATATGTAAAAAAGACGATTAGACTTCTTCAGTACCTGCATAAATTTAATTCCCTCTAATACACACAAACAAATTTATATGGAATCACTCGGTATTTCATATGATTGATTGTTTTTAACTATCATAGGAGGTGATTTTAAAAACCAACGCCCGATACGTGGAGCTACAATTTTTGCAGAAAAGGCCTAGAACAAGTCGTAGGAAGATCACTTCTGAAGAAGAAGAGATCCTAGTGCATCGCACCCAATACTCCAAAGGCAATTTCTGGAAGCACAGGCATCAGTGTATCAGTCGAAAATATACGTCAAAGACTTCGTTCAAGGGATTCATACAGCTGAGGGCCCTTAAGAGTTCCAGAGCTAACCAGACAACACAAAAATTAACAGATTTAATTGGTGTATCAAGTGTATCCAAAATTGGAATATTGAAAATTGACGAAATGTTCTTGTTTCGGATGAGACCAGCAAGACAAATTTCGAAATACCAAGGGGGCAGTGTGATATTTTGGGGTGGTATTATGCTGGGAGGCAAAACAGATTTGATTTCGTTTCCTGCGAGTGTAACGACTAGAACTTAAGAGGACTAGTGCTAGAGCCCATAGTGACAGCCTGGCGAGGTGTCCATGAGGAAAATTTCACTTAAATGCAAGATCATGCACCCCCTCATACGAGCAACTTCGCGCGGCATTTATTTATTTATTGAGAAATAGGGAAAACTAACAGGCTCAAAGCCCAGGGACAGTATCAACAAATTAAAACTCACATTCATCGTGTGAAAAAAGAGAAAAAAAATCAGGATAAAGAAAGGAAAAACTGAAAACAACAAATAACAAACAATAGCAAAAACATAATTTTTTTACAAAAACATATGTTCGAGAATGAATTCAAGATTACCCAAAGATATGAAAAACATATGAACCTTGAAGAATTTTTCATTGTAGCTGCACAACATTCTGCATATGGGTGAATTTTGAGAACTATTCGTCCGCCTGAACGGAGTATAAAATGAATCGTTGGATCTTAATCTTAAATATTAAACTCTCAGTGGAATACTCTGCAGAATCTCAGGCACCTCCAAATAATCATTCAATATTTTGTACAAAAACACATCACCAATTTTCCTACGTTCATTCAGAGTTATCAATTCGAATCTTTTTCGTATCTCAACATAATCATGATCTTCAATTGTGATTTATTTCTATATGCTAAATATCTTATAAATTTATTTTGGACACTTTCCAATCTACGAATATAACAGTTGTATTGTGGATTTCATATCATGGACGCAAAATCCAGTCTACTGAATGAACACAAAAGAATAATAAAGATTCAAAAATGTTGCGTTATTTCTAAAAAGTCCACAATTTCGAAGTATAAAGCCGAGCACTCTGTTGTTGCTGTTCAGAATCCCCTCGGTATGCTGGTCAAATATAAGTTTAGAAGTCAAATGTTACTCCGAGATCCTGAATGCTATCAACTCTTTGGAGCTGTTGATCACTGATTGAGTAAATGTTTTCAATTGCATGAATGTTTCTGGTGGAAGTCATCCTATAGCACTTCCTGAAGTTGAGAAATAAGCTGTTCGCAGAGCAAAATTCATAAAACCTGTCAAGATCTCCCTGCATTTTCCTGCAATCATTTAGGTCCTGAACTCTTCCAAATATTTTCAAATGGTCCGCTTATAATAGAAATTTAGTATCGTGGATACATTTGCTTATATTACTGATATAAATCATGAAAAGGAGTGGACCCAAATGAGAACCCTGAGGGACACCAGACGTATTGTGAAATATGTTGGATGACGTTCCCTAAATCGAAACAAATTGCGACTTTCCTACCAGATAAGATTCAAGCCACCTCAGGAGTACACCTCCCACACCGACCTCTACTAGTCTTTTGATAATTATGAAATGACTTATTTTGTCAAACGCCGTTTTGAAATCGGTGTAAACGGCATCGGCTTGTATGCGGCCATCAAGAGCCAACTGGAGGTACTCTGTAAAACTCAACAAATTCGTCTCCAAATTTTTTCCCTTGTAAAATTATCTTGAAACAGAGGAAATCGCTATTTTGAACTAGCCAGCTTGCTCTCCAGATCTGAATCCTATTGAACATTTATGGGATGATCTCAAAAGCAAAATTAGATCGCGGAGGGATAATCCAAGAATCACGCAACAGTTCATCCAAGCCGCCACAGAAGAGTGGCAGAATATCACCCCAGAGGAAGTCGAAAACCTAATCCAAAGCATGCCTAGTCGAATTCAGGCTTGTATCAGGGCAAGAGGTCATACAAGTTACTGAGATCGTGAAGAAAACACCTACTCCCTGATAAAACAATTTTCAATTTATTCAGTTCATGCAGAAAGACTCTCTTAGTTTCTTTTATTTGTTTCATTCTCAAAATAAACCTTAATGCAATTCTTCTTTCAATTGAAATATCTCAAAAAGGATCAATTCTAATAATCCTTCGAAATTCCCAAAACCCCGGAGGTAATATTCAAAATATTGGGTGATTCCATGTAAATTTGGTTGTGTAAAACGTTCACTCTAAAAATGAAAACCTAGAGTTCCATTAATATAGCGTCCAAAAAGTGGGTTGACTCGGCATTCATTTTGAAAAATCTTTATTTCTCTTCCAAATAAATTTCATCGCCTTCAAAGTAATCCCTTTTCAAATACGATGCATCAATCAATCTTCAAAAATAGTTGTTGAAGTCGATTTCTATATCTATCTATCTCTTCTACTGACCCAAAACGGTGTCCCCGGGGAGGTCTTCTGAATTCGCTGAAGTCACACAGTGTCAAATCAGGTGAAAACGGCGGTTGTGGAATAAGATGGGTCAAATTTTTGGCAAAATAGTCACGAAGAATCAATGCAGTATAATACGGTACATTATCGTGGTGAAAAAAATAACGCATGCATGATCAGCAATACCTCTCTGGTTGATCGACGATTCGCAAGCACCCCATTTTCGATTCTCTTTATACCATTTTTTTCGACATAGCCACCGAAGGCTTTTTGCATCATCCTCAATGAATCAACAGCAGAAAATTGAGTGGTCAGCCAGGTCACCTGATTTGTTTCCTTCGTTGTGATTTCTTCTTATAGGGTCATCTTAAATCGAGAGTTATTAAAAATGAACAAGATTCAACATTAGCTAACCTCTGCATCCAAAATGGCCATTCTTTTCCTTGCATTGATAAGCTGAAAGTTTTACACATTGCTCCGAAATCCTGCCTGAGAAAGTCATAAAATATCTAAGCGTTTGGATCGACAAAGACCTCAGCTCTAAACGGCACACTGAAGATGCCTCGAAGAATGCAGAATCTTTGGTCAATTCGTTTGGAATTCTTATTTCAAATATAAACTGACCGGTATCCTTTAAACGAAGACTCATCGTGGAAACAGCAAAAGCGACCATGCTATATGCAGCAAAAATTTGGAGACTGGCTCTAAGAGTAACCTCGGCCTATAGAACGGTGTCGGCAACCGCAGTCTTCGTTATAGCAGGAATGATACCTTTGACACAAGTTCGGTATAGGTAAAGAAGAACATAGGCAAAGTACATTCAGAAAATGGCAGGATAGATGGGAGGAGGCACAAGACGCTGCATGGACCAGAAAGCTCCTGATGAACTTTACAGAGAGGAAACTTGGGAAAGTTGGATACTTCCTTACACAGGTGCTCACAGATCATGGATGCTTCAACAAAGAAAGAAGAAATTGGTTGCAACTACTGCGGATGTGTTCGGTAGGAAAGCGAGAGAAGAGACTTGTCCTTGGAATGTGGGAAAGAATTAAACGGCGAAAATATGATAGATACCATGCTCAAAGCCAAAGAGCAATGAGAACTGGTAAAAAGATTTGTAGACTCAATTATGGACAGGAAAATAAAATACTACGGAAATTGAAGATAATGAAAGGCTGGGAGGCTTCTGAAGTATGTGAAAAAGGTTCCAGAAGTCAATCAGCGCAAACGGAGGGGGGGTTTTAGTGGGTATTGTAAAATCCGAGTACCTCACTATCTGCCAACATACATCTTGCCTGCCAGATGTGCGTAAATGAATTTCCCCTCTATTAAAAACATTGCCCCGAAGGGAAGAAAACTCAATTATCTAGAATCAGTGGGAACTTTCAAATCCCTTTTTGATGACTTCCTGATGATGAACGACCCAGTTTATTTATGTAAATCCCAAATTTTCGATGTATTCAAATAATAGCTCCTTTCAATATTCAGTTTTTCCAGATTCAAATAACGTTCCATTCATATATATTTATATCACTTTGTACTTAGTTTTCATACTGTCTGACGATGAAGTAGAGTTCTAAACTGTAGTAACAGTAATCTATTGATTTAATTTATTTGTACATAGAAAAAAATTTCATTAGTGTTTTAATCCAACTCAACTACCAAATAGCAACAGCTAAATCAATTTTTCTTTTCTAAAGATAAATTTTACTTCAAATTTTGGATCTTAATTGGTATTTTTTCCCGCTAAAACGTGAACTGAATGTATATTCCTCTGGTGATGTTAAAGTCACGAATGTACTATCTATTCTATTATTAACTACCAGACAATTTAATATTCATCGCAGAAACTAGCGTTTATCACGATAATCGTTACTTCAGTTCGCAAATTTATGGCCAAAACCATATCTCATACAGGAGAGCAGAAACTGTTTATTTAATTGCAGTTGGCTTGTTTGTTGGCAAAAAGTTTGGTTTGAATATTTTAACAGTTAAGGTTATATTATACTTCAGTTTTTACCAGCTCCTTTCAAAGGTTAGATTTCCTAACAAAATTTGTGCTACAATCTCAATTTGAGCCTAGAATGGACTGACCACATTCACGAATTATTGGATGCACTTAAGACAATGAGAATGTTTCTCCATGTCCCAACTTTACTTAATTGACCGACAGGTCTTACAAGAAACTCTAGAGCCTTAGAGTGTCCAAGGCAAGTGGACTTGGAAGCACACCCCCGAAGATAGGTCCCTCAGAACCGCAGTCGTGATGCTTTGGACTTCTGAAACTCCAACATATATGTTTCCTTTGAGGTACGACTTCAACTGTGGGAACAGATGAAAGTCACAGGGGGTCGGATCTGGTCTATAGGGGAGGGGGGTGTAGAAGTGTTGGAATGCCGGTTTCGGGTAAAAAATCACGAACTGCTAACGACGAGTGGGCTCGAGCATTGTCATGATGAATTCGGGTAGTACACGGGCCTTCAGACGTTTCAAAACTTCAAAGTAGAATACTGCGTTCACTGTCTGGCCTGCTGGAACGTATGCGTGGTGTACAACTTCATTTATATCGAAAAATGCAATGAGTAAAGATTTCACTTTCGATTTTCACATTCTGGTTTTAGTGGGGAGCTTACCCACTTCTCACCCACGACTCGTCCCTAGTGATAACATTCGTCAATTCGAGAAATCATGTCTAGACAGATGGACAGTCGGAGCACATTCTGCTCAACTGTGAGCACTTTGGGAAGCATTTTCGCACACAGCATAAGCATCCCTACATCTTCGTGTAGCATCTAACGGATTGTCGCCTTGTTGATGACCAACTCATCTTCCAACATTCTGAGGCTTACCCGACGGTCTCCGAGCAATCGCGAGCGCCGTCGATCGAGGTTTTGTGCGTTTCGAGAGGTGGAGAGAGCTCCCTCGATTCCTCCACTGACTCTCTGCCGCTTCTGAACCGCTTTGCCCAATCGTAGACAACTGATTTTTTCAGACAATTTTCCTTATACGCAACGACTAACTGTTTCATAATTTCCACGGAAGTTTCGCCGCGTTTCACCAAAAATTTAATCACTATTCTTTGCTCAGTTATTTTATCATTCCTCTTCACGACGGTGGGTCAAAACAGGTCGATGTTCAAAGGACAATAAAACATGAACTATACAACCGATCAACACGAAACTTGCACATGCTGATGCGGAAATGAATTCTGTGCCGTATGAAACCAATGCGAATGCTGCAGAGTCAGTAACCTCCGCAGCATTGCCGACTTTCGCGAACGTAATTGGCATACCTCGTATATTACTTTCTGGAACCGTTGAGGTGTTCAAACATAGTTGGCTAGGATGCAGGAAAGTGATATGGGACACTGATATATTGCTACAGCAATCTGCCGCTTCGTTTTTCGGCATTCTGTTTAATTTCACTTTTCCGATTGCGATTCTTGATGGCGACGTGTGTAGAAAACCATAACTTTGATATGATTCTACGATTTATATAAATGTAACACTGTTGGGTTGAAATAATATACATTCTGTCAAAAGAGTACCAAGAGTTGAACGCCAACTGTCATTTAGTTTGTTTACAGTGCTCCATTTTGTCGGTTCCCACAAGTGTTTCAAGATTTTTACAATGAATGAAAATATCGAACAAAGAATCTGTACGATTCAATTCGTACGATTTTAAACGATCGTTTGGGCATGAAACGCGTGCCGCTAGACAAGTTCTAAAACACATGCTAAAACGAGGTAATTCCCGCCCCACATTCATAAAACGCATTGTAACTGATGATGAGACATGGGTTTAAGAATTTGGCAAGCAAACTAGGCAACAAGCTTCAGAACGGCGATTATTTCCAAAGGGGCCTACTTTGAAGGCGATTCAATTAATTTGGATGAAAAATAAATATTCCGTGTTCATTGACCGATTCCCTGTACTTACTCGACAAAATGTGAATATGGCAATGGAACTTAACGAATTTGTACTGCAGGAAAACATAATAAAGTTCAAGTGTTCTTGCGATATTTAATAACAGGAGCTGAACGTCCCGCATATCTCGACATCACGTTCACAAAATGAGAAAAAAGAAAACAGCCACAGTCTGCGCACGTTCTGTCCTTAGAGATCCAAACCATTTTTATTCAGTTTCGCAAATACGAGAGGTTAAAACGTTTGACAAAATGTGTTACAAATTGCTCTTAGTGATGCTACGACGGCGTGAATTTTCGACGAGACATAAGTGGTTGCCTGCTTTATAAACTTCGGCACGAAACTGCAAGGAAAATTTCGTTAACTTGATAAGTGGAGCGGAACTGACGTTATTGACATTCGGGCGGGGAGTGTTTGTCAGTTCTCTGAGGGGATTTGGGTTCATATCTGAGGGCGAATAGCGTTTTGCGTAAAATTCATACATTTTAAAGAGCGAAAATGTACATCAATAATTTCCAAGAAAGGGGAGTTGAAATCATTTTGTTTTTGATGGAAGCTAACATTCATTTTTATTCGAAATATTATTCGTACTCGTACTCGTAGAATGATATTCGGGGAAGAAGAAAAAAAATTTCATTCCTACTATTCTCGGATAGAAAGAAATGCGATCCAATTCCTATATTTGTGGCTAAAGAATCTAATCGGTACATCGGTACATACATATGTATTAATAAATAGGATTCGGCGTCTTTTGTGAAGGCGTCGTCAAATGGCCTAATGAAAAAGTAAAATAGACCTCATCACTACTATGCCTAAAGTACGTTTTCAAATGATATCGCCGCTACATTGGTTAGGCTTTTCCTTTGGCATAAGCCGCCTTCACCGCAGCCAGTGTTTTGAGAATGTAAACAAACGAAATGTTCGAGTAAAGCGACCTTATTACTCGATGCATGAAGTATATTGCTAAATGCCACTTATTAGACGTTCGGTCCTTTGGCAAAAGCCGCTTCGCGTTTTTTATTGTTCCATTTATCCATTGCTTACAAAAATTGTGATCGAGTAATACGTCTCTATAACTCTTGATATCAGTGACAGCTGTGGCACCGTCGCCCTGAAGGGGCTTGCCAAAAGTCTCAATTGGAAGAACGCAAGAACGATCATCAAGCCCGGAACAGTCAGGTGTACGATTCGCTCATTTAAGCCATTTAAAGCTCTTGCGGAGGATGGCATGCCTGCCTTGTTACAACAGGGGATGGATGTCCTCCTACCATACCTCATTAGGCTCTTCCGGTCAAGTCTTGCCTGGAATGTTTTCCCGGCCAGCTGGCGAAGAGTTAGGGTTGTCTACACCCGTCTTCTTCTTCTTCTTAATTTAGACCATGAGGTCTGTTTTTTCCAGGAGATCTCTCTACTATTGTTCTTGTGAGATGGACTGCCAACTATCTTTCCATCGTTTGGGATGGCCTTCACGGTGCTATTGCTATTGGTTTTCCGTCTCGTACAATACATGCTAGTCTGTGATTTTCCATCCTGTCTACATGTTCATTCCATGCTCGTCTGCGTTTTCTTGCCCATCGTACAATATCTTCAGTGTTACATGTTTCTCGTATAACCTCGTTCATAATTTTATCTCTGAGTGATTTTCCCGACATTTTCCTTAGCGTCTTCATTTCTGACGTTCTCAGAATATTTTTGGTTTTGAAGGTATCGGCCCTAGTTTCTATTGCATAGGTGGCGATAAGTCGTACTCACGCTTTGTAAATTCTCGTTTTGTACTCAACGCTCATATGCTCGTTCTTCCATAGGACATCTCTCAGGCATCCGAAAATCGCTGCTATTTTATTTTTCTGTCCTCGGACCTCTCTCGCTAAATCCCCGTTACTAGGTATGTTTACATCCGTAAGGTGGGTAAATCGAACTCACAACCTAAGCCATTTCGACCGATTAGTCTTATGTCTTTTGTTTTGAAAACCCTGGAGAATGAATGAACATCAATACGCCTTTTAAAAAGGCAAATCAACCGATCTGGCACATAACAACTTAGTCGGAAGGATCATTTTGTCTCTGGTCCGCAAGGAGACTGCAGCTGCAGCACCCACTAGCTCGATGTGTGAGGCTGCGAGAGCCAGAGAAGAACTAAGAATTATTGCAGAATGAATTAGCAACATGCTAAATACCAGAGTGATCAACACTTTCCTGAAAGGAAAGTAGTCAGTTTTGTGGCTGACAGGGGCTGTCTTCAGGGAGGAGTACTATCCCCTCTGTTGTGGTCTATGCTGGTTGATGACCTTCTGGCAATAATTGGCGACCTGGATGTTTATGTTTGAGCGTAAACTGATGATATAGTCATTCTATCTGTCGGTGATGACATCGATGTCTCCGTCAGACTTCAGGAGGCCATGTCATCTATTCAAGGGTGGTGTAAAGGAAAGAAACTCAGAATAAACCCCCCCAAAGCCCTTATGTTACCGTTCAACAGGAAAAATAGGATATTTGTTTTTCCCTCGACCCTGGGTGGAGTGTTTATTCCAGTTGTAGAGGAAACAGAATATCTGGGGGTTACCTGGACAGTAAAATCACGTGAAATTTGCACCTGGAAAACAAAATACACAAGCCTAGATATTCCATATGGGCATATTAAATAACATCTGGAAAGAAATGGGGTCTTTACCCGAAGCAACTTCACTGGATATATGTGATGGCGGTTATACCACGTATCACATACGACTGCATTGCTTGGTGGGAGTGCAGTTTCAAGAAGCAATTCCAACTCAAGCTCTCTAAATTACAGGGAACGGCCTACATGATGATTACTGGAGCTTTCTGCTCTACACCCACTGCGGACATGGAACTGATACTGGGCCTTGCCCCTCTTCATCTGGTGATAAGAGGAGCGGCTTCAATGGCTTTCTACAGATTCCATCACCTTTCCCAAAATGAAACGGGTAAGTCTGGTTTCGTGCCTGGCACCTTACAGTCTAAAATCAAGGACAACGAGTTGGTGAGTATAAGGTCTGACAATACCTAAAACCAACATGGAGCGGTCATTCCAGATCATTATTCCCGATAGGCAGGAATGAACGGTCGAAGTGTTGCCAACGAACAGTCGATCTACCTTGGAGGGCATGCGACTGTTTTTTAAGCAGAAATATTCGCTATTGATCACTGTGATAACCTCTTGCGTGCGGGGGGATTAACCAATAGGTCAATAAAAATCATCACCGATAGCGAAGCTGCACTGAAGGCATTGGCATTTGATACCTGTACGTCACTTATAGTGCAGGGATGTCGTTCTACCCTTGCCAAACTAGAAGAGCGGAGCAGGCTCCGCTCTCCTAGGGTACCTGGTCACTCAAGCATTGAGGGGAATGAGAAGACGGACTCATTGGCCGCTCGAGGAAATGGTCTGAAATTCATTGGACCGGAACACAGGCTCGTAATTTCTCTGGAGACTGCAAGGATGAAAAATTAACGATGGTTGAGTACGTGAGCACTGGATGAGTCTCTCAGGTCTCAGGCACGCTCGACTTGCCATCAGTGGACCTTTCACTGCGAGAGCCAAGGCCTAGATTAAACTCTCTACGTTGGACCCGAGAATTTTAACCGCCATATTAACGGGGCACTGTCGCCTCAGAAATCACCTAAACAATTTGGGATTGATGTAGGCTATGTGAAGAAGATAAAGAATCAATGGAACATGATTTGTGCGATTGCCCAGCTGGGGACAGAGTTAGGATGGAAGAACTTGGATATAATAAACTGAAGCTGACTGAGCTTATTGAGTTCTCACCCACGAAACTCGTATCCTTCACAAGAAGGATGGAGCTCGTGGATGAAATTTAGAACAGAGTGGGTCACAATAGACCACTGGGTCGCCGTGGCTGGGTAGCCCTCACTCACATAATATTTATCTACTACGTTTCTACCGTTGTCTTCTTCATTTGAAGAGTTGCCTGATAAAATTGAAACACAATCAGTGTTACCGCTAAAAATGAAAATAGAAACACTTGATCGCAGTTTTGATCACGTTTGCCAACTCGTATTAATTCGTTGGAACGTATCAAGTATATGTTTTATGTATACACGTGGCGCCCTTCACCAAACAGACACAGAGGACCAGTGCATTCGGAAACGATGAAGAAAAACAGAAGCTAACACGAAGAGAACTTCACGAAGCCAAAATACTTTGACTATTCACCGCAACGCTACATACTGTGCCTACTCGATGCAGTGATCGGAACCAGCTAACGCTCCAGTACTTGGTAGTTCAATCAATTGTACATATTCTCTGAATATCACATAATACACGGAATATATTGCTACACATAAAAACACATTTTAATTCAAGGAAGAACCTGAACTAAAGTAATCAATGAAAATGCTTCACGTGCATCCCAAAGAACAAAGACCTTGGCCTTGCATGGAGATAGAACGGACTTCACCTTTTTCGGAACCGATTTTCATTTTTCATTGTTTAGCCTGTTCCTTTGACTGAAGTGTGAAGTCTGCTTTATTGCAATGAATTATCGCTAAATGCTCGATTGAAACATCTTCAATACGCTAATTTTGTAGTGTGAGCAAAGGCGGCACCCATATTTGCTAGTTCGCGCATCTTCAGTCGATGATAGACTTCTTCCATCACATTTGCCATGATTGGCCATTGCGAGGCACGTTTTGACCTCGTTTAAACTCTGCCACCCAACGAATATTAACACTTCTCTCATATGCATGATGCGGAAATTGAACGAAAAGATTTTCGAAATATTGGTTTTTATTTGAGGGTTACCTGTACCAACTCGTTTCATTTATTAAATGTAATAAACCGACTAGAAGGAAATTCGAGGATGATATTTCACTTCCAGTTGAAATCTTCAAACCTAAACACAGTCAAAGTTGTGAGTTACTTCAAAGCACTCTGATAACGATACCATAAAATGCCCTTTGGCTCAAATGACACTCCGTTGGAAGCTCTCTGTACATAGACTTAAAAGCTTTGAAAACAAACACGTGTAAGACGCGCTTGTAGATAGAATTTCGGTTTGTAGACGAGCTAAAGAGCTTCGTATCGTGCCCTATTTTCCACACAATACCTTAATTTGAAAGATGCCTGCTATTTCCCTCATTCTGAAAATTAGTTTTCTTCTGTCTCTGCCTAAAAATAGAAACATACAGTGACAAAGTCTACAATGGTGTCTTTTCACTTCGGGGTCCGTTAAAATTAACTTTGTTACGGACAAGGATGTTGTTAGCGTGAAGGAAAACTACTTAAACTTAACGAACTAAATTCAAAAGAGATACTACCTAAGATATCAAGTAACCAATTAAATTAAAACATATGGGGTCAAAAATCTGAAATGTCAAACAATGGCAAGGTTCGAAATGGAGTCCTTTCATTGCATAAAGCTGTGAAATCTCATACAGAGTGAGGACTTTGAATAGAAATTTTCACTTTAATAAGCGACGATGCTTGGGTGATAGTTTTGGTAATAAGTAATTTTCCTTTTGAGATTATACCATGAATGTTAAATGGGATTTAGATCTGGAGAGCAAGCTGGCCAGTGTAAAATATTCCCTCTGTTTCAAGATAATGTCGCGATAGGTTACTGGTATGCGGAGGAGCACCTCGCCAGAGTGTCACTTTGGGCTACAGCACTAGGTCCACGTAACTTCTAGCCGTTACATTAGCAAGAAACGAAATCAAATCTGTATTGCCTCCCAGCTTAATGCCACCCCAAAACAACACACTGCCCCCTTGTTATTTCGGAATTTGTCTTCATGCTCGGAATCAAGCTTGTCTTAACACCCGAATCCGGCGGTACTCTGATCGAACACCAATTCTGGTCTCATCCGAAAAAATTACATTTCGCCAATTCTCAATACTCCAATTCTGGTGTTCGATAACCCTGTCCGTTAATTTTTTATTGTGTGGTTAGCTCTGGAACTCTTGAACGAAGTTTTTGACGTATCGTTTCGACTGATACACTGATGCTGTTGCTTCCAAAAATTGGAGTATGGGGCGCGACGCACTAGGGTCTCTTCTTGCAATTCTTCTTCTATCTTATTTTGCAAAGATTGTAGCTCAACGTATCGGAGGTAGGTTTTTGAAATCACCCCCTGTGATACCCCCATTGTGACCGCTATATCCCTCTGTGTCACCCCTTCTTCTACGAGAGCAATTATTCGACCCCTCTGCATATCGGACCATCCAACGTAAGGCATTTTCAATTATGATTATAGACTTTTTTGAATTTAGAAATTCACAGTACAATATCCCGAACAGGTGATAAGTCAACATTTCTTATTATACTATCCAGTTTTTTCACAACAAAAAACTTCATTCTTCACAAGTAGTCAAAGATCCATGGTTAAAAACAATCAATAATGTAAGATACCGAGTGATTCCATATAAATTTGGTTGTGTATATGTTTTTTCGCTAAGTGGCTATTAAACATTATTATCATTCCTAAGTTATCCATGAATATATCGGCTAAAAGGGAGCAAAGAGGTGATTCTATGGGAAGTCCTGATATTTGTTGGTGAAATTTTGATTGAAAAGAAAATTCAAGATATATTGGAAACACTGATTATAATGGATTCGACCAAATCCTCCATAATAGACATAGAACAAAGACTGGAACATACAGATTACCTAGCACATACAGAATGGGAAAAAAGAAAATTCATTCCAAATAACGATCAATCTCCAAAGTTATAAGGACTATCAAAACTGCACAGAAAAGAAACATCAGTACTTTCCATAGGAACACCTCTCAGCCCTCTTTAAGCCGATAATTTAATGGATAACTTCTTCTTCTTGCACGGCGTGTTTGTGTGCAGCACTCAGGTCGTTTGGTCCATTGTGCTTGCCGTTTGTATTATTTTGTTTTGTGTCTTGGAGAAACTTTTTGATGAAGCTTGCAAGACTGTAGTCGCTGGCCTCTTGGATCATCCGGGCGCGGGAGTGTTTCAGTGCCCCAGGTGTTCATTCTGGTCACCTTAAGAAAGGGACATTCGAAGAGTATGTGTTCCGTTGTTTTGTCATTTTCTGGGCAACCACGACACTGTGTGGTCTCCGGTAGTTTCATGACGTGTAAGTGTTGGTTGAGTTGGTGCTCTGTCATTAGGCCCACTACCATCCCAACAGACTTTTTATCGAGGGACAATAGTTCATGTACCCTCTTCTATGATTGCAGCCCCTTTATGAGCCTTTCTGACTGTCTCAGTCCCGAGATGACTCCAAAATAGTTCTGGACCTCGGTGGTGTTCCAGTTTTGAAAGAAAGAGAGCACATGGGTCTATGGGATGGTCAAAATGGGTTCTGGTCCCATCGGCACTGTGTAAAATATCCCTAACATGTGGTGATTATTCAACATTTCTTATCAAACAATCCACCTTTTTACAACAAAAAACTTCATTCTTCACAAGTAGTCAAAGATCCATGGTGAAAAATAATCAATTATGTGAAATATCTAGTGATTCCATATAGATTTGGTTGTGTGTATATAAGAAAAATGCTAACCTTATATTTCAGTTTCAAACTCATACTTTCTGGTGATGAGCGAAAGCTCGAAATATCTACAACGTGGAATGAACTTTTCCATCTTAAACAGTGATATTTTTTAACGTAGTAATATACTCAATCCTCCTCCCCTTGTTTCATAATTGTGGTTGAAGTTATTTGGTAACAAGCTGTTAAAATTACGATCTTTTATAAAAGAAGTTGAATGATAATGTTGAGAGTAAATCTATTACGTTTGACTTCTGTGTTGAAAAGATATTCGAAACGGGATATAACATGACATATATTATATAAAATAAGTGATGAAGAACAAAAGTTGAATCATCATGTCATGTGAAATTTCGCAAAAAATATTGTTCGACATTTAACTGAAATTATTGCATTTGAAAATTCGCACTCTTTATATTTAGATTCAAGTAATATCAATATGTTTCAATTATCGATAACTTCGTGAATTTCCATTTTAGCCAGACTTTCTCTGTCACGGTTTCGCAACGCCGACGAACGATCTATTTTTCATTTTCCCGTTCAGACTGACTGCAAACTCGACATCTCAAAACAAATTTTAACTGAATCCGTCAATTATCGAGGTTCACTCCCAAATGACAGCATTCAGCTGTCCGATGTAATTTCGAATCGTTCAATTTTCGTATTATTCGATCGTTTCCAATTGCGAACTTCAATTTCGGAGTATTTGAATTGAATTTAATGTGTCGATTTTAGACCGATTCTTTGTTTTTTGTTCGGAGCCTTCTGGTGAAGGGACATCATCGACTATGTATGTCTCCTTTCGCGTATTTTTCTAAGAGACGTGTTATTTCAGTTTTTATTTACGTAACACACACATACCGTCTGGCACACCATATTCATGGCGGAAGGTTAGGCATGTTTTGAATTTTTTTTTGCGCAGTAATATATAGTGCTGTAGCTTTTTTTTAAGGAAGGAGGGACGTGGACATACATTCCCACGCCCGTTCTTTCTAGACGTTAGGGGCCATGGATATTGTTCCAACAGAATAATTTGTGTAAACCAGAGAAGGAACAAACACAACACCCAAGCCTTTGCCGGAATTGAACCGGCGACCTGCCCTGTTGCAGCAGGGACTTCTCACCACTGCGCCACGGAGACGACCTAGTGCTGTAGTGACTATAAACTGAAAATATTTTAGACTAAACAGGGTGTTCCATAATAAAGGTACATACCAATGATATTATTTTTCGAATGGGACACCCTACATTTTGTTTAATTCTTGACTTTATAGGGAAAAATGAAGGTGAATCTGTTCGAAACTCCTTGTACCTATCTTGAGTAGTTTCCCAAATATTTGACATTTTCTGAAATTTGAGGACCTTTAAATAAAAATTTTTGTGCCATGGATATTGATTGCAAAGCTTCAGATGTACAACTATTGTTATAGTAATTATTGTTGCGTGAAGATATGACACATTTAGTTGATCTATGTTACACAGGGTGTTCGAACACGATTTTTGAAGTTCGAACTAGTTCAAATCTCATTTCACTGTTTTCTTCGAGTCGCATACCTTATATTTGAAAGGAGTAGGTGGTATATCTTGATACCTTTTGAATGGTACCTATACCTATTTTTACCGGTTTTAAAAATATTTGGAAGTTCAGACAATTTTCATCTGTGAAACACACAATAATGTAATCGACATATCGATAGCGATATAGGAAATTTTTACTAAGCAGGTGTTTATGAATACAACAACATGCACCCAAAAATAAAATTCACTTGTGAAATAGAACAGAACAAATTGATCAATTTCCTAGACCTAACAATAGCAATATCAAATAATGAACACCAGTTTTCAATTTATCATAAGCCTTCTTATACAGATATCACAATTCATTATACATCGGCTCATCCTTACCAACATAAAGTTGCAGCATTTAATAGCTATATACATAGACTCTTGAGCACTCCTATGTCTAATGATAATTATTTCAAAGAATTGAATTTGATGAAACAGATCGCAATAAATAATGGTTATGATGCAAATTTAGTTAGCAGAATACTACATAAGAAAAAACAAAAATTAGTTTTACAACATATATATCGAATCGGTGAACACCAAGACAAGAAATTCAATAGTTTAACATATATAGGCAATATTAGCAATAATGTGAAGTCCCTTCCTAAAAATTCAAAGTTAAATATAGCGTTCAATACATCAACAAATTTAGGTTCATTTATCAGGAATTATAAATCTCTAATTAATAAAGAAAATAAATCAGGTGTTTATAAATTGGATTGTGCAGATTCCAATTGTTTTGATGTGGGTAGAACAGGAAGAAATTTTAAGGTTAGAATCTCTGAACATAAACGCAGTTTCATCAATGGAAAAACCGATTCAAATTATTCAAATCATCTTAGCTGAAATGGTCACACTTCAATTCAATTCAGAATTTAAAATCCTACGTTCTGAGATTAGAGGTATAAAACTCAACCTTCTGGAGGTACTTGAAACTAACAGATTTAAGTATTCACCGAAAAATCTTAATGATCAGGTAGATATAAATAACTCACCCTAATTGAATTTATTTCCTAAACATTAGTTCAAGTACGGATAGCTCTGAGTGGATTGCCTCTACAGTATATATAAAAATTTGTTAGTAAGATATATTTATAGTATTCATTCGCTCTTGATAAAAACACTGCGTATCGAAACGCGTCGAGCATTTAATAATATATTTTAGTAGAAATCATCGTTTACTTGTATTTGTGAAAATGGATTTCTATTACGTAAAGGCCTCGTCAATTGAATAACTGCTTTTTGTTGTGCTGTAGTTTCTCGATGTGTTGATTCAATACTTTCCCTTGAATTTATGGCTTTTGTTATTGCAGAATTTATTGTTTTCATAATATTCAATATATTATTTATGACATATTTTGAAAAGAAAGCTTTAGAAAACCCTCAATTGAAACCATAGATCTGGTTACGATATTTCGATGACATATTCATTATCTGTCACCATGGGGAAGAAGCCCTCGAAAAATACATGACCTACCCTAACTCACTACACCCAAATACAAAATTTATAAATGAAATGAAAGTCAACAATCAATTTCCTCACTCAGGTTTATACAAATTCGAAAAACCCATAGTGGATTTCTACAGTTTTCAGTATACCAAAAAGCCACTCACACAAGTCAGATCAATTCAGTAGCTAGCACACTGCTACAACGCCGCATAAAGCTAACAGATGAGAACACCAGGCTTAAAGAAATAAACACCTTGATAATTTTTAAAAATAAAGCATACATATGAAAACGATTAATGCGACAATAAAAAAAGAATACAAATCCAAGGGAAAGTATAGAATCATCAAAATAAGAAACTATAGCTGAACAAAAACAGCTACCCTACTGTACATCTGAGGGATAACCGATCACATTTGAGTTATCCTCAAACAGATCAACGTAAAACCCACTTTCAAACCTCATATGACAACAGGCACAATATTAGGAAATCCAAAAGGCAAAGTACCCTAAAAAACCTAGGTGTGTACAGCATCCCCAGTGGAATTGTGAAGAATATACGCCAGACAAAACGACGTATATAAGAAAGAATTGAAGAACATAAAACAGAAAAAGGGACAAAAATAGTTCATTGAATCACTTTCTACAAGAATTGAATACATGGCATGACATCAACTTCGATGAGTCAAAACAAAAAAGTAATTTTCAAAACATCAAAACACGTTTGATCCGAAAAGCCATCGAGATGAAAAAGAAAACACTTTTAACAAACGAGATGAAACGTGTGCCTGGAACAAGATATAAGACAGCCTCAAAATCACAGCAGATACCAATTACGGTCGAGAACTCTATGAAGGACCGACGATCAAAGATGGAAAGGAATACATTTCCGAAACGTTGCGAGAAGAACTCAAGAATCGAAACCCAAGAACACCGTGCTGTAAATATGATCGTGAAAACCTAACATTCAAGAGAAAATTAAGAAATCTTGCTGAAAATATGCCAATCGATCCACTTTTCCACGAATTATGTTGCAAACTGCTTGACCATTCGCCTTACTCCGCAGATCCAGCTCCAAGCGACTTCTTTCTGTTCACATGAGGAGGCAATCGTGAACCACTATTTCGCAGAGAAAAACGCCGAGTACTATTCAGGCGGGTAACAGAGATGGAAAATTGTGTACAGTTCAAAATGAAGAATGTACCTTGTATTTGTTGGATCAGAAACTTTTCAGACCATCCTCGTATAATGCATATGACAAAAACAAACACTTGTGCACACTCAAGCGTTCAAAGTATTTTGTGTTGCCGAATTACATCAGCGTAATAATTTATTCCCTTTACTAAGATGACTTGTCGTTCAGATTAAACTAAACTCGATGCCTGTTAGATCAAGCTGTATCGTTAATAGTTATAGCATGACTTCCTTAGTTGTCGACAATTAAATAGTGAAATCATAAAAATTACGTCGAGGTAATAAACGATGTTGCTGCACTTCGTCTGAGAGTCAAGAGTCTGAAGCCTAATTGAAAACGGAACGAAGAGACAACAACGCGGTCATTAAAACTATTTTACACCTCGTACAGTTCGGAATAGCATAAGTGGAAAACACGTACAAGAGCACGTAGATACTTTTACGATCCAGGGTATAAAAGATGAGATTTCTGTTCTAACTAAAAATACATTGTCCATTTCTAGTTTTAATATTGTTTTCAGGTTGCTATGACATGTTGTATGATGCCCAAGCATGAAATTTCAAACATGTAAACTATGTTTTAAACACTTTAAGTGAAATTTTGATTCAAGTTTCACGTAAATGTGATTTCATCATCCATACTGGTGATTTCAATATAAATTTCGATAGTAATTGTAACAAAAAAAAATTATTAGTCGATATGTTCAGTGCCTTTGAACTCAAAAACACCTCGAATGTGTATACTGGGGTGTTTACTGATCGAAGGGGCTATACGAGTAAATCTATAATAGATTATATTGTTTCGAATATGCCTGTAAATGGCATGTCATTCTTTGTTGTCATATGCAGTCCTGGCTTGGGATCAGGCAGCTGAGTGGCCTAGAATTTTCAGACTCCAGAAGAGGGCTGTCAGAATATTAGGAGGCTTAAAGTATGGGGATGATTGCAGGGATAAGTTTGTGGAGCTTGGTATCTTAACGTTACCTTCTATGTACATATTTGAGCTCCTCAAAAATACCAAACAGAATTTGGTAAAGTTTCAATTAAATGCGGTTGAGCACGAACATGATACGCGATATAGAGATAATTTGACGAAATTCAGACTCACCAAATCCCAAAAGAGTATTTATTTCTTGGGTCCCAAATACTCTAATAAAATTCCTAAAAATATCCAAAGGTATTTTTGATTGAGAGGGCCTTTTGTAGTTATACCGAGTTCCTGGAATATCGAATGTTCTTTTATTGTGATAATAATTGTAAAATATTTCGTATTTCTGAAAAGTATGTATTTTAAATTGCAAGTGAATGATTGTAGACAGTTTTTACTCTGACCTGTGTAAATACAAATGTGTATTTGGCACCAATAAATTGAAATTGAAATTGAAATTCAAAAAATATCATATGCTATAGGCAACAACATCATTCCCTTTCAATTGGTATCTTTTGACATTAAAAATATGTATCTAAATACTCCAGGAGATGAAAGTCTTCACGTTGTAAGAACATCCCTGTTCTTAGTTAGTTTGCTCAGAAATGCACAATCTCTTTCAAACTTGCTAAGAACAAAACTATTTCAAATATAATTCAAAACTCTATAATTCTATCGTCAAAATTATGGTTTACCAACGGCTTAGCTTAGCCGATATTTTTGTGGACCATTTAGAAGACACAAAAATTCTGAATAATAATCCGTGTTGATTGATTCAGTCTCCTAAATCATAAATTCGCAGCTTTTAAGTCCTTGAACCAGAACGTTCACAGAACTAATATTGGAGAGTAACTTTAGGTCACAAATTAATTTAATCAAACAAAAAACCCTGAGCAATCATTTTCCAACACAGTTTATTGAAAAAACTATTAACAAAAATAATAATTACCGCATTTTGGAACCTCTCTACCCCATTGTAGACAAATAAATGACAAAATCCATCTCTTTGAGTTATAAGGAGCATGTAACTACTAAAATGCAGAATTCTTCTTTCAAATTTAATATAAAACCTGTCTTCATCAACGCACCTAACCTAGGAAAATCAATTGTTGATTCGAAACTGAATGAATTTAAGAAATCACCATGTGAGTGATTTGATTTAGAAGTCTCCCTCATATCTTGATAGGATGAGAAAGAACTGACGATAGCAATTCGGCTTTCTTCGCCATAACCTTGATTTTTCTGAAATCAGCAGGAATATGGCTTGAAACTAGCAAATCATTATAGGAATATACAAGTCGTGTTAGGTGAAACGTTTGAATAATTCATGAAACTCCAAAAATTACGTCTCGAATGACAAATTCAATATCAGACATCTCAGCGATCGTTCGAAAAAACCCAATATCGATTCGACAATATAAAAACCTCTTTTCCCAATCGTCCTTAGCCAAACCGGAACCAAATTTTAAATAGCGCCTACAACTGAAAATTAAACGAACGTCAAAAACTTTTAAATTGAATTTTTTCTGGGATCTCGATCGTTGCATGAATACCGAATTGTGGGGGGGCGTTCCGTTGGCTCCAGACCTCGCAAATTCATCACGAAATTAAGAAACTTTTTATTCCCAATTGTAATATTCAAATATTTGGAGTATTTTACTGGATACTTTGATGAAATTCATTTTTGGAATTATGCATGAAATTTTCACCGAACGACCAGTCTACTGCATCACGAGGAGAATAAAATTCGGAAATTGTAGAATAGGGAAGTGGAGACGACAAAATGGGAATGAAAATGATTTGAAGAATTAATTTTTTGCGGGAAATTAATTAACATTTTCGAACGAATTAGGCGATAAATGTTTTATATCTCTCATTGTGGCTGCATGAAGAATGGGTTAGTTCCCAAGTAATATACAGGGTGTAAAGTGCGAAAGATGATTTATCACGCCATTTTATGACGAAAAGTTCCCATGAATATACGCCTGCAAACGCTTCGTTACCGAAATACAGGGTGTTGAAATCTTCAGATTTTTTAAATTTTTTCGACATTATGGGCGATAATGCGATTGGACGGTAATTTTGGGGTAAGCATTTCCTCCCTTGGAATCTTGGTTCAGTTGTACTGAACAAGTGCTAACTCTGGGGCACATTTCTTGAGAAAAGTTGTGGCATACCATCCAAACCTACTGCTTTATAACAGTTCAGTTGTCGAAGAATTGAAGGTAAGCTTAGGTCAGTAGACGTGCGTTTCCATCGCAAAAACCATGAACATTAGGGTGGATCAAAAAATTTTTTTTTCGCTTGGTACTCTGACAAATAGGTTCCTAGATACCGCTTACGGTTTGATATCTCGCTTCCAACTACTTGAAGAAATATATCCTTTCATAGATTTCGTAGAAAATTGTCTGAGCCACAATAGAAGCCTCTTACGATATTGTCGTAAACCTAACCGTTTGAGAGATATTAATGGTTGGTTTGAGTATTTGAAGGTGATTTTTTTCTTTTTTTTATGCACTCTATAACTCAATGATGAAAAATCATAATGAATCAAGAATTTCATAGTTTTATAGGAAATTTACTGCTCTACATAAATGGTCTCTTATAATTCGTTTAAGGTGCAGTGAATGAGAAAATCAATTTTGAAAGAGCTATGAACCAGAGTGTTACTATGTTGTGCATTGAAGTGACTTTGGAATGATCAGTTACATGTGAACGAAATTATTAAAAAGATTGATGGATATGTATACCAAACTGCATGGATTGAATTTTACTGTATTATATCTGAATAAATAGTTGAGACTTTACAAAACTGAAAAATTACTTTTGAAACATTTGCTATATTTTTGCTCAAATTGTCTGTAAAAATCAAACTGTAACAGGTTTAAAACAATTCTTATTTCTAAATGAAAACAGTTTTCATTAGCTTGTTGTTGATAATGGACGTATGTCCGAAACTGGTCCAACCAATGTAAATTTTTTTATTCTTTACATCAATAAATTAGTGATAGTTGAAACCTAGTAACTTATTTTATTTCATTATTCATTATGAATATCAACTATCACGTAGTTCAGGCTTCATCGATCAATTATTTACGTTCGACTATTCACCACAACGCTACACACAGTGTCTGCTAGAATACGGTAAGTCAAAGGACTACGCTCCTGATTCATGCTGGTTGTCAACCCGATATACTTCAAATATAATCGCATACAGCGATAATTTCGCGGGTTATGATTTATTAGATTTGAAATAAATTCATTGCCTATCCCACTGAAACATAAAAATGATCTTCAATTAACATCTCCTTCACTTTATCTATGTTAACTTCAGTTGAAGATGTTGTTGGCCGACAAGAGCGAGGTAATTCTTCCACCACATCTCGGCCGCTGTTGCATGCACTGTACCACACATATGCGTGTTTTTAATAAAGTGGATTCACCGTAAGCCTTCTGCAATATTTCCAGCGCTTCGGCACACGAAATTTCATTTACAATTCACAATTGGAGACAAATTCTTTGTTCGATATTTTTATTCATTGTAAAAATCGCTGAACAGACTTGTGAGAACTGACAAAATCGAGTACTGTGAAGAGGCACAATAGTGATAACGGAATCGCTAATTTAACTATCCTATACTAACTGAACTGTGAATTTTTCATGAGAAACTTCAGTTTTTATTTGGTTGAAACCGAATACAAAAGTGTCCGTAATTTCGATATCAGTCTTCAATTCCGACATGGAAACGATACCGAATAATTTCAATTGAGGTTTTTACGAGTCTGATTACATTTTCCGAAATGCTTTACCGATCGTTCAGGTGTAATGGCAATCGATGAATAAATTTCAATATCCATTCTGTTTAGCTTGCTTTTGAAGAGGGTTATTAGCGAAAAACTGTCAATATACATACCGTATTACGGTATTTTCCAATACCCTCGTTCCGAATATAAATACAGATGAAGCAAATAATACTCCGTAAAATGAAGGTTGAGTTTGATCCACAGAAAAATAAATATTGTCACGTTCCGAGCTCGAATGTGGTTCCGGGATTTTTGAGCTTGAAATGATAAGGACCGTAGAATAATATTATTTGCTAAGGAATAAACATCAATGAGAGAAAAAACTCAATAACCTGTAATTAACACTGGTATGCGAAATTTGTTTTGAAAAATTTTTCATCTCTACGACACTGAATGTAATAATTCTGAAATCAATTTATAAATGTGACAAACGATTTAGTATTCTACTGCAATTTTATATAAGCACAACGCGATTCCATACACTGTATTTTTCTCAAGTTCAAGCTTACATACTACAGATATTCAATACTATAAATCACAATAAGAAAATTTATTTAAGGGCTATCATGTATTTGTGGGAATAAGTTAAGTAGGGTCAATGATTAAAATCTAGTTAGTCGTTGAGGATGTTCTTGGAATTTTTGTATCTGTTACTTTCAAGAGCTTCAAGGTAGTTCAATTTCTGACCTCTACTTTCTGTACGTAAAATTCGGAAATCCGGATTGAAACTCTCCAAATTAACAGATACAAAAATTAAAGAATGTGACCACTCATTCAGCAAAAGTAGATTCGTTGGTTCTCTGGTTATTATAACCTGATTGATGCTCCTTGTATATAGTTTTGAATGAATTGTCAGTCTCAACTGTATAAACGCCTTCACAATTTATACAGAACTTGTAAACTCCAGTATTGTCAACCCAATCAGTTTTATCTTTACTATTGAAAAATTCTCGAGAGAGCTTCATGTGGGTTTTATAAGCTATTTTTTATGCTGCTTTGAAATCACATTTGCAGTATTTTTGCTGATAGGGCCAAAATATGCTAATGAAATGTATTTATGTGCATTAGTTGTTTCTACACGAGGGTAAACATCAGATGTGCTATTTGTGTTGGTTTCTTTCTGATTATTCCGTTTATTACATTTGAGGGATAAAGATTGTTTTCAGCTATTTCTTTAATAGTTGACGTTTCCTTGGACATATTTTCTTCAGTAAATTGTAGAAGAGAAGCAATACGAATCATTGAATCATGGGTGAGTTGAGTCGTAAGGGTTGCAAATTTCAGTCAAGGTGGTTTTTCGATATAAATCAAAACTTAGTGTGATTTTGTGAGTGATTGTTAAGTCTGAAAATCGAATCTGATTACCGACTGCACTCTCTATTTAGAATGTGATTTTGAGATGGTGGGTCAAAGAGTTTTCAACTTCCTGCGCCGAAAATATACAATATTTTGTCATTTTTCAAGGACGCCAAAATTCAATCAAAATTTTCGATTTGACGATTAGCTTTCAAGTAAAACACGAGCATTCGTCAATCAGGCTGTAGACGTAAAAAACACTTACGTTCACACCTAAAATCATTCGTTATGGTCTTAATTATAGTAGATAGAAAAATCAGATAAAATATTTTTATTTTATTTTTTTACGAAAAATTTTAAGATCAAATTGAATTATATTTTTTCAAAAACTCTCCTCATACAAGATAATATTTTTCGTATTACCTTCGAGGAGGTAGAGTTTATTTTTCGCATTTATTTTGTTCATTGATTTATATTTTAATTTCCTGAGAACTATCTTGTATTGTATATGTGCTACATTTTCTCGATGTAATTTTATTAGCATTGTGAAAATAAACAAATTATTATTATTATTATCAGATAAGTGGTATTGATGTGAGCTAAAAACCTAGTAGTCTAGCGGTTAATAAAAACATAAGTATATCGTTTACATAATTATCTATACCTAAAATTACAAATTTGGTTTGAAGCCATAAGATATCCTCAATATAAGCCATGAGATTGTCAGCTAGTAGAGGGCTCAATGGTGATCCATAGGTAGACCGTGAGGTTGTTCATAAAATTTGTTATTGAATTTGGAATAATAATAAAAATATTAAATTTTATTGTTCTGTGACTAAAAATATTACAATACAATTACAAATAATGCAGGTAACATAGTATGAGACATGCCAACTAGTAAAGAAAAAGAAAACTCCAATAATTAATAAACAACTTACATAGTATAATTATAATTCCAAAAATTTCTTAATGTATAGAATCATTTTGAGAGCAAAAATCTTTCTACTGCTTCCCCAAACTGTCTTATATCATTCATCACCTTAATGTGTTGGGTTAGGTTAGTAGAGCATTACACACTTTAATTCCAATATATTTAGTTTCCTTCTTATAACTAGGTAGAATATGTTGAGGTATGCAGAATTCCGATTTCGTGTTTCATATGCGTGAAAAAATCAATTTGGCACCAAAAAAAATTAAAATAACGTTTTACATACTTAGATAATTTCAAAAAATATATACAAGCCAACGGTAATAAGTACAAGTCACGGAAGAGACTTACACATGAAGTTCTACGAGAAACTCCCATTATATTTCTTATAGCTCTCTTCTGCAACTTGAATTTTCTGTCACAGGCATGAGAACCACACCAAAACAAAATCCCATACGTAATTCTGGATCTAAAATATGCCTGATATTATGACAGACACACCTCCCTATTGGTTGACACACGCAATCTGTGCAGAGCATAACAAGCAGGAGACAGCACACAACACAAATGATTGATGGGGTGACACCAGCTAATATTGTTATCAATTGTGATGCCTAGGAACTTCGTTGACTGAACCTGTTGGATTGATTGATTATTGACTCTTAGTAAATAACTAGATGAACTAGTAGCAATTGCATTCTTGGGAGAAATTTTAAGAAAAACTTTTTTTGAAACGTTTAAGAACAATTGGTTGTCATCGAATCACTTGGAAAATTTGTTCAGAAAAATTTGAGCTTTGTTTGTTGTTCCAGTAATAGATATATCAGCACATTATGAAGTACTATCATCAGCAAACATGGTCAAACTACCAAGCCCGTTCGAAATATTTGGCATATCGTTCACGAAGAGTAAAAAAAGACGCGGCCCAGGACTGATCCCGGAAGGACACCACATTTAATATTGAGTAGATTATTTGGAACCATCCAAATCTACAAACTGAACTCTATCAGAGAGATAGGATCTTAACAGTTTATGAATGGGTTATTGGAAACCAGACGGTACAATTTGTCTGATAACAAGCACTGTAAAAATAAGTCAAAGGCCTTACTTAGATCCATGAAAATTGCAACACATTTATCATTCTCATTTATGGATTCATTTAATTGATTAAGGAAGTTTATAATGGCTGTTTGGGTAGATCTATCTTTAAAAAATCCATGTTGACAATTAGTAAGAATATTATATTTTTCAAGGAATAAAACCATTTTATTGGATAAAAGTCTCCCATATATTTCAGAAAAAGCAAGAAACAATGAGATGGGCCTGCAATTTTCTGTTAGTCATTGATTAATTAATCAACAGGGTTAGTACTGGCAACACTAGAGAAGCGACTTTTTTAAATAGATTTATCGTGTGTTCTCTGAAGCACTTTCGATGAGATACTTAGTAAATGATCATTGAAGTGATTAGAAAGAGTGTTAGGATCGCTTACTAATGAGTCACCAATCACGATTTCATACTTACTGCTTCTGGGAGTTGAGTTATTTATGTTGTTGTTAATTATAGATCATACTGCCTTGAACTTATTCGAAGCTGTCTTATACAACTTTACATTATGTAGTTTTTTGCCGCCTGTAATATTCCATCATATATTCTTTTCGTATTTTTCATTGAATGCAATATTATCAGGGTGTTGGGTCGAGTTTTTGAGGTTGAACAAAAATTTCAGCATTTTTGAGGACACGGTTATGCCTAGAGTAAACCAAGGTTTATTAGATGTTTCTTAGGCATCATCAACAGATTTCGCGTTCATTGATTCGGACCATGACTCTCGAGGAAGTGAAGAAGACTGATATAGCCAGAGTCATTAAAGTATCTTCTGTCTCTTGGATATATAGGCAATTCTTGGCTTAATTCTTTCTTAATTGTATCATGATAACATTTGGGGAGTGCGATCAGATATGGCTTACTCATGTACCTTCGAACATGTTTTAATCATTGTGTTAATTGAATTTACTTTGTTTTTTATTGAACATTCAGATGTGAAATTTGTTAGAGTTTTGTATACAAGATTCAATTCTTCTGTGAATTCATATATTTGGCTGTTAATGAATGATAGTGGACGTCTTGAAGAATTGATCTTGTGATTTTTTATTGGACCGTAAGTTTTGAATGTTTTTGTTAGTACTATCGGTGAAATTTCGTTTCGAGCTGTTCTTAATGGTTTTTGGATGTTTCACTCTCATGTTCTCTTTTTGAAGAAAGTCTCGGCAATTTTGAATATCATTAAATGAGGTTCATCAAGTTGTTTTGATGCAATTGCACATTCCACGGCCAAGGTTTATTTCATTTTTTCAGATTAGATGTGCTCTAACAAACTACGTGCAGAAGTAGATAAATAAATATCTGGATAGTTTATAACACTAATACAGAATGATCTAGCGGTTGCGGTATTCTGAAGGTTATCTGAATTATTTGGAAAATTTGACTTTTGTACTTCTAGGGCTTTTACAAAGAGCATTAAACATATTATAATAACCAGGGAACCGACGAATCTCGCTTCGAATTGTATCATCATTTTTAGTCATAGATCAACGTAAAATTATTCACAGAATTCCTTTCTCTCTTTCATCACCAGAAGAAAATATGTTCACAGAAGTGTCAACTATTGAAGAAATAGCTAAGAACAATGGTTATCTCACAAAATAATTAATGGAATGATCAGAAAGAAAAAGCAAAAATAGCATATCATAATGTTTACTTACGTATAGAATCAACAAAAACAGAAAATACATTTCATTAACAAATTTCGGCACTATCAGCGAAAAGATTGCAAATATCATTTCAAAACAGCATAAAAAGTAGCTTTCGGAACCGACATAAAACTCTACCAAGAATTTTTCAAAAGCAATAAATTTGACAATACTGGAGTTCACAAGTTGTCCTGAGTGGATTGTAAAGGCGTTTATATGAGTACGACTGGTCGTACATTCAAAACTAGATACAAAGCGCATCAATCAGATTATAATAATCAGAGAACCAAAGAATTCACTTTCGCTTCGCATTGAATCGAAAATGGCCATCATTTTCTATCATAGATCAACAAATTTCCATCGAAATTTTCAAACTCCAACAAAGAGATAATCTTCTGAACTACCAGTATGGCTCGGCTTATTCATTCGTATTCGATATCTTCAAATACTACCTGCTGTTATCGTAATTTTATGTGTGTATTTTCAATTCTAATCCTAAATTTCAATAAACTTTTGTGATAGTACCAAGTGTACCGGTATGAAATTAGAGTATTTTGTAGAAAAGAAATACTAATTTTGACACACATTTTGACCACCTTTCTGGCAGTTTGTAATACTATGTCAATAGAAATATTCGTCTGTTGAAGCAAAACAATCAGACACCCAATTTTCGACTTCTGCGTATGAATCGAAGTGTTGCTCAACCAATGCAGGTCCCATCGATGAAAGTAAATAATAATCGGAAGGGGCCAAGTTTGGTGAATACGGCGGGTGGGGTAGCAGCTCCTAGTCAAGTACTTTGATTGTACCCTGAACCGATTTTGTTTTGTGCGCAGATGCGTTATCGTAACAGAATTACTTTTTGTCTCGTGTTACATTCTGGGCGTTTTCCGATAAATGCATGGTTCAAATTGATCATCTGGTGGCTGTAGCGATTAGCATTGATAGTTACATCAGGTTTTAGGAGCTCATGATGAAGCATAGTCTTCTAATCCCACCAAACGTAGAGAATTGCTTTCTCATCGAATCGATCCGTTTAGGGTTCTTAAAATTAATTCATTTTTCATTACAAGTGACAATTCGATGCAAAATTGAGTCTTTCAAAATTTCGGTTTTCCATTTGTCATTCATTCAATTCATGTGGCACGCAGTTTTTATACTTTTGGATCTTTTCCATAGCTTTCAAACGGTTTGAAATAGATTGTTGTGCGACATTCAACACGGCTAGTATTTTTTTTTGACCAAAGTATCATCTTCATCTTATATTACTTGC
Organism: Cryptolaemus montrouzieri; assembly: GCA_013387265.2. Taxonomy (NCBI): domain Eukaryota; kingdom Metazoa; phylum Arthropoda; class Insecta; order Coleoptera; family Coccinellidae; genus Cryptolaemus; species Cryptolaemus montrouzieri. The sequence continues at coordinate 111,783,746 of JABFTP020000021.1, forward strand.
ACTTCGGTACCTGCAAACTTTTCTGGGATCTTGCACGTTCTTCGTTTCTCACATCAAAATCATTACGTTTGAACCGTTGAAACCATCTTTTGCATGTTGCTTCTGATGAGGCATGAGCACCATATGCCTCGACCAGCACTCGATGCAAATCTGCAGCACTTTTCTTCAAATGGAAACAAAAAATTAATGCTTTCCGCAAATCAGCACTTTCCGATACAAATTTTTACATTTTCAACAAAATGAAAAAAAAAATATGTTCTTTGTTCAGTGACTGTATGATTATTGAATATGTTTGACAAATGTCATGCCAACCAAACAGAAAAAGAATAAAGGGTCATTCACAAAAAATGTTCCATACAAACATTTCTCACTTCATACCGGTACACCTGGTATAATACATAGTTTAATTTCTTATTATCATTTTGAAGAATTTCATTCAAGGAACAATATTCAACCTTCCGTAGAATGTTAAATATCCTTCCCTGAAGGAGCTTGTTTTCCGATTCACTTTTCATAATCACCGTCAACCAGGGCCACACAGCAGTGGTATAGCTCGGTCGGATGTCATGAATAGGACCAATTGTCTGCAGTTTCGGTCTTATTTGACCTCGTTAGTATTGCATACTCATTAACAACATCTGGCTGCCACCTTGTCATCTCAATCCATTGGGGCGCAACAAGACATGTAAAATATATTTGCGCTCTTCAACGAACTGACGCAGAGGCCACTCACCATCGCCACCAGGAAACCATGAAAACAAAGGGTAGATAAACTGAAAACCTCACGAAGTCACACTAGTTCAACTATTTATCGCAACGCTACACACCGTGTCTGCAAGGGAGCGATTTGACGAAAGACTAACGCTCCCTATTCGTGTCTGACACATTGAAGAATTTTATTCAAGGAGAATATTAACATTCTACGGAGGGTTGAATACTGTTCCTACACATAAAACAATAATTTTGCATGTAGTAGTTTGATGAGATGTTCTTATTATCATTATATAAATATCAGTAATGATGTCTGATGTAGTGTTTTTGAGTAAGAGATTATTGTAAATGTCCACCAATTGTTCTTTTACATTAAATCGAAAAGCCCAAAAATATAAGGGCGTCTGGGCCAAGAAAACGACGTCCTGCTCTATAATATTGAAAAAAATCCCCCTTCACCGTCTCCCTATTTTCCTCTTGACATTTCTCGACAGCCAAGCACTCGGTAATCACAAGAGAGTCCAGTGATTGATGCCGTACCACACTTCGTGTTTAAGAAGTGCCAATCAAGAGGCGAATAAAAAGGAGACAAAGGAGTTGGTGGAAGAGAAGCAGACCGAAAAGTTTCAAGACGCGATAACTCCATTTGGGAATTATATTTTATGTAGAAGCTAAGTGTGCTGTCTATTCACGGTGACTGAGGAGTTGCTACGGTAATGTGATCCGAAGTTTTACATGCTGATGTATTGAAAAGTTACTGTATCTTTTATTTTTCAAGAGGGAACTTCGTATAAATAATCGATTGCAGTTGTATTGAGATGTGCTCTCGATTGAATTAGACCCTTTTCAATTCCGATTAAAAAAGAAACAAGCCAGAGTTTTATACTTCAAACAATATACCGGGTGGCTCACCACATTTAGATTAGGCATATTTTACAGCCGTAATATGTAGTGCTGTGGTGACTACAAACTGAAAATATTTTAGATTATACAGTGAGTTCCATAATGAAGTTACATACCAAAGATATGACTTTTTAAATGGGACATCCTATATTTTGATGAAGGTGAGTTTGTTCGAAATTCCTCATACCCATCTTTGATAGTTTATGAAATTTTTGACATTTACTGAAATTTGAGAACTTTTAAAAGGAGATCTTCAGATAGATAGATAGATCGATCGGAGGTAGAGGCATCGATATGCAATACATGATTGTAGTTCCAAACTGCGAGTGGATTTTGTTTAGTTTAGGTTCACCTCTCTTAGGAGGATCAACCACCCTGTATTAAACTTAGCATACGAAACATACAAGATGTATTCTTGAAGAAATTTTCCTATTGACACTGATTTAACTGGTTTCAATCGTTTTGTTGAATTTTGTCTCATTCAATTTCAGCTTTCAGTAAAAATATATTAATAGATTGTAAATTTAAACTATGTGCATCATGTGATCGCAACGTTTCTAGTTGGTTGTCGTAGTGCTCAAATTTTGATTCTTTTCTTTAAATTTCATATAAGATATTAGTAATTAACCTATCGGTATTTCACATATGTCGATCTATATTTATTAACTGAATCACTTGACCAATGTGGTTTACTTGTGTTGTTGTAGAGTGACGAATTGTTTTTGGCTCAACAGACTTTGGTGTTTCAATTGTAGCTGACGATTTTTCCACGTTCGTGTCTTTTATTGAACGTGGTGGCACCGAAGAACTTTAAGATGAATTGCGTAGCCCACGCCTTCTCCACATGAGTTTAGCTGGTGGCAAAACGCCATTTACCAGAAAAGCTCATTCAATCCGAGTTAGAACTCTTTCATAATCATATAGTTCATTCTTGAAGAAAATTCGATCATATGCAGTTGGGAGCAACTGCTTCATAGCTGACAAAATATGTTTCCTTGGTGAATAAGTGACATTAAACTCAAGAGTATAAAAGTGAAAAACTTAGAAATACTAATTTCGAGATACAGAATGGGATCTTGTTAAATTCAATTTGGAGTAAATGGATGAATTAGAGTGCCATCGTTGCAGCACTTGGACCGAAAACTAATTTATCCCAGAGCGCTAAATTAACGCTGTTGACAAATCTGCACTGAATTTCCCCCGAGTGCAATGATAAGTATTGCAATTTATGAAATTCGCGAAATTCGAGTTTTACTGGAGTTCGAGAAATTTTCATGATTGCCCAGGAGATTCGGTAGGGAATCTGCTCACATCGTTAATTTCGGATACAACACGAATTGCTTAATTGAAATTGGGAGACGAGGACTATAAATTCCGACTGGGTTTTGAATGAAATTAGTAACAACCATATTCGAGTGTACTATGTAAGGTCTTTATAAGTTAGAAATTTGAGCAAACATTTTTCGATCAATATACAAACAGTATGGTGGACATACATACATACATACATCTATAATCTGATCAATTGTTTCCTGCATTTGTCTCGAAAACTAATGAAATAATGGAATAGTTGTAAAATGGCGAATGCGCCAGGAATTCAATGACACCCTTGGCCCAATGTGAAATCTATAACAATTTCTACGCGAAAACAAAAATACCATCATATAGGAAAAACATATATCAAAACAACTGCAGAAATAGCGTTTTTCATTTTTGCTGTATGCGTCTTTACCAAATTTGAATGAATCCATTTGAAATTTCAAAAAATATAGCTAGTTGTGAAGAAAATGAGTTCGTTCATCGGAGTTCTGATAAAATTTGAAGTTTTCGAGATATTTCGATTCCTCAAATAAGAAGGCGATTGCGAAAATCGGCTGCTTTTATTCGAGGAGCAATCGTGAGAAATCTTAAGCGTATTCTCTTCTGCAAGACTTGCACTTTCATGCTATACAAAAGATTTATAGCCATTCTGTGATTCTTAAGGACCAACAAAAACTATAAATCGTGTCGTTCTAGATGGTGGAGAGGAAGAAATCGAGTTGATTGGATGAAATTAAGAGATGAGGGTTTTAAATTCTGACAACCATGTTCGAATAGTCTCCCTGAATTTGAAAATATTGTCTCCAGAAAATGTCTCGAAAATTAACGAAATAATGAAATTGTTGCAAATTGGCGAATGCGCCACGAATTCAATCTGTCTCGGTCCAACGTGAAACTTAAGAAGTCATACGCGTCTTATAGGAAAAGAAATTATGCTTTTCAGTTTTACCTAACTCGAGGCTACTGGGCGAAATTGTCGAGATAAAAATTCCCAACAATTTTTTCCCAAACAAAACATAAAGTAAAACTCCAATAAAAATGAAAGAGCAAGTTGTAGATGATACAAATATCTTATAATTTATATTTCCTGAAGATATATATATCGAAAAAAAAACCTGTAAAATGGCAATTTTCTATTTTTGCTGTATGTTTATCTAAACTAACATCTTAAGCGTTTGCCAAAATCGGATGTTATTGCGAGAGGAGTAATCGTTATTAATCTTGAGCTCATTCTTCTCAGCTCTCGCATGCAATGTAAAAATGTATTAGCTATTTCGTGATAATTTAGTACTAACAAACGACTATGAAGCGTGTCTTTGTAGATGATGGAGTGGAAGAAACCGGGTTGCTCAATCGAAATGGGTAGATGGGACTATAAAATCTGACTAGGGCTTCACTGAAAGATTAGAAATTTGAGCAAGCATTTTAGAATGAGATACAAACAGTGTGTTGCTTAGTTGAAATTGAAGATGGGGATTATAAATTCCTACTGGAGCTCGGATAAAATTTGTAACAATCATTTTCGAGTCTACTACATAAGATCTTGAAAAGTTGCAAACTTGAGCAAACATTTTCCGAATAATATACAAACAGTGTAGTTGATTTTATAGAACTTGATCAATTATTGTTTAATGCACTTGCAGTTGAAGACTGTTGGAATAATTCAATTGTTGTAAAATGGCGAATGCGCCAGGAATTGTGAAATTGAAAAAAATCTAGGCGAAAACGAAAATATGGTCCTATAGAAAAACAAATGATAAAATTCAAATCAACCCAATTCAAGAGTAAGTACTTGGCGAACTTTTCGAATAATATCACGAAAACGATTTGCTGTAAATGAATCAAAAATATAACTCCAATGAAAGAAAATTAATGAGGAAAATGTATATGATAAAAATATTTTATAATTTATGTTTTCTGATATATATATATATATATATATATATATATATATATATATATATATATATATATATATATATATATATATATATATATATATATATATATATATATATATATCGAAAACAATATTTTTGACGAATCCTCATAAAATTTGAATTGACCCATTCAAAATTTTAGAGAAATATAATTACTGAGAAACAAAATAAGTACATTCTTTGAAATTCTCAAAATATGTTTCTGTTTTCTAGATACTACGATTTTACGAAGAGAAGATGATTTCAGACATCGGCTGATATTGCTCGGGGAGTTCTCGTAAGTACTAGTAATCGTAAGTAATATTGAGCTTATAAGGAGTCTATTAAGCTTCTGCAAGACTTGTACTTTCATGCTACAAAAAAATTCAATCATTTTGTCAATTTTAGAACCAACACATGAATATAAAGCATGTCGTTGTAGATGGTGGAGTGGAAGAAACTGGGTTGCTTAACTGAAATTGGTAGATGAGGATTATAAAATCTGACTAGGGCTTCACTAAAAGATTAGAAATTTGAGCAAACAATTTTCGAATGATATAAAAACAGTGTGATTGATATTGTAGAAACTGATCGATTATTATTTCCTGCAGCTGTAAACTAATATGAAATAATAACATTGTTGTAAAATGGCGAATGCGCCAGGAATTCAATCAATTTATCTCGTCAATGTAAAATCTATAAAAATTTCATCGCGAAAACAAGAATATGGTCATATAGAAAAAGAAATAAAGAGTTTACATTTCACCCAACTCGATACTACTTGAAGAAATTGTCGTAAACTTTCACAAAAACGATTTGCTGTAAATGAATCAAAAATATATATATATATACACAGTATCTTTATCAAGAGCGAATGAATACTACAAATATATCTCACATTTTTAAAAGTGATGAGGGACTTATAATGGGAAACCCCTAAAGCCCTCTTTCAGCAGAAATCTTCATGGATAACATAGAAAAAACTATTCATAAACACCCGCCTAGTGAACATTTTCTATATTGGTATCGATATGTCGATGACATTATTGTTTGTTTCACAGAAACAAACAGACAGTTCACTGTTTTCGAAAATTTTATCAACAACCTGCACCCAGAAATGAAATTCACTCCTGAAATGGAACAGAACAATTCGATCGATTTCCTAGACCTAACAATAACAAGGTCAAATAATAAACACCAGTTTTCAATTTATCATAGGCCTTCTCATACAGATATCACAATTCATTATACATCGGCACATCCATACCAACATAAAGTTGCAGCATTTGACAGCTATATACATAGACTCTTGAACTCACTGATGTCTAATGATAATTATTTCAAAGAATTGAATTCTCCAATTAATAAAGATAATAAATCAGGTGTTGATAGATTGGATTGTGCAGATTGCAATTGTTTTATATAGGTAGAACAGGAAGAAATTTCAATTTTAGAATATCTGAACATAAACGCAGTTTCATCAAAGGAAAAACCGATTCAAATTATTCAAATCATCTTAGGGAAAATGGTCACTCTTTCAATTCAGAATTTAAAATCCTACATTCTGAGAGGAGAAGTATACAACTTAACCTTCTGGAAGCACTTGAAATTATCATATTTGGGAATTCACCTGAAATTCTTAATGATCAGGTAGACATAAATAACTCACCCTTATTGAATTTATTTCCTAAACATTAGTTCAAGTACGGATAGCTCTGAGTGGATTGTCTCTTTAGTATATATAAAAATTTGTTAGTGAGATATATTTGTTGTATTCATTCGCTCTTGATAAAGATATTGTGTATCAAAACGCGTCGAGCAATTAATAATATATTTTAGTAGAAATCATCGTTTACTTCTATTTGTGAAAATGGATTTCCATCACGTGAAAGCCTGGTCAATTGAATTTTTGTATCAACTTGTTGCGCATCAAAACGAATTGACTAGATCCAACGTATAAAGTTTTGAAAACTAAGTGTGTCGCAGTCAGTTAAAAAATTACTTGATGTCAAGTCAAGCTTCTCGAGAAAAATCAAGTCAAGTCAAACCTCTTATTTTTCAAAAGCTTAAATTTCAAGTGAAATCAAACTGTTCGACAAATTCTTAAACTGCTTGACTTGAAGATACTGAATTTTTAAGATGAAAATGATATTTTCTGAAAACAAACATAACATAAACAGATAGCAATAAAACTCAGTGTTCACAGACAATTTGAAGGAAAAGATAAACATATATATTTTGTGAGGGCATCTATGTTAGGTTAGATTGTATCTTGTGGTAGAAAATATCCCAATCCGAATAGAAATCCACCTGGTATGTCTAGGAGTTAATAATATTGTAATTATTAAGTCAGTTTCGTCTTCGTTACCGCACCCTGTATATTTAAGTACTAAAACAGAACGCGCTCGTATCGTTTTACCGGATCCATTACCAAAGCCGACATAAGCCATTTAGTACGTGAATATTAGGGGAACGAAATGGAAAATATGACATTTCAATTACCTGTAAATGACACTCACTAAAAGCCGCATCGTCGTCTCGATGCACAAATCACTCAGAACGGCGTCGGCGGCGATGAAATTCGTGATAATCGACCCAGTGGCCTCTATTATCGCGCCAATATGCCATTCTGGAAGTTCGGGACCTCATTGTGAAAACTTCCGCGGTCCATATTCAAATATGTTCTGAATTCGGTAGTTTCGAAACTATTGAATTCGAATTATCGCCGTCCTTTCAGTTTTTTTGTTTTCGTTCCTTTTGTAAAATTGAAATATATTCAAACTTACATCAGCAAAATCTTCTTTGGAATTAATTTAAGTTAAGCAGGTTTAGTAAATAATACCAATTTATCAGAATAAACATAAGCTATAACACTATCATTCCATGACAGTTCGTACAGCTCGAAAGTTTTCGCTCCAGCAAATTTGTTGCTACTTCAGGTGTCTCGCAGGGGTCCAATCTTGGTCCATTATTGTTCATAATATTCATTGATGATCTCATGGACATAATTAATATATCCAAATTAATGTATGCGGATGATCTGAAAATATATCTGAAGATAGCGTCAGAACGCGATTGTGAGTTCTTGCAGAAAGTCATAAGTTCCGTGTCAAACTGGTGTGTGATTAATCGGTTGGACTTGAATGTATCTAAATGCATTGTCGTTACTTACGCTCGCAAGAAAAACATCCTTTTTTCTGATTATATTATAAACAATGGTGTATCGAAACGTTCCACTGATATAAAAGATCTTATATTCGACCAAAAATTCACTTTTGTTCCTCATATCAACTATTTATTTACATCCGCCTCGAAATTATATGGGTTCATAATTCGAAATGAATAGCACTTTACGAAATCAAATACTTTCGTCTTTTTGAGACTATTGTTAGGAGTAACTTGGAGTATGCGTCGATTATTTGGCATCCAATCTATTATTGTCATGGTTATCATTTGGAGGCAATTCAGAGGAGATTCTTCAAATCATCATCATAAAAGATGATGCCTACCCTGTAAGAGGGTATGATCATGGTGCAATCCTGAGTAAGTTCAGAACATAAAAAGAGGCTTTTTGGCCTTAAAATTTTTGTTTAACCTCCTGAATAATTGTTCGGATTCTCCCTCGATTTTAGCTCAACTGAAAACTTCAGTTCCGAGACTGACCTCAAGGCGTCTGCTTTTCCTGAGCACGCCCAGAACAAACTCACTCACACAATCTCCAATATTATTCATGTGTACAATTTATAGTTCCATCTCGAGATTGTGTGATATTAATTTACACTCGTTTATCACTATTAGTAGTGTATATTTGGACAATGTTCTCTGAAGCACATCAGAGGTATTGCATACTTTTCTATTTTTCTATTCTTCAAATTTTCAGTTTAACTCGTGCCATGAGTCTTTTCTTTCTATTTCATATTATGCCATAGCATTTTTTCAATTTTTTTTCTTGATTTGTTTATTTTATTTTTGTCATTTTCTGTACCGAGTCTGTTTTGAATAGCTGCATGGTGTTTTACTAATATTAACTCTTTATTTATGATTACGCTTCAAGTTGTTGATTTGTTATATAAATATTTAAATTTTTCCTGTAATTGATTCTAACTGTAGGAAATCCTACATGTATTAAGGATCCTAGCCTTATGCATTTCTATATAGGTATTCTTATGAAATTCTAATTTCTTAAGGCTATCATGCGAAGTTTTGGGTATTAACCCAGTCGAGGATACGATGACAGGAACAATATCTATTTCATCGAGGTGCCACATTTGCTTGATGTCAATAGCAAGGTCTGTGTATTTGGACTTTTTCTCCTGGAACTTGTTCAGCACGTTGTTATTATTCGGTATGGCGACATCTACCAGCATTGCTGTTCTGGCTCTCTTATCATACACCTCAATGTCCGGCCTATTATTCGTCACCATTCTGTCAGTGATAACAGGCCTATCGTAGTACAATCTGATAGAGTCATTTTCCAATACGGGCGCCGGTTGATACTTGTAATATGGCTGGAAGGCATTCAGCAGTCCGTACTTGTGTGCAAGTTTCTGATGGATAATGTTGCACACTTGATTATGCCTTTGAAGATAGTCCGTATTGGCCAGTTGTTCGCATCCGGACGTAATATGCTGTATAGTCTCCGATCTTAAATAGCATTTTCCGCACTTATCTGTTTGTAATGTTACGTCCTTAACAATGAATTTTTTTTAATTGTTTGTAGCGATCACTTGGACTTGAAAGGCCACAAGGAATCCTTCTGTTTCCGCGAATAATTATCCTTTCATCAACCATTTGTCGAAGGCTTCTTTGTCGATGTGTGGTTGATTAAACTCATGGTGATGTCGTCCATGCAATTCCTTTCTTGACCATTGCTCTTGTTTTTCAGTATCTGATAGGAACGGTAGATTCAGCAGGTCATCTCTGGTAGCAAGATTTAGAGGTGTTTATCCCTTATCAGCCAACGATACCACTCTTTCTATCAGAAGTGAGAGCTTTTGCAAAGAAGAATTCTTTGAGCTTTTTTATCTGTTCGGTGTGTAAATCGACAACATCTATTAATCCGCGTCCGCCTTCTTTCCGCTTCAAAGCTGTTCTCATCACAGAAGATTTTGGATGATGATTGTTGTACTTCGTCAGCATCGTTCGGGTCTGCCTTTGAATATTATCCACTTCTGTTATAGTCCATCTGATTATTCCAAATGAGTAAAGCAACACTGGAATGGCGTAGGTGTTAATTGCCTTGACTAGATTCCCCGAGTTCAACATTGATTTCAGCACAGTCTTCAGGCTCTGACTGTATTCTGAACGAATCTTCTCCTTTGACTGTTTTTGGTCTAGCAATCTGGTTTGTTGGTATCCTAGATATTTGTTCGTTTCGCCATCCCTCATTCAGTGTATAATATCACCGTTTGGTACTTGTGTTTCACCATCTATGACTTTCCCTCTTTGAATGTTCAGGGTCTTACATTTTTCAATCCCGAATTTTATAGAAGAACTTACTGACAGTTTTCAGCAGACCATCCAATTGCTTCTTGTTCGAAGCATATAATTTTATGTCAACCATATACAACAGGTGGGAGATTGTATGATAGTTCCTATCTGCTTTTCGCCTAAATCCGTATCCTGTTGTATTGAGCATTGAGGACAATGGGTTCATAGCTAAACTGAACCATAGTGGACTCAAAGAGTATCCTTGAAAAATTCCACGACGTATGGGTATCTCGTCGGTTTTAATTGACTTATTGCTCATGTTGACCTGTAGAGACATGCGCCAGTGTGTCATTGTTGTCTTCAAGAATTCTACCAGGGCAGGATGTATATCTGCAATATTCGACAAGCCAAGAATGGGCGGTACTATCGAATACCTTCATATAATCAAGAAAAGCTGAATGAACATTATGATGCCCTACGTGAGCCTGTTTCATTATCACATTATATATTATATATTATTATCATCATTACTATTGTTGCATGGACATTTGGCTGTTAAAAGATTGTTGACGAAATCAAATCGCAAGTACTAAAATTATTCTGCATCACGACAATGCTCACACACATCAGCGCATATGATGGTGTATTTGAACACCCAAAAAATTAAATTAATGAACCATCTACCTTATAGTCCCGATTTGGCACCTTCTTTTTGTTTGCGCACATCGAGAGAAAACTGCGTGAGCAACGATTTTCGACAGCAGAAGAGGTAGTTGAAGCCTTCCAAAACCATGCGCATGCGAAAGTGTTTCGATTTTTATGGAGAATACTTTCAAAAACAATAAAGCTATTTTGCCTTGTTACTGTTTTTTTTTCGTCAGGCGCAAAATTTATTAGGCAACCTACGTATTCGAAATTAGTCGTAGGCCTGAATAATAAATATTGAAAATTTTATAAGATATAGTGTATCATTTACCCATTGAACATCACTAAATGACTCCTCTTTTATTTTTCGAGCCTCAAACGAGTATGTTGCATAGCTTACCAGTCCGTTTCTGTAGGCTCTACACTTTACCCTTAGGTCTATCGATTCACGTCAAATGAGAACAAATTGCAGTCCTGCAAGGGTTTTTCCCATAAAATTTATGTGTTTCGGTGGTATAACGTTCCGCATAAATTAATATAAAATCCCAACTCTCCCAGTTATGTTTTACGGTGTTTCGTTTTCACACTCGGATAGAAATTAATTTATTTACCGGGGGGTAATAATTTTGAATTACGACTAAAAGGCAGGTGGCCGCAACTTCGCGGAGTTCATTCAAGTCTGTTTTCCCGTTGGATGGGCTCTGATTTTCTCGATTCATCCATTTCGCGAAAACTGTAATAATTTCTCTCGTCAGTACGATGATCATAATTTTGAATAAATAATTGCGAAATTATTTAACGAAAAGCAAGAATCATTCACTATTAAATTTGATAATTACAAGTTCAGCAAGTCGTACAGGGTGTCATTTTCGGTGTTTAAACACGGAATCTATGTGCAATAATGCAAATAGAGAAAAATTATCCTCTCATCTCCGTGCTCAATTTTTGTGCAATATTAATTCGTGAAAACAGATGGTAACGATCTTGGTTTGTTTTCTGGTTATTCTGTTGCTATTTCGATATTCCACAATAATAATAAACACACTTTATTCAGCAACTCAGCTAACTAAGTACAGAAAACAATGCATTATTTCTCCACAAAAATCCTAATTGAAAATAGTTAGTTCTCAATTCCACAAGACAGATATTTTACTATTGAAAACGCTTACAAAAGGTGCCTGTTTTATTTCATTTTGCAAAGAGTAATACAAACATATTACCTCATAAAATCATGATTTCTGCAAATACGTCATCTTCACCCGTTAAACATCAAAGTTTTGGTTCGACCAAACATTTTAATTATGGTAACTTTCCTGTTTTCCGAAAACTTCTTCAGATAAATGGGCATCTGTCCCTGTTCAATTTTATAAATCAAAGTGATGTTGAATTCTGTATCATCTGTCGAATAGGAAGCCAATTCAGATAATCCAACATAGTTTTTATTGAAGTGTATTTACTGGATCTGCAGGATCTGCAGCCTATTTATTTCGTCCTCTATACAAGAAATCAACAGTGAACAGCAGTACATGAAATGTGCATTACCATAGTATTACGTACCAACGTTCAAACTCACTGTGACGAAAGGCTCGAAATACAACGAAAAAATTCAATTTTTTTTCATACATAATCGAGATGACTCGAAAAATTCAACTGGTCCAGGATGACCTTCGTTATTAAATTTTCAAGAAGAACTGGATAGGATGATCACTAACTGTATTACGTAGTACTGAATCACTTAAACTTCTACAGTTCGTTTTTGAGCCTACTACCATACATTCTGTTTCGATTTATCCAACATCACCCTATTTTCGAAAGGCAAGCTGTATAAAAATTTGAGTTCGCTATTCGAAATATAAACAACACTCTCAGAATTATCCCCAGACACACATAAGATAACAACCTCTGCAAATGAATTCTGCAGAACAATATACAAATCATTCACTGAAATAACAACAACAATAGCGGCTCCAGAACAGTTACCTGGGGGACCCCTAGTTTTTTTTCAATTTCGGTTGATATATTATCATCTTTTTGGTTTTGTGATATCGGTTGTGCAATTATTCTCCTGTGGAACTCGTCTCGAGTAGAATGCAGGCCACATTGTTGTACCGTTCTGAGTTCGATTTTATATATTAATGAATTTATTTCTAGTGCCTACCAGAGGCGATATTGTTGGTTTTGCGGATGACAATATCATTCAGGATATTGTTGGAAAGATCCCAAGAAACTCTGAGCTAAATTTCTTAAATATATAAAAATGGTTCGGTGGTTATTTATTTACAATAAATTTCGACAAAATAAGGTATGTACCTTTCTTCATAAATAGCCGTAACTTACCTGATGGTCACGCCCCTTTACTCCGGAAAGATAATCAAAACTTTTGAAAGACCCTGTACATACCAGAGTGATTCTTTAGCAATCACTTTAGATAATCACTTAAACTGGGAAGCACATATGAACCAGTTCATTAGAAAACTACAGGGTCTGCTATCAATATTTAAATAATTGATATAAATTAATTAAGATATGGGAATGCAACATCGAATGGTGCTTATCAGGTACCAGTCTCTCACCCATTGGATACAAGAGGCAATTATCATTCAATTATTGTGTCAAAGATCTCAGAAAGTATCCGTCAGAAAGGACACGGTTTTCTTAGACCGACAGTTTTTGATAAATCACCAACTGTGTTGCGAAAAACAATCAATATGATAATTTTCAAGGAAAAATTAAAAAAGTGGTTGTTTGTTACAGAAAGAGATTATATAAAAAATTTAATTGATGTTAAAAATCATTAAGTGAAAAATTGTGTATAGTAATTTGACTGGTTCGTTTCTGTTTCTGTATTTTTGATAATGATAATGATTTAGTGATGGAAAATATTTAATCTTTTATTTGCCTTGAATTGGGCCGGTTTGTAAATACCTTTAGGTTATCTAAATAACTTTTGTGGGTTCTGTTTTTTCTTTGCTGTTCATTCGTAGAAAATAGTTCGTAAATCTCGTGAATGATAGAAATTAATTTCTTTCATTTGTTTATAAGTACATAATGACATTTATTATATATGTATTCGGCCAAAATAAAAAACTATTGATATGATGATGAAATTCTCGTGTTTCATTGTTTGTTACCAAACTCCTCCAAAACATCTGAACCGATTTTGATGAAATTTTGTATGCTTATGGAGTAGGTCTGAGAATAGGCCAACATCTATTTTCCATACCCCTAAATGTTATGTTTGCTCCACCCCAAAAAGTTATTTTTATTTTTCTCCAAAAAATTTTTGTTCTTATTTTTCATGATTCAGAATTGAAAAATACACTTCTCACGACAAATTTGTCGCATCACCCTACTTTCACGACAATACTATATAAACTTTTAGGTTGGTCATTCAAGAGTCGCTTGGTAACTTTCAGAAGTGTAAAATGAGAAGATATTCAAAAGAGATGAGTTTATGATGAAAATTATTAACAAATTTTGAGTTAATGAAACATTTAAAAATTCTACCATCTTCTAACATTCGCGAAGAGACCAATCAACTAGCATCGAATGGTTACTAATTCTTTTCAAAATCGAGTGTTTCTTCCCCGCGCCCTAATTACTGCCAGTATACGTCTCGGAAGCCCCTCAAACAAATTTTGGATGTAATCTTGAGTCACTGAGTTCCACATTTCAGGAAGCAGGTTTTCTAGTTGTTGGAGTGTTCTACAAGGCATTCTATGTTTCTGCATTGCCCACCCCATGTTGTCCCAAACATGTTCTATGGGATTCAAGTCGGGACTTCTGTCTGGCCATCTTGAAATATCAATTGCAGCATTTTGCAGAAATTCTGTAACTACTCTAGCTGCATGAGTCCGAGCATTATCATGCATATAAATGAAGTTTCCGCCGATCAATGGGCCAAAGGATACAACATTGGGTTCAAGAATATCTGCGATGTACCTGGCCGCTGCCATTCTTCCATTATTAACTAGGACTAACTCAGTTCGACCATGGAAAGAAATGCCTCCCCACACCATTACTGAACCCCCTTCGAAGTTTTCGGTTTGCCGGATGTTGCATTGGTGACACCGTTCCCAGGTCGTCTGTATACAGGCATGCGTCTATCATTTGATACTAGACAGAACCTAGACTCGTCGGAAAAGAGAACATTCGACCATTCTGGAATACCCCAATTTGCATGTTACCTCGCAAACTAAAGTCTTGCAACTCGATGATCTCTGGTGAGACGCCGGCCGGTAGAAGCCACCCTTGGTCGGATATCGTCTTCTCTGAGCCTGTTCCTAACAGTTTGCAATTAAATATGCACATTTCTGAAAAGTACAAGTTCATTTTGTAGCATTCTAGCCGTACAGTGCCGAACTCTTAGTGCAGTTAAACGAAGCCAACGATCGTCAACTGGTGTTGTTATCCGATTTCTTCCCTGTCCGACCCTTCTTCCATGTTCCCCTGTTTCGTGGTACCAGTCAATTGCTCTTGAAATAGTGCTTTGGTTAACATTCAACTAGTTAGCTACATAAGTGTTACAATTCTTACCACTTCATGATCAAATAGCGTGCAGGACGTTCAGCAGCTATTACAATAAATTCAAAGATTCGAAAATTGAGAAGAAACACAGAAAACTTGCATTAATTTAGCGTGAAAACTGAAGAGAAATTGAATGAATACTGATAATCAAATAAACTCATTCTTGTTTCAGACGTGTTTGAGATCATATAGAAACAAATATTACTACATAGATAAGATTTTTCCCCTCATATGTCCAAAAACATATGTTGACAAAGAAACTGCGATCGAGCTGCTTGATCGGTTGTGGAGTTCAGAATACCAGGTGATGCGACAATTTTTGTGGTGAGTGTGGTGAGTGTGTACATACAATTCTAAATTTCCACATTTATACTTTTTCTATCAGCGCGGACACCCTGTATAATTTTTTCTATACATTGTATAGGAACAAAGTTAAGGACCGAGTTAGCACCAAACAGGTATCTGGAATATGCTGGACGTGTTATTATTTGCCTAATAGAATTGACAAGTGAACTTACCTGACATCCGGATGTGCGTCCAGCATGGCTCTCATTAAAGTTGTGCCGGATCTAGGTACTCCACCAATGAAAATTAACGGCATCTGTCTATTATATTCATACACTTTCTTATTACTTCCAACTATATATTTTTCTGCAGTAATCATAGTGTCCATGGAATTTTCGAGCGGATCGGTGAAACACAAGATCGTTATTTTCACTAGTATGGCTCCTACGCAGAGCAGGCCTAGGCCGCAGACCGCCGCTCGTCGCAAGCCACCTCTGCTTAATCTCAGCAACATAACCTAAGATTTGACGCTTGGACGGTTTTTCAGCTCATCGTGTTATATCCGGCAATATCCGTCTGAAACAAAAAATAATGTAAATAAAACTTGAGCAATTCGCCTTATTGAAGTTAGAACGACGTCATTAATTTATATTTCTCTTTCATATTTTGAAATGGATTTCCACAAGATGAATGTGTCATCAATAATATAAATTAGATCAGTTTGTCGTGCAGAACTTATGACCTTGTACTATAGGGTGAATACAAAATAGTGTCTTCAAATTTGTGGTTCAACATTTGTTTTTTCATCATTTGAAAACTAGAAGAGAGATAAGCAGTATATATTTTAACCAATACTCAACGCATACTGAAAAAGGTAGGAGAGCTAAAAAATGGCGAATGAATGAGGTGGTGAATATTGTTCATTCATTGAGAGATACGAACTCTGTAGGTTGCGATGGGGTGCCGGTGCGGTTGCTGAAGCATGTTTTCCATGATATTCCGAACCTCTGTCTTTAATAATAAATTTGTCTTTCGATACTGCAGTTTTTCCTACTTAACTAAAGAAAGCACACATTGAAGCAATCCACAAGAAAGCCCACCAGGATGATATTAATAACTACCAACCCGTTGCACTGCTGTCGTATGTTGGACAAATATTTGAGAAGGCACTTAATCGAAGAGTCGTTGATTTTCTCGAGAAACATAAGCTCCTGACTGAATATCAAAATGGTCTCAGAAGAGATAATCTCCAACGCGGACTCTCTATTAGACTTTGACCAGAATAATCGATTCTCTCAATGATAAGAAACGTACAGTATTGATGTGTGCTGATTCATCTAAGGCCTTTGACATGATGGATCATGATATCCTGTATCAAAAACTGAATAGACTGGGAATAAGAGGCTTGCCCCTGGTACTCATTAGGTCTTATCTTACTGGAAGATCCCGAATTGTAGTTGAACGGGATCCAGTTACGGGTATGTTGATCAAGTCAGATGAATTGTCGGTCACAAAGGGGGTGCCTCAGGGGTCTGTACTTGGGCCGCTTCTCTATATCATATACACTAACGACTTTCCTGAGGTACTGCCTGACAGGGTTGTTCAGTTTGCGGATAATACGTCAGTTGTGTTGTCTGGCGATGACAGAGGCATGGAAGACATGATATTCGATGCTATATCTGAGCTCCGCCAGTGGTTCGACGAAAATAAACTCAAAATGAATACTGAAAAAACCCAGCTAATTGAGTTCAGGTACAGTACAGATTTCCTGAGTACAGCCTACACCAGAGAATCAGAAGCATACAAAACAAAAGGGGTATATATTTTGGGAGTCCATGTCGACTACAGACTGAGCTGGAGAGATCACATAGTATGGCAAAATACGTATATGCACTGAGAACTTTAGCAGATACTGTGAGCCAGAGAGCAGCGATCATGGCATATCATGCTTATGTGCACAGTAGGTTCCGATATGCGATTGTGTTGTGGGGGAATTCGTCAGAGGTAGATAGGATACTGTCGTTGCAGAAGAGGTGTATTCGTGGCTTCCATTCACAGGAAGTTGCAGGAAATATTTCGTACAGAAATCAGTGCTCACATTAATTTCACTGTATATTTATGAGTCTGTTATTTTCGTCGCTACTAACAAAGGGCTATTTGAAGATCAGGAAGCGATACATGATTACAATACGCGACGAAGACGAAACTTGAATCCACCTCATATGAAGTACACCTATCTCCAGAAAAATGCAAGATATATGCTGGTGACAATCTTCAATAGAATTCCTCAGAATATCAGATCTCTCCCTGCTGAACTAATGAAGAAGACGTTGATGAAGTACCTCGAGACAAAACCATATTGTATGCTTGACGAGTTCTTTAATAATAGACTGTGATATCCCATTTTTTTTTGTTTGTGTATGTAAATGTTCGCCTCAAAAGTTTTATATTTGTTTTTTATATACAACTATGATCTTCACATAGTTGTAAATCATTCTTTTATATTATGACATGCTCTATAACCCTAGGGGTTATTATGGAGTATATAAAGTTGAATTGAATTGAACTTTAAAGCCTTTTTCCTTTGATGTAAAAAGAAACCTGAACCCAAACATGGAATGTCCATCTTCAGTTTCAGATATTTTAATGAAAACCAACACATTTCCACAGATCTTTAAATTTTACAACTTATCGAGAACAGGTTCAGACCAAAATTATTTCCAGTTTCACAATAAATTCTGTGAACAAAACTAATTACTTCCCATGTGATCGCAACTTTGCACCTTATTGTCAGATATTTTCACGGACACCTCAGAAAATACATCAATATTGAACAGCGACCTTGTTAAAAACCATATCACTTTCTGGTATCGGTACGTTGATGATATTTTGGTTGGTTTTCATGGCTCGAATAGACAATTAGATGAATTTTTGATCTTTCTCAATAAAACAAACGATCATTAAAAACTTACTGTTGAAGTTGAAACTAAAAACTCCAAAAATTTTTTAGACTTAACTATATATCCAAAAAAAATAACCCCCCACAAGAATGTACCAGCCTCTTTCAGGAATAAAATCATTAGATGCAAAAATTAAAATGGAACATCACAATTATTGTATTGCACTTAAGAAAACCCCGAAAAAGATATGCTAGTTTTAATTTTATCATATATATACATATGTATGTTGACCTTTAGTATCAAATAGTATTTTAATTAAGTGTTCGAAGTAATAAGCAATTTAATGTAGGAAAAGTTTCACCGAAAATTATAAGATCACGCAGTGAGTTGTACAAAATACTAACAAATAAATTGCAACTATAGTTAATGCTGTACTACTAGTTCTTTAACCGGCATTAATAATAAGACTTTATTACAATTCAAGTACTTGCCAGGGTTACCATTATCTTGAAATAAATAATAACAAACTGGGACATCTGTACGGTCTCTCTAAAAAGTACCATACACTACAGTACCTGCCTGAATATGCCACAGGAGAAGAATTTGTCTATACAGGACGTATTCGATGAAATAATAAGGTCTAAAGCAGAAATTACAAAATCGATTAAGGCTAGTGAGGCAAATATTCTTTTGAAGATTGGGGCCTTACAGGAGAGACTAGAACAAGTAGAGAAGGAAAATAGTCGACTTAAAGAAAAGTTGGAAATATTAGAGAGGAACTCGAAGAAAAAGTTTGATAGTTTTCGGTCTGAACGAAGAACCTCGTGATATTTCTTTGGGATCCATCTCAGAAACTCTAAAAAGTCTGCTTAAAGTCGAAATTAAAGACACTGACATATCCGATTTGTATTCACTTGGAGGTTACCCAGGTTCTCCAATTAAAGTTGAATTTACCTCTTATTTTAAGAAGAAATTGATACTATCTAAGGGAAGTCTCTTGAAGGGAACAAACATTACAATATCTCCAGATTTAACATTTAGGCAAAGAGAAGATAACAAAATTCTGAGAAAGCACTTGATGGAAGCCAGAGCCCACTCTTCTACTAAGTCGTTTATTAAAGGAAATATATTACACATTGGCCAGAAGTCGTACACCATTAAAGAGCTGAAAATCGCACAATTAGAACGGGAGATTGGAGGTGAACCTAATATCGGTGAGAGTGTGGTGGAGGCAGAATCATCGGCATCACAAATTTGGAGTCAACCTTCTAGCAATAGAGAAAAGCACAAGGTCAAAAACCAACCAATTAAGACCAGCGCTAGATTAGCTGGAATTCAAAGAGGAAGAATAGATTCGGCATGAAAATAGTAAACAAATGATAAATAAATATTTCTTCAAAAGGAAATGGATTCTTATATAAGGGATTATAATACTCATACTTACAAAACAATACTTATTGATAATTTAACGGAACTACAACCTTACAGTGTATCCGAACATCTAAAGATTTTACACATAAATATTAGGAGTGTGGAAAAAATTTAAATGAGTTCAGGCTTTTTCTTAGAGGAAGCTCTCAAAAATTTCATGCAATTATACTTTCAGAAACTTTTCAAATAGGAAATATCGAATTATTCAATATCGAAGGATACACAAGTGTTTACAGCAATGGGCAATACAACAGAAATGATGGAGTTCTTGTATATATAGCAAAAGAACTGAAATTCAAGTATGATGTTGTGTCACTAGGCGAAAGCACAGCAGTAGAAGTAAATATCAAATTATTGAATAAAACATTGAAAATAACAAGCATTTATCGCTCACCAAGCTCTAATATAAAATTGTTTCATGAAAATTTATATAACTATATAAGAAAATCTAATACAGCAAAGTATCATATAATAATTGGGGATATGAATATAAACTTATCAGCTGTTGATGAATATGTTGATGAATATTTGGGCAACGATCCTTTACCTATTTGGCACCAAGAATATATGCCATGTTGCCTCAAGAATTAAGAACAGCCTATATGTATAAGAATTTCAAGAGAAAAATAAGAAGATGGATACAACGAAGTGGCAGGCAAATCTTTTTAATGTTATAAATCAGCTGCCTTAATCAGATATGTGACAATAAAATTCCAAATTGGTGACTTTGATGCTGATAGTCTCTCTTCATACCGATAGTGACTTTTATTTCTTGTATTGCACTTAAGAAAACCCCGAAAAAAGATATGCTAGTTTAAATTTTATCGGCCAATTTTCTATTAAAATGAACATTATCTCAAATTAAAAATAACCATCTCATTCCTAAACGATCCTAATCCAAGCAAATTACTTCTTATGCAAAACAGAAAGTAGATTAACTCAAAGCATCTGGTATTTACCGAATCGGATGTAACGAATGCCTTTCAGCTTATGTAGGTAAAACAGGTAGACATTTTGAATGCAGGTTCAAAGAACATATATCATCTGACAAGAAATTCCCAATATTTCAGCACATTCAATCAACAAACCACACAATAGTTTTCAAAGTCCTCCACAAGAGGAAGTAGAATGAATTTTTCATAATTAGAACTAGCTAAGCATGAATTCCTATACAAATAAGAGTGTTAGTAAAATTTCAGCCCAATCTCCAGATTTTTATTCATATTTACAATGTGAGTTGAATAGAAGCTTGTAAAAATAAATACAGACATTCGAATTGTTATCCTTTCATTTCGAATTGTCTTTGTCGAACCGGTTTAGATAATTTGGACAGTCTTCATGGAAAAGCACGCAACGTTATCTGTTCAGAATTCGTCGATATTTGAATAATTTCCAACAATAATATTTATTCAATATGCGGAAATGATAATATTCGAGAGAATAGTAGATATCGGCTGATCATGTTCGAACGATAATTGTTCCAGTCAATGCACCAATGTCCGTGATATGTGAATGTGTAAATATTATCCATATAGATTATCAAAACGTTCAGTCACAAAACGAGAGCTTTTTACGTTCAATTTACTAAAATAAATATTGAAATATTATTCGCTAAATTACAACTGTAACTCCAAATTATTTAATTCATGAGTAGCGGTGAATTTTAGAGAGAAATGCGAGCATGTTTCAGGTTTCCAGAGCAATATAAACGAGTATAGCAATAGTATTGTTCCTACAGAAAATTGTACCGTCCTCAAAATCGCCATAAAAAGTTTTCAATTTAAGTTTTCATTATACATAAAATACGAAAATCTCTTGTCCTTCAGAAGTGCAAACACATTAAAACTAAATTTATTTGAGGATTTCTTTCCCTGGTAATTTGAGGATTTTGGTTGGTCCAAAAGTATGAGTTATTCGGGTTGAAAACCCCCTCATTAGAGAATTTAGCCCCATCTTTTTGGAAAAGTAGGGATCCACTTGTGTTCTGAGAAGAAGGATCCTACACAGTTCGAAGCTGTGGATCGTCAGCTTGTAGAGTTTGGACCAATGAAAATTTATAAGGTTGCAGTTTGTTATTTTAGAATTTTTTGAATACCACTATGAGGTAAATTCAGATCATGCTTTGCTATTGCCAATGATGCACGTGGATAACATCAAAATAAACTAGAACGGTCATCATGCAACGTGAATCACAGAATTTGAATATGCTAAAGAAGTGGTGTTAGATAACCTAGGTCGAACTTATATAAAATTACTCAAAAAACAGAGTGTCGTATACAAATGTACCAAGAATGACAAGCAGGTACATGGAGACTACCACCCACAGACAAATTAAGAATATTGAAAACCTCAGAAAGAAAAAGTGCCCCGATCCGCCCAGTTGTTCTATTTGTTATGGGTCATTTACAATTTATAAGTTGTCATTTACAAATTATAAAAAATTATGTATGATATTCAAAAAAAAAATATAAAGGCTGGGTCGTTATGGAAGGGCGTTTTTCGAACGGGTAGTAGAGGTAACGGTGATTGCATAGAGGGGAGCGGCTGAGGTCATTCAACTCAAGAGTATTTGAAAATCATTGTCGTGCAGCCTTCAACATTGGTTTTAACGCTTCAGTTCCAAAACGTGACACAATCATCTGATGGGTACAGAATTTCAGAACGACTGCATCAGCAATAAATCCGAAACCTCAAGGTCGTCCGCGAAGGGTAAGGGCACCAGCTTCCGAGGAAGGAGTGAGACGAGCTGTAATTCAGAGCCCAGGGCGAAAAAGAGCTTCAGTACACCAAATTAGTAGTCGAACTGCAAGCAGAATTTCGTACAAAGACCTCCGCTTTTGCCCCTATAAGCTCATGGTTGTCTAGCATCTGAGTTGGGGAGATTTTGTACAACACTCGCAGTTTGCCGAAATAATGCAAATGATTATCGCTGATGAAAATGAACTTGTGATAATGATGAGTGGTGAGGCTTATTTCCATTCGAGCGGTTCGGTTAATAAACAGAACTGCCCATATTGGGTAGCAGAAAACCACCGCGAACTGCATGAGTCCCCACTTCACAGTGAGGAAGTCACCGTTTGGTGCGCTATGAGCGCGAGGATGGGGAAGGGCATCCGTAACTGTAAACTTTGAGCTTTATGTTTTCATGCTGGAGAACTTTTTTATTCCAGAATTGCGACGACGACAAATGAACAGAAGAAATGTTTGGTTCCAACAGGATGGTGCCACGGCACATACAGCCAGAGTCTCAATGGAAGTTGTACGTCACATTTTTCATGATAATGTAATCTCTCGTTTTGGTGATGTGCCGTGGCCCCCTCGTTCCCCAGATCTCACTGATTGCATTTATTTTTGTGGGGATACATAAAGGCTAAGCTTTACCTAGAAACCTGCAAGAGTTGAAAGAAGCCATCACAAGAGAAGTTAAAGCAATCGACACCAATTTGTTATGGAGCGGGTGATGCAGAACTTCGGCTACAGCAATGCATTGCGGAACACGGACGTCATATACCTGATGTTATTTTCAGAAGATGATTCTTTTCACTTTTTCTACTCTAATTGGTAGCATTTAAGAATTTTTATTCAAGGAACAGTATCAACTTTCCGTAGAATGTTAAAATCCCTCCTTGAAGGACCTAGTTTTTCAATCCATCCTTCATAATCACCTTCAACCGGGGTCACACAGCAATGGTACAGAACGGTCAGATGTCATGAATAGAAGCAATGGACTGCAGTTTCGGACTCGTTTGACCTCATCAGCATTGCATACCCATTCGCAACATCAGGCTACATTGCCACCTACTCATCTCAATTCGTTGGAACGCTAGTGAACATGTAACAATTACTGCGCCCTCTAACGAACCAAGACATAGGCCACTTAACCATTGCCACAGGGAAACCGTAATAACATAAGTACATAAACAGGAGAACTTCAAGCAGTCACACTAGGAGGGATATTTAACATTCTATGGAAGGTTGAATATTGTTCCTTGAATAAAAATTCCTCAATGTGTCTACACATTGCGATAATCTCGCAAATAGTAATTTTTAGTGATTTTTTGGTAACATTTAAGCTCCTACTTTACGTGATTAAAAATGTTTTACGTTGAAAAACAGCCGAGTTATTCTCATTTCGAAAACGCCCTTCCTTTGCGGCCCAACCTGTACTTAACTTCTGAACTCATAATTAAAAATTCGGTTGAACTACTTTTCGAATGATTCGTACCTCCCATACTTAAATGTAGACAACATATTTTCAACATTCTGAGTAAAGAAAGTGTTAACGTCAGATTTTTTTAGAACTATGACAAGTTGAACCTTTGAAACATTCCGTATCTATAATTCTTTTGGAGTTATTCATACAGCAGATAGCTGAACTATCCTCAATTTGATGAAAATATATACGAATACCAAATGATCCCTTTCTTGTGGATATATTTATGTCTAGTATAGAAAACAAAATTACGAATTTCAACAGGCAAGTTGAAATTAACTTTTATGATAAAACGCGATATGAAAACATAAAGTTAGAGTTTTCATATTTTGATGATACTATTCTCTGCGGTCAAAGTCAAAGTTGATATTTTGAAAATCTATAGTATTGAAGCTTACCATATCAGAATGAAGGTTTCAGGATATCATTGCTTTCATCAAACTGCAGATTCCGACAAAATATCATTGAATCTGATTATAATTTGGATATAATTCCAATACAAATAGTCCATTCTTTAACAAACAGTAATACTATAGCTACCTCCAGATTTATTTTTAATAGATTTCCAAATTCGATTACACTTATCCTTCAAAACAATTTCATAAAGTTAACATACTTACAACAACGAGAACTCAACATGAACTTGTTCAGTTTTTATTCATCCAAGCAATTTTTTTCAATTGTTATCTACTTTCCTACCTACCAACAATAATAGTGAAGCTTTTAAGATTCTATACCTTTATTTCTATAATGTATGTAATAACTTTGCGATAGCTCGAAAACTCCATCACATAAAAAATAAGTCATTATTTCGATATCTAAGTGAGCTCAAAAAGTGCACTTAGGAATAAAGCATTTTGAATAATAGATTATGTTATCTTGCGATTACCGAGTAACTAAGTTCATAATAGAAAAAAAAGATCAAATTGAAAATATTAAATGTAGAAAAGTTCCAACGCAATGAAACACAAAATATTTATTTCTCATCCAAATGTATTGCAATTTTATCCACTGTAAAAATCGCAAAACACACTTGGGAGGTCTGAGTAAATCGAGCACTGTGAACAAACTGAATGACAGATCGCTGTCAAACTACGCGTCAGTATAGAAAACAAATTTGTTGAATTATTTCTCCATCCACCTCATTCACAAGATCCTGTTCCCTGCGATTTTTTTTCTGTTTTTATTTTTGATAAGAATGCTTGCTGGAAAAAAATTCAAGACTAATGAATAGATAATCGCCGAAACTGAAGTTAAATGGGAATCTTATTATAAAAAAGGCATCGAAAAAATTATTGATCACAACAATCGATATATCTCCCTTGAAGGTGAATATATTGAATAGAAAAATTAAATTTACCAAGAAATTTTGTTTTACTAAATAAGCCTACGAACTTTTCAGCCCACCTGGTAAGAGACTTCTGCACAATCTGCATCATAATTTTTTGAATGTAACATTCAATCATAATAAATTTTTCAAAATTTTTGTACGACATGGTTGCTTCATTATTACAAACGATACAATTTATTTATTTATTTTTCATTTCAATTAGCCAAAGGCTATTAATAACAAATTTAACTTATACATATTATTCACATTTATCTTTTTTGTGTTATATATTCTACGGATAGCTGCTTAAATGTGTCTACATCGTTCAAAGCTCGTATATACAAAGGTAATAAATTACATTGTGACAGGCCCCCAAAAAGTAAGGACCTCGAAACAGATTTCTTGTTTACTTTTGGAAAAAACAAGTTACTTGCTGTTCTGGTGCTATAATCATGTACCTCATTCACAAAAACTAACTTTGACGACAAATACTTTGACATCCTATGTACCATCTCGAAAATAAATACGTAATTCATCAACAGCAATCTCTCTCTAACATTCAACAATTTTAAACTCTTCAACATGAAGCTGATAGTTGTGAATCTATTCCAACCTAGAATAATTTTCATTGTGCTATGCTGAAGCTTTTGAAGTATATTTAAATAGAATGGTAGGGGAGTATTCGAAATGAGGGCTTATTATGGATTTATGCACTAATTCTTCAGAAGTTTCAGTTAACGATACAGATATCCTTTTGAAATACCCTATCCTCCTACTAATTTTTTTAACAATATTCTTGAAGTGATTCTTAAATGAAAGTTTATTTACAAGTTATATATTTTCCTGAAGCGCCACCGTTAACACGCCAAGTTCGGTCTGCATTTTTTCCAAAATAGAATTTATATTCTTTCTATGCACATAAACTAAAGTGTCATCTACAAACACGTTCACTTGAATATCATCTGAGAAGCAGGAAGTTATGTCCTTTATATAAATCAGGAACAAAAACGGTCCCAGTAATGTCCCCTGTGGAACGCCAATAAGAAATCTCTTTTCACTTGGGACATCTGCATCACCAACTTTCGTCACTTGCCATTTATCCGTTAAATAGCTTTCAAACCATTCAAGATCATCTTCAACAATTCCGATATTATTCAGTTTGAAAAAGAGAATTTTTCTACATAGGATCTCAAATGGTCTTTTCAAATCCAAAAATATTACTGCTCTTTTATAATCCTCATCTATTAATTCTCGACAAGACCAATTGTATTGCCGTTTTATCAGAGTGTCTAACTCTAAATCCTCATTGATTTTCAATAAGTATGGAGTTTTCTTCTGAAAATTTCGAAAGCTGAATCTTCCATAATTTTTTCTGCCAGACGTAACTTGTTTATAGGTCTAAACTCTTCTATTTTGGTTGTCCCAGGTACCTTCGGTACTGGTGCAACACAGGAAACTTTCAATTTTTCTGAAACTACTCCTTCCGCAAAAGACTTATTCATGATATCTACCAATTTTTGTATTATTGTGTTACCTACAGCACGTTACACTTGTATATCAATTTCGTTAAAAATTAGAGAATAGATGTATATTGATGGAAAATATTCAATGATTTACCTAAATTGTTGCTGCAAGAATAAAGAAATATTCAAAAATTAAAAATGAGGATAAAGTTACAGTACTTCAGCTCGAATGAAAATTCCCCAGCGTCTCTATCATTAACCTTTATTCAAACCAGGATTGCCTAGCATTTCACGAATTTTCGCCCACAATAATACGAAGAAAATTTCCACCCAAGTAAAATAATAAAAAAAGTACTGTGTTTTAAGAATTTTACTTAATTTGCGATTTTTACGATTCGTAACGCGTTAACATCTGTATGTGACGGCTTATGGTAAATTCACACACAGATATTATAATACATAACTCTGTCGTGTCATCCATATCAACATAAAATGTCAGCATTCAATAGTTTTATTCATAGATTGATTAACATCCTGCTATCACCAGAAAATTTCAACAAACAACTAAATTTGATTAAACAAATAGCCAAAAATAATGGTTACAATCCCAAACTAATAAATAATATTTTAAATAAAAACAAAGTAGAATCGCATTGAATGAAGTTTACCCTGTCGATAAATTGAAACAAAAATTCAACACCTTAACCTACGTTGGCATTATAAGTGAGAAACTGAAATCATTCTTAAGTAGCAATAATTTCAACATAGCTTTCCAAACTAATAATAATTTAGGCAAATATATAAAAATAATAAAACCAAACCAGGTAAAAACAATAAATCAGGTGTTTATAGATTGAATTGCAATGACTGTGATAATTTCTACATTGGTAGAACACATAGAAATTTTAATATTAGAATATCGGAACATAAACGCAGTTTTTCAAATAAAAAATCAGATTCAAATTACGCGAATCATCTCTTAGAAAATAATCATTCTTTCGACCCACAGTTTGAAATTTTGCATACAGATAATAAATATTGAAGGTAGATCTTTGGGAAACTTTAGAAATAAATAAATACAAACACTCAGGTAGACTCATCAATGAACAAGTCGATTTAAGCCCTTCACCTCTATTGAATCTTTTCGGGGAGCAATCTATTCCTTAATTTTATTGGATATACCTGCCATAAATAACCACTTAGGAGGAGGTGACCAATAAGGTTTTAATTACTCAAGAACATTTATAGTTATATTCTCATTTACATTTTTCTGCATAATCATTCGTCTGAAGGAGCTACGGTGTAGTGAAACGCGTTACGAATCGCAATCATTAAGTAAAATTCCTTAAAACACAGTACTTGTTTTTTATTATTGATAATGGAATTTTACCAAGTAAAAGCTTCCCAAATTCAAACCCAAGTAAAATCCCATTCGCACTCGAAAACTCTTCTCGTAATGCATCGTTGTCACATTACGATCATTCTCAAGAATCCGCTCTGGTCGTAAATTTAGAGATTACCCTCTTCCGAACTGGAAAGAAGAATGGGGCCTGCCTAGAACCTAAAAAACATATCCCGGAAAAATATGATATACCGCCATTTAGAAATAGAGGCGTTTCTGGTGCCGTGAACGTTGACATTAGGCCATATTTCACGTTTCATTTCGGATTAGGACAAGAGCCCGGTATCACTTTTTCGCTCTACAAGTATGGGACCTACAGGAGGAACAAGCGGGTTTTATTGAATGTCTATTTGAAATGTTGTACGACTCTGGAAGCGGAAATGCGAATTCATACAGAAATTATTCGGTTGAATGCGTTTTCCATTAATCATCGCGAGAATATTAGAGGTTTCATAATAGAAATACCTACAGTGTGTTGTATATTTTCTAGATTATTCAAAATGTACAAGAGCATTACAATATAATTTATATGAATGAATCTATATAAACAAGAATGTTTAGTACGTTTTTATTACCAACAAATGAATCAATAGACCAGTGTTTTCAACTCTCGTTCATCATCAGACAGTATGAAACAAACTAAAGATGCAGTATTTTTGTATGATGGATCTGACTGAATTAGGAAAAACCATGCATGAGTTCATAAACTATTAAGATGAGGGTTATTAGTTGAATACAGTATAAGGTCTTTATTCACTGGGTATATGTTCTGAAAATAAGCCGTGAGAACAGAAACCGAGAATATGGAATTGTAATTTATATGGAATTATAGAGGATACGTTTCTAGGTGGTAAATTAAAAAAATGAATACAGGGTGTTACATAATAGTTTGTCAAAACTTGAGGGGGTAAATCTACGAGCAATTTAAAAAAAATGTTTATATAAACGTAGGTACGCAAGAACTTCGTTACGGAGCTACAGGTTGTGCAATTTCCGGAAAAAATTGGTTTTTTCTTCTAAACTCCTGCATTTTTTGAGATATTCCGCCAAAATTTAGAACGCAAGCTATTTTTACAGCCTCCATCATTACACATCCTAGATGTTAACTGAAATTCACAAGGTGCTTTCTTTTCCGAGGCCATGTCTCCTTTTGCCCTTTCAAACCGAACGTGTTCGAGTGAACAATTATTGAATTTGAATTATTGGTTTTTCGATAAATAAAAAAACATAGAAATACTCGATAGGTATGCCCAAAATTTGTTTTTTTTATTTTGATAGCTCTTGTCAAGCTGAGACTCAACTTATACTTATTCAATATCAAACTAAAAAAAGAACAATTAAAAAGTAGGTAAATTGCTGGAAGTGTCCTCCACCTGAGAGAATACAGGCCTCTGTCCTTCTTCGCATATTATCAAGCACTCTTTGAAATATTCCTGGCGTATTTCTTACCGTGTCACAAGAGGTTATTATTCGATTTCTCAATTCTTCTACAGTGTTCACTGGAGTCGTATAAACTAAATTTTTGAGTTATCCCCATAGGAAAAATTTAAAACTATTTAAGTCTGGGGACCTAGAAGGCCATGGTTCCGGCCACCCCGACCTATCCACCGGTTGTTGAATGTATTATTCAAGAATTCCCTAGCTTCTCCACTGAAATGTGCTGGTGCCCTGTCATACATGAACCGCATTAGGTTTCTCACCAGAAGTAGCACATCCTCGAGTAGTAAAGGTAACTCCTCCCCAAGAAATTGCCAATAAACGGGACCGTTCAGTCTGTTAGGCCAAAAATGGCCCAATCAAATGATTTCCAATTATTCCGACTCAGATATTCAGTGAGAATTTCTCTTGATAATGAGATTCTTCAATCAATTAGGGATTTTCCTCAGCCCAATAATGATTATTGTGAAAATTTCTGATAGCAGTTCTCGAAACGTTATCTTCATCTGTGAACGTTATTTCACTATCAAAATGATCATTTTCTCTAATTTTATCTAAGAACCATCGGCAGAAATTCAGTCTTGAAGGAAAATCTCGAGGAAGCAGAGTTCGGTTTGTTGAATATAAAACGGGTACAATAAAAAGTCGTGGAGAATCCTCCAAACTGGAACAAGTGAGATATTAAACTGATTTCCAATTTTTCTTGTACTCACATGAGGATTCAAATCAATACAATTCAAAACTGCTTCCCCAATATCTGGAGTTCTCATAGTTTGAGTTGCACCTTTCAAATGATTATTTGCAGTAAAAGTACCAGTTTCCCTCAACCTTCTGTGGATATTCGAAAATGTTCGCCTGTCAGGTGTTACTCGATTTGGAAAGCGCACCCGATATAATCGCCCAGCTTCTGTTGTGTTTCCGTCAGCCAGACCATGCACGTAATGGATATCAGCCAATTCGGCGTTAGTAAAATTAGCCATTTTTTCTTTCAACAATAACTTCAAAAGCCTTAAAACTAATCGTTAATTGAATGAACAATTCGAGCAGACACTGGTCTGCTCGAATTGAGCAACTGTCAGAATGAATAAGTGAATAAAAAAATCAAAGCCTACTAGTCAATTTTTTAATTACAAGTGCTTTCTATTCAGCGAATGCATACAATCGTTTAATAATTTTTTGCTTGAGAACGCTTGCATATACAAAAAAATTACAGATGTCAAGAAAGTTTTTCAATTGAACGAACATGACGAAAATCGATCGAACGCTGAATAGTGGCGTAGTGCAAAAAAGTTTGAAAGGGCAAAAGAAGACATGGCTCCGGAAAAGAAAACACCTTGTAGATTCTAGCTGAGATTTAGGACGTGTAATGATAATGATGGAGACTGTAAAAAAACTTGCATTATAAATTTGGGCAGAATATCTCGGAAACTGCAGGAGTTATAAAAAAAAAACATGGACCTATGTTTATATGAACTTTTTTCCTTGAAATTGCACGTTGATTTACCTTCTCAAGTTGTGACATACTATTATGTAACACCCTGTATAGAAAAAACACAATTTAGTTGAAGTTTTTGACCATATTGTTTGATTATTACCTTCGGGCTTAGGCAATGGTTTGAGGAATTTTGTAATTTCTTCCCACCTGGCAGTTTTTAGCTAGTTCAATTCAGACTGGTATTCAGCAACTTACCTGTTAGAAATACATAAAAAGTAACATTACCCAAATTAAATGTTACGTTTCCAGTTCTTGTTGAAGCCTCCTCTTCAAGTCGGTTACAGTCAAATTTTCATCTTGCGATTCAAGCAACTTCAGAATGTCACACTGTTCAAACCCATCTCAGCTTGTTTGTTTGCTTGTTTTTACTTTAACGTGCTCTATTTCTGCCTTTCGGCTAATGACATGCCGGGGAATTCTGTCACCTCAGTAACCCGGGAATTTTGCCGAACCCCTTTCGTGTCGAGGGAAGGGATCTGCAATTTCCAACACATCTCTGTTAGACAGGACCGACAGCTTCACATCTCCTCCGGAAGATGGACACTCGAGTGATTCCCAGAATCCGAAAAATCGCATCGATTTTGTGGGTATCGAACCCAGGTAACTCTGCGCAGGAGACGAGCATCATATCCCCTACGCCACCGAGCCGGCTAATGTTTGCAGTTGAAGTTTGAATTTGCACAGATTCTTCGTCATTTTCCGCAGTCAGAACAGACCACAGTTTTCTTCAGCATGATTTCAATGTATATGGGTTCAGTCCTTCCACTGATTTTTTCATGTTTAAGCTACATTTCGCCATGTCAAATTTCTTTCAGCATCCATTTATAACAGTATCACATTCCATATAATATGATTTTTAAGTGTGAGTGACAAGGGACTCACATTGAACCCCAAAGGAAACATAATCCTTATACGTCCACATCGTTGTACCTGTCAATAGCTCAATATTTTCAAAATCAAATTGGGTTTAAATATTCATCATAAATGTACAACTACAATTATTTTATCAGAAAAAAATGCATTTAAATAGTATCCACACTATTTCTTGACATTTGTTCTTGGAATGCAGAAAGTTTAAATACCGTTTCCTGTTCTTTCTGAATCCGGTACCAAAATTAGGGGTTCTTATTTGATAAAACGCTTCGACCTTCTAATGGCCTTGAAAGTTGACCTCAAGGTCAAAACCCATTACACAGAAAGATGGTCCCCTTTTTCTACGACAACTTTCGTAGAAACAATTTTTCTGTTCACGGCTTAATTTAGCAGTTTCTAAACTGGTTTGATTAAAATGACCCACCTAAATTGGGTGTCCATGCGAGATAAGACAACAAAATTTGGTTGTCCCTTAGAAGGCATCATAAAAATACTAAAGATCATTCAATATCGATTATTTCTTGCTCGTTGTAAGTAAAGAGGCTCATTCATCAGAATTCAATGCATTAAGAAGCCTCACGGCATACAGGGTGTTTCCTAGGCATGTGCCAAATCGTAGTGTATTCAACGGTACAAAAGTCCGTTTTCTCAAATCAGACTAGCTCTTTTTGCACACACCATTTAACTCGCAATATTAATAGGAATCGATCTTTCATAGATTCTCTCTACCTAAAATGAATCGTTTCCGAGTTATTGACGATTTTAGCAGAAAAATTCCCAGTGAAAACGTACGAAATCAATAACTATTAAAGTGGATTGAATGTGACTTCTCGTTTTTCATCTTTTTTTCTTCGAATTACCAGAATTACCTCGCTGAATAAAGCATGTCAATTTTTTTTATGGTTAGATGTAGGTA
The DNA here is from genome assembly GCA_013387265.2 of Cryptolaemus montrouzieri. Classification (NCBI taxonomy): domain Eukaryota; kingdom Metazoa; phylum Arthropoda; class Insecta; order Coleoptera; family Coccinellidae; genus Cryptolaemus; species Cryptolaemus montrouzieri. The sequence goes on from JABFTP020000021.1 coordinate 111,816,946, forward strand.
CTTTTCAAAATATTGCCAACCGAAAAAACACAGACGTATTTCATCAGTTATGCTGAAAAGTATCAGAGTTTTAACTTGTGAAATAATATTTGAAATATTCTGTTTCAGGAGAATTCTTGGATTTCAAAACTTCTAGATCTAAAATCAATAACAATGTATCTTCCTCGTATTGTGATTGAATTCAAGAATTCCTTCATAGTCATGTGGAAATTCCAACCAACAATTCTTTGAAGTGAGACTCAACTAATTTGTTTGATTGATATGAAAATTTATGCTGGAAGATGTCCCAACAATCGACATGATTTTTCGCTAGAGTCTGCTGAATTTCCACACCCTATATGTTATCACTAGAACTGTTGAGTTTAAGAGTGAAATAAAACATCAAAAACTTGTGAACAGAGAATGATTAAGCAGCAGGATTATCAATTAGGACCCACTAAAGTTACGTGTTAAACGCAAGGAAGCATCTGGATAATCTACAAAAGTCTGACTGAACCTTGGTCGTATAATTCAACTTAGGTCATAAAATATTGACAACGCTCAGAAGGGCACTAATCCCCTCATGATGAATTCTATTCGACGAAAACATCCGAAATGTCACATCGTTAGTATTCTGAAGTGAAGTTTGCTTCCATCTGAGACGTTATCGAGACTGATTGAACCTGGGAGAATTGGTGAGTGTACTTTTGAAATTCACGAAGGTCTTCGTGGAGAAACGTTCTGGTCGTAAAATAGCGCAGTTTCGAGAAATAGATTCTTGGACATATTTATTTTTTTAACCTTTTATATTTTATTTCGATAATGAGTTTGGGGTTTAAGGTGTACAAAATATTTAAACACTATCTAAAATAGACGTTTCGGGATTTTTCTTCCCTTCTTCAGTATTTAATCTACAACATTACAAAAATACATTTTACGATTCATATTGAATTATTCTTAAAATGTAATTTACTCACTAATCTTTGGATGATTGTTTTATTTTTATTTCTGAGAACTCTAGATTCCACCTTGTGTTTTGGAGATGTCACTTTTTGGAGGTTATGTGTAGTTTTCTATGGCGCTGTTTTCTTTGTGGAATTTTAAGGTGTTTCTGGGATATTTTCGTATTATACCGTGTTCTCTGTATCTACTGTGATTGTTAACCTTTTTGAAACGTGTTTTTTCTGTGCCCTGTTTTGTAGAAGATCCATGTATATGGAGCTCAGTGTCTTTATGTCTTTCCGGTCATTTACAGAGTTGTCTATGTTTTTTTGTATGTGTATCATCTCAAGTATTTCTCTCTTTTTTCTGTTGTGTTCTTTGTCAAGAATTTTTGTCTGGTCATAGTCAAATTAGTATTTTTCTTGTTTTTTTGTTTGCTTAGTGCAGTGCTGTCGTGTTTTTCTGTTTGTCCAATGTAGACCTTTCCGCAGTTCTTTCAGGGTATGGCGTATACTATGTGGGTTTCCTCCATGTGCGGTATTTTGGATTTTAGTTTCGTATGTACGTGTCTTATTTGATTCATGCCTGAGTAGGCCATGGTTGAGATATGTATGGGATAGTTATGTATCATGTAGGAAGAAAATGCAAATTATTATTAACGTCCTGATATATTCGAAAAGAACAAATGTCAATATTTAGCTGCCCACGAAAAAGATATTATCAACGACTTGCTAATAAAACATTGCAATTTTAAATCTGAATTTTCGGTCAAAGAGTTGAAGAATTATTATAAAGGAATCATTTTTCATGAATAACTTAGAGAAATTAATTCATAATCATCCACTAAGTAAATATTGTTTATACTGGTAATGTAGACGATATCATTATTTGCTTCACAGGAACAGATAGACAGTTGAAAATTTTCGAAAATTTACATCCAAAAATTGCATTCATCTAAATTTGATTAAACAAATAGCCAAAAATAATGGTTACAATCCCAAACTAATAAATAATATTTTAAATAAAAACAAAGTAGAATCGCATTGAATGAAGTTTACCCTGTCGATAAATTGAAACAAAAATTCAACACCTTAACCTACGTTGGCATTACAAGTGAGAAACTGAAATCATTCTTAAGTAGCAATAATTTCAACATAGCTTTCCAAACTAATAATAATTTAGGCAAATATATAAAAAATAATAAAACCAAACCAGGTAAAGAAATCGTGCGTTGATCTTTTGGCGTTGTGATTTTCGAAGTGAAGAGTTCTAATTTATCTCCTCATCTTACATGAAATCTATCGTGCTTTGTTCCGTTGTGTAGTTTAGACAAGATAAATATATTTGAATTTGGGAGGCTTTTACTTGGTAAAATTCGTTTTACTCACTAATTTAACTGATATCGATTTTACACAACCACAAAAAGATCTATTAGAAAAGGATTCAAACATAATTTACATCCAAAACATAATAAAACTAATTTTGAACAGTTAGGCATAGACTGATCTTTTGGCGTTGTGAATTTTCGAAGTGAAGAGTTCTAGCAACTTTATCTCCTCATCTTACATGAAACCTATCGAAAATTGTTGCTTGAATGTCGAATTAGGACGTTCTATTCAATACTTGCTAGCTTTGTTCCGTTGTGTAGTTTAGACAAGATAAATATATCATATGAAAGTAGTGAACTACCTGGAATGAATAGAGTACATATTGCCTTTCAATCAATAATTCTACCAACTCTTGATAAGGTTCCTTCAATTAATCCTTTTTATGCCCCTAACTTCTTTCTGTAATAAATAACATTAAAGCATCTCTTATAGTTGCTTACTAATACTTGGTACATAGTTTAATTTATGTTCGATGATAAACAAGAGTTTGAAACTGTCTTAACAGTCAATTTCCTGAAACCCCTTCGGTAACGAAAAGTTTGCTCTTGTGATTAATTCTGATTCATGTAGCAAATGGATTACAGAATACCTCAATATTTTTGCGGTGATGAAATATAGAAGTGTTTCGTTTAATTGTTTTATTTGATATTCAATATTAAATATATAATTACAAGTATTAATTTCAGTACAATATGCCGCAGAACATAATGAAATATGATAGTTGTTTGAAAAGATCGAATTTACATATGCAGCTCATCAAATGGAACAAATAAAATTCATTACGTCGTAGTTTTGTTGATTCACTGATGGATTTATCTTCATAACAACTTGATTTTCGAATGGTATAATGTTACTATAATTTGATTGAGGAGGTCGTTACTTGATGAAAATCGATATACATATTTTCAATGGAATAAAACTATGGTATTTCGATTAGACTATATTAACGAAACTAAATCTATCTGATGAAGCCACTGTGTGGTGAAACCGGTCATAGTTTTGTTAATATAGTGAAAATCTAAATACCATAGATTTATTTCATTGAAAATATAATGTTACTCTTCTCGTGAAAACTTTAACAACCATTATTGTAAAAGATAGAATATTAAAAGCGAAGCCATGGTATTTCGTGTTTCACATCTTAATTTAAAATATAAAATTTTGCATATTTTCATTGTCAAAATAAAAGGAGGAAAAGACAACAAACTACACCAGGTTGATTTTTTTCGAATTTGTATTTTTCTGGCAAGGAAATAACTGGTATGCATGTTTTCAACTAACAACCTGAAAGATTGCATTGAAAATGTACGGCAGAGGTTCTCAAATTGAACTGCTGGCGATCTACCTCAATATTTTTAGCCTACTAACGATCGACTCTAAGAGGCTTCAAGTATGTGTGATGCAGGGTTGTCTTACATACACGATACACAGCTTTTGCTTGTGTGGCTGTTCTTGTGAACATTGTTTCTTCTTTTTTCAAAAACGATATCAAATCACGTACTTTTCGGTTTCTTAATTCACTCTGTGGCGGAAAATTCTTTTCATAGTTCTTATGAACTGTTATATGAAGCTTCTCTAAGTTACCACGCTTAGGTATTGCAACTGATGAACGAAAAATAAGACAAGTGCACTTATACTTCACCATACAAAAGAAAAATTCTTCCTCAGAATCGTTATTAAAATGATACGTTTTAGATTTCTTCGCTGCACTATTTAATAATAAACTTTGTATCGACGTAGTTTTGCCTCCAAGTTACCATTCAGAATGACTCCAATTCCTGCAGACGCAATATTTATATCGGCGTGAACGAAAGTCTCTAATGTTCCCGTCAAATGCGCCGCCAAAATTTCTAGAAAAGCGGCAAGAATAAAAAACGTGGCTTTTCTTTGACAAGTACCGCGCGTTCCTTTGATAAATCCGCCTTTTGCCGCTAGCAGTGTTATTTTATTACATTTGAATTTGGGAGGCTTTTACTTGGTAAAATTCCATTATCAATAATAAAAAACAAGTACTGTGTTTTGAGGAATTTTACTTAATAATTGCGATTCGTAACGCGTTTCACTACACCGTAGCTTCTTCAGAAGAATGAATATATAGAAAAATATAAATGAGAATATAACTATAAATGTTCCTGAGTAATTAAAAGCTTATTGGGTTGCTTCTTCTTAAGTGGTTATTTATGACAGGTATATCCAATAAAATTAAGGAATAGATTGCTCCCCGAAAAGATTCAATAGAGGTGAAGGGCTTAAATCGACTTGTTTATTGATGAGTCTACCTGAGTGTTTGTATTTATTGATTTCTAAAGTTTCCCAAAGATCTACCTTCCAATATTCATTATCTGTATGCAAAATTTCAAACTGTGGGTCGAAAGAATGATTATTTTCTAAGAGATGATTCGCGTAATTTGAATCTGATTTTTTATTTGAAAAACTGCGTTTATGTTCCGATATTCTAATATTAAAATTTCTATGTGTTCTACCAATGTAGAAATTATCACAGTCATTGCAATTCAATCGATAAACACCTGATTTATTGTTTTTACCTGGTTTGGTTTTATTATTTTTATATATTTGCCTGAATTATTATTAGTTTGGAAAGCTATGTTGAAATTATTGCTACTTAAGAATGATTTCAGTTTCTCACTTGTAATGCCAACGTAGGTTAAGGTGTTGAATTTTTGTTTCAATTTATCGACAGGGTAAACTTCATTCAATGCGATTAACCTTGTTTTTATTTAAAATATTATTTATTAGTTTGGGATTGTAACCATTATTTTTGGCTATTTTTTTAATCAAATTTAGTTCTTTGTTGAAATTTTCTGGTGATAAGGGGATGTTTAATCAATCTATGAATAAAACTATTGAATGCTGACATTTTATGTTGATATGGATGACACGCCGAGTTATGTATTATAATATCTGTATGTGACGCCTTATGATAAATTGCGAAAACATGTTTTCCATTTTCATTCGAAATTGTTACGTCTAAGAAATTTATCGAATTTTTGCTTCCTATCTCGGTTGTGAATCCAATCTTAGGATGTGATGAATTTATATGATTTTCGAAAATTTTTAGCTGTCTATCTGTTCCTGTGAAGCAAATAATGATATCGTCTACATAGCAATACTAGTAAAAACAATATTTACTAGGAGGATGATTATGAATTCTCTAAATTATTCATGAATATTTCTGCTAACAAAGGACTTAACGGATTGCACATAATCAAGCCGTCTTCATTAGTATAATGTATGTAATGTATAATGGTTACCATCCCAAACTAATATATAATATTTTAAATAAAAAACAAAGTAGAATCAAATGAAGTTTACTTTCAAAAATTCAAGTTGGCATTACAAGTGAAAAACTGAAATCATTCTTGAGTAGCAATAATTTCAACATAGCTTTCCAAGCTAATAATAATTTAGGCAAATATATAAAAATAATAAAACCAAACCAGGTAAAAACAATAAATCAGGTGTTTATCGATTGAATTGCAATGACTGTGATAATTTCTACATTGGTAGAACACAAAGAAATTTTAATATTAGAATATCGGAACATAAACGCAGTTTTCAAATAAAAATCAGATTCAAATTACGCGAATCATCTCTTAGAAAATAATCATTCTTTCGACCCACAGTTTGAAATTTTACATACAGATAATAAATAGTGGAAGGCAGATCTTTGGGAAACTTTAGTAATCAATAAATACAAACACTCAGGTAGACTCATCAATGAACAAGTCGATTTAAGCCCTTCACCTCTATTGAATCTTTTCGGGGAGCAATCTATTCCTTAATTTTATTGGATATACCTGTCATAAATAACCACTTAAGAAGAAGCAACCCAATAAGCTTTTAATTACTCAGAATCATTTATAGTTATATTCTCATTTATATTTTTCTGTATATTCATTCGTCTGAAGAAGCTACGTTGTAGTGAAACGCGTTACGAATCGCAATTATTAAGTAAAATTCCTTAAAACACAGTACTTGTTTTTATTATTTATTTTGTTACGTAATGAATTTTTGTTGTTTATTTTCCTACTTATTTAAAAATTTTTTCTTCTCGAAATCTACTCAAAAAGCACTAACGATCCACCGTTTGAGCATCCCTGCCGTAGACGATCAACTGATGAGCCATTGCTCTTGATATCTCAAAGGTTGGACAGAGTATATGAACAAATCCATGATAAATAAACTAACAGCATATGGACTTCACGAAGAATTGCGTGGTTGGATTAGTAGCTTTCCCTTCAGTAGATCGATTCAGGTGGTACGAGATGGTATAACGAGTGAATCTTTTCGAGTATCGCCTCCTCCCAAGTGTTAACTATAAAAAAAAGATTTTTATGAAATAGATAGAACTTAATGTTCAAGAACACGCATATGAAATATGAAATACTAGCAGCCCGCCTCGGCTTCGCACAGTTATTAAACAAACATTTCAAAAGTTAGAATTTCTTACACACACTCACTCTCCCATACATATTTTCTGCGGGGTATTATTGAAAAAGAGTGAAATGAAGAGAATACGGTTATGAAATATTATTATTTTAATTTTATTTTTTTTTTCTATTATATTTTTCATTGTTTTTGTATAATTTTTCTTGTATTTTCTTTCGGGTTTTCCAATATTTAATTTTTGTAAAAAGGCCTTTTCTATATACTTTACTTTCTCTGTTCCTTAGAACTAATTTAGTCAGAGCTTTCCTGTAAACGATATTCGATTTTTATTTGTTTTGTGGCAACAAAATGAATTGATTTTCAGGACCTTCGACCCGCGGTAGACCAACATACAGTTGGACAAGAATAAAACATTTTTTACGTAGGTCAATCCTTATTAATTCGAAAGTTTGAAAAAACACTTATTGACATAACTATTATAGTTAGACATAACGATATGTTATGTAGATAATTATATGTTCTGCAAAGTCGTAGCACATTATTTTGTTCTATAATCAATACTTTTCGCAGCGCACGCGATATAAGAAAATTTTGTAGTAATTTTTTCACACCTTGGGTTACATTTATGAAGTTTTAGTATAGATCTCTAACTTTTTTGAAAATTCAATATAGCCTATGTTCACCGGAGATAGTGTAGCTCCCCAAGAGTGAGATAATTATTCAAATCGGTCGAGTAGTTTTGGAGCCTTTTCAATGCAAACAAACAAACAGAAAAACAATCAATCTTTCCACTTTATAATAGTAGTATAGATATTCCAAGACAATCATTCAATATGTATGAGTCTTTCAAACAATTAAATACTTCATTCATTTTAATACTAATGCAGAGGAAAATTTAATTATATCAATTAATTGTTTTACTTGATTAAGAATTTTATTCGAGCGAAAGTCTCTGAAGTTCAATAGCTCTCTCAATGTTGGCACCACTATCTTAATAGCCAAAAAATGGGGTCGTTCAGGGCACTTTCATGAAAAAATAGAAAAGTTCTTGCTCTGAAGTTTACAAGTATCTTGCATTCACTTTTTATTTCGAATGGATAACGAGCAATCTGAATTTTCAGTTGTGAAAATCCAGGGCACACAAATTGCTTCATTAAATTCACACTTTTCCGTAACAAAACAATTCTTCTCGACGTTGCTGGTTCGCCGAAATGTTTGTAGTAATTTTTGTAGGGAATTTCTGTCTGAATGTCTTCTATTCGATAGCTCGTGGTGAACCTGAAGATGATACGGATGAAATCCGTGTTTTTTTGAGATTATTTCCTCTACTAAATTACGTTTCATCGGCAATCTTCCGCTGACTAGTAGTTGGATTTTCAAAGATGGTCGCTACAACAGTCATTCGGTTTTCTTCATTTTTCGTCGCCCGTTTTAGTCTGTTCGTTTCTTGGATAAGCTACGTTACTGGTTTGGCGAAATATCTGTAGTAGTTTTTGTAGGGAATTTCTGTCGATTCGCATATCTTTCGGAATAAACTCTTGTCGATAGAAAACAGTTTTCTTGGCGCTCGCCGATGGAGAAAATCATATCAATTCGTTCTTGTATTAAATAAATCCTAATTTTGAAATGTATATCAAATACCAAAATTGCTAAAAATTGGAATTCTCCAATCGATAGTAAAACAAACATGGTGCTCAAGACTCACATAATACTTTTTTCTTATACTCAACGATAGAAAGGTATCTGGAAATTCTCATTTAAATAGTCGCGTTGAGTATTTTTGAGTATTTTAAGTTTCTATATGTTGGTAGGACTGTCAACTAGTTTACGACAGCTGTTGAAATCAGTCGACCTCAGTGGTACTCTACAAATTTTACAATGGAAAAAATATTGATATTGAACAAAGAGTTTGCCTCAAATTTTGTGTTTTGAGCAAAATTCCGTGTGCTGAATCATTGCGGATGCTGAAAAAGGCTTAAGAAGACTCTGTTTTATCGAAAACCGAGTGTTTGTAGGTCGTTTTGTCTTATTCCGGAAGACCTTCGACCTCTTTAACAATGACTATCACAGAAGTTGTACATCAGCTTTGAAATAAATATTGAGAACACTTTTTCCTCAAATTTCTGAAAATGTCAAATATTCCTTTTGAAGATAATTTAAATTTCCAAACAAACTCACCTCAATTTTTAATCACAAAGTCAAAAATGAAACAAAATATAGAGATTTAAAAAAGAAATCACAACTTCGTTATGTAACTTTATCATAGAACACCCTGTATAGTCTGAAATATTTCTAGTTTGTATTCATTACAGCACTACTTATTATTACGCAAAAAATATTTGAAATCGGCCGTAACATAGGCCTAATCTCCAGTTGCGAATGTGATGGCTTACCCGGTATAAGTTGCAAAGAGCCTGTTGCCTGGTCTAATCATCATGATAATCGCCAACAAAAGCCGCAATAGTAGTGGTACAAAAAGCCAGATATCATGAAAAAGAACGATAGACCACAGGTTTGCTTTAATTGAGACTCGTCAGGTTTGCATATCTGCATATCACATACATTCGAAAGTAAACACGATGTCCATTCAAGTAAACGTCCTCTCAAATCGAAAACAAGACCTCTCAGAACGCAATCAAAATAACAACCAGCACTTATTTTTGTAAAACTATGGTTCTTACCAAATTCAGTGTCTTGAAAGAATCGATCATTCTCCAACAAAAATTCATTCCACAAACTCCTTCATGACGATAATTCATTGCTACATTTTCACTCTACGAATAATCTAGGTCACATCTTGAGCTCTGCCGATTATGTTAGGCCTGGAGATTCGGAATTCTTTTCACGTGTGAGGAAACTTCGTGAAAACACGAAACAACGTTCGACCGTGTTTCCACATAACGAAAATGGCATTTCATTTTTCCGAGGCTTTGACTTTGATCCTGCATGACAGATCGTATAAAACTTCGTGATGTCTAGCTGGCTGTTGTTTTTGAGAGGAGAGACAGGCCAACGTGGTAAAAGGAAACGTCATTGAAAAATTAACATCATTCGTTCTATTTCCTTTTCCGAGATTTACATCTGTCACGTAGGAAAAACTAAGTTTGGCAATTTGAGTTTAGAAAAAGGAATATAATAAGATAAGAATAGAAGATGCGACAGGTTGGGTGATTTCTTGAAAACGTTGTTATTTTCATCTGATCAATGGTGTCTATTATAACTGATTAAGAGATCATTATTTGTTATTTTTACCTCATCGATACATATGACATTACTAGGAAAATTTACAACTTCTTCACATTCATCAGAAAACAATCTCCAACACGCGTGGAACTATCAAGTTGATATTGATAACAACTCCAATCTCCATACACAGGCTTCATGGTTTTAAAAACGTCAACTGGCAGTGGACTGCAATCATGCTGAAAAGATTCAAGATCGACAGAAGACGTAGCTCGTTGCCAAGCATACCATGAGTCCTCACCACTTGGACACTTTTCATGGCGATTATTTTCCGTGGAATTGGAAAGCAGAAAAGTGGCCCAAATAGAGTATTGCATGGGCAATATAAGCTCTTTATTCGAAGGGCATTGTTCCGTAAATATGCCAAGACTATACAATATATATGGGATTAAAGGGGATACGTTCTAAGGTAACAAAATAAAAACAGTTTTATCGAAGTTTCTGACCATATTGATTAATTATTATCTTCACGCTCAGGCAATGGATTGAATAATTTTGTAATGCTTTCTTGCTCAACAGTTCTTGAAAGCTTCAATTCAGAATGATGTTCAGCAGTGGCATTAGCAATTTTCTTCTCAAATAAGGCTTCATTCCATAGCCGAATCAATTTTTGAAAAGGAATTACAAAGCCCATTTGCGATTCTTTAACGAAAGATTTTTCAAATTAAATGTCACGTTTCCAGTGCTTGTTAAAACACTGTCTTCAATAGGCTATGAATTCAACATTTCCTTCTAGTCCGTTTCAGTCAATTCTTCATCATGCGATTCGAGCAACTCCAGAATGTCACTTGATTATATCTGCTCGAGAAATTCGCAGTTTCGGCAATGTTTGCAGTCAAACTTTGAATTTGCACAGATTATTCGTAATTTTCTGCAGCCAGAACAGGCCACAGTTTTTTCCAGCATGATTTCAGAGTGTATGGGTGCAGTTCTTCCTCTGATTATTATTATTATTCATTATCGTGGACTTATGCACTATCTCAGCTTTTAGCTGGATATAATTTACATTTCACAGATTCAGGTATAAAAGGGAATAGGCTCGATTACAAAATCCTTGACATAAATTTCCTAACTATCCCACATGTAATAAGAACTACAGCTTTTTGCATTTCTATATAGGTATTCTTATGCAATTCTAATTTCTTAAGACTATCATGCAAAGTTTTTGGTATTAACCCAGTCGAGGATACGATGACAGGAACAATATCTATTTTATCGTGACGCAACATCTGTTTGATCTCAATAGCAAGGTCTGTGTATTTGGACTTTTTCTCCTGGAACTTGTTCAGCACGTTGTTATTATTCGGTATGGCGACATCCACCAGCATTGCTGTTTTGGCTCTCTTATCATACACCACTATGTCCAGCCTATCATTCGTCACCATTCTGTTAGTGATAATAGGCCTATCGTAGTATAATCTGATGGGGTCATTTTCCAATACGGGCGCCGCTTGATACTTGTAAAATGGCTGGAAGGTATTCAGAAGTCCGTACTTGTGCGCAAGTTTCTGATGGATAATGTTGCACACTTGATTATGCCTGTGAAGATAGTCCGTATTGGCCAGTTGTTCGCAGCATTTTCTGCACTTATCTGTTTGTAATGTTCCGTTCTTCATAATAACTTTTTTGTAGTTGTTTGTAGCGATCACTTGGTCTTGAATGGCCATAGGGAATCCTTCTGTTTCCGCGAATAATTCTCCTTTCACATTTGAATTCGGGAGGCTTTTACTTGGTGAAATTCCATTATCAATAATAAAAAACAAGTACTGTGTTTTAAGGAATTTTACTCAATAATTGCGATTCGTAACGCGTTTCACTACACCGTAGCTTCTTCAGACGAATGAATGCACAGAAAATAAGAATGAGAATATAAATATAAATGTTCTTGAGTATTCAAAAGCTTATTGGGTTGCTCCTTCTTAAGTGAATATTGATGAGAGGTATTTCCAATAAAATTAAGGAATAGAAGATTAATTACTCAAGAACATTTATATTTATATTCTCATTCTTATTTTCTGTACATTCATTCGTCTGAAGAAGCTACGGTTACGAATCGCAATTATTAAGTAGAATTCCTTAAAACACAGTACTTGTTTTTTATTATTGAATTCTCCTTTCATCAACCATTTGTTGGGGCTGCGTGCGATGTGTGGTTGATTAATCTCATGGTGATGTCGTCCATGCAATTCCTTTCTTGACCATTGTTCTTGTTTTTCAGTATCTGTTAGGGACGGTAGATTTAGCAGGTCTGCTCTGGTAGCAAGATTCAGAGGTGTATATCCCTTATCAGCCAACGATACTACTCTATGAAGGTTCATTAAGATTCTTCGCCTGTTACAATTTTGAAAACGTCTTTTGAAGCACCGCGGTCAAATCTATTCAACAATTCTCACACCAAACGACACAAGTCTTCTTTTGAGTAATTGTTAAGCGGTGTACGAACAAATATTTTTGATAGCCAAATGTTCATGCAATATGCATGAACAAGAAAAAGATCGCCAAGAACGGCTTGTCTCTATAAAACTTGCCAGATGTGATAACAATGACGGATCGCAAGTTGTATCAAACTGAGTAAATAAACGACGAACTAATTATTCAAGAAAAGATTTTGTTCTTTTGTTTCCGGTTTTGCACCAGAGATGGAAGCGGAAGACTTAATTACTTATTTGAAAGAAATGAAATTATGAAGAAATGCAACAGCAACAAAATGAAAATCAAAACAGATAGATATTGTAGCTCGTATCCGCTAATGACAAATAAGTAAATAAATAAATATTAAGTTTATTATGCAAAGTTGAACATAATTGCACAATAGGAGTTATGTTCTGCAAACAGATCTTCCACATAATCCTTACTAACCTAAAGAAGATTCCGTAATATAAAATCTCCACATACTACAATAATTTATCAAACAATATTTTACGTACAACCTTTTTGAATATCATTTCACTCAACTTCAGTTCGTTCAGATAATCATTCAGATATGAAAAACTACCCCTGAACCTAGACGTTTTGTGTTGAGGAATGTGAAATTTGTCCACCCTCACATTAAAATTGACAGCATGAATATCTGACCTCTGATGAGTTCATATTCATAGTCTGGGCATCTGCTGTGCAATAGTCTGTGGCGAAACGAAACAAAATGCAGTGAGACATAGCTGTATGTGTTAATTTCGCCTATGTCCTTAATAAAAGGTGTTATACGACTGCCAAAAGGAACCCAACAAACAAATCGGACCACACAGCTCTGGATTTTTTGCAATTTCCTTTTATCTTCATCTGTCAAAAAAAGTAATACACAGAGCTACAATATTTGAACAGAGGGTAAACCAAAGCTTTTGCAAGATTCAACTTTGTGTCCTGGTTCAGTTCATGTTTATGTTGTTATAACATCTTAAGCGTATGGTAAGACTTTTTATAAATGGAATTTACATGTTGCTCAAAGTTCAACTTACAATCTAGGATAATTCCTAAGTTCCTTCCACCCATGGCACTCTGAGATTATTTATGGAGATATTATAAATCTGTGACGTATCAACTTGGGAGAGCTTTGAGGAAATAATCATGGCAGAAGACTTGATTGGGTTGATCATCAGCCCTTTTTCGCTACATCAAGATGATATACTGTCTGCAGCAGAGTTTAGAACTCTTACTGCGTCATCGATTTTCGTTGCTTCGGCATAATCATAAACCTGAAGATTATCAGCATACATGCAGTATTCAAGACATGGGTGAGTGATGGCACTTGGTGAATCCATAGTATGAATGAGGAAGATAATCGGTCCAAGTATACTACCCTGTGGGACACCGCGTTTTATTTCCTTTATTCCTGAGCATAGACACCCACTCTAACAGTCTGATAACGATTGATCAAGTATGACGCAAACCACTCACAGCTGACGTCATCCAAACCAATGTATCTCAGTTTGGCGAACATGAGCAATGAACCCACAAGATCAAATGCTTTTTTTTGATCCAAGAACAGCATCGGCGTCATCATCCCCTCATCTGAAGCAGAACTAACATATTTTAGAACTCTAAGTAGTGCTGTTTGAGTTCCATAGCCAGATCGAAAACCAGATTCGGAACGAGGCCATATACCATTTAATTCCAAATATGAAACTAATTGGTCAGCTACAGTTTTCTCTCATATTTTTGACAGAGTAGTTAAAACAGTTACCGGTCTCAAATCACCAAAGCAACCCGGACGTGAGACCTTGCGAATAGGTGTGACCAATGAGTGCTTAAAATCTGTGGCATTACACTGCTACCAAGAGAAAGATTGATTATACCACAAACTTCACAAACACAATAAGGCAAAACAAGCTTCAGCATCTTGAGGTTTATACCTCGGCTCCATTAGCATTTGTTTCAATTGATTTGACTTTCTTTGAGATAGCCTCATCGTCAACTTCGGCAAGTAAAAAGTTTTTATTTAAGTTGAATCGTGATCTCCTTAATAACTTCCAGAATTAATATTCCAGTCCCTAAGTTTTTTCCATTTTTGTTTGGAGTTATTTTTACACTTCCTTATTTCAAATTTCATGTAGGCTGCTTCTCACTCTTTATTGATTTTTCAATAAGGTTTCGTATATCTACATCTACATTTTGCGCACTGTATCGATGGTTTCTGCCAAAACAATTGATTTTGGATGACCTTCACGCAGTTCGCCATTGAGTTAAGCACCCCCCAGCGTTTCACAGTGGCCAGGTGTGCAACTTTATCACCAAAGTCGAAGCAAGTTGTTATTGAGTTAATCCATGTCGAAAACCGTGAAAATTCATCGCACGAAAATATTCACGTGTTTATTCCATATTTTGTCCAAGATTAATTTTTCAAATGACTATAAACAAAACAAAACTCATTCGTGAGTGTTGTGAATAAGTTCCAGTAAAAAATGTCGAAATACACGACGCAGTTGTAGGATGAGAGCTGTCAACAGTAAAAGTGCCAGAGGTGCAAAATTAGAAAGGCAACCTACGTGAATCACCGAAAGATAACTATTACATAACTGGGGGCGACACCATCCTTTAGGTTTTCATAATTCTATCTGTGATCTGATTATGTAGGCATCTGTTTGCCAAATGAGAACTGAGTATCTGAAAACCTGTAGTACTGAAAGATGTGAAGATATCAACACCCTGTATTTCAGTAACGAAACGCCTGCGGACGTATGTTCATACGAACTTTGCGCCTTAAAATGGCTTGAGAAAACACTTCGTGTATGGAAAACAATAGTTATATCAAGAAAAAATTAATGAATAGATTACTCCACTTATTATTCAAAACACTCTTTCAACCAGAATAAAGAAATGCATCTTGCAATCTACAGATCCGCGAACTGAATAAATATTACAATATATTCTCGTAGGCTTCAACAAAGAACGGATAATCCGTCAACCAATTTAAGGCTTACAGTTTCCTAGAAATATTTTCTGTGACAAATATCCTTCTTCCAAACACGAATGAAGTGGTCCCGTATATCCCCCAGATACGAATGCCTCCTGGCAGTATAATACTACAGAAACAACCAACCCAACGAATTTGTTGTCTTGAGAAATCCGAAACGAATTCCGCGTGCATCCATTGTCGAAATTTAATTTGCAAGCTGTCCACCAATGAGAATGAGATTTGTCTTGACAACAATAGTTCGGGAGAGACTCTGTGAGTATATTTCGATCTAGATGTGCTGTTGCTACTATAAAGTGAAGTGGATGCGAATATAAATGAGGAAATTCAGTACTGGGATTCAATGCGGATTCTGAAAATATCTGCTGGAAGAACGGCAATGTATGGCGTAAATACAAGAATCGTATTCTCACACGGAGTTCATTTCAATTTGTTCAGTAACGTTTCATTTCCCAACATTTTATGAAAATCTTTATTCATTTATTCTGATGAAAGAGAATTATTTATCGAAGAAAACTGATCGCATATGGACTTTCCAAAGAATTGTGTGTTTGGATTAGTAGCTTTCTCTCCAGTATATCGAGTCGGGTGATAGTTGATGGTATAACTAGTGAATCTCTTCAGGTATATGCAGGAGTTCCAGAAAAGTCACTGCTGGAAAACCTCTTCTCATTGTGCAAAGATATCGAATTCCCTCAGAAAAAACATGCATCTACCACGGCGTCACAGTAAACACCGGAGTTTGCTGGCATTACCACATCTGTTTCTGCTAAACTTCGTTTTTTTCAGCGCTGAGTACTCCATGCCATCACTGCTATTGATTTTATACAAAGCACAGGTGCGACCTGGTCTGGAATACTGTTCTCATGTGTGGGGCTCCACACTTAAACATTCATTACATCTATTGGATAGTATTCACAAGAGAGCATTGTGATTCATCGACCTCCCTGAAATCAGGCGAGATCTCTAGCCTCCCGCTCAAAGGTGGCAAGTTGCTGATCTTTCTCTTTCCTACAGGTACTTTCATGGTAAATGCTCTGAAGATCTGAAAAGCTTGGTTCCCAAAAGAATCTAGTTCAAAAAAAACCTAAGCTCGCGAAAAACTCTCATCAGAGGAGAGTTCAATTATCTCTCGAACCTCCCTCTATTGAATTCATTTATCTACAGGGCTAGTGTTATTTCAAACTCTGTCCCATCGAATATTTTTCTGATAACTCCCATTTTGGCTTCTCCAAGAAGCGAGTGAACAAACACATTAGATCATCTTGGGCGGCGATAGCTGTGGTATGACAGGTGTCACCTCTTCCTAAGAGTGAAGAATGAAAAAAGAGAACTATATTGCTTAACGTTGAACTGACATACGCCAAAACAAAGGGGATAGAATGAACAACGTGAAGAGTGGATTATTATCCAAAATACGCTAAGCCTCCAAAGATCCACCTTAAGTATAAGCTCTGGATAATGAGGACAAAAGGGATGAATCCAATTTTTTCATATTATACTCAACAAGATGACTGCTAAAAACCTTGTCTCAGCCGTCGCTGATATATCAGTAACAGCTAGTGAACTGCGAACAAAAAAGTTGAAACAGAATGTTGATTTTGAAGAGTAAAATGAATGTTTAAATTCAAATGTGGGGCATTTAACTTAAATATTAATAGTTTCTTCAGCCTCACTACATTCGCTATTTAGACTATTCACAGAATTCCATTAGAAGAGCATACTATTGTGACTCCCACAACCTGTTCCCGAACCATTTAAGGTACACCAAATCTTTCTTCGGAGACCAAAACCAGGAACCTTCTGAGTAGGATCTGGTATGATGGATAGATATAGAAAATGATTGACGGCTACCTACAAGCTCGGCCACTGCGATCTTGGGCTCTATATTGGCACATTCTGCCCTAAATATCACCCTCAATCTCCATCCTCGTCAGAAAGCTCATTCAGCTTGAGTTCGTTAGTTATAAGATCTTTGTTCCCAGCTGGGCACTCGAACATAATGTGTTCCATTGATTCTATCCACTCTTCACATAATCTACATGAAGGGTCCTCAATCAATCCTAAATCATTTAGGCGATTTCTAAGGCGACAAAGCCCCGTAAATATGGCAGTTGGAACTCTCAGGTCTAGCCTGATGAGTTCAAATCAAGCCTTGGCTATCGCAGACGAAGCCGAAAGTGTTTGAGACCTGCGAGGCTCAACCAGTGTTCACGTACCTTCAGATCCTAACACCGGTTATTTTCCATCCTTGCAGTTTGTAGGGCAATTCCGCGTCTAATAATAAATAATAATCAATAAAAGAATGAAACTATTTTACTCTTTTCCGGAATTTTTTCCAATTATCCATGAACTTCGAAGTCCACCAGTCCTGAAACCCATCTGATCGTTTCATTCTCTGGGCACTTCTTCCGATGCGTTAGCCTTTTGGAGAAGCAAATTAAATGTATTTATCGTTTCAAATAAGTCTCTCATACAAGATCTCAACGGCCTGAAGGATGATCACTGGAGCTATTCGCTTCACATTTACTGCGGCCATGGAACTGATACTAGACCTTGCTCCTCTTCTCCTGGTGATTAGAGATGCAGCTGGAATGGGTACTTGAAGATTCTTTCGCGCCAAGCGGCACTGTAGTCATTGGCATCCAACATCTGTACGTCACTCATTGTGCAGAAATATCGCCCAACCCTGTCCAAACTGGGGTAATGAAATGGGCTCCATCTGATGTGGGTTCCCGGATACTCAAACATTAGGGGCAATAAGAAGATTGAGTTATTGACTGCTCGCGGAACAGGCTTGGGATTCATCAAACCGGAGTCTAGGCTCGGCATTCCCGTGGAGACTGCAAGGATGGAAAATAACCAGTGGTTGGACCTGTTACGAAAATACTGGCTCAGCTTCAGGGAGAAAGTAACAGGCTCCGTCTGATGTGATGACCCGGACACTCGGACACTGGTGGCAAAGAGGAGGCGGACTCATTGGTCGCTCGAGAAATAGCCTTGGGAATCACCGGACCAACCGGTAGCCTCGTTATTCTGCAGGATGGAAAATTACTGGTGGTAGAACCTGAAAGTACTAGAACACTGACTGAGCAGTACAGTCTCGACTTGCCCATCAGTGGACATCCACTGCGAGAGCTAAGGCTTGGCTCAAACTCTGCAGGCTATACCTGAGAGTTCCTACTGCCATATTATAGGGCCACCCTAAATGAGTTTGGATTGATTGAGGACCCTTCATGTAGACTATGTGAGGAGGATATTAGAATGAATGGAACTATAAGTCTGTGGATAAGAGTTTAATGAGCTCAGTCAGCTTCAGTTTGTTAGTTAAAAGTTCCTCAAGCATGACTAAGTCCCCAGTTGGGCAGTCGTTCATGAGGTGTTCCATTGATTCTACCTCCTCTTCACAAAGTCTATATGTATATTCTTCAATCAATTCTTACTCATTTAAGTTCTGAGGAGACAGTTCCGCGTTAATATGGTAATAGTTAAAACTCTCAGGTCTAGCCAGGAGAGTTTAAGCTAAGCTTCGGCTGTCGCAGTGGAAAGTCGAGAGACCTGATATGGCGCGTCAAGGTTCAGCCTGGTGAATCCCAAGCCTGTTTCTCGAGCAGCCAATGAGAACGCCTTCTCATAGCCCCTAATCTCCCCGTGTCCGGGAACTCACATAAGACAAAATCTATTCCTTTCTTCTTCCTGCTCAATAAGTAACGTTCAGATATTGGATAACAACGCCTTCAGTGCAATTTGGCTAGCAGTGATGATTTTCATTGACCTACTTGTTAATTCCCTCGCAAGCAAGATATTAGTAAAGTGGTCAATGTGTATTAACAGATAAACGTAGAAAACTGATGAAAAAGTATTTTTTTCTTTCATAGGTTGTTAAATATTGACGATAGAAACACCAAACATTTTAGAAGCTATGAAAAAAATATTGCTCAGAATATTAATCCGTATCAACCCAATATGAATGAAAGAAGAATTGTTAACATGAAAAGAAATACTTCACACACAGGACCAAGAGGAAAACTAAATGATACATAACCAACGATATTTTCAAGGTGACGATTTTTCCTTGTTTGAATTGTCAATCAAACGTGGAGGCGCAGAAGGTCAGAAGTATTCAGTAGATATATTCCCAGTCCTCCCCAACGCGAGCTTAGCTGGTGCCAATATAATATTTTCATTCGGGGCTTGTCGTTGACTGATCATTGAAGAGCGGGTTATATGTATATTACACATATCACATTTCACGATATTGTTACGTATTTTCGTCATTTAGCTAGATTCCATAGATCATGTTCCTTCCAAGGGTTGTTAATCAAACAATTGAAGCCTGGTACCTATATCATTCATCATCTACTCTCCTAAAGAGCTAAACGGTGAAGTAAAAAGCATTAAGACATTTGTGTCGTAAATTGGAATGATGTTAAACTATAATTCGGTTACCTGCCATACCTTTCTCTTCTATCCAAATGAGTCGATAGGTTGTAATAGATTACTGGCATATTCAAGCTTTTTCTAATTTTCGCAACAAGTATTTCGAATCATTCATTGTTGAAATTAAGTGGTATAAAGACAGTTTGAAAATGCCAAAAGTAGTGTAAGTAAAGTAGAAGAATATTCTTCATTATATCTCTCCTTTCTTTGTATGTTTTCCTTAATTGTGGAGGCTAAAAGCCTCGGTTAGTATTCAATCGTTGTATGTAGTGTATTGAAATATTTGAGAAATAAAAGGAAGTTTTGTAGTTGATGAAAAGGCCTTCAAACAATTTGAATTTATTGTTTCAGATTAAAATTGATACCAATTTTGACTAGCACGTCAGTACAGCCTAACATATTTAGAGTACTGTAAGGTTAAGGAACGGAGGAAAAGTATAGCAGTCTCTCAAACAACTTGTTTCTTATGAAAATTAGCTGGACAATAAGAAACAGTTCAGATTCAGATTTGTGTAGAGTGTCGGTTGCTGCAAATATTCCATTGAAGAAGATGAATAACAATAATCATAAGTCTTTCTTGGTAAAATAGTGTAAATATTTCCACGTATACTTTTGAAAAACACACTCTGTATGCTATTCGAAAACAAGATTTATCGATACTCAATAAATCCTTTCGTATAGTGTGAAATCCGCAGAATATGATAAATGGTTCTGGGACCACGCTGAAGGAATATAGAAGGGGATTAGTTCATGAAAAAAGCTACACTCGTACAACATAAGAACCCTTTGATCCGACCAATGTGTTCACAACACGCCAACTGTGTATTCGCCCTCTCTATGTGTAATACAAGTAAAAACAGTTGTTATCTAAAAAACGTGATGGTTGCTCGTTATGACTTGGATACGAAAGGAAACATTAATATGCCAAAAACACGTAAAGCTGTGGGAGTCAAATGTTCCATTTATTTTTTATCCTTTCATAAAATTATTTGTCAGGTGAAAGCAGGAATATCCAATATTTCGTTCTCTCAAAATAAATGAAACATAACTGACTATTTTATTTAATTCGTGTTTACTTTTCTCTACGAATGAAATAATTCTGAAACCATTTTCAATAATAGAGTTTGAACATTTTCACTCTTCAGTTTGAATATTTATTCTAAAACACTCGAATCATGTGTTTTTCTTGTATTTTCATTCTATAATTAGATTCAAAATGAATATTCCGTTATTGAATCAAACATCACCGATTGCCATGATTTTCAGAACAACGTCAGTGTCAGATGTAAATGTCAGCATCTTAATAATTATCTTCGAATTATCTTGTTTAAATAAGATTATGAGTAAAAATACAGTGCATTAGATAAAGAACTTGAAAATATTCCATCTGGAATTAGAAATTATGTGAACAATATAATCCAGAAACTTTATGCACTGTTCACAGATTGGCAACAAGAAAAGAAAACGAACTGAGTTTCAGTTGCATTTTTGGATGATTTATTGAAAAATGTAAATCGTCACTCTATGGGAAATTTATTCAATCCCAAAAGCAACAATAAATGTGCGACCCGATATCGATATTTCAAAATATGAAAAATTGAAATTTCTGTTAGAACATCTTCTGAACACAAGAATCAACTTTATAATATTAAAATTCCGATATTGAAGATTTGGGTTTCACAATGCTAATTGCTATTCCTAATACGAAAATATTATTAATATATAAATGAAATGTATATACAAATATCCCAATATATAACTCGTTGTATTGTTTTCCAGATTTAATTCATTTGTTTTTGATTTATACTTTGCGGTCGTGAGAGAATAATAATAATAATAATAATTTATTGATCCCTTAAGACATCACAAGTATGTATAGGACAGGTCAATAGAAAAGACATTTAGACATTATCTAAATCAACACATAGAAACTCATTCACAGTATAAAAACATTTTGCTAAAAGTAAATTCTTAACTGCTACCTTAAATCTATTTACACTTAGACCCTGTATATGCCGTGGAAGATGATTGAACAATCTGATACCCTGGTACAGGGCGACATTTCAAATCTAGAAGTTCTGTGTTCAGGGATACATAATGTTTCCTTATTTCTAGTATTGTGGGAATGAAAGTTAGAAAGTTTAGTCATGTTACTTTCATTCTCTTTAATATAAACGAGGCATCTCAAAATGAAAATAGACGCCAACGTGAGGATACCATTCTTCAGGAACAACGGTCTACATGAAGATTGTGGATCTGTATCGAACATCATTCGCAGAATTCTTTTCTGGATGATGGAAACTCTACCTACGTCTGAGAAATTTCCCCACAGTAAGATATTATAGGACAGGTGACTATATACCAAACTGTAATAAACGTTCACAAGGGAACTTAGAGGTAGTGAACTCTTGATTCTATTTAGGGCATAATAGGAACTATTCAACCTCTTACAAATCGCATCGATATGTGTACTCCACTTCAGATTCCTATCGATGTGAACGCCGAGGAATTTAGTGGTGTCCTTCGAAGAGATGACTGTATCTAAATACCTTATTGTTATGCTACCCTGATCACAAGACGACAGAGTGAAGTGAATGCATTCCGTCTTGTTGACATTGATCATAATAGCATTAAAATGGTACCATTCTACGAAACTCTCCACCAGCAGCTCGCATAACTTTTGAAGCTCCTCAAGAGTCTCAGCAGTAATAGCTATGGAAGAGTCATCACTGAACAGTATCAACCAGATTATTTTGATAATAAATTGCGAATATTAGATTTTCTGTAGAATATTTTTTCAAATTTGGTGGCAGATCGTTGATGAATAACAGAAATAGAAGTGGCCCCAAGACAGAACCCTGGGGTACTCTAATTTACAGTACTGTTCATTTGAGAACGAGTCGTGAACCCTGATTGAGACAGTTCTGTCCTCCAGATAACTACGAATCCAGTTCAAGAACACGCCTCTGAATCCAAGATTATAACATTTATCCAATATAAACTGGATAGCAAGACTATCAAACGCTTTAGACAAGTCAAAGAACAATCTAGCAACACATTGACCATTATCAAGGCAACGATAGACGAACTCCACGAACTGCAATGCTCCAGTTTGAGTCGAGCGGCCGGTTCTGAAACCATGTTGTGCAGTATCAAGTATTTGAAATTTATCAAGGTACTTCATCATTCTATCAAACACTATTCTTTCAAAAACCTTGGAAAAGACACTTAAGATAGATATAGGTCTATAGTTCATGATATCGTGTACATCATCCTTTTTATGAATAGGAATGACGATTGCTTTTTTCAGAATACGAGGAAATACGCCTGTGCTAATTGACAGGTTAATAACATGAGCGAAATGTCGGCTGATATCGGTACCTATCATCTTCAGAATTCGTGCTGAGATGAAATCAACACTAGAACCTTCGTTGTTTTTGAGTGATCTTATAACATCATGGATTTCATGCTCCAGGACTGGGTGGAAGAAAAAGGTTGTGTCTAACATACGTGACGTCGTACATGAGGATGACATTGAGTCTTTAAAATAACTGTTGAGGGAAGATTCGGCAACTGTAGTGAAATGATTAGCGAAAATCTCAGCCAAATCCTTGGGATCGTTATGCGTAACATTATCAATAACCAGTGCAATAGAATTTTGTTCCATACGTTTTCGACCAGTCATAGTATTTACTAGATTACGCTCTGATACTCGGTAATAATGAAAAAATTCATACTTGTGTTTCCACTCGGTCGTTTTTTCCATTGTAACCTAGTTACAGAATATAGGAACCAAATAGATTATATCATGATCAACAAACGCTTTCGAAATGCAGTAACATCAGCAGAAACTTATCCGGGTGCTGACATTCCATCCGATGATTGAAGAGAATCATGAGGAAAGGAAAAAAGAAAACGCTGAAAACAGACGTGCAAAAGCTCAAGAATGAAACGATAAAAGAAGAAACAAGAAAGAATTAAACGATAAATTTAAAAATTTGAAACGAAATGTTATATTCTACAGAAGTAACAGAAAACAATCTTTTGGTTGGGGCGAGTGAAGAGAAGAAGGACTGGATGACTCATTGATTTAATGGAACAACGCCGACAATATAGAAACAACAACGCTCAGAGATATAAAGAAGTTCACAAAGTGATATGCCAGAAAATTGACATGACACTTTCAACTTACATCGAAAAATAAAAGAAGCGGCAGCTATATGGAAATCAGGTTCGACATGCGCTGGAGTGATAATGGACAGAGACGGAAACATGATTACGGAAATGAGCAAACAACTTGAGAGGTGGAGAGAATACGCTGAAGAATTATTTCATGACGAGGAACTAGCGGATATCGGAGTAGACGGAACGGAAGAATAACACCTGCAGAAGTGAAAAAGGGTATCGAGGGTCTTAAAAACAACAAGGCTACAGGACCAGATGAAGTTCACGGAGACCTTCTCAAGTTACTCGACGAGACTCAGTTGGATGCATTGGTCAACTTATACAATGTATATGACACAGGTATCCTGCCTAGTGACTGGTTGGAATCGACTTTCATACCGATTCCCAAAAAGGCCAATACTAGAAAATGTGAAGAGCACCGAACAATCTATTGAGCCATATCTTGAAAATTTTTCTCATCCACGAGAGAATCTATAGAAAACTTGAAGAAGAAGTAAGCGATACTCAATTCGGTTTTCGAAACGGCTTAGGAACCCGCGAAGCTTTATTTAGTTCACAAGTTTTGATACAGAGAGCACAGGACGTGAACAGCACGGTCTTTTTATGTTTTCTTGACTTTGAGAAAGCTTTCGATAAAGTACAGCATGATAAACTGTTCAAAACCCTACAAGAGGTAGGCCTAGACAGCAAGGATTCCAGAATAATAACTTATACCTTAAACAAAGAGCCAGATTTCGAATGAGTGGGGAATTTTCGGACCTCTTTCGAATGAAAAAAGGTGTAAGACAAGGATGTGTTCCATCTCCGATACTTTTCAATGCCTACTCAGAAAAAATATTCAGAGAAGCTTTAGATGGAATGGATGAAGGAGTAGGGATCAATGGTAGAATTGTTAACAACTTGAGGTATGCAGATGACGCCGTTTTAATGACAGACAGTGCAGAAGGACTTCAACGTCTGATTGACCGCATCACCTCTATCACTGAAAGGTATGGTCTAAGACTGAATGGAAATAAAACGAATATCATGATTGTAAGTAAGGAAAACACAGACGCACAGTTCAGTATTGATTACGTACCATTGCAGCGAACGGAGACATTTACTTACCTAGGATGTAGAATAAAAGAAGACTGGGATCATACACATCAACCGACTCAAAAGAATATTATGTGACATGTCTTCGAATATAAACATTCGAATTCGAACATTTAGATGTTATGTCTTTTCCAGTCTCTTATTGGGGCTTGGACACTCACGGAAACGGCATGTCGGCGACTGAAGGCCTTCGAATTTTGGTGTTACAGACGAATGCTGAGAGTCTCTTGGACGCATAACGTGACAAATGAGACCATAATCTAACGCATGAGAAAGGAGTTGGAGATTCTGAAAACTGTTCAACAAAGGAAACTGTCGTACTTTGGACACGTACTGCGTAATGATAAATATCGGCTATTACAGTTAATTATGCAGGGAGAGATAAACAGCAGGATGACATCAGCAACACTATTCCGAACAGCTGTGAATAGAGTCTTGTAGGCCAATGTGATCGCCAACATCCACAGAGGATAGACACAAGAAGAAGAGAAGATTCAAATTGAGCTCACTTTCTTAGGCAGTGTACTTAACATTTCGCTATCTTCTACCTCCTTCTTATTGAACTGATATTTTTTTGAAATATTCAACAGAATCTTTTGTTTTAACTCTGCAAGCGTTTTCGTAATTTTATCGTACTCGGTTGTTTAGCGTAAATTTTTTTACCTGGTCTATTGGATCACCAACTGCCTTGAGAATAATTCTATCTCATCTTTTGTCCTAGAGCCTACTACCGTAATTTCAAGAAATAATCGTTCATCTTGAGAAATTAAACAAATCGAATAAAAGGAATAAAATTTTTGATTTGTTGTGATAGCAAAAAAAATAGGTATTTTACTTTATAATGTCACATAAGTTTCAAACAATTTCAAACGAGAATTAATGACTTAGTGAAATTAGATTACAATGAAAAAATCCGAGATCAAATGAATAATATAATTATCGTGGAACCGTGTATTATCTGTAGAGTTGTTAGGCATATTAAATTACCAGCAGTGAAATTCGAAACGATCGATTAATAATAGCGTTGCATTCCACTTGAAGTCTCGTTAATTGGTGAAATTTCCGAATTCCCTATTCATTTTGAACATTACCATAACTCTCATCGTGATGGATTCAACTAACATTGGAAGAGTACTCACTGAAATCATGTGAATATACCGATCGCCAATATATAAATGTCGGTCATTGACTCGTTTAATTTTAGATCCGACAAGATATTTTCACGATGGAATTGACGACAATTCTCCATTTTAAATATTGAGTATTCGTGATTCGTTCAAATATTATTTTGTGAAATTCAAAAGTACATCCTGTCAGAAAAGTATAGGGGATTGATTATTCGCAAAATTTTCTTAAAACGTTTGCCAACATTTTCGCTGTTGCACAACTGTTTTCTACACCGATGCGGAAATTGAACGAGATTTGTCATTTATTTGTTCACAGTGCCCGATTTTCTCAGTTCTCACAAGTGTGTTTTGAGATTTTTACAATAGATGAAAATATCGAAAGTAGAATTAGTCTCAATTTTTATATTGTTGTATTGCAAATGGAATTTTCCGTATCAAATTGCTGAAAAATTTTATAAACGGATAACGATGAGTCGCTTTTATTAAAAACAAGTGCATATGGGTACAGTGCATACAACAGCGGCCGAGATGTGGTGGAAGATTTACCTCGCTCTAATCGGCCATCAACATCTTCCACTCAAGTTAACATCGATAATGTCAAGAAAATGGTAATTGAAAATCGTCGTTTAAGTTTGAGAGAATGAGAGACGAAGAATTTTCTGTGTCACGAATTAATGCGTACCATTTTAAACGATTGTTTAGGCATGAAACGCGTTGCCGCTCTTTGCTAGAACGAGTTAATTCCAATCCCACCAATGATGGGACATGGCCTTATGAGTTTCACATGAAAACCAGTCAATAAGTTGAAGCGAAACCATAAAACCACGTCAAAGTCGATAAAAAGTCAAGATAATGTTCACTGTTTTTTATTATCGCTGTGATTTGCACACGGAATTCTTGCGAGAAGGTCAGACGGTAAATGAAGAATATTACTTGAGAGTTAAGCGGCGTTTGAAAGAGCGAATTCGACGAAAAAGACAAGATTTGTGGAAGCAAACTCTTGTATTGCTCACTACGATAATGTTCAAGGCAATCATTGTGGATAAATTTCTGACAAAAACTCTACAAATATCATCGAACAACCACCGTATTCATCTGATATATGACATAAAAGAGAATTCGTGGCGAGAACTAAAATCGAATTCGGAAAAGCGTTTGAAAAATGTTTTAATGTTTGGATTATTTCGAAAAGGGCCCACTTTGTTGGCGATACTATAAATTTGGATGAAAAATTCATACTTTGTGTTTTATTGACCAATTCTTAGTACTTTTTTTGTGAAATTTGAAAATATACTATTTACTAGTTAAAATTTTTACTCCTTTACATTTCACATAACAGTAGTTTCAATGGATAGTTCCTATATGTTGCTACGAAGTTGGTACGTTGTCTGCCAAAGAAAACAAAAATGTTTAAGAAATATTTATTCATTATAGAAAGAAGAAAAATATAAAAATTCAGATCTAGGTTTTATTGCATCACCACGTAAAGTATAGGAAAACAAAACATAGAGAGCTAAAATCATATTTTTGTCCCGTGTATAATTTACAATTATTTTCGAGACGGAAAAAACTACCACCTTATATTGTAAAACATATTACAATATATTAGTGTCAGAAAATTATCGATGTTTTAGAGCGTTAGGCCGCTATATTTGTAGCAATAATTAGATCAGCGTTGCAAAAAGGAACGTCTGAAATATCTGTCGATTTAATTGAAAAACTCCGAACTAAGTGATTGTTCAGTAGTTATTATGAATTTAATTAGTTCAAAAAATGTAGCGTCACCTAAATTGCCACCTATATAACGAAAAATTTTCGAATTCAAGATGAAATGGAAGACGACATGCAGTTCTATCTCAGAAACGGTGTTATTAGTTTATTTTTCAGAACCAGCACAAAGAAAGCCACTAACAGTGTGGTCTAGTCATTCAATAAAGTGTATTACAATTAGAGTGTTTGATCCAAGGGTTTTGAACATTTTTCAGTGCCTGAAACTACGGAATTAAATCCGACAAATGTTGAGATTTATGGGATTAATATACCGGGTGTTACTGGAAACAGGCTAGCCCCAATAACTTTTTTCCTGTCCAATATTTTTCAACCAAATTTTCGGAACTTGATTAAAATTTGTTTGTTTGTTTGTTATTCCTTTAACGTGCTCTATTTCCGCCTTTTGGCCAATGACACGCCGGGGAATTCTGTCCCCCCACTAACCCGGGAATTTTGCCCAACCCCTCTCGTGTCGAGGGAAGGGGTCTTTAATGTCCAACACATCTCTGTTAGACAGGACCGACGGCTTTACATCTCCTCCGAAAGATGGATACTCAAGCGATTCCCAGAATCCGAAAAATCGCACCGACATTGTGGGGATTGAACCCAGGTATCTCTGCGCAGGAGACGAGCATCGTATCCCCTACGCCACCAAGCCGGCTAATTAAAAATTTATTTCAACTTGAATGGCACTGACAGTTTATCTGAAACGTTTCCGGTTTCAGAAGAAATTAGCCAAAGTTTCGATTTTCAAATGGCTCACCCTGTATATTTTTAGAGAAATCGAATCAAACTCTCTTTGTCTATACATTCAGCATACTTTAAGACGAATCTGCCGAATTTTCAATTTTTTTTTGATAAATTTGTTTTCAAGTCAAGGTGGCTATGACGACAAAAAACTGCGTGATTTATCGACCGAAATCGAGTACATTTGGATTCATCACTGAAACTGTAGAATTCCTTCTGTTATTGGCTTCGTAACATTCCAAACATTGTTTCTTTAAAAAAAATCTTATTTCCGCAAGGTATACTAGAGGCTCATTAGCACTATAATACGTAGAATATTTTTACGAATATTGTGATACCAAATTGATCATTTTTCGTTGAAAATTTCCATTCGTAATCCTGGACATAGTATAATACTCGTTTTTCAACTCATTATCTGAAGTGCTTTGGAAATGCATTGAAATCCTGTCACAGATAGATCACAGATCATAGAATTTTTTTTATTCAATTTTAAATGTCATATGATAAGATTGTGTTGCATCTGAATCGGTGAGTTGGTATAAACTGTTCAGAGTTTTTGAATTTTCACGGCAGAAAAACAGACGAAATGCTGTACACACAGAATGAAAAACTAGATATGCTACTCATTTATGGCGAATCTCATAGGTCCAATCATTTTTGATGGACCATTAACAGGGGAAAGATATTTAGGATTTTTACAAAATGAAATAAGCGATTTGATTGATGGTTTACCACTGGCTGTTGCTAATAACTCAATCTTCCAACAAGATGGAGCACCAGCGCACAACTGCAGAGAAATTGTTCAATATCTGGCCAGCTCGATCGCCCGACTTGTCCCCATTAGATTTTTTTTGTGGGCCCATGTGAAAAATCGTGTTTATAGAACTGCTTTAGAAAATCGAGAGGAGAATAGAGTTCGGGGAGCAATAAATGAAATTTTTCTAAATCAAATGGATAATGTAGTACGGGCTACCATTCGCCGCAATAGGCTGTGTCAGGCACAGAAAACCTGTTGTGAAGTTATGCCCAATTGATTTGATGACTTTCCATCTATGGTCTATTTGTGTATTTTGCGTTATTTATGTGTTTTGTTAAATTTTTATTCATCTGGAATGTACGATGATGAGTATTTGCGCCATACCAAAATGAAGCTAAGGTTTTGCGTTTATGCTTTGTGTGCATTACAATTTTAGAACCAGCTGAGTCGTCATAGCCACCTAGACTTGAGAACAAATTTATCAAGAATGATTTAAAAATTCGGCAAATACATCTTTAAATATACTGAATGTATAGACAAAGAGAGTTTCATTCGATTTCATGAAAATATACAGGGTGAGCCATTTAAAAATTGAAACTTTGGCTCATTTCCGGTGAAACCGGAAGCGTTTCAGACAAATTGTCAGGGTCATTCAACTTGAAGTAAATTATTATTCAATTTCGAAAAAATTTCATTGAAAAATATTGGATAGGAAAAAAGTTTTAGGGTCGAGCCTCTTTCCAGTTACACCCGGTATATCATACATATACGCGCGGTGCTCTGTAGCTCGTACACTCTTGAAGACTTCATATTTTTGTTCGAACGGTATTGTATTTAGAAAGTGAAAAACTACTTCAGAAATTTATTTCTAAGTTAACAGGGTGTTCCAGTTTTCTATAAAAAATCTTGGGAGGTTTTTTCAGATTTGAGGACCACTTTAAGTCATAAGTTTTTTTGGTGACTAGTTTCTTCACAATACTTTTTTTCCATAAAAATTCATGAAAATAGGCTCTCACATCATCGCATGCTTCTTCGGACAGAGAGGATGAATACTTTTCTCCTTTCGTTTTCTTATTGCCCAAGGATTATTGTTACATAAAAAGTTATATTCTGTTATGTTTTTTTAAGTCAAGAAAAAACTGGTATTTGATAATGAAGTTCATGAACTATTTTTTCACACCTTAGATAATGAAACAATCAAGAAGATAAATTACATTAGTGATTCATTTACTTCGTAGAAAGATGCGAAAGAGTAATAAAGTCAAGTTCGGTACAAAATTCCCGTTGTACGTAACCAAACAATCGGCAATTCATTTTAATTCGTCTTCCAATAAAGCCAACCCGTTGGCCTTCTAACGAAATAATCTGCACAAAGCCTCACTCCGCTTTAAATTAACAATGTCATTTACTTAATTAATGAACGAAACAAAAAAGTCTCCGAAATCGGTAACTATTCTTGCTTGCTGGTCCGCGTCCGTCATTCCCTGAAATTAATTCAGCTTAGCGGTGTTCCGATGCAGTTAACTCGACGATACGAGTGCTTTCTGCGATTTTTTTTCGAGATTTTCACTGTTTGAAAGCCCCAGGAGTATGAAATTATTCTGGTTGATGCACGAGAAAATTGAAATACAGAGAGATGTGCGGCTTAGCATTCTTGTTGTTCATTTTGTTTGATGCGATAAATCCGGTATAATTTCTACAGGAAATACTGTTGCATACCACAATTTTAATTTACAAGAGTGTTTCCCAATCTACATTCTTATTTTAAGGTTATGAAAATGCTGAATCATTGACGAAGCCTTCGGAATGAGATAGTTGATCATTATGATCAGATAATGAAACAGATATTTCACTGGACAACAAAATTGCACTTTTCGCCGTCATTTTATATACAGAGTGCCCGTCTCAATATAGACCAATTACTTGCCTTCCAACAATATATAAAATTCTAACTGCATGTATTACCCAAAAAATTTATGCACATTTGGAGAATTATAATATTCTTTCCGAACATCAAAAAGGATGTAGAAAAAAACACCTTGGTACTAAAGAGCAACTTGTAATTGATTCTGTTGCTTTGAATCAAGCTCAAACTAAGAAGAGAAATATTCATACAGCCTTCATTGATTACCAAAAGGCTTTTGATAGTTCTCCCCATTCATGGCTTCAAGAAATTTTGGAAATTTATAAAATTGATAAGACACTTCGTCATTTTCTTGAATTTGTAATGAAAAATTGGAGAACCAATCTTCATTTAAATATTTCAAAACAATCGTTAAAATCCGAAGTAATTCCAATCAAAAGAGGCATTTTTCAAGGTGATTCTTTAAGTGCTCTTTGGTTTTGTCTTTGCCTCAATCCATTATCTCATGAATTAAATGCTACTAGTTTCGGCTTCAAAATAAAGAGTCTATTAACTGAATTCAAATTAAGTCACTTAATTTATTTAGATGATATTAAATCATATGCCGGAACCAGATCTCATTTAAAAGTCTACTTGAGATTACTTTCAACTATTCCAATGATATTCATATGAAATTTGGGCTTCCAAAATGTAAAAATCTTTCTATTGAAAAAGGAAAGATCACCTCTGATTATATAAAGATTTCCAATATAGAAATCGAGCCAATGCATCAAGGAGATACATATAAATATCTTGGATTTTGTCAAGAGAAGACAATTAACCATAGCAGCACTAAAGAAAATATCAGAAGTTCATATTACAAAAGACTTAGAATTATCATCAAGAGTTATTTAACTAGTAAAAACCTTTTCAGAGCTATCAACTCCTATGCTGTTCCTATTCTTACATCTTCTTTTGGAATTATTAAATGGTCTAAAACTGATCTAAATGAATTACAATGTCAAATGAGGAAAATGCTCTGTAAATATCATAAGCACCACCCAAAGTCAGCTGTTCAGAGTTACACTACCTAGATATCTTGGAGGTCGTGGATTAATTGATTTGAATAATCTTCATAGTAAACAGATTTTTCATCTACGTTCCCATTTTCATGATAAACAGAGAACGTCTAAATTACATGATATTGTTGTTACTTCAGATTATAATCTTACACCTCTGAACTTGACAATACAAAAGGTAGATTTTGATATATTTGATGATAATTCTAAAAAGAAAGTTGGATGCAGAAGGAATTACACGGAAAGCACCTAAAGAATTGAAAAATGATTATATTGATGAAATTGCATCGAATAAATGGTTAGTATCTGGAGAATTGTTTGCTGAAACAGAAGGCTTGGCAATTGCGATCCAGGATCAAGTTGTTTTCACGAGGAATTATAGAAAACACATCATCAAACAAAATATAGATGATTCTTGCCGTAGATGTTTCTGTTCTTCAGAAACAGTTTTTCATATATTATCATCTTGCTCAGTCCTTGCTTCAACAGATTATTTAGAAAGACATAATGCCGTCGCTAATATTATTCACTTTAATCTAGGAATTAAACATGACCTAATTCCCAAAGAAAAAAATTTCACAAATATGAACCTGAGATTATTTGTGAAAATGACAAATATAAACTTTATTTTGATAAAACAATTCTTTGCAACAGAGCTGTAAAACACAATAGACCAGATATCGTTCTTAATGATAAACAGAATCAAATAACATATATAATTGATATTGCTATACCCGACACACATAATATACAAAATAAATACAATGAAAAATTTCTAAATATATGATGCTTGGCGACGAGATTAAAAAATGTGGAAAATGAAGAAAATATTTATTCTACCGATTATTATTCCTACAACAGGCATTATTCCTAGAAATCTTCACAAAAGTATTGAGATTTTGGGTCTGAAGAAAACTTGTTTGAACAGTTACAAAAGATAACAGTCATCAAATCTTGTAATATTCTTCGTAGGTTTCTTTCCGAAAATAATAATGAGGTAGAGTCATAGGTTTTCTCTTTAGTTTATACTGCTCAGAATCTCATTTCATATTTTATTTATTTGTTCATATAAATGTAATATAATTAACTGACAATTTTGTCATATTTATATTCAGAGCAGTATTCTATTCGATCGTTCACCACTTCACACAAAGGAAACTATTAATGAGTAACATTCAGTGTTACTTGACTAAGGTCCGTACACTGGATTTTTCCGGGGAAAAGCCTCTGACACTACTCGTTGGTACATTGATATCATTGTCTGATGATGCTATAGTTTGTATATATTCTGGTAGATTGATATATTCTCATAACATTTAACGTTATCCTAATATATAATTACTCCAGGATATGTTTTGATTATAATCATTGCCTGGCAATGGTATTAATTACCGGGTGGTGGATTTATATTTTTTCATGAAATCAGTTTGATTGCATGAACAGATATATGGGCAACTCGTCGGGGTAAAACCCCCTATTATATATGACAGTCGACATATATTTAGAACGAACGTCAATTTTTTTTTGCAAATTTTTCTTTAAATTAAAGAAGATACACGAGGAAATGATATATGGGAGATGTCAACCTAAATTATTGGGTTCATACTGATTCTAGAACATCTATAGAACATCTATAGATCATAATCAGCATCACTTAGAAGACCGAACCTGGCCATCGAGACTCTCTCGGTCAAACAGAGAGGGGATTTGTTTTGTTGCGTTTGAATATTGAAGGGATTTTGTGATTATACTTCAAAATTAGCAAGCAAGATCAAGGAAGTAATTATGTTTCAGGAGATTCACACTACGACGGAAGAACATCTCCGCGAAAGAGGAAATAACGCAGGTAAGGTGCTTTTTGATTATCTCCTTAGTCCTTTTTATGGCCTTACTTTCTATGTAAAATATTTTCTTAGATTCAAGTGAGTTTAGAAATACCAGAGTCAGGCATGATTGTTGAAATATTTTTCTGCTGGTTTTCTTTTCCATTGTTACAGATTCCTGTCCCCAAACCCCCTTCCTTTCAATATTGTCATTAATTAAATCATGGAGTGCAAGATGAGAATTGAAGCTATTAAGCAGAAATGTCTTTATGTACACACGACACTATATATATATATATATATATATATATATATATATATATATATATATATATATATATATATATATATATAATATATATAATATTTCGACAAATTTTTCCATTCACTACTTGATGAGGGTGGTTCGTTTCAGATGGAACAGCCTGTACAATGAATCGGGTTAATTTCGCAAACTACGGAGTTTTTCTTTCTTGGGATACCTCGTATTATTTATTCTTCGTTTTTTCCAAAGACGACTCATTTCGAGCGATCCCGACGAAAATAGTCTTACATTAAAGGGAACATCAATAAGCTAAATAAGGTCGTATCTTGTAATTGAATACTGGAAACTATTATCATGTAAAATATTTGACTCCCACAAATGTAGCTAACGTTAACAACAATGTTGGACTCTGTCATATAAACGTCCGCAAACTGCTATTTGCCAGAATACGAAATTGTTTGCATTTGTGAGTTTATTAGCTGTGTGACTTTACTGTTTCTTGATGAGATTGTCTGAGGAAACGGTCATCTGTGCATTGGTACACCATTTTCCCTTTGTAGCGGACGTCGAGCTTGATATCCCATCTCATTAAAACGTCCAACCAACTTAGACATAATGTCTGTGTAGGAGATTAGCAAACTGTATTTAATATTCCTCTTTCAGTAAAGCCATTATTCACACACCTTACCTTAAGTATTTTGGTCTATTTGGCATTTTCCAAACATATATTTGCGAGAACTGGCACATATGTTCTCTTCGGTACCTTCTTTTCGGCTCTCATCAGTAGAGAGCAGTGTAATGTAAGCCGAAATGTGAAAATATGTACATATACCGAGTGTGCATGCGAGATGGGACATTAGAAGTATATGGAGAAAGGAATGACCGATTGGAGAAATTTTGTTGTTGTCTTTAATGTTATTCAAACTAAGTTTCGAAAATATTCAATGCTGCGGCACTTCCGGTTATACCGGAAGTTATTATTATCGCGGACTTGTGGACTATCTCAGCTGTTAGCTGGATATAATTTACCTTTCCCAGATTCAGCAATCAAAGGGAATAAGCTCGTTTACAATATACTTGAGGTAAATTTTTGCAACTATCCTACATGTATGTAGTTTTTTGCATTTCTATATAGGTATTCTTATTTCTCAACACTATCATGCAAACTTTTAGTTATTAACGCAGTCGAAGAAATGACATCTATTTTATAAAGATGCCACATCTGCTTGAACTCAATAGCAAGGTCTGTGTATTTGGACTTTTTCTCCTGGAATTTGTTCAGCACGTTGTTATTATTCGGTATGGCGACATCCACCAGCATTGCTGTTCTGGCTCTCTTATCATACACCACTATGTCCGGCCTATTATTCGTCACCATCCTGTCAGTGATTATAGCCCTATCGTAGTATAATTTGATTTCATTTTTCAATACGGGCGGCGGTTGATACTTGTAATATAGATGGAAGGTATTCAGAAGTCCGTACTTGTGTGCAAGTTTTTGATGGATTATATTGCATATTTGATTATTCCTGTGAAGAAAGTCCGTATTGGCCAGTGTTCGCAGACCGACGTAATATGCTGTATAGTCTCCGATCTTATATGGCATTTACTGCACTTATCTATTTGTAATGTTCCATCCTTAGTTATACATTTTTTGTAATCAATTGTAGCGATGACTTGATCTTCTTCTGTTTCCACGAATAGTTCTCCTTTCATCAACCATTTGTTGGGGGCTTCTTTGTCGATGTGTGGTTGATTAATCTTATGGTGATATCGTCCATGCAATTCCTTTCTTGACCATTGCTCTTGTTTTTCAGTATGTGATAAGAATGGTGGATTCAGCAGGTCATCTCTGGTATCAAGATTAAGGGGTGTATATCCCTTATTACTTAACGATGCCACTGTGTGGATGTCAGAAGTGCGAGCTTTTGCAGAGAAGAATTCTCTGAAATTTTTGATCTGTTCAGTATGTAAGTTGACAACATCCATCAATCCGTGTCCTCCTTCTTTGAGCTTCGAATTTGTTCTTATCATAGACGATTTTGGATGGCGATTGTTGTACTTTGTCAGAATCGTTCGGGTCTGCCTTTGAATATCATCCAGTTCTATCTTAGTCCACTTGATTATTCCAAATGAGTGAAGCAACACAGGAATGGCGTAGGTGTTAACCGCTACTTTCGTATCTTTCTTGCGAATGAGAGCCACCAACCCTGACTGTAAAAGTTCTGCCCGACATGTAATTCTCAATCTAGAGAAGGAGCCTACGACGAATCCCAACGCTATTCAGCAGAAGCAACAGTCTTTTAAACGTCACCCTGCCAAACTGTGCTGATCAGTTGGAATTATGAGGAAACTGGATAAATAATCTATCAAAGTTTTCACAGTAATTGATTCCATGACTTTGGACGGGATAGAGAGGAGGCTAATGGGTCGATAGTTGAGAGGGTCAAGTTTGTCGCCCTTTTTGAAAACCGCGGTTACAGAAGTTTTTTTCTACGCGACAGGAACCTGTGATTTTAAAAATAATATAAACATAAACATCACTAGAGGCACACAAAGCACATCTGCTAAAGTCTTGAGGAGGAAAGAGTTGAAGCCGTCGAGACCAGGAGAAGAAACATGACTTTTCAAGGCGAGGAGATCCTTTTCGACAATATGAAGTGTGAATTGTACTTCAGTTAGATTTCTGTCAAGAAATGTTTCTACTTCAGGAAGTTAATTCTTTTGGGGCTCAACAGTAAAACAGCTATCAAATGTATAAGCTAGCAACTCTGCTGATTCAGATTACAATGAGCATATTTGGCCGCTACTATTTTGGAGGTGTGGAACAGTAACCTTGGACTGTACGTAAGAACCGATTTATAAATTTTTTGGTATCGTTAGAGTTGACACCATCATTGGTATTTCAAATGGCATATGTATGTTTCTGTTTTTTTTTTCATTGTAGAAAATGGAATTCTGAATAATGTCTCTTAGAAGGCATCATAAAATCATTCAATATCGATTATTTCTAGCTCGTTGTAAGTAGAGAGGTTTATCCAGTAGAATTCAATGCATTTAGAGGTTTCGCGGTATACAGGGTGTTTCCAAAGCATGTGGCAAATCGTAGTACATTCAAAGGTAAAAAAGTCCTTTTTTTCAAATTAGACTACTTATTTTTTTACACACCATTTAACTCGTAATACTAATAGGTATCGATCTGTTAAAGGTTTTCCTTCACCTAAAATGCATCGTTTCAGAGTTATTTGCGATTTTATCCCTGAAATTACGATTTTTCCCGCGAGGATTGTGAAATTCGCAGATTATAATGCACTTCGATGTATCAATACAATCCCAAAATCTTCATCAAAGTAATTCTAGTCAGAATTCCGAGAGAAAAAGTGCGAAATCAATTACTATCGAAAAGGATTGAATCTGACTTCTCGTGTTTCTTCTTTTCAAGTAGGTATTCTCGAGTACATCAGTTAGTTGTCATCTTCGAATTACCAGAAATACCTGAATGAAGCATGTCGATTTTTTTTTGGTTAGATGTACATAATATTGCCAACCGGAAAAATATCAGAGTTTTAACTTGTGAAATATATTGTTTCAGCCGGCTCGGAGGTGTATGGGATATGATGCTCGTTTCCTACGCAGAGTTACCTGGGTTCAATCCCCACAAAGTCGGTGCGATTTTTCGGATTCTGGGAATCGCTTGAGTGTCCATCTTTCGGAGGAGATGTAAAGCCGTCGGTCCTGTCTAACAGAGATGTGTTGGACATTAAAGATCCCTTCCTCGACACGAGTCATTAGCCGAAAGGCCGAAATAGAGCATGTTAAAGGAAAAATAAACAAAAAAATATATTGTTTCAGGACAATTTGTGGATTTCAAAACGTCTAGATCCATAATCATGACTTTTTCTGACAACTAATTGATGTTATCGAGAATACCTACTAAAAAGCAGCAAAACGAGAAGTTTAGCATTTGTTAAATGTCCTTATACTTTTTGATTTAAGCAATGTATGATTGGAAATATTCGTTGTGAAAATTAGAAGAAGCTTAAAGATGCCTCTAATCTAATACCATCTACCATAAGAATTGAAGGGAAAGGTATGTCAGATAATCGAATTATAGTTTGACAATCATTCTTCTTCACGACACAAATTTCCTAATGGGTTTTGTCACCGTTTAGCTCTTCAGAAGACTGGTTGATGGATAATCAATATGGCTTTCAATAAGCATGATGATAGTCATTAAGAATCACTGAAATTATGATATGAAATTGTTATTTAGGGTGCAGAGATTGCATAAGAAATATTTACTCTAAAAAAAAAGTGCGATTATATTTATTTTGGTAGAAATAGAAATTGAAAACATAACAATCCACGATATTACATCGAAAATAAATCAGAAGCTCGTGACGTCACGTACATGCCTAAACTTTCTGATAAAATTCCTGTGGGTTTTAAATGTGAATGTACTTTTCTCTGTTGATTGTTTTTCACTATCTTCAATCTTTCTTCGTTTTTTGAGAACATAACTTCGTTCTGCAATATTAGAAGTTCGTTTTCTTCTGTCTGGCTGGCATCCAAATCTTGTGGGAATACACCCTGACTTCAAGCACACTGAAAGTTAACCCATAAAATGATACCGAATATAGTTTTCCTTATCATTCGGTAACTGGAACAATAATAAAGTTTTTCGGCAGGTAACTAATTTGTACTACTTTTCATCTAAGTTCACCTGTTCTTATGTGACAAAATATATCTTCGACTATGATTTATAAGTGTATTGTACTGTAAGAGATTTATCAAGAATAGAGAAATTAAAGTATAACTTCAAACATGATCAATAGCAGGGGTGTTTAGTTAGTAACTAAACTACAAAAAATTATTACGTAATAGAATAAAATTCGGCTAGCGGCAAAAGGCGGCTTTATCAAAGGAACGCGCGGTACTTGTCAAAGGAAAGTCGCGTTTTTTATTCTTGTCGCTTTTCTAGAAATTTCGGGCGGCGCTTTTGACGGGAACATTCGAGACTTTCGTTCATGCCGATATAATTGTTGCGCCTGCAGGAATTGGAGTCATTCTGAATTGTAACTTGAAGGCAATGATACGTCGATACAAAGTATATTATTAAATAGTACAGAATGAGTGCAGCGGAGAAATCGAAAACGTATCATTTTAATAACGATTGAGAGGAAGAATTTTTTTTTGTATGGTGAAGGATAGGTGCATTTGTCTTATTTGTCGTGCGTCAGTTGCAATACCTAAGCGTGGTAACTTAGAGAGGCATCATAAAAGGGTTCATAAAAACTATGAAAAGGATTTGTCCGCCACAGAGTGAATTGAGAAAACGAAAAGTACGTGATTTGATATCTTGTTTCAATAAAGAACAAACCATGTTTCAGAAAAATGGCTGAGTCATTTGGCATTTTCGACTGACATCACAATGCACTTAAACACCATTAATTTGGAGCTTCAAGGTGAAGGAAAAACTATTATTGAGATGATAAGCGCAGTATATTCATTCAGAAATAAATTGCAACTTATGATAGATCAACTGAAAAGAAAGGATCTGGAACATTTTCCGTCTTTGAAAGCAAGAATTCCTCAGTTGAATTATGATACATATGAAGCTGAATTATCAAATATGTTGGGACAATTCGAAATGCGTTTTTATGATTGCAGTAAATTGGCAAATATAGCATCATTTATGAGTTATCCTTTTTCATGTAAAGACATTGAGGAATTAGCTACGCAAAGAGCAAGTCAGTTTAATATGAACTCATGTTCTCTTGAAAATGAGTTCGTTTAGATTATATCAGATATACATCTCAGAGCTACAGCATCTGATACGTGTTTCTGGTGTCTTATATCAGAAGATAAATATCCGAATCTAAGGCAAATCTCCCTTCAACTGACGGCAATGTTTAGGTCAACCTACTTGTGAAAGTCTGCATTTTCTGAAATGAAGATAATCAAGTCAAAATATCGCAATCGACTAACTGACGATCATATGTCATCATGCTTGTGATTAGCACTCAGTGGTTATGTACCATCTTATGAAAAGTATGCTACATGCAGCGTCACGCTTCAACATCCAAAGTAACCTTAGTTAAGTTTAACACCATATGTATTTCTTGTTTTGTTACAACCAATAAACTAGCAATTTTGAATAACTATGAGTATTATTGATATTATAGAAGAATCTAACTAAACCTAATCCAAACCGTTAAAATAATGTATATATATATATATATATATATATATATATATATATATATATATATATATATATATATATATATATATATATATATATATATATATATATATAAATAAAATAATAATAAATGGTTAGTTTTTGGAGAATTGTTTGCTGAAACAGAAGCCTTGGCAATTGCGATCCAGGATCAGGTTGTTTTCACGAGGAATTATAGAAAACACATCATCAAATAAAATATAGATGATTCTTGCCGTAGATGTTTCTATTCTTCAGAAACAGTTTTTATATATTATCATCTTGCTCAGTCCTTGCTTCAAGAGATTATTTAAAAAGACATAATGCCGTCGCTAATATTATTCATTTTAATCTAGGAATTAAACATGACCTAATTCCCAAAAGAAAAAAATTTTACAAATACGAACCTGAAATTATTTGTGAAAATGACAAATTTGATAAAACAATTCTTTGCAACAGAGCTGTAAAACACAATAGACCAGATATCATTCTTACTGATAAACAGAATCAAATAACATATATAATTGATATTGCTATACCCGACACACATAATATACAAAATATGAATGAAATGAAAAAATTTTTAAATATATAATGCTTGGCGACGAGATTGAAAGAATGTGGAAAATGAAAAAAAATTTTATTCTAACGATTATTATTTCCACAACAGGTGTTATTTCCAGAAATCTTCACAAAAGTATTGAGATTTTGGGTCTGAAGAAAATTTGTTTGAACAGTTACAAAAGATAACAGTCATCAAATCTTGTAATATTCTTCGTAAGTTTCTTTCCGAAAAAATAATGAGGTAGATTCATAGGTTTTCTCTTTAGTTTATACTGCTCAGAATCTCATTTCATATTTTATTTATATGTTTATATAAATGTAATATAATTAACTGACAATTTTGTCATATTTATATTCAGAGCAGTATTCTATTCGATCGTTCACCACTTCACACAAAGGAAACTATTAATGAGTAACATTCAGTGTTACTTGACTAAGGTCCGTACACTGGATTCTTCCGGGAGAAAGCCTCTGACACTACTCGTTGGTACATTGATATCATTGTCTGATGATGCTATAGTGTGTATATATTCTGGTAGATTGATATATTCTCATAACATTTAACGTTATCCTAATATATAATTATTCCAGGATATGTTTTGATTATAATCATTGCCTGGCAATGGTATTAATTACCGGGTGGTGGATTTATATTTTTTCATGAAATCAGTTTGATTGCATGAACAGATATATGGGCTCGTCGGTACACCCTACCTAGGTAGGTAGGGTGTATCGTGTATGTATGACAACCCTGCATTGCACATACTTGCAGCATCTCAGAGTCGATCGTAAGTAGTCTGAAAATATTGAGGTAGATCGCCAGCAGTTCAAGTTGGAGCATCCCTAATATATAGTGATAATGACAATTTTATATCGATATTATATATAGGACTTCATAGCTACATGGTAAATAAAGTAAATACTTACGTCAAAATGGTCTTCAGAGAAATAAATGACCAAATTGGATGATATGGCTGCTACGTCTCGCCTTGCAAGATCAAACCTCATATTTCTACCTTTCTTCTTCATCGAAACGTTAACAAAATAACTTGTTTTTTGAATTTGGGAGGCTTTTACTTGGTAAAATTCCATTATCAATAATAAAAAACAAGTACTGTGTTCTAAGGAATTTTACTTAATAATTGCGATTCGTAACGCGTTTCACTACTCCGTAGCTTCTTCAGACGAATGAATGTACAGAAAATAAGAAGTCATATTTATATTCTCATTCCTATTTTCTGTACATTCATTCGTCTGAAGAAGCTACGTTGTAGTGAAACGCGTTAAGAATCGCAATTATTAAGTAAAATTCCTTAAAACACAGTACTTGTTTTTTATTAAAAATAACTTGTGTGTGTTTACGAAAGCATGACGTCATAGACCTACGCCATTACTATTCTAGCGTTCTGATGCGTAATGTAAATTGTATTTTTGAGAAAGGAAATTTATCCTTCGAAACCTTTATTTTTCGCAGAAATAACAATTATTTTGGATAAAGTTAATGCGTGAAAACATCGTGGAGTAATTTATCAAAATCATTAATCATGCCTTTAGTTTGATTCACAACCCTTGGAAGGAGCATGATCTATAGAATCTAGGTAAGTGACGAAAATATGTAACTTACATATAATACTCTCTTTACTCATCAGTGTGCTTACTTGAAAGAGCCAAATAAAATATGAACTCATATACCCAACAGTTTTTTTTATTCTTTCCGTGTAATCAATTGTACGTACAGCATTCTCTTTCAATACCCCAGTGAATCTGTTGGTTTAGCAAACGCAGTAGTCTAAGACGTAGCTCATTGACCCTTCTTTTCCTCAAGTGTTCTCAAAAATAACCCATCAATTATATTTTTTCATCACTTCGAAATGAAATTAATTCCCTCTTCCTTCATGTTCCAGCGAGCAGAACATAATGCAGGTTAATATTCTATTAGCGAACGCCGCTTACGCGTCGAATTTTCTCACCCTCGAAACGTCTCGCTTTTCATTTGTCCCGCATTTACATACCAAAGCAGAGTTTTTCAGCCTCCAAGAAACATGATGCTGTCATAAGATGTTTTAATGTGATGCCGCCTGCTATTGTAATTTTTCAATTATACGCCTCTCTCTGGATTATGTCAGAAACCATTTTCACGCGGGAAATGGAAATATATATTCGATAATTTGAAACTTTGTTCCACTTATAAGCTTGGCAAAGGCTCAGGGAATTACTCGCTTTATGAAATATGTTTTGAGGTAATAAGTGACGCCCCATGACGCTTCAAAATGCCTGTGAAGTTATACTTTCAACACTCGCTGAATATACGCCTTCAGAAAATTGTAGGGTTTCGGTTAGATTAAAAATGTCGATACATCTTTCTCCTTGTGAAAGAATTCACATATTTTATTACTTATGTAACAAAGTGATTTTCGTTTTGCATTCAGTTATTTGTAACGTACATTTTCATTTGATTTTTCGTTTCCCAATATTGAAAATTGTTTTGATCGGGATTGATTTCA
Organism: Cryptolaemus montrouzieri; assembly: GCA_013387265.2. NCBI lineage: Eukaryota > Metazoa > Arthropoda > Insecta > Coleoptera > Coccinellidae > Cryptolaemus > Cryptolaemus montrouzieri. The sequence continues at coordinate 111,860,740 of JABFTP020000021.1, forward strand.
ATTTTTTGTGGGAACTCTCGCTTGATAATCGGGACTGACAAAACTAGTACACTAACAAAAAATAAACCATTACATCCAATTCAACAAAGAGTTGCAGCTTTAAACAGCATGGTACATCGGTTACTCAATTTACCTTTATCAGTAGAAGATTATAATAAAGAGTTAAATATCATCAAATAGATAGCCATTAATAATTCATATAATCCGGATATGATAGATCTAATCATTCGTAAAAACTGTATCAGAAAGCAATAAATGAAGTTTATCCTATTCATAAAGACTATAAAATATTCAACAGTTTAACATTCTGCGGTTCTGCAAGTACAAATATTAAATCCTTTCTCGTCAAACAAAATCTTAATATAACTTTCAAAACTTCTAATAACTCAGGTAAACATATTAAAAATAATAAATTTCGTGTTGAAAAATCAAGTAAATCAGTAATCTAAAAACTCAATTGCGGTTCTTGTGATAAAATTTATATCGGTAGGACCTATAGGAGTTTTGGCATAAGAACATCTGAACATAAACGTAGCTTCGATAAAAATAAATCTGATTCAAATTATTCAAACCACTTAATAAAAGAAAAACCATTCATTCAATAAAAACTTTGACATATTACATATAAAATCAAAAAGTTTAAAATTAGATCTTCTAGAAGCATTAGAAATAAATAGATACAAACATTCGGACAAGCTTTTCAATGAGCAGGTAGATGTGAATTATTCACCCCTACTTAACTTGTTTAATTAGTTTTTATTACCTTCCATACTAACTGTACAATGGCTCGGTGTGGATTTTCCTGTTATTCATCCAACTTGTTCTACGATTTGTTTATAATACCATACTCTTCAATCTGTTTGTCATTCTTGATAAAGCTGCTGTGTCAGCGAAACGTCGTCGAATTTTTTCAAATAAAGTGTAGATTATAGTTAAACCTTGTGTTTTTTATCTCAATAAACCTGGCAATGTTCTTGCTACAAAGGCTACTGAAGAAGTTTATACTTTAACAAGTTCTGAAAAAGGTTGAATTTCAAGTGTAATAATTTGCAGCAGAGCAGAGGATATTTTACGCCACCTGTTTTTATTTTTAAAGGTAAGAACAGAAAACCAGAGTTCCTGGAGGGTTCACCACCTGGCTCTGCCACTCGAGGGGGCCATTCTGTAGGGCCTCTTCTTCCGATCCATCGATCAGAAAATTCTCGATCTAGATATTGTCGAACGAAAGTGCAAAATGCGAGGGGGCACCATCTTGCTGAAACACAACATCGTCTTCTAAATAGCTAGGATCATTTTCCAAAATTTCAGTTATGGCTGGATTGATAAGTTCTTCAAGTAGTTGGAAATACATTTCTCCCGTCAGATTTCCTGGTAAGAAAAATGACCCAATCAGACGATTCCCATAGATGCCAACCCAAACATTCAATTTTTCAGGATATTGGGTATGTACTCCACGAAAGATTTTGGGATCAGAGTCCGACCAGAACATTCATCCGAGAAGCAAATATTGTAGAGAAAGTGGGAATTGTTTGCGATTCGCTCACTTATTATTTCACAGAATTGCACTCTGCGGTCGAAGTCATTCTCATACGATCCGATAGTTCTTCGACTCACACCACTTTCACTTTCCAATTTTCTTGTACTCAGAGTGTAATTTTTTTCTATGACATGTTCTACGCCTATGGCATATTGTGTGATATTTATACAATACTAAATTGAACAAATAAATCTAGATCTATCTATCTATCAAGAAAAGAAAATCTGAAAATTGATTCAGAGCGAAACCTCCAAAAACTTCTCCAGGAAAGCCCCGAACGGTTATTGTTGAAGACTTTAGGATTACTATTCAAAAAACTGTGCATTCTTTTTATTTTGGGAAAGAAATTCTCACAGGGGGAAAAATACACGCTGTGCTCGTAGGAGATGGACTTGCCTTTAATAGCAAAAAAACAAATTGTGACAAGTTTTGCATGGATTGAATATCTTATGGGAGAAGCACAACATGAAGTCAGTTCTCATAGATAAAGAAGAAATCGTTTGCTGGAGAAGAAATTATTTAAGAGAAATCAAAATATATCGTGTTCAAAGTAAGAAGAAATTTTTCATCTGGATGAAACTTGGTTTAATCAAGGGTACACGATTCAGAAAACTTGGAACGATAAAACATTAAAGATTCTCGATAAGCCTTCCTTAAGGACTGTCTACAGGATTTCAGGCTCAGTCAGGAAAAGAACGACGTATAATAATAACGCATATAAGTAATTTTGGCAGTTTTGTAGTAGGGGGTTATTATCATTTGAAAGTGAAAGTACAGGAGACTATCATGAGGACATAACTGCGGATGTTTTCAAAGAATATTTTGAACAGTTGTTGGATTTGATTGCACAAGGATCTTTTAAAGTAATGGATAACGCAAGCTAACAGATTGGATTAATGACAACATCTTCATGACGTAAAGCAGACATCATCAGATTGCTGAGGGATAAAAATATTTCTTTTAAGATAATATGGTAAAAAAGAACTTATCGATTGTAAATTTACATAAAAAATTATACGAAAATAAGAGATTAACGAAATGGCAACAACTAGGAAGTCAATATACTCCGCCTTTCACCATACCATTTCGAATTAAAGCTGACCGAACTAATATGGGCAAAGGAAAAAGGTGAAGTGGTTAGAAACAACACAAGTTTTAAGATTAAAGATGTCGAAATTCATTTCAACATTTCAATAAAAAGTGTTATATCTCAAAACTGGAAAAATTGTATCGACCACGTCATTAAAGAAGAAAATAAAATGTGGGGACTGGTTCATACTATGGATACCATGATAGATCCTGTTATAGTGAATTTGGGTAATGAAGATACATCATCATAAGATGAACTGTAAATATTGTATGAAAATATTTGTAGCTCAAAATATATATGAGCATTTTGTCAAGCATTATTTTGATTTCTATAATTTTAAAGTGCAGAAAGACATTGAATTTAAAACTAGACGTGTAATAAAGTCATGAAATTATTCATGAACATTATTTAACATTCTGTTAGATAATGTTGAAACTCATGTGGAAAAATTAGATTGATTCTACTATAATATAAAATGAATGTTCATTTCCATAATTCACCAAAATTATTGACATATCTGAAATATCATAAACATTATTCAATTATTACATATTTCAGCGTAACTTGAAAATGCATGAAATTCATGAAAAATTATATTTGGTAAACATAACTATCTGGGTATTCACATTATTTGAATTGTGTTCAGGCCGTAACTATCTGGATATTCACGTTATTATATATCGAGAAAACTACGTTTCTAAGTCGACAAAGCTCATAGAGAACTCCAAATAGAGTAATATTTGAATTTGGGAGGCATTTTTCACTTCATGAAATCGAGAAAACTACGTCTGAGTCGATCAAGAGTCAATAATGTTTGAATTTGGGAGGCTTTTACTTCATGAAATTCCGTGATCAATAATGAAAAACAAGTGTTTTTAGGAATTTTACTTAATAATTGTGATTCGTAACGCGTTTCACTACACCGTAGCTTCTTCAGACGAATGAATTTACAGAAAATAAGAATGAGAATATAAATACAAATGTTCTTAAGTAATTAAAAGCTTATTGGGTTGCTCTTTCTTAAGTGGTTATTGATGACAGGTATATCCAATAAAATTAAGGAATAGATTGCTCCCTGAAGAGATTCAATAGAGGTGAAGGGCTTAAATCGACTTGTTCATTGATGAGTCTACCTGAGTGTTTGTGTTTGTTAATTTCTAAAGTTTCCCAAAGATCTACCTTCCAATATTTATTATCTGTATGCAAAATTTCAAACTGTGGGTCGAAAGAGTGACTATTTTCTAGGAGATGATTCGCGTAATTTGAATCTGATTTTTTATTTGAAAAACTGCGTTTATGTTCCGATATTCTAATATTAAAATTTCTATGTGTTCTACCAATGTAGAAATTATCACAGTCATTGCAATTCAATCTATAAACACCTGATTTATTGTTTTTATCTGATTTGGTTTTATTATTTTTATATATTTGCCTAAGCTATTATTAGTTTGGAAAGTTATGTTGAAATTATTGCTACTCAAGAATGATTTCAGTTTCTCATTTCTAATGCCAACGTAGGTTAAGGTGTTGAATTTTGTTTCAATTTATCGACAGGGTAAACTTCATTCAATGCGATTTTACTTTGTTTTTATTCAAAATATTATTTATTAGTTTGGGATTGTAACCATTATTTTTGGCAATTTGTTTAATCAAATTTAATTCTTTGTTGAAACTTTCTGGTGATAACGTTGTTAATAAAACTGTTGAATGTTGACATTTTATGTTGATACGGACGACACGACGAGTTATGTAATATATCTCTATGTGACGGCTTATGGTAAATTGCGAAAACATGTTTTCCATTTTCATTGGAAATTGTTACATCTAAGAAATTTATTGAATTATTGCTTTCTATCTCGGTTGTGAATCCAATCTTTGGATGTAATGAATTTTTATGATTTTCGAAAATTTTTAGCTGTCTATCTGTTCCTGTGAAGCAAATAATGATATCGTCTACATAGCAATACCAGTAAAAACAATATTTACTAGGTGGATGATTATGAATTGTCTAAATTATTCATGAATATTTCTGCTAACAAAGGACTTAACGGATTGCCCATAATCAAGCCGTCTTCACTAGTATAATATTTGTTATCGAAATGGAAATAATTTTGATCTAAACAAATTTGTGATAATGAAAGAATATCTGATTTAATGATCGTATTGACATGATCCTTTTCTAATAATTCTTCAACTAAGTAGTACGTATCTTTCGGAGGAATGTTGGGAAATAGTTTTTTAACCTCGAAAGAAATGAGTTTGGAATTAGGTGGTATAATGGTATCTTTGATATTGGCGATTAGTTCGTATGAATTTTTGACCGAAAATTTGGATCTAAAATTGCAATGTTTTATTAGCAAGTCGTTGAGGAATTTTGAAAGTTTGAAAGAAGGTGCCGTTACATAAGAAACAACAGGTCTAATAGGATAATTAGGTTTATGAAGTTTCATCAAAGAATATAATTCGGGGGATTGTGGATTGAAGTTAATGAATTTGTATTTTTCGTGGTCTGTAATTAATGATTTTGATGTCGAAATAACGTTTTTAACCTATTTCTGAAATTTAGCGGTAGGATCCTTAGTTGATAGTATATAGTTTCCGGCTGTTAAGAATTCTTCAGTTTTTGAAATATAATCGGTTTTACTAATCACGATGACGGTGTTACCTTTATCTGCTTTAGTGAATACTAAATCGTTCTTGGTACTATTTTCATTAATTGTTTTATTATTTTATAATCGGAATTGCAATGAGGTGATAATTTCGAAAAGTATTCTTTGTTGATTTTTGCTGTTTGATGTTTGGCTAAAATACTATTTTTGGAGTTTTTGAGAATGATTTCGGAGTCTATGCCTAACTGTTCAAAATCAGTTTTAGTATATTTTGGATGAAAATTATGATTGAATCCTTTTTCTAATTGATCTTTTTGTGGTTGTGTAAAATGGGTATCAGTTAAATTAGTGAATCGGCCAAAAAATTTATGATCTGAAAATTTATCAGTTGAAGGTTTGGGTGGAGAAATTTTGAATATAAGTGAATTTAACTTTTTTGTTGTTGCTGAAACTTTTATGCATTAAAATTTTCACATCGTATATGGATTCAGAGTCTTAAAATATCAAACTCAACAGGGTGCAATCTAAACAATAATTATTTAGTGAAATTCATAAAAACACATTACTTGTTTTTATCAAAGTAATGTTGACTGTTTTCTTCGATTATCGCGGTGTAGGGCACTCGAATTCTTACAGGAAGGTCAAACAGTAAATGAAGAATAAAGAATAATAAAATGAAACAAGTTACTATGTTTTAACTATCACTAATTTATTGATGTAAAGAATAAAAATTACATGACCGCTAATGAAAACTGAATACTCATGTACAATACAGGAACTAACATCAATATAATTCTAGTAGAGGTCACAGTAACTTGAATAATGGTGATTGGTAGGTGATTAAGTCTACCTGGTCGTTAAGGAGCTCAACCCTTTCTACCCTAGATACTTTGACAATTTCCATCGATTCAAAGAAATTGAGTTTATAAGATTTATCACAAGAATGAAGAATTTTTAGATGTTGAAGTTCTGGAAAAGGATGACATTCATTCAGACAATGTGCAGCTAAAGCTGAATCATATTTCTGATGTAGGAATGACCGGAAATGTTCTTTGTATCTAGCCTTGTAAGAGCATCCTGTTTGACCTATATAAAAGGAAAAAAATGTTAATTGGTTTAATCCAGACTTTTCAAACTTACCGGTTTTATTCTTTGTGTTGAAAAGCAGGCCTGACAATCTGCCAACTGGTTTGAATGTAATATGAACTTTTATACTATCAGACAAATTTCTAGTAATCTGTTCTGACGTCTTCCCAAAATATGTTAATCACATAAATTTTTCGGGCTTTTCACTCTTGGATATATCATGTTGAATGTGTTGTTGCATATTTTTCTATTAATTTAGTTCTCTATTGCTTTTATATTGAAGTTGTTCTTTGCTATTGACATAGTGGTGTTAAATTCTGATTTTCGGTCATCAATCCCTTCTATCTGAAATTTTCATATCTAATTTGAAAAACACTAAAATTATGACTCAACCTTTGACGAAAAGGCATATTCTCTTTTGGTACCGATATGTTGATGACATTTAAGCATGTTTCATGGAACGAATAGACATCTAGAAATCTTCCTGAATTTCATTAATAGTATTCATCCTAAAATTAAGTTCAAATTAGAAACAGAAGTCGATAGTAAAATCAATTTCTTAGGCCTAACAATTACCCGGGAGAATAATAACCGTTTATCAATCAGTATCTTTAGAAAACCATCGTACACAGATAATGTTATACCCATAGATTCATTCCACCCGTATTCTAAAAAATAGCAGCCATCAAATCCATGATTCACAGAGTGATTTCTTTGGCTTTATCGGATAAGAACCGAAAATCAGAATTTAACACCATTATGTCAATAGCAGAGAATAACGTCTTCGGTATAAAAGCAATAGAAAGTTTAATTAATAAAAAAGTAAGCAACAACACATTTAACATGATATATCCCCAATCCGAGAGAGAAAAGCCCGAAAAATTCATGTGACTAACATATTTTGGGAAGACGACAAAATAGGTTACTAGAGTTTTGTCTGATAGTATAAAAGTTCATATTGCATTTAAACGAGTTTGCAAATTGTCAGGCCTGCTTTTCAACACAAAAGATGAAACCGATAAATTTAAAAAATTTGAAGTATATCAATTAACATGTTCTGAGTGCAATTCCATTTATATAATTGATAGTATTGATGATTTATTTAATTTATGGAAATTCATTTTTGAAGTAAAACGAAATGAGACACTTTTGTCACTTTTCCACAATATTCTATAATCACGACCGGTTTCGACCCTACGGTCATTTTCAAGTGAATAACATTATAATACATGAGTAGGCAAGTACAAGTACAGAATGAAATTTATCCTAAATATTGAGTAGTGGGGATCCATTATGCTCTAGTTGGCTGTTGAGGGTAATGAATTGTGGGTTTTTACATGTAAATGAGATAAAAAACACAAGGTTTAACTTTAATCTACACTTTATTTGAAAAAATTCGAAAACGTTTCGCTGACACAGCAGCTTTATCAAGAATGACAAACAGAATGAAGAGTATGGTATTATAAACAAATCGTAGAACAAGTTGGATGAATAACAGGAAAATCCACACCGAGCCATTGTACAGTTAGTATGAAAGGTAATGAAAACTAATTGAACAAGTTAAGTAGGGGTGAATAATTCACATCTACCTGCTCATTCAAAAGCTTGTCCGAATGTTTGTATCTATTTATTTCTAATGCTTCTAGGAGATCTAATTTTAAACTTTTGATTTTATATGTAATATGTCAAAGTTTGTATTGAATGAATGGTTTTCTTTTATTAAGTGGTTTGAATAATTTGAATCAGATTTATTTTTATCAAAGCTACGTTTATGTTCAGATGTTCTTATGACAAAACTCCTATAGGTCCTACCGATATAAATTTTATCACAAGAACCGCAATTGAGTTTATAGATTCCTGATTTACTTGATTTTTCAACACGAGATTTATTATTTTAAATATGTTTACCTAAGTTATTAGAAGTTTTGAAAGTTATATTAAGATTTTGTTTGAAGAGAAAGGATTTAATATTTGTACTTGCAGAACCGCAGAATGTTAAACTGTTGAATATTTTATAGTCTTTATGAATAGGATATACTTCATTTATTGCTTTCTGATACAGTTTTTACGAATGATTAGATCTATCATATCCGGATTATATGAATTATTAATGGCTATCTGTTTGATGATGTTTAACTCTTTATTATAATCTTCTACTGATAAAGGTAAATTGAGTAACCGATGTACCATGCTGTTTAAAGCTGCAACTTTGTGTTGAATTGGATGTAATGAGTAGTTATGTATAATTGTATCAGTATGTGTTGGTTTACGAAAGACCGAAAAAACATGATTATTATTTCGTTTTATTTGTTTTATTACCTTTCATACTAACTGTACAATAGCTCGGTGTGGATTTTCCTGTTATTCATCCAACTTGTTCTACGATTTGTTTATAATACCATACTCTTCAATCTGTTTGTCATTCTTGATAAAGCTGCTGTGTCAGCGAAACGTCGTCGAATTTTTTCAAATAAAGTGTAGATTAAAGTTAAACCTTGTGTTTTTTATCTCATTTATATCATGGATCTACATCAAGTAACGGCCTCCACAATTCAAAATGTTTTTACATAGTTTGTTAATCTCCAAACTTTCCAACGAATTCATTTCTCTCCTTTGTTACATTTATGAAGTATTTTAAGATTGTTCAATGATATCGAGTGGTTAGTTGATTCTATGTGTTCAAATATCTGAGGAAATATGTTCCTTGAACCTAGCTTCAAAACTTAAAAACCGAAACAGAGGCTACCTCGCGGGGCGTTGGTGAGGTAGCCTCTGTTTCGGTTCGTTGGGGGGCGCAGTGATATTTACATTATTGCGTTCGCTGCAACGAATTCAGATGAGTAGGTAACGGCATAGCCTCTTGTTACGAATGGGTAGACAATGCTGACGAGGTCAAACGAGACCGAAACTGCAGTCCATTGTTCCCATTCGTGACATCTGACCGTGCTGTATCACTTCCCTGTGGCCCCGGTTAACGGTGATTATGAAGAGTAGATCGGAAAACTAGCTCCTTCAAGGGAGGATATTAAACACTCTACGGAAGGTTAAATAATATTGTTCCTTGAAAAATAATCTTTTTCTGATAATTGTTAGTTTTCGTACAAAACTGTATCAGAAAGCAATAAATGAAGTATATCCTATTCATAAAGACTATAAAATATTCAATAGTTTAACATTCTGCGGTTCTGCAAGTACAAACATTAAATCCTTTCTCGTCAAACAAAATCTTAATATAACTTTCAAAACTTCTAATAACTTAGGTAAACATATTAAAATAATAAATCTCGTGTTGAAAAATCAAGTAAATCAGGAATCTATAAACTCAATTGCGATTCTTGTGATAAAATTTATATCGGTAGGACCTATAGGAGTTTTGGCATAAGAACATCTGAACATAAACGTAGCTTCGATAAAAATAAATCTGATTCAAATTATTCAAACCACCTAATAAAAGAAAACCATTCATTTAATAAAAACTTTGACATATTACATATAAAATCAAAAAGTTCAAAATTAGATCTCCTAGAAGATAAGATATAAATAGATACAAACATTCGGACAAGCTTTTGAATGAACAGGTAGATGTGAATTATTCACCCCTACTTAACTTGTTTAATTAGTTTTTATTACCTTTCATACTAACTGTACAATGGCTCGGTGTGGATTTTCCTGTTATTCATCCAACTTGTTCTACGATTTGTTTATAATACCATACTCTTCATTCTGTTTTTCATTCTTGATAAAGCTGCTGTGTCAGCGAAACGTCGTTGAATTTTTCAAATAAAGTGTAGATTATAGTTAAACCTTGTGTTTTTATCTCATTGTTAGTTTCTCCTATTACATGTGCACATGCCTTATAAATTTGTTACTTATCTTTCTATTGTATGGTCAGAACACAAATATTATTATTATTATTTAGGATCAGTTTATAAGTTGAAGAAATTCAAAGAAATAACTCACCAGTATTTGAAGATTCGACATCGAATAAGTAGAATTGCTCATTCTGAAACAGAAAATATTTCAAATAAAATTCAAATAGGTATCGTTTTCACCATGTTAAGATTAAGCCATGAATAATTTACCATAATTTACGAATATTTCGTTCGGAACTAACCGAAAGATTATTGTTATTCTGAATACCGCTCTACTGACTTTCACAACCTTGAAATAATATTATAGTTCAAGAAATTGCGAGTAATAAACGTTGAGATAATCTAACTTAGAATTTTGTTCGTTCACTCTTGAAACGTTACGATTGATTAAATTTTCCCAGCAACGAAATAATTACAGACTACTAAAATAAAATTCCGAACCGCATTATAATTGATTGGAATTACTCGAATCGAGTTCATAAGAAACTATTTGTGAAGTGTGTCATGGGTTGAATGATATTTGATATAATGAATAATATTCATAGAATCCCATTCGAATAGATTATCCAGTTATCAGCGATAAATTGATTCATGTGTATGTGTGTACATATTTGTTTAACAGTTTAACAATTGAAAGTTTTGAACAGAGACAGAAAAGATATTTACGAGTAAGCTAGTGACCATTTTGTGGAATGCAAAAGTATTAAATGAAATTTCAACAAATATATTAAATTTTTGCGTTATGAAATAGATCACTATAGGTAGATGAGTATTTCTCCATAAAAGGAATTTAATGAAAAATTGAAACTGGTTTTTAATATATTTTCTATCCATCATCCTGAACTTTGAATTGTATTCATAATAGTAGTAAATAATATCGATATCGACAGGGCCATCGCTACAATATGTGCAAAGTGTGCAATGTACTCGGGCGCCATCCTTTAGGGGCGCCAAAACCCAGAACCAAAAAAATATTAAAATAAAGGTTGTGAAATTGAATAGGATTAGGTATAAATACACACGAAATTTGCGTGATTTCTTGTTATTTCCTGTTCAGACATGAATAACGCTTGGAGAGCTATAAAAGCAATGCATCCCCACAGGCGTTTTTGAATTAGTTAGTTAATAATAAAAAACAAGTACTGTGTTTTAAGGAATTTTACTTAATAATTGCGATTCGTAACGCGTTTCACTACACCGTAGCTTCTTCAGACGAATGATTATGCAGAAAAATATAAATGAGAATATAACTATAAATGTTCTTGAGTAATTAAAAGCTTATTGGTTGATTCTTCTTAAGTGGTTATTTATGACAGGTATATCCAATAAAATTAAGGAATAGATTGCTCCCCGAAAAGATTCAATAGAGGTGAAGGGCTTAAATCGACTTGTTCATTGATGAGTCTACCTGAGTGTTTGTATTTATTGATTTCTAAAGTTTCCCAAAGATCTATCTTCCAATATTTATTATCTGTACGCAATATTTGAAACTGTGGGTCGAAAGAATGATTATTTTCTAAGAGATGATTCGCGTAATTTGAATCTGATTTTTATTTGAAAAACTGCGTTTATGTTCCGATATTCTAATATTAAAATTTCTATGTGTTCTACCATTGTAGAAATTATCACAGTCATTGCAATTCAATCCATAAACACCTGATTTATTGTTTTTACCTGGTTTGGTTTTATTATTTTTATATATTTGCCTAAATTATTATTAGTTTGGAAAGCTATGTTGAAATTATTGCTACTTAAGAATGATTTCAGTTTCTCACTTGTAATGCCAACGTAGGTTAAGGTGTTGAATTTTGTTTCAATTTATCGACAGCGTAAACTTCATTCAATGCGATTCTACTTTGTTTTTATTTAAAATATTATTTATTAGTTTGGGATTGTAACCATTATTTTTGGCTATTTGTTTAATCAAATTTAGTTCTTTGTTGAAATTTTCTGGTGATAGCGGGATGTTAATCAATCTATGAATAAAACTATTGAATGCTGACATTTTATGTTGATATGGATGACACGACGAGTTATGTTGTTTCCAAACTTATTTCTTTCGATGTTAAGAATCTATTTCCCAACATTCCTCCAAAAGATACGTATTACTTAGTTGAAGAATTATTAGAAAGGAATCATGTCAATACTATCATTAAATCAGATATTCTTTCATTATTAAAAATTTGTTTAGATCAAAATTATTTCCATTTCAATTACAAATATTATACTATTGAAGACGGCTTGATTATGGGCAATCCGTTAAGTCCTTTGTTAGCAGAAATTTTCATGAATAACTTAGAGAAATTAATTCATAATCATCCACTCAGTAAATATTGTTTATACTGGTATCGCTATGTAGACGATATCATTTTTGCTTCACAGGAACAGATAGACAGTTGAAAATTTTCGAAAATCATATAAATTCATTACATCCAAAATTGCATTCACAACCGAAATAGAAAGCAATAATTCGATAAATTTCTTAGACGTAACAATTTCGAATGAAAATGGAAAACATGTTTTCGCAATTTACCATAAGCCGTCACATACAGATATTATAATACATAACTCGTCGTGTCATCCATATCAACATAAAATGTCAGCATTCAATAGTTTTATTCATAGATTGATTAACATCCCGCTATCACCAGAAAATTTCAACAAAGAACTAAATTTGATTAAACAAATAGCCAAAAATAATGGTTACAATCCCAAACTAATAAATAATATTTTAAATAAAAACAAAGTAGAATCGCATTGAATGAAGTTTACCCTGTCGATAAATTGAAACAAAAATTCAACACCTTAACCTACGTTGGCATTACAAGTGAGAAACTGAAATCATTCTTAAGTAGCAATAATTTCAACATAGCTTTCCAAACTAATAATAATTTAGGCAAATATATAAAGAATAATAAAACCAAACCAGGTAAAAACAATAAATCAGGTGTTTATAGATTGAATTGCAATGACTGTGATAATTTCTACATTGGTAGAACACATAGAAATTTTAATATTAGAATATCGAAACATAAACGCTGTTTTTCAAATAAAAATCAGATTCAAATTACGCGAATCATCTCTTAGAAAATAATCATTCTTTCGACCCACAGTTTGAAATTTTGCGTACAGATAATAAATATTAGAAGGTAGATCTTTGGGAAACTTTAGAAATAAATAAATACAAACACTCAGGTAGACTCATCAATGAACAAGTCGATTTAAGCCCTTCACCTCTATTGAATCTTTTCGGGAGCAATCTATTCCTTAATTTTATTGGATATACCTGTCATAAATAACCACTTAAGAAGAATCAACCAATAAGCTTTTAATTACTCAAGAACATTTATAGTTATATTCTCATTTATATTTTCTGCATAATCATTCGTCTGAAGAAGCTACGGTGTAGTGAAACGCGTTACGAATCGCAATTATTAAGTAAAATTCCTTAAAACACAGTACTTGTTTTTTATTATTGATAATGGAATTTTACCAAGTAAAAGCCTCCCAAATTCAAAAAGTAGTTAGTTCACTGGACCGTGCAACAAGTGAATAAAACAAGTAATCCTATTAATTTTTACATTTTACATTATTAATTTTTATTTTGTCAAGTGTGGTGTTGTGTTGTGTAATATTTTGTTTACTTCATTTTTTCAAATTAAGTGCCGAATACCTGCTGAAATTTCAACGGCTTGATTTTTTATAAAATGGTAAGTGTTCCTACTTTATACTATAAACATTAACCCTCTATAGAATACTGGTTATAATTAATTTTCTCAACCAAATATCTTTTATTAATTGAAATGTCATGTACGAGTTTGAAAAAGTAACTTGTTTTATCCATAACTTGCTTAGTTTTTATGCTATTGATTTTTAAAAAACCATTTTGTAGGGTTTTTAAGGGCTATAAGATCAAATTCAGTTTAATATTTTTTTGCCTTTATTTTTGAAAGGATTTAAGCTGCAAGTCTCGAACAAATTGCTTTTTACTTAAATATGCAAACTTTAATCGGCCATATCTTACTCAATAATAATCTGCCCTATAAAGGGTTAAAAACTATTGGCTACTTAGTTAACTTTTTAAGAATATTTCCTACCCTACCCACATGGTGCTTATTATTGTGGTTACTTTAGAAGTTAATTCCTAATTCCCATGAGTACTAATTATTTATTTGTTTTTCAGGATAAAAGAAAGAGACCTTCAGGTGCGAAGTTTCGCGAGCAAAAGAAACTGAGACTACAAGAAAGGGAAAAATGGTTGGATCTTCAAAGCATTTCTTGCAAAACAATCGAGATTCCACGGAGACTATCGATGTTGGTGCGATCGAATCGTCCGAATCTCAAGATTCTAAATCCGTAATATTAATAACCGTGAGTGGACCATCTGAAATTTTAACAGCAACATCAGGTCCTGCAACAATCGGCAGCGGTTGTAGCAGCAAAACAGCTTCTACTGATGCAGAGCCCGATGAAGCGATGACACCATCCTCGTCTACAGCACTTGAACAATCCACTTCAGGTAATTCAGCTTGTGTAAAAAGTTCGGTAATGTTAGCTACCGAAATACCTGCTGCAAGTGACACTTTCGATAAAGGCTGTAATGAGGATAGCATCGATATAATTCCGTCCGACCCCGGTTTGTGGCCAGAAAGAATCACCAATGAGATGGCTAGAATATTGGTTAAACGTGGTCCGCCCTTGATAGACATCAGTTTTAGCTTTCCTAGTAATAAAGATAAGAGAAAGTTTTCGTGCAAATACTTTGAAAGAAATCTAGCAAATGGAGAAAAAGTCGAAAGGGCTTGGCCTATTTAATTCTATTTCTAAAGATTCTGTATTTTGTTTTTGTTGTAAGTTGTTTTGTAAATGTAAAACTCGTAACGCTTTTTGTGATACAAATGGAGTATCTGATTGGCTACACTTGTCTTTGCTAATTAAGATACACGAAACGTCAATTTTACACAACAGTTATATAAACACTTGGGTAAATTTTAAAAGAATGTTGGAGACATCTATGACTATTGATGCTCATCATCTGCGGATTTTAGAAACGGAAAAAAAATATTGGCGAGACGCGTAGGAAAGAATTATTGCGATTGTTAAGTATTTATCTACACAATGCTTGGCATTTCAAGGTTTTTCTCAATTGCTTTTCGTACATGATAATAGAAATTGTCTAAAAGCTGTTGAGCTGATTGCCTCTTTTCATTCAGTGATGAGACAACACGTTAGCCGAGTGTATAACTCCCAAAAAACATTTGTTAAAATGACTCATTATTTAGACGTGCAAATACAGAATGAAATAATTGAATTATTGTCGTCCATAAGGTTAGGTTAGATTAGTTTACACAATGAAAATAATAAACAAAAACTCAATCTATGGGAAATTTTAGAGATTAACAAAGAAAAGAATTCAGGTAGGTTACTTAATAGTCAATTAGATCTAAATCCTTCTCCTTTACTCAATCTTTTCAATTCATAAAGTAAGCAACTCCGATGGGTTTTCCAACATACCCCTTGTACTTGTACTTATTTTAAGATTATGTAGAAAATAAGACTAATATATAAAGAATAACTCTATTCATTAGTTTGTATCTATCTGATGAAGCCACAGTGTGGTGAAACCGGTCATAGTTTTGTTAATATAGTGAAAAACCGTGAAAAGCTATCACTCTTTATACTGCTTCAACTGTTTAGCTTGCTTAGAGATGTTTATATCTAAAAATAACGTTGATCCCAATTTCGGTTGAATTTTCCGAAAATTATAGTTATGTAGAAAATACTGAAAAATTTTTGGAACTTAAAAACCTTGTATCTCTAAATTTTCCGTTATATTATATTATTATTTGTTTCCAGTACGCAAATTAGGCAACCATAGTTGCAACATAGATTTCAATCGTACACTTACAGTTAGCAGAAAATCGATGCGAACATAACCACGATTTTCATTCAAACTTCTCTACACGAATTTGAATAGTAACAATTCAATGTTGCAACGCTGAAAGCTGAAATTTTATTCGCACACTAATTTTCAGTTGGAATCACAGTTATTTCGTGGAAATTGTTTAATTTTTTTTTGTATCGTAATCGATTCACTCCATTTCGTATGCTAGCAATGTGTGAAATGACCTACAAATTTTTCCAATTTATATTTTTACGTGTGTTCTAGTATAGATTAGTTTACAAGTTCGAATCGAATTATTCTCGATGAAGCTTTTGAAAAATCGATGATAGTTTATCACGAGGTTTAGAAAAATGTATTCAAATGGATTTTAGCATGGAAATAGTTAAGTTATAATACGGAATAACCTAATAATTGAGGAATTTTTGAGAAACTTTTTCGAAGAAGTCGAAATCTTGATGTTCCTACTTTTTCTCTTCTGATCAAAATCATAATGTATCTTTGAATATAGGATTCAACACGACTTCCACGGAGAGAGCGCATAATCCCCAGAGTGAGCTCCCAAAACAATTTTTCCAAAGTATTTAAAATGAATGAAGAATTTTATTATCTACAATTTTATTCGAGCAATTTTCTTGAAAAACTCAACGTTTACAAGGAAAACCCAAAAATCAAAAATTTTTACCTTCGACCTTTAATATTTTTTTAGCAGATGTGGGATCGATGGGGACTTTCTACTTTCTTTCTCATAGTGAAATCAAGGTCTCTACCAAAGTTCAGTTCTGTCGGAACGATGTGCTATCAATTTTTGCTTCAAACTAGGAGACAATACTATGGAATCATTCGAAAAGCTTCGACAGGTCTTAGGAGAAGAGAGGTTTGCTGAAGGCTGAAGATTTTCTCTGAGGTATTTTCAGAAAGAATATTGTTGATTGAAGATGAACCACGAAGCGAAAGGCCTTCGACCTATGAGAATGTCAGCAGATCACCGGATATTGTGTGGGTTCAGATCGAAGGTTGACAGTCAAAATAATCACGAAACATTTGAATTTGGGAGGCTTTTACTTGGTAAAATTCCATTATCAATAATAAAAAACAAGTAATGTGTTTTAAGGAATTTTACTTAATAATTGCCATTCGTAACGCGTTTCACTACACCGTAGCTTCTTCAGACGAATGAATATACAGAAAAATATAAATGAGAATATAACTATAAATGTTCCTGAGTAATTAAAAGCTTATTGGGTTGCTTATTCTTAAGTGGTTATTTATGACAGGTATATCCAATAAAATTGAGGAATAGATTGCTACCCGAAAATATTCAATAGAGGTGAAGGGCTTAAATCTACTTGTTCATTGATGAGTCTACCTGAGTGTTTGTATTTATTGATTTCTAAAGTTTCCTAAAGATCTACCTTCCAATAGTTATTATCTGTATGCAAAATTTCAAACTGTGGGTCGAAAGAATGATTATTTTCTAAGAGATGATTCGCATAATTTGAATCTGATTTTTATTTGAAAAACTGCGTTTGTGTTCCGATATTCTAATATTAAAATTTCTATGTGTTCTACCAATGTAGAAATTATCACAGTCATTGCAATTCAATCTATAAACACCTGATTTATTGTTTTTACCTGGTTTGGTTTTATTATTTTTATATATTTGCCTAAATTATTATTAGTTTGGAAAGCTATGTTGAAATTATTGCTACTTAAGAATGATTTTAGTTTCTCACTTGTAATGCCAACGTAGGTTAAGGTGTTGAATTTTGTATCAATTGAAACAAAAATTCAACACCTTCATTCGAATGAAAATGGAAAACATGTTTTCGCAATTTACCATAAGCCGTCACATACAGATATTATAATACATAACTCGTCGTGCCATATCAACATAAAATGTCAGCATTCAATAGTTTTATTCATAGATTGATTAACATCCCGTTATCACCAGAAAATTTCAACAAAGAACTAAATTTGATTAAACAAATAGCCAAAAAATAATGGTTACAATCCCAAACTAATAAATAATATTTTAAATAAAAACAAAGTAGAATCGCATTGAATGAAGTTTACCCTGTCGATAAATTGAAACAAAAATTCAACACCTTAACCTACGTTGGCATTACAAGTGAGAAACTGAAATCATTCTCAAGTAGCAATAATTTCAACATAGCTTTCCAAACTAATAATAATTTAGGCAAATATATAAAAATAATAAAACCAAACCAGGTAAAAACAATAAATCAGGTGTTTATCGATTGAATTGCAATGACTGTGATAATTTCTACATTGGTAGAACACATAGAAATTTTAATATTAGAATATCGGAACACAAACGCAGTTTTCAAATAAAAATCAGATTCAAATTACGCGAATCATCTCTTAGAAAATAATCATTCTTTCGACCCACAGTTTGAAATTTTGCATACAGATAATAAATATTGGAAGGTAGATCTTTGGGAAACTTTAGAAATCAATAAATACAAACACTCAGGTAGACTCATCAATGAACAAGTAGATTTAAGCCCTTCACCTCTATTGAATCTTTTCGGGGAGCAATTTATTCCTTAATTTTATTGGATATACCTGTCATAAATAACCACTTAAGAATAAGCAACCCAATAAGCTTTTAATTACTCAGGAACATTTATAGTTATATTCTCATTTATATTTTTCTGTATATTCATTCGTCTGAGAAGCTACGGTATAGTGAAACGCGTTACGAATCGCAATTATTAAGTAAAATTCCTTAAAACACATTACTTGTTTTTTATTATTAATCACGAAACAGTTGAACTCAAAGCAAACCTCCGTTAATCAGAACTTCACGAATGAATTCGATATAACCTAAATATGTGCAGAAATAGTTCCGAAAAACCTTTCCCAAGGCGTTCAAAAAGAAAAGGAGTATTCACTTTTTAGGATCGTTTGAAAATGCTCCCCGTTTTCTGGAAGATGTCATTACTTGGGTGTTTGAGTACACCCAGAAACCAAACGTTTAAGTATGGAGTGGCACAAAAATGCACGAATGATATTCACAGAATCGTTCAAGAAGAGTTTGTGGCTTGAGGCCAAACGGTTAAACACTTCTAACGAGAAGCTCATGCTGCACTATCAATATTGAATTTTCAGCCAGTAAAAACATTTCTGTTGTTCCTTGGCCTCCTTATTCGCGAGACTTGACTACTTGTGACTCTTCCCTCTCCCCGAGAATTAAAAATCACCTCAAGGGACTCATTTTAAGAACCTTGAAAACATACAAACAGTTGTAACCGACTAGCTGAAGATTATTCCAGTATCCGAGTGTCAGCAAAGATATGGTGATTGGAAGGACTGTCTCCAGCGCTATGTGGCTTCCCAAGTGAACTATTTTGAAGGAGACAATATTGCATTGTATTTATATTTGAATGGAAAATTGAAAAAAAATCATTATTTATATACAAACCTCGTAAATTTTATTATTCTTAGTGCACTGCTAAGCCATACTAAGCAATGAAAATTCACATATTCTCAATGTGATTATGTTACTATGCGGTTGCGAAGATATTAAATTTATTATAGGAATGAAGATTTCTAATTCCGATCGGTATAATTACCAGAAGGTACTGCAACCGTGTTCACTATGCTATCTAACTATAGATCGCTCTAGGCCCCCCCGACCGAGCACGTTACTGTGTTAACCACACTCTCTTATTCACAGATCGCGTAGTAGACCCCTCCGACCAAGCTAAGCACAGAACGTACTCTGGGCTTAACTCGACCGAGGATTTGAATATCCATGCATTTCTGAGAGTATCTCTCTATTGCTTCGCTGATCTTATCGAGTTCACATCGTCTCCGTAGGTCGTCTGCAGCACGCGTTGCCACGAGTCGACTCTACAGACAACTCGCGTCCATCATATTCCCAAACCGCCGTTGTCTACCAACGAACCACGTGTTTTTATTTCATTTTACATTTACGTTTACAACGTGTGTTTGTGTTAACCATCAGCGTTTCCATCGTGTGTGTGACCCCATCCCAGTAGCAGTAACTTATGAGAAAACAAATTATAATGACGTTTTTAAAGAGACGTTTTCACACACTGAAACAGAAATCGATGAGGTTGTGAAATCTCACAACTTTTTACGGTGTTAAATTTGGCATTTTTTGACATTTTATGTGTTTGATGAGATAATGGCGTTCCGAATATTTCTATCAATTTGTGTTTGCGAAATTTTTGACTCGTTGAATATTGAACATTGTATGTACACCGTCCATTCCAAAAGTAACCGAACTATTTCAAAAAAAAGTACTACTAGTGTCATCTATTGTAATATTGTACCCGTCGATAACTTGGTACTTCATGGACAGCAGTTGAAAATTTCAAGATATATGTATGTAAAAAACTTGAGTTATTGCGTCATGTTTATTAGTGAGTTTAGTAAATCGGTGAAAAATGAGTTTAAAACAAAGAACTGCAATTGAGTTTTGTGTTAAAGTTGGTGATTTTTTACCGAAACGCATATAGTATGAGCCAAAAATTTGTGTATTAATGCAGAAGGCGAATACAATAATTAAGAAAAAGGTTTATATCAAAATGTTGCTGTTTCTGGTTTCGAAAATTTCGATTGCATATGGAAATTTATTAATGCAGACAGTTACCGATGCATTCTGTATTGAAAGTTTTTTTTTGAAAAAATGCTAAATAAAAATTGCAATTGACGTGTAGGAGCATATTTTCAACACGGATCCATTTATTTAAGATCGAATACCTGCGCCAACTATAATGATTTATTTCGAGAAACACCCTGAATATACTAGAAACATATACACTTAATCAGATTGCATAATTGCGACAAATTTAGATGTCCTGCAAATTTAAACACGAGACACCACTTTCCTTCACAGAGATGTAGTCACATATAGCAAATTGCCTTAGTCTGTTTTCCAGGAGAGCTTCGGATGAAGCCTAAAGCTGGGACAAACCTTTGTATCCTTTGTGCGAAAACTCTCTGGTGTGCAACTCTTAAACCTCCGAATAATCCATATTAAAACTAGCCCACGTCTAAAGGGACAATGTTAACATCGGGTAAGAAGGAGTAAATTCCTACGGGATCATAATTGCGCCAGAAGTGGGATCGCTTTGTGAATAAAGATATGTCCGTTCGTTCGAAGGAAATTTGCACATCTGGTTAAACTTCGATAAGGCTAATAGATTTCTCTTTGTCGGTAGATGCCGTGAAATTCCTTGATTGAAAGCGACGTGTACGAAAATTGGTTCATTTGGTTATAGAACGAATTTTCATATTACAGGAAAACAAAAACTATGAAATTTGTTCAGAAATATATAAATACTAGCAGCCGGTCCTGACTTCGCATGGTTATTAAACAAACATTTTAAGCGTTATTATTTTTTTACACACACACACTCTCTCCCATACATACTTTCTCGTATTTGCGTGGAGTTATTAAAAAAGAATAAAATGAAGAAAATTCGAATATGAAATATTATTAATTTAATTCTATTTTTGTGTTATGACTTTTTGTATTATTTCTTATTGTTTTTCTATAAAATGTTTTTGATGTTAATGTAAATGTGAAAAGGCTTTTACTATATACTTTACTCTCTGTGCTCCTGAGAATCATTTTATTGAGTCAGAGTTTCCCGGTAAACGATATTTGATGTTAATTTATTTTGTGACAGCTTAATAAATAACAATAATAATTCACTTCCTCATAAAAATTTATTAATTTCAAGAAATAAACACCTCAAAAGAGTCTTTCTGTAATATTGTAGATTAAATACTGAAGAAGGAAGAAAATATCTCAAAACGTCTATTTTATAGTGTTTAATATTCTTATAAACCTTAAACCTCAAAAAAACAAACTCAATATCGAAATAAAATAAAATAGGTTTAAAAATACTGAAACGCCATATATATATATATATATATATATATATATATATATATATATATATATATATATATATATAATATATATCTCCAAATAATGGCTATCCACTCTTCCAACAAGATATGCCCTCCTCATCGTGCAAGAGTTGTCTTGAACGTTCTTGAAGAAAATGATATAGATCTGATAGGATGCTGAGAAACGATATGCGACACTGATGAGTTTGTAATAAGGGCGAAACTGCAGTCTTCCGCTTCGTTTCTCGGCATCCTGCTTGGTTGCACTATTGTGGCTCTTGGGGGCTGCGTGCATGGCGGGCAGATTTGGGAACTAGCTCTTGTCAGGAAGAATTTTTCGTTGATTTACGGATTTTTGAATAATTATTTTTGTCTCAAGTTTACATATGTAGACTCCTCGCGAAGTTTGCCGCGGAAGATATTTGTCTCATCAAATATTTACCGACGGGAGGTTTTATCTCATAAACAGAGGACCAGAACACCATTTCAACAGGATTATTTCGCTCGTTTTGTACCGTTGATGTGATTCACGAACCGGCGAAAGATGTCTCCAAGTGTTGGAATTTCTAACGTTCTTACATCTGTTTGTTATTGTTCGTATCTTTCTCGAAGTCCGGTAGCGGGCTCGCCGTCTCGGTCCATAGGGGGCGACTCTCGTACGTATGTACGAGTATGTACATTCTTTTCGTAGGTTAATCCCTACTAATTCTAAAGTTCGAAAAAATCACTTATTGCGACATCACTATAATAGTTAGACATATGCTGTGGTGATATTTTTTGTAGATAATTATTTGTTCTGCAACGTCCAAGAACATTATTTTAGTCCATAATCAATAGTTTTCGCAGCGCAAGCGATGTAAGAAAATTTTTTGGTAATTTTTTCGATGGATTCTAAGAAACCTAATTTTTATCATTTAGGTTAGCTTAGGTTATAATAATAATAATTAATGAATAATTCGAAGTTGATCTAAGGGTGGAAAATGATGGTCATTTTCGATACAATGTGAAGCGAAAGTAGATACGTCGGTTCTCTGGTTTTTCTGATCTTATTGACGCTCCTTGTATCTAGTTTTGAATGAACTACCAGTCTGATCTATATAGACTTCTTCCCAATCCATACAGGACATTTAGTAAACTTCAATATTGTCAAAACTATCAGTTTTCATGTGGGTTTAGAAAGCTTCTTTTTATACTGTTTTTAAATGTCATTTGCAATATTTTCACTGATACGGTCAAAATATGTTAATGAAATGTATTTATCTGTTTTAGTTGATTCTATACGTAGGTGAATATTATGATATGCTATTTGTGTATGTTTATTTCTGATTATTCCGTTTATGTATTTGAGGGATAACCATTATTTTTAGCTATTCCTTTAAGAGGTGACACTTCTCTGGATATATTTTCCTCGGATAATGGCAGATAGAATGAATCATTGAATTAAACGCAGCGTTTTTATGAGATTTTGGTTATGTTGAATCAGAAGAGGTGGATTTTCGATATATAGGTTGGTCCACGAAAAATCAGAATTGCTTGCATAACCTATAACTTCCACAATTATTGAACTAGAGCTTTTAGATTCTTTGGAATGCCAAAGGAAGATGGAATACAAGAATTGTCATCAAATTTCATTTTAGGTACCATTCAGAATAGCCGACAGGCTCAAAGGTACACTACATTTTCAATCCGCTGGAATTTTTTCTTTCATGGAATATTGAATATGATCCATGAAATCAAATACTCAATTCTCTTTGATTATTATGAGGAATTGAACATGAAAATCCAAAAAGAATTGATCAAACTGTGAAGCGAACAGAATTCCAGTTTTGTATTCTAAGAGCAAATTGGAATTTTTGTTTCACCTCATAACTTCCAAGAACCTAGAAAAACGTCTCTCTTCTTCACTTGATTGGGATTAGTTGAAACATACGAATATCGTCTAAAAATGTTTCAACTTTTCTACTCTCGATTGAGCCTACAATAATCTAAGGGGTAGAAGCGCCCCCTCTTAGGGGGGTTGCTCAGTAAAGTTTCAAATATACGTCAGAAGATGTCCCCGAAATAAAATCGTTCAACGTATTTCGGAAAATTCTCCATCACCAATAGTTGTACGAGTTGGTAACATTCACCAATACGAAATACTTTTCATCAGATTTTCAAGATACTTAAAATTCAGGAATATCTTCCGCTTTCATCCCGTACTGTACATGAGAAATGATTCGGGCTTTCAGGTCCTAATTTCTTATATCTCAGTAATTGTCTAATTCAGATTGAATGTCGCAAGCATCACAGTCAAGGAAAAACAGGGAGAAACTCATTACAAACTCTAATATCCCAGTTCATAAATGAGCAGCATGGAACGGAAGCAAGCGGTTCTTTTTCCTCTCAAAATGTTTCTTGACGTATCTTGCCGTGAATCATTAATCTCTGCCTCCAAACACAGGGTATTGCATTGAAGTATGGAAGTCCTTCGCCATTGTTTATAGAACCGAAGTTATCCTTTGAAAAAGGAGATGGATGAGTTGCAGTAACATCATAATCCCTTCATTTAAAACTGTCACAACTACGCTTTCGTTTTGATTCTATTTATTTTATCGAATCAATTCAATTTCAGTTCGTGTTTATGGTTCATTGAGAAAAATGACTAGAGGAGTTTCACAATTTTGAAATGTTATCTTCAATTGAAATGCGAGTTTTCATTGTGAATTTATTTGCAAAACTTATGAAAATTTCGACCCTTCGGTCATTTTCAAGTATTAAATAGTAACTAGGGTGCAAAGATGATGCCAAGATATATTTTTTCTTCAAATTTTGAGTAGAAGAGAATTATTGATTTCGAGTTGCCTATTGAGAGTAGTAAACACCTCAAAAAAGCCTAGGGAACACTTCTGAATATCGATATATCGTATCCAGAACGATCAATATGGATGATTTTTTTGAGAAATGAACACCTGCATCAATTTCTCACCAAATTATGTAGAGTGCCGCAACAGATTTCAGTTTTTTATAAAAACTGAAAATGAAGCAGATGCGACGCTGCTTTATAATTATTTCATGTATTCAGTGTTTGAAATCAGTTAGTTGGCACTTTGTTTCTGTTATAAACACAAATAAAAGATTCAATTTTTGTGATTCGACTATGGAAAGACCACATTTGACTAGAGAAGAGATGTTACGAGCCGTTGGCATGCTCCAAGCTGGGAGCTCACAACGGGAAGTATCCAGGGTTCTGGGAAGTAGCCCAAGTGTCATAAACCGTTTATGGTCGCGTTTCAATGAAACAGGTAGCGTAGAAGAACGCCATACAGGTCGTTTCAGGATTACTACAGTCGCCCAAGATCGATTTTTGGTTTTACAAGCCAGAAGAGATCGTACTACCACAGCATCTCAATTAGCTCAAGAGCTATCACGAGTTCATAATGTACAAACTTTCGACCAAACTGTGAGAAATCGACTGCACAAAGGTCAATTCCACTCCATACTACCTTTAAGAGTTCCACAACTGACCCATGGAAAACGCACTGCTCGTTTAGCTTGGTGCCAAGAACACGTAAACTGGGATCAAGAGAGATGGGCCACAGTTCTCTTTAGTGATAAATCTAGATTCAGTTATTATCCCGATTCGGGAAGAATTCGAATATGGAGGGAACCTGGAAAGCAAAACCGTCTCCAGCATGCTCGAGAAGTTGTTAGGCAGGGAGGCGGATCAGTGATGTTTTGGGGAGGTATACGCCTTGGTGGAAGAACTGACCTCGATTTCATACAGAACAACCTCACGGGAAATTCTTACGAAAATGAGATAGTTTTACCTGTAGTGCTACCGTATCTCCAAACAATGGGTCAAAATCCACTCTTCCAACAAGATAATGCCCCTCCTCATCGTGCAAGAGTTGTCTTGAACGTTCTTGAAGAGAATGATATCGATCTTCTACCGTGGCCATCCTGCTCCCCAGGTCTGAATCCCATCGAGCATGTGTGGGACACCCTAAAAAGAAATCTCCTGCGTCAAAACGTCTTCCATCATGAACAGGAGCTTCGATTAGCAGTTCAGGGCTTGGAATGACTTATGCCAAAATGTAATAGACAATTTAATATTGAGCATGCCGCGACGATGCCAAAGTGTCATTAATAACAGAGGTGAATCTTCTGGGTACTGAAAAATATAAGTGCTTCCATATCATTTCGAAAATATTAGTTCAGGATTTTTTTTTGTGTTTTACCAAATTTCGTAATTTTCAAATTTCAATTTTTTTTTATAATAGGTGCTTTGGAGAAGTCAAATATTATTTTGTTTTCTTGAGAATACATTATATACAATACATCCTAACAAAAACCGAAAGACTTCTATAAATTCGAATCATAAAATTGATATTTTAAAGATAGTAAGTGTTCCTTAGACTTTTTTGAGGTGTTTATATTTCCAAAATTTCTAGTAGATTCATTCTTTTTCTTTTATTGCACTTGTGGAGGGCTTTGAGATTGTCCAAAACTATTGTGTGGTTTTTTGAATAAATGTGCCCAAATATCAGCGATTTCTTGTCTGATGATATATGACCTTTGAATCTGAATTCAGAATTTCGACATGTTTGACCTATATGGGCTGAAGGGCATTTGTTACATCCGATTTTGCGAATACCACATTGTTTGAGATTTATCTGTTTTCTGTTCTGCATTGAAAGTAATTTGTCTAGATTTGGACCGTTTGAGAATGAGGTGATTATTTTAGATTTTAAAAAATCATGTTTTATTTTATGAGAAAGTGAAACGACATAATTAAAACTAGAGGGTTTTCGGGTTTTTCTTGAATGTAATAATTTTGATGTTCGATTTTGTTCTTTGCGTCTAATGATTTTATTTCCGTTTCGAAATCTTGAATTGAGGCAGGAAAAGTAGAAGCATAGAATTGTAGGCGGTGAGTTTATGATTTGAATGATTGAATAAGACCATGGAGATTGTTGCATATGTGAACAATACTTTTGTATAGATATTATAAGTTAGAATGTTTATGTTTGTTACAGTTAAATCGAGAAAAATTATGGAGTTATTAGTTTCAACTTCAACTAGGTATTTCATATGATCGAGATTTATTTATTTAGGAGTTGAAAAATGTATCTTTTTTTCAATTTAAATTTAAGTGCTTGGATTGCAAAGATCATTACCACTATCGGTACATGTGATTTACAATTTATACAGATTTGTTATGGCATTATAACATTTCGTATAGATTGATGAGTTTGAAAAATGTGAGTGTGTCATTTATATTTATTATTTCCTAGTGCATCTGGTAGTGTGGCCTTATTTTGGAAGCGAGTCTCTCTTAGTTGGGAGGAGGCTCCTTCGTCAGTCGCGTGTGACCTAAACGGAGTCTTGCTATCTTAACCTGATCTTTCCTCTTCTTCGGTATTATTATAGTTTCATAGCTCCTTGGTTTTATCTGCTTCAAAAATTCTTCTGATTGGGACCACTGAATTTGCCAAACTTCTTGGACCTTTTTCTTGACCATACACTTGAAATCACTAGGTTACAGCAGCTTAAGATTTGGGGTTTCTTTTGAGGCATTTTTTGCTGCGATATCAGCACTTTCATTTCCAGAAATTCCGACATGAGAGGGAGTGAACATGAACACACATTGAGCTGGTGAATTTGATATCTCAGTTGGTTTATCTGTTGTACCAAGCTACAGTTTGAATACATTTCTGTTAACTTCTGAATCGAGTTGAGTGAAGTTCGAGTTCCGTCCGGTGTGACAACAGCTAGGCCTACTACGCCTGTGGATGTATTCAATGATGCATCTGTGTAGATGAATGTGGCCTATGGATGTTTATACAGTTCTTCAAATTATTTTCTTTAACAGCACTGGGCAAATCTCCTCTTTTTTGTATTTCGCTAGGTTGGTCATTTTTTCCATTTTGTTTATGCACCAAGGAGGTATGGAGGAGGAAGGTAGGGGTAAGTGGGAAGGTTCCGGAATCTGCAGTTCTTGAAGTGTTTTATTCAATCTTTTATGAAAGGGACGAATTTGGTTCGAGTTTGTATCATTTTGACGACTCAATGTGATATATCTTATGTTCCCATGGTTAACTGTGGAGCTGATTTTGGATGCATATGTCAAAGTATTGATTTGGGTATCACGACACCTCAGAAGAAATGCTAAAAAGCTGAGATGGTTCGCCTTTTCCCCCCTCAGTTTTTCTAGACCCAGAATTTGTTTGTATATAACCAGGCAGCGTATAAAGCCCGATGGGGACTACTTCAAAAGATGCTATGAGCCAGACAACGAAGAATAACCCCGGTAGAGGCACACAGAGGTAGGTCGCATACTTTTGGGACACTCCTCGCAAAATGGATTCTACTGAGAATAAAGCATCCGTCTCTACTCGTTAGTATAATTGATGTCAATATTATGGTTGGCATAGATACTAATAGGTTTGTATATTTATTTTCGCAATAATTCATGAGATCCTAACGTTTGCGTCGAATACGTCGTAGCTATAAATCGTTACCTCGCAGAAGTATGATTACCTCTATGCGAAGAGCTGGAAGAGTAAATATTAATTAGTCTATCAGAGACTGGGATCCTAATGAGAATGCTACGAATCCATAACATTAGTGCAGCGACATCAGCAAAGGTTCTATTGTGACAAAGCTGGAGAAATTCAAAGTTTATTGATATTCCATGAGAATGCAGCAATGTTACCATAACTATGCCCGGAGGGTTCGAATTCCATTATGGCATCATAAAGGATATTATCGACGCTTCGGGCTCTAATCAATTCAACAGTTCTGGAAAATTAGTTCGGTTATGATTGGCGAATTGTGGAGCAGTATATGGTGAGATTAATCAAGGACATTATTAAATTTAGCAAGTTTCAAGGAAGATTAGATAGGCAAGGTTACGACGATTCATTATTGAAACTATTTGATCATTTTCATTACGCGGAAAATCAGTGGAACCGTGAGAATTCCTAGGGAAAGAAAAGACTGGAAAATGTATTCGACACCATTATTTGAATCAAGATTCAACAAAGAAGTCAAGAATTCGATCAATTTATGTAACACAGTTAAGGAAAAAAATGACAGAAAAACTCAAATTATGAACATATATATCTCACATATAAAAAAACTTTCATTGATAAAATAAGAGGCGTCATTCAACATAATACTTAGAAAATTCAACCAGAATGAACTTTTACACTCCATCTATTAGAATTCGATTTGTATGACGACAAAGTGCGAAATGACATTAGCAAACTCGAATCAATCCAAGAAATCGAAAACCTTGGAAGCGAAAAAGTCAAGTTATTCAAAACATTCAGATAAAATTCAGAATACCGCATCCATAAGATCATTCAGTAGTATCTTTATAAACTAATCACATGATGATTTATCAACTTTTGAACGTAATTCGTTAGAGAAAGGTCACAAATTCAATCCCAAAACAAAAACTTCAAAGGAACGATTTAGTTTTAACCTAACCCGATAAAACAAATGCCATATTGATTTTACTAAAATCATTATATATGTCAAAAATTACAGACACTCTTCTGAAACAGAACTTAGCGAAATAACCAAAGATCAAACCATAGATATCCAAAAAACATTAACTTCAACGTCTTATAATAAATCACAACGGCAATGATCCAATCCGTCCAGTAGTGTCATTTATGAACAGCCCAATATATAAATTGGCACAAGAATTAAATCTTGCATTCAAAAATTCAACAAATTTCACTCCTAAATATTCAATAATAAACTCAGCTCAATTAACACGAAGATTAAAACAGGTTCAAACACCAATCAAATTATACAATAGAATTATTTCAAATTCAATAACAAATTTTATGAACATCCTAACGGTCTACCAATGGGATCTCTATTGACCCCCTTGCTAGCTGACATTTTAATGGCTTATATTGAAGACATATTCAATTCCACCAAATCGAAATTAGTATATTTTTGGTATAAATATGTAGCTGACATACAACATATTTCATAGGAATCGCCAGACAATTACATCAATTTTCAAATTACAACAATAGCATTCCTCCCAAAATCAGATTCAAAATAAAGAGAGAAGTTGATAATCAGATTCACTTTCTAGGCCTAACAATCCACTCATTAAAAAAGCATTATGTTTTGATATACCTACACACAACCAAATTTATATGAAATCACTCGGTATTTTACATAAGAAATGTTGAATTATCACCACATGTTCGGGATATTTTTTTTATATATAAAAGGAAGGACTGACGCGGTCCTTCCTTGGCCTCTATAAGGTCTGTTAATTTAGACATTTATCCAACAAATAGCCTCCTAACATATGGGCATTCACAACACCCATACCTTCGCCGGACTTGAACCGGCAGCCGCATGTGTACAGAGTGGAATACATGTGTTCTTTCCACTAGGCCACATGCGGTGGTGTTCGGGATATTGTACTCATTCGTCAATGAGATTTGAAACTGTGAATTTCAAAATTTAAAAAAGCCTATAAGCATAATTGAAAATGCCTTACGTTGGATTATCCGATGTGCAGAATAGTCGAATAATTTCTCTTGTTGAAGAAGGGGTGGCACAGAGGGATATAGTGGTCACAATGGAGGTATCACAGGGGGTGATTTCAAAAACCTACGCCTGATACGTTGAACTACAATCTCTGCAAAATATGCCTAGAAGAAGTCGTAGGAAGATCACTTCTGAAGGACAAGACAGCTTTTCGTGCCAAATTGCAAGAAGAGACCTTTGTGCGTCGCACCCCATACTCCAAAGGCAATTTCTGGAAGCAACAGGCATCAGTGTATCAGGCGAAACGATACGTCAAACACTTAGTTCAAGGGGCTAATACAGCAGAGGGCACTTAAGAGTTCCAGAGCTAACCAGACAACAAAAATTAACAGAGCACCAAATTGGGATGTTGAGAATTGGCGGAATGTCCTTTTTTCGGATGAGACCAGAAATAGGGTTCGATTAGAGGATCGCCGTATTCGGGTTTTAAGGGGTTGTGGAAGAGAAGCTGGACTCCGAGCAGCAAGACAAATTCCGAAAAACCAAGGGTGCAGTGTGATGTTTCGGGGTAGCAATATGCTGATAGGCAAAATAAATTTGATTTCGTTTCCTGCGAGTATAACGGCTAGAAGATACGTGGGCCTAGTGCTGCAGCCCATAGTGAGACTCTGGCGAGGTGCCCACGGTGAGAATTCCACTTTTATGCAAGAAAATTCTCCTCCGCATACCAGCTACCTCACGCGACATTATCTTGAAACAGAGAGAATCGCTATTTTGGACTGGCCAGCTAGCTCTCCAGACCTGAATCCTATTGAACACTTATGGGATAATCCCAAAAGGAATATCAGATCGCGCCAGGATAATTCAAGAACCTTAGAACAGCTCATTCAAGCCGCCACAGAAGAGTGGCAGAATATCACCCCAGAGGATGTCAAAAACATAATTCAAAGCATGCCTAGACGGATTCCGGTTAGTATCAGGGCAATAGGAGGTAATACAAGCTGCTGAGGACGAGAAAAAACACCTACTCCGTGAGAAAACTCTCTCTTATTTTATTCTATTTGTTTCTTTCTTAAAATAAACCTTAATTTATTTCTTTTTTCAATTGAAATATCTCAGAAAGGATCAATTCTAACAATCCTTCGAAATTTCCAAAATCCCTGAGGTAATATTCAAAATATCAGGTGATTCCACATGAATTTGGTTGTGTGTATATCGAAAATTCACCTTTACAGATACTTGCATCCCTTATGGATCAACACACCCATAATCTCATAAATACGCTGCGATTAATTCAATGATTCATAGGGCTTCCTCCGTGCCATTATCTAAAGAAAATATATCCAGGGAAGTGTCAACCATTATAGCAATAGGTCAGAGCAAATATAATAAACGGAATAATCAGAAAAAACAAACACAAATAGTATGTCATAATATTTACCCACGTATAGAATCAGTTAATACAATGAAACACATTTCATTAGCATATTAGGCCCTAACAGCGAAAAGATTGCAAATGTCACTTCAAAACAGTAAGAAAAAGAAGCTTTCAAAACCCATTCTCCCAAGAATTGTTCAATACTAAAGATAAAACTGGTACTGGAGTTTACAAGTTGTCCTTTATGGATTGTGACGGCGTCTATAAAGGTCAGACTGGTCGTTCATTCAAAGCTAGATACAAAGAGCATCAATCAGATTAGAATAACGAGAGAACCGAGGAGTCTTTTCGCTTCACATTGTATCGAAAACGGCCTAATTTTCCACCCATAGATCAACTTAAAATTATGCACAGAAACCCTAAAGGACGAAAGTAAGATTGCTAAGAAGCCATCAAAATTGTCAAAATCCCCATTGTGATAAGCTTCTGAATGCCCAGTATGGCTCGGCCTATTCGTCCATATTTGAAATCTTTAAATAATACCTTCTCTCAACAAAGTTCATTTATTACATCTTGTTTGCATCGTTATTAATTTTGTATCTACCTGTTGATGTATATACGTATTTTTAATTTTAGTTCAGTACTTGTTGTCGGCTGAAGATGGTCGAGAAACCGAAATTGAAATCCTGAATTTCAATAAATCTCTTGTGATACTATGATACATAGTTAAATTTTCTTATTATAATTAATGATAATATCAATAATTGCTAATTGTCTTATTGTGTATTTCACATAGATTGAGAAGAAGCAACAGCTTAGTGAAGGACATTCAATCATTAAAACAAAACACGACAGCCTCGTCAACTTTATTGGCCTACTTCAAATTGGTAATGAGGTAATCAAAAATATTATCAGTCCAATAAATTAAGAAAGGAGTCCGGATTCTTTGGTTTTTTTTTGAAGGCGGACGAAACCATCAAAATCAAGTATTTTGGAACATCTGTATGATGATACATGGAGAATGATACTGCAATTTTCATTATTCTCCAAAACCCAGGCTTGGAATATAAAGGACCTTCATTGCCTATACATCTTGAATTGAACCATTTATATGATGGAAGGTAACGCAATTAGCATCCAACGTAAACGTCAGGATATAAATGGATACTATTTTAATTTGAAATAGGAAATGTCATAATTAGATCGAACAATTATATTTCGAACGTTGAACCAATCCAGACGAAATCGTGCTTCCGATCATTAATGGAATTTCAAGTGCAACATTCGAACGAGTGAATCTTTCCGAACTCAAGAAACCAACTTGAGTATGATACGAGGAACTTCTAAATAAAATAAAACGAGTTAGAAGTTAGGAGTGGAATACGGAAACGAATCTGCGCTGGAAAATGACAACCGTTTAAAATTCTCCCGAAAATGTTAAAATCATGAAGTACTTAGAATTCTGAGTGCTGACGAGTAAATTCGAGTTATGGAAGAGAGATTAGTGTGTTGGATGAGTGAACACTTCTCTGGTACAGATGGGAAAACTTTCTGAGCGAAATATATACAACTTCTTCACAGATAATCTGGCATATTACCATAGTTTCATTCTGATACAACGTTGAATTAACAGCCAGATTTTGATTTCCCTTTCTTGATCAATAAGTTCAACGTGGTTTTAAAGTGAACAACTGCTTCAAGAAGTCAACCCACAACAACGAAAATTCAAATTTATTCTAATGAAGGTAAGGTTTGTTGAAGAATTATTTCAACTAATCCACCAGCACTGAAAAATGCTTGACAACAATAGAATGAAAATGGTACTTATAGCAAAGAAAATAAAACTGATAATGAAAAATGTAAAACTGGTGGCATCAAACCAAACCATTCATTGTGCAATCTATTATATATTACCTGACTGACTGATTCATCAAGAGCGAGGCAAAACTATTGAAACTAGAAATGTGATATTTAGACCATGGCTTCCTCTTGTGAAGTATAGGTCCATTAATTGGAATGGCCAGTTTGACAAACGTAACTTGTAACGTGGGGGCCTCGTGTTTTTGAAGAAAATTCAGCTCTATCGGAACGAGCCCAATTGGTTCACTATAATCAAACGAGCGGTTTCACTAGAGATGTTGAGATTATCAGCTATTTTTGAGTTGAATGAGTGGATATCAGATCGAATGACTAAAACCAGATCAGTTAATCGCCGATGTTTCGATTTATTTGAAATCTTCTTCTGCTTTAAGAATGAAAAAGGATTCTAAAAAAATCAAAATTGTACATCTCGAAACAATATAAAGAACATAAGCACTGTTAAAGATATTGAATTTTTTAAAATACAGTCTAAAAACCTGTAAATCATGCATAAGTGACTGATAGATTAATAAATAAAACAGTAAAAACATTTATATATTTATATATTCTTTTGAGAAGAGAGGCTTTAAAAAATTTGAATAATTGTATTTACAATAAATGCTTATAGCTATAATTTTGGTCTGTGTCAGAAAAAACACAATCGTAAAAAACAAGCGAAGAAATAGAATACCAACAGAAAAAACAGACCATGTTCGTTCCTTAATCAGGCATCTGAGCTAGCATCATGCCTCCTACGATTGCCCCTAAAGTGTGAGCACAGGAAATGTAACGGGGAACCATACTATCTTGCGTATGATTCAGTAAACGAGTGAAAAAACTCGTTCCCCTGTCGCTATTGCACTAGCAATAGCTTGTCTGTTTATGGTGTGTTAGTGTAGTGTGTACAAAAAGAGTACCAAAAATTTTTCTGCTTAGCAGCTTCATTCTCTCATTGTCATCTTGCACTCCACGATTTCTAGGACTTCTTCACGAAGACAAGGGTGAAAAGGAAGGGGAATTGGAACAGGAAAAATCTGTGACAGTGGAAAAA
This sequence comes from Cryptolaemus montrouzieri, assembly GCA_013387265.2. Classification (NCBI taxonomy): domain Eukaryota; kingdom Metazoa; phylum Arthropoda; class Insecta; order Coleoptera; family Coccinellidae; genus Cryptolaemus; species Cryptolaemus montrouzieri. Next base: position 111,895,546 of record JABFTP020000021.1, read on the forward strand.
GAAAAACAGCAGAAAAATATTTCATCAAAACGTATATGTCATTGTAAAAACATTTATAATTGACGAGGACAGTTACTAATTATAAAGATCTGAAAAGCAGAGTTACTTACATAACAAGTTGGTTTTATGAGTCACCATTAATAATAAAAGAACGAACGAACGGTGTATTTATTCTCTTCTACCAAACAGCATGATACAGACTGAATTATCATGCCGCCCGTCTGCAGGGGACGACTACGTATCGCCTCGACAAGACAATCAATGATAAAATAAAAACGTGACAATAGCAATTAATTTCAGACTCTAATCGAGGTTCACAAAATTTACCAAGAATTGCAACATTTTAAGAATTGGGAAACAGAACGTCTTCAAGAAGACAAAACTACAAAATTAAGCGATTGATGACGAATATCTCAGTAAATAGACGTCGTGCTAATTATAGACGCGGAATACAAAGACACTTCAACTGTCTAAATTATAACCCGACTTTACTTGAAGCATCGAGGATGCTCTTTCGCTCGAGATTGACTCCGAGACGATGCTGCTCGTGATTCGAAGGAACAAAGCAGATCCGAGCGAATTGGTTTCAATTATAGGAAACAAAGACTTCAATTATTGGACGCAGAATCAATCGGAAAACTTTCTCTACTTGTTTCGTCAAATCCTCATTTTAGTGAATAGAATAGCGGAATTGTTGATATAGGCGAGAAAGATATATCTGGAGCTGCCTATAGAAAGACGGCACGTTTTCCAAGTCAGATGATAAACGGGGGAAAGTGCACCTTCTAATATCGATGATGATTCAGGAATTTGGAGCTATTTGGGGTTTCTAAAGATCATACACGAAAATTCCCACAAAGATATACTACGAAGAATATATTTTAGTAACTGACCGTCCAGCAGCTTCAAACTCTATAAAGAGTGGTCCACATTTCTGCGTTAGGACTTCGATTCGATTTTCGATATACAGGGTGTCAAAGTTCGAATTTTGAAAACGAAAAATGATTATAGCTACGGAACCCTAAGTAATGAAAAGCCGAAATTTGGCACATAGGAATATGGAAAAATTAAAGAACTAAATCAATAACAGATTCCAATCATTTATTTCAATCTATACAGGAGAGAAATGAAAGATTGGAATCTGTTATTGATTTTATTCTTTAATTTTTCTGTGAAATAAACTGCTTTTGAATTTAATAACTTTTATTTGTTTTTTCAGGATAAAAGAAAGAGACCTTCAGGTGCGAATATTCGCGAGCAAACGAAACGGAGACTACAAGAAAAGGGAAAAATGGTTGGATCTTTAGAGCATTTCTTGCAAAACAATGGAGATTCCACGGAGACTATCGATGTTGGTGCGACCGAATCGTCCGAATCTCAAGATTCTAAATCCGTAATAAAAATAACCGTGAGTGGACCATCTGAAATTTTAACAGTGACATCAGGTCCTGCAACAAGTGGGAGCGGTTGTAGCAGCAAAACAGCTTCTACTGATGCAGAGCCCGATGAAGCGATGACACCATCCTCGTCCACAGCACTTGAACAATCCACTTCAGGTAATTCAGCTTGTGTAAAATGTTCGGAAATGTCAGCTACCGAAATACCTGCTGCTAGTGATTCTGGTCCAGCAGAATTGACGTAATAAAGCCCCTTAAATTTTATTTAATTAAGGTATGCGGAAGTCTTCTAGAAGTGGCTGAAGATAATTCATTTCACATTGATGCAGAACAGCGAGTTCCCTCTTAACGTTTGTACAAAATTTTCAATTTATTTGTGGAATTTTTTTATTTCATATAAATATTGTCAGCTAACAAATGCATAGTGCTACAATAAATATTAAAGTATGCCAAATCTACCTAAAAATTTAGTTGATCACTTCCAGCAATAAAGATCTGGCCAATCTTTTCAAAAAATTCTTGTGCAAGCGAAAGAAGTAGCATCCTCTCTCGAAATTGAAGAAGACTTTCCACCATTACCTACGGTTAAGAGGAAATTTAAACCAAAATTGTTTGACTATGAACACCAAGATGAGACCCCTCACGATCCAAAAACCGCCTTTAAAATTAGTTTTTTCTTAAAAATTATAGATCAAACTATAAGCTCTCTAAAAAACCGATTTGACTTATTAAATGAGTATAATAATATTTTCGGATTTTTTAGCGACATATTCAAATTAAGTGACAGCGATCTTTTAAAACATTGTTCTATTCTTGAAGAGCGACCGACAGACCAGGATAATGAGGATATAGACTCCAATGGTCTGTTTAACGAAATTAAAGCGTTAAAGTTGTTTTCATTACCTGATGATACTGATCCCCTTAAGTATTTCAAAATATATATTGGAAAACAATTTAACCTCCACCTTTCCATACGTAAGCATTTCACTAAGAATTCTTTTGACATTGCCTGTATCTGTAGCTTCTGGCGAGCGTTCTTTTTCAAAGTTAAAAATCATTAAAAATTATTTAAGATCGACAATGATTCAAGAAAGATTGTCTGGGCTAACAATATTAGCAATCGAACAAGAAATTTTTGACGGTATAAAGTTTAGCGATGTAATTAATGAGTTTGCAACAGCAAAAGCTCGGAAAATATCGCTACTACAATAGCTATCTTTTATTTTTCTATTGTACCTAGACCTAGCTATCATTTTTGATTTCAAAACAAAGTTCCTAGGTATTTGTTATCAGAAATATCTGCATATTTTAAAAATCTGAGTATCTGAGTATAAGTAGAATATAAAATATATATATATATATATATATATATATATATATATATATATATATATATATATATATATATATATATATATATATATATATATATATATATATATATATTAAAAAAGATTAATATTTCTGTTATGTGTTCCTAAAAAATGTGATTTTTGTTTTAGGTTATTTTCTAGTATTTATAAACAAAGATTCAAATATCTTAGTCTACAAATAAATATGATTTCTAGAGTTCAGTTTTTTGCTTAACTTCAAGCACCTATCTACCTACCTCCTACCTTAAAAAAAAAACATGATCCAAAATGCCTCAAGAGGTGCCAAAATCCTTTTTGCACACAAGCGCCAGTAGCCCTCACGGGGGGCCTTGCACTGTTGCTATAAAGCAAATGACAGCCATTTGCTTTTGACTTGCTCCGTGTATAATTTTATTCAGTGTCTATCATCATCCTAGCATTCTCGAATACAGTCTTTGTACTCACCAAGAGCATTCATCGCATTCGTTTCAATCGTGTGATTATTTGAACGGCGGTTTCAATTTTGACTGAATGTATTGCGATAAAGTTTATGAAACATATTAAAAATAATTGAAAGCATTAAAAGCATTAACAAACTCCGAAATCTGTCATCACTTTCAAATATATATTTTTGTATTCAATGGACTAAAATTTTGTCTTGCTCAATGATTTAATTTTCGTTCTGGACGGCTAAACGAGATTTCTAATCTGGTTCAATATTTTCTCGGAATCCAACAAAAATATTGACATTTCCAGCACACGATATAATCGAGAATATCATAATATCCCCCGTTACTTCGGAATTTATTTCAATTATAGAATCTGTTTGTTTTGAATTATATCCACGCTCAATTCGCCAAACTAATTACCAGGGGAGGTTGACGCTGGAATTGTAGAAAATATCAATTATTTCTCATTGTTTGCTTTATGAAGGCGTAATTTGCCATCTCTTAATTCAGAAATAGGTCCTTTTTCTTCATCTATACTAGTTTACTCTCGTAACACCTTTTATGGGGAAAATCCCTCGCTATATATTTATCTCTCTTTTCGTGATAAAATTTTTGCAACAGTATGTCCAAAAGCTTACGTAGAACAAACGAAATATTGAATCTAGTTTCAGAGAACTCGTTTTTGAACATATCAGATTAATGAATATCATAATTACATTAGAAAATTTAAAAATTCTCTACAAATGCAATGAAAGGATTACGATCCTATCAAGTCAAGCTTGAAAATTTCAGTAAAGTTTGACTCGACTTGAAATTCAAAAAAATAAAAGGTTTAAACTTGATTTGATTCTGCAGCCCAAAATCTAGACTTGGCATCGAGCTTGAAAGCTTGATACTTGTAATAGCATAAAGTTTAGGTCACTAATCGTTGTTGCCGTAACCGTACAATTGAAATAGATTTGAATTGTGGAGGTTACTTGATGTAGATCTCGATATAAATGAGATAAAAACACAAGGTTTAACTTTGATCTACACTTTATTTGAAAAAAATTCGACGACGTTTCGCTGACACAGCAGCTTTATCAATGATAAATATTCAAACCACCTAATAATAAAACCATTCATTCAATAAAAAGTTGGACATATTACATATAAAATCAAAAAGTTCAAAATTAGATACCTAGAAGCATTAGAAATAATAGATACTAAACATTGGACAAGTTTTGAATGAACAGGTAGATTTGAATTCTACCTGTTCATTCAACTTGTTCAATTAGTTTTTATTACTTTTTACTAACTGTACAATGGCTCTTGTGGAGATCTAATTATTCATCCAACTTGTTCTACGATTTGTTTATAATACCATATGTTTCATTCTATTTTTCATTCTTGATAAAGTTGCTGTGTCAGCGAAACGTCGTCGAATTTTTTTCAAATAAAGTGTAGATCAAAGTTAAACCTTGTGTTTTTATCTCATTTAATTGAAATAGAAGTAGGTACAGTCGAATTTCGAGGAACATGTATTCCTTTTACAAATGGTTCGAGTTGTGGAGGTCGTTTTACATAATTCAACTTATAGAGAGGTTGAAGTAAATATAAAATTACAAAGGTAGTAAATTAAAGAATATATGTTATAATTTGATTGAGGTTACTTGATGAAAATCGATATACATATTTTCAATGAAATAAAACTATGCTATTTAGATTTTCACTATGGTTTCATCAGATAGATACAAAATAATTTAACTTTACATCTCTTTGATTGATAGAAAACTGCACAGTTTTTGGCTTCTAAGCCGTGATCTGAGGGATCTGAATGTAACCTAAAATAGTTAATCATTTTGTCGTCCTATTGACGACGGTCTTAACATATTTATTTTACAAGATTCTTATTGCTGATCCGGGTCTTCTCGAAGCACCATACTGGGCCTCTTGTATTTTCTCGGTTCGTCTACCTCGTAGTCTCATAGGGTGTTAACCAATGGATTTGGGTGGTCGTCAACTGCTTGGAATGCTTTCACCGCTGTCTCTCTGATGAACTCCATCACACTCGGCATCTGCAGATCTCGATGTATCTGGGAGTTTCGCACGTACCAGGGGGCGTCCGCGGTTATCCTCAATGTCTTGTTCTGCACGACTTGGGGCTTCCCGATATGACATGCCGCTGCATGTCCCCAGACTGTTGATGCGTATCTCATCATGGGCCTGATGATGGTCTTGCAGAGCTTCAGCTTGTTCGCTGCGCTCAGGTTGCTCCACCTGCTCATCAGGGGGTACAGGAAGGCTTGGGCTGCCTTCGCCTTGCTCGTGCAGTCTTCCACGCCATGTCAGCCGCCGGTCGAGTGTGACTCCCAGGTATTTCGCCTTGTTGACCCACGGGATAGGTTGCCCGTTCATGGTGATCTGCTCCTCGGGCTACGCCTTCTTCTGGACAGATAGAGTGTCGAGCTCTTCTCTGGGTTGATGGTGATCAGCCAGTGTTTGAATGACGGATTTTCTTGGATAGTGTTTTCAATATTATCCATGAAAATTTCAGCGAGTAGAGGGCTTAGAAGATTACCCATGATTAAACGTTTTTTACTTTTATATAATACTCCATTGAAGAAGAATAATTTTTAACTTCCGTTATGTAGAGTACTTAAAGTTTTTATCACACCCTGATCTAGTGGCTGTAATTTCTCTGTTGTGTTGGCCTGCAAAAACTGTACATTTACCCATTTCAGAGGGGAAATAACATTGTGAGCGTTATCAATAAAGAAAATGATTCTGCCTTTTCTTTCCCCATTTGAAAAGCTGGGTTGCAAGCTATGTTTTTCGTGACTAATTACAGAATTACACACAACACAAAAATTGTCGCATCACCTAGTATTCTGAATTCCACAATCGATAAAGCAGCTCGATCGCAGTTTTTTTGTCCACATATGTTTATGGACATATGAGGGAAAAAAATCTTATCCATGTAGTAACATTTGTTTCCATATAATCTCAAACACAACTGAAACAAGAACGTTTATTTGACTATCAGTATTCATTCAATTTCTCTTCAGTTTTCACAATAAATTAATGCAAGTTTTCTGTGTTTCTTGTTGATTTTCGAATCTTTGAATTTATTGTAATGGCTGCTGGACGTCCTGGACGCTATTTGAGTGATCATGAAGTGGTAAGAATTGCAACGCTTCTAGAGGAGGGACGAAGCCAACGTTCACTTAATGCCCATCGGTATATAACAGAAATCTTGGAGCTCCATGTTGTGCCTTTTGCTCCTTACATAGGGGAAAATTTCCTTTTTATGCACGATAACGCGCGCCCTCATACTGCGCGCATAGTGATAGAATATCTCAATGAAGTTGGGATCACACGAATGGACTGGCCGTCGCGGTCACCGATTTAAACCCGATTGAACACGTTTGGGACATTCTTGGAATAAGGGTTCGACAACGGAATCCAGGCAACGTTGAAGAGCTGACATTGGCTTTGGTGGAAGAGTGGGACAACATACCTCAACAGATGATAGACAACATCATTGGGAGTATGCGAAATCGTATGCACGCTGTAATAAGAGCGGGGGGTCATACTGGCTACTAAAATTAAATGGTTTTTTTTGTGGGTCATCATGAACATTTTTCTCAACATGTTCATTTCATTTCACGAGTGTATCGCCAGGATACACACCTGCTCTCAATTTTGGACAGGAATGATAATTATTATAGAGTGTCACACAAAAAATTCAAAAATAAATGTGCAAAATCAACGATTTTTCCAGTGTACTTCGAGTTCTCCCGGAGCGTAAAATTGGCCAGTGAATTTCAAAAATTTTCATTTCGTTAGATTTCCGCTTCTCTAATTTTGATTTTATTTTTTGGCTAACCTCCGATGTTATGCACCTACGCAAGATTAAAAATAAATTCTTGAAATTTGTGACTTTTCGCTTCAAATTGGATATTTCTTGTAAAAATAGAGATAAATGCATAAAACAAGAAGGGCGTTACTGTAGGAAGATGTGTCTTGACAGACCATGATATTGTACGTTTCAACTCGGACCACGAAATTTCACAGGGTGTTACAAAAAAACACTTTTAGTTTTGCCCCCGTATAAAATTTTTTTTTTTTGTTTTCTCTTATAATTTCTACAAAGCAGAAGAGTTGATCTATAACTTGCCGAAAAAATCATCTAAATCGGTTGAGAATTGGGAAAAATATCGGACTTTGGTTAAATTTTCGAGTGTTCCGCTAATTTTGCCTCCAAGTGTAGTTGCAAGGTTTATCTAATAATATTATTGAGCCCTATATACAAAAGGAAATACATATTTCTTACAGAAAGATGAATTAAATCTACTTTATCATTTCGAAAGAAGAAATATGTCTCTCAGACGTCTCTGAGTAAACTCAACCAGATCGTCTCTTCTAAAGGGTGCACTTAAGTGTCCAGTCCGCTTCACCTCTATCTTTTCATCTTTCCTGAATTGATACAACCTTCCGCTTTCAATCGCTCCAAGCTTTTATGATAAATAAAAACATAGTTTCGTTCGATATTCAATTTCAGCTTCAGTTCGTGCCTATGGATTTGCAGTGGTTCGAGTCGATACACTCCTAGATTCCTGTAGAATTGCTTATGCGTCGGCTGTTTCTTTGTGCTTTTCCGGTTGCCGTGAAAGTCTAGAATTTTCAAATGTTCCTTTCATGTCAAAGCGAGGTGCATCGACAAAATGAAGTGGATTACTCGCTCAAGAAAATCACCCGCCGCGGGAGCGCTTCATATCATCCCAATAATTCTTCTGCATCTGCAGGGTTTGATGTTATTGAAGGAATCATTTTATTCTTTTTGAAATATAGGTTTCAAGCTACGAGGGATATCCTTTATGTCTTTATGTTTAGCATCCCTGTTCTCTTGAAGTATCCAAAAGATTGTAACGTTGAAAATGTTCTCTTAGGAACGACCTTCGATTGTTAACACAACATCAAGCAGTCCCTTCCAATGTTTTGTTTTGATAATTTTATAGGTCAGTGTCAACTGTCAAATGAAAATATATCTCGTATTGCTGCGGCGTTGCCGGCGGTAAGATAACTTCTGTTGGTTTCTGATTTTAACCTTATAACATCTAACGTATATTATTCACGTCCCTGTCATTCAATCATCCAATAATTTCTTGGTGTATTGTTGATTGATTCAATAGGACCTGGAGCTGTAGTTGTTCCTTCATAGTTTATCTTAAGATTGTCGTTGGCTCTGGTTCATGTTGTGGATTCGCAAGGCCACGATTGGTAAGAGTATGATTTGAAGTTTAATGTTCAACTTGGCAACGCCGATTTCGTTTCATCGATTTCAAACGCTAACGGTTCTTTCTGAATTCAGAAATCGAACAATTAAGTACTGTCGGAAGTTTTTCTTGTTTTATAAGTTTTCTGAGGATATAGAGAGAGTTTCGATTGTGAGGAAATCTCTATTCTTTAAATCAGGATTGGCTCTGGATTAGATTACTTGGCCGTATAGTCTTCTCTTGGGATTTTAGACCTTGAAGAATTCGTCTTGCATAGATTTGGCCCCCATTCTGAACTTGAAGAAAGCACGTTTTACTTTTACCTCTTTTTAGTAAGATATAATCCTTTTAATTGATCATTCTTTGGTATTTGTTGGGATTTCGTGATACTGTTGGGATATTTCAAACTTAGAGAAACTTCGAATTGGCGAGAAAACCTAGGAGGGATAAAGAACTTGGGATTGGTCTGAGCATTGAATTAGCTAGAGAATTCCGGATTGGTTCATGGACTGATGTCGGCGTCATATCATAGGAATGACTAAATGTATTGGAGGTAGAGAGATTGATCTGCAACATAGGATTGGAGCCTGGAGTTGCGATTGGGTTTGGGAAGTTGAACTGTATCCCTTTTAGGAGGATGGAATCAGCCTTTTCACCTTGTGCATATGATACAGATAAGATACATCCTTGAAGAAATTTTCCTATTGAAACTAACTAAACAGAATTTTACCTTTTTTGTCATCTTTAACTTTCTTGAACAGCTTCAAGTACAAATATTTCAATTAACTGTAAACTTATACTGTGCGCATCTTGTGGTTATAATTTGACAAGTTGATGGAGTCGTAAAGCTCAAATATTGATTTTTTTTTATACACACACCACAAAAATTGACGCATCACCTAGTATTCTGAATTCCACAATCGATCAAGCAACTCGATCGCTGTTTCTTCGTCAACATACGTAGGGAAAGAAATCTTATCTATGTAGTAACCTTTATTTCCATATGATCTCGAACACGTCTGAAACAAGAATGAGTTTATTTCACTATCAGTATTCATTCAATTTCTCTTCAGTTTTCACGCTAAATTAATGCAAGTTTTCTGTTTTTCTTGTTGATTTTCAAATCTTTGAATTCATTGTAATCGCTATTGAACTTCCTGGACGCTATCTGAGTGATCATGAAGTGGTAAGAATTGTAACACTTCTAGAGGAGGGGCGAAGCCAATGTTACATGGCTAACTTGTTGAACGTTAACCAAAGCTCTATTTCAAGAACAATTAATCGGATAACAACACCAGTTGATTATGGTTGGCTTCGTTTAACTGCATTAAGAGTTCGGCACTGTACGTCTAGAATGCTACAAAATGAAGTTGCACTTTCCAGAAATGTGCATATTTCATTGCAAACTGTTAGGAACATGCTCAGAGAAGATGATATCAGACCAAGGGTGGCTTCTACCGGCTCGCATCTCACCAGAGAGCATCGAGTTGCGAGGGAACATGCTAATTGGGGTATTCCAGAATGGTCGAATGTTCTCTCTTCCGACGAGTCCAGGTTCTGTCTAGTATCAAATGATAGACGCATTCCTGTATACAGACGACCTGGGGAACGGTGTCAGCAATGCAACATCCGGCAAACCGAAAACTTCGGAGGGGGCTCAGTAACTGTGTGGGGAGGCATTTCTTTCCATGGTCGAACTGAGTTAGTCCTAGTGAATAATGGAAGAATGACAGCGGCCAGATACATCGATTGAACCCCATGTTGTACCCTTTGGCCCATTGATTAGTAACAGTAATTAGGGCCCGGTGAGGAAACACCCGATTTTGAAAATGATTAGTAACCATTCGATGCTAGTTGATTTGTCTCTTCGCGAATGGTAGAATTTTTCAATTTTTCATTAACTCGAAAATTGTGGATATTTTCCTTCATAAGCTCATCTCTTTCGAATGATATCTTCTTATTTTACACTTCTGAAAGTTACCAAGCGTCTCTTGAATGATCAACCTAAAAGTTTATGTAGTATTGTCGTAAAAGTAGGTGATGCGACAATTTTTGTGGGGAGTGTATTTTATCAAATATTAGTCGTCAACCTAAGAGTAATTTACCCATATCGTTCCATTCGCCTAACCAATGTGATTAATTTATGTTGAAAAATAATAAATTCCTTTTTGAATCAACGGACTTTAGTGTTTCAATTATAGCTTCACAGACATCGTGACGAATTTTCCACGTTCGAGTCGTTATTTAAACGTGGTACAGCCTGAGAACTTTGAGCTGAGTTAGTTAGCCCACGCCTTCTCCACATGAGGTTAGCTGAAGGCAATAATATATGTACTTAAAAAGTGCATTGAAACCCTAGGGGATTTTAACAGTTCATTTTTCTTGTAGTTAGATCTAGGGTCATAACGTTGTCCCAAGAAGGTTTTAAGCTATCGTGAAATAGAGTGAAGATGCAGGAGACGAATGTTCAAGCAAGAAAACCTGGTGATGGTAGAAATTGCTGTACTTCGGATGTCGAAGATCTCAATCTCCACTAGAACTATACAAACTCTATTCTACATCTCGCATAACATGAACCATGAGGACCAGATCTAATTTCAACCTGCTTCATATTTGAATGTAGCTGCAATCTTGTTGATGAGAAAACTACTTACAAAAATTTCAGCAAATAAAGTTATTATTATTATATGCATTTGCCAGTTGGAATTGTAGAGGAAAAATCAAAGTTACAAAGTATCTCGTGAACAAAGCACTTTTGAAGATATATTTGCGGGAGATTTTTCAAGTTTTTCGATGTGAAATTACCCATAACAGGTGAAGATTGTTTACGTGGAACACCCTGCACATTCAATTGCTAGCATTACTGGTATTATTTAACAGCCATTCAGATGTGGTTGGATGATTCTAGTGTATGAATACTTTTCCATAGTACTTGAGATGCGAAAACTCAATTTACAACCTACTAGTATCAATCATGTGAATTTCAAGAAGCTGGAAAAATTGATTCAGATTATTTTTAAGAGGTAATTAACTATATCATTACGAGAAATAATGGAACGAATAGTTATGAGACATTGTTGTTATATAATAGTCAATAATAAATATATAATTAAAGGCTCTAAGGAAATAAAGTTTGATTACAAGTACCTAAGATGCAGTTAATGAACAATAAGTTGTAAACGAATTCATTCCTAATGATGTACTTTCAACAAGTTATTTATTATTGTTTTTCCAACAGTAAAATCATATTGATTCATCAAGAACATGGTAGCACTTCATATTATGGGGATACGAAGAATTTGATTTCGTAGCCCTTCGAATAGTTCGATTGCGTCGTTACTACATGATAGTTAATCATAATCATCGGATAAGATATCTGTAACAGGGGGAATACACTAATTCGTTCGAATGTTCGGGTACATATTTTTGACAACGAAAGAGACTAACTTAATATCTTGGGAGATTGTGAGATTTGAAAGTTTATGTATGAGATCTGCAGAATTAGAGATAGTGTATTGTGCTTGAAAATTCGAGAGGTCTAGAAATTTTTGATTCAAAAATTTTGCTAGTTTAACTGATGGTGTGTTTATATATGACACATATGATTTCGTTTTACTTTAAAAATGAATTTCCATGAAATAAATAAATCATCAATACTATCAATCACATCAACATTGGCGAAACCACACGAAGGCGAAGGGCCTCTTCGTAGGTTAGGTCAGTAAGAAGCGACCTAGTTTGGCGGCGAGGAGCCAGAATCTTATTTGTTCACACAGGCATACACACAAACGACTCGGAAATTGAATGTTTGGGGTGGAACCTATGGAAACCATATTGTAGGACTTTTCCTCATTGAAGGTTATCTCAATGGGGACATCTATTTGTCTGGGTTTCTTTGAATGTGCACTATCAATATTTCGCAGAAATTTATCCTAATCGTAGCGTGTCCTGGATTCATCGATACTATTAATGCGAATTTGTATGGGGGGAATTATTTTTAGTGATATTTTATTAATTGATGTACGTGCTATCCTCAAATCTAAAACAGCAAAACGTACAGATGCATACGGATTGGCATGGAGATAACCGAATACGGTAACTTCAAAATCTTCACCGTTGATGATGAAACTAACTCTTACCTTTACGCTGTCTGTTTTCCGCAAATGACAACATTTTATTGTAATTTTTTCAAACTGTTTTCTGCAAATACGTCGTGAATTCAGGTACTTGTCGTTGAATGATCTGCAAATTCGACTTATTACTTGTTGCCATTGTTCATGAATGATGAATTAATTCACAATATCCTCGTTTGAGTATTTATTTGCTTATTTTTTAACAAACAAAACTATAAACAACAAAAATTAGTGTTATTACAATTTTTAAATAGACAACCAGAGAAGATGACACGATAATTTCAAAAATGTTGATAAAATCAAATCGAAGCCCAATGATGGTCAATTTAATATAAGACAAATTTTAACAACAGAAGTTTGAAAAGGATGCCCTTTAATAAAAAGAATCAGAAAGCACACCAGGCCATTTCAAATAGCCAAGTTGTAGTCGATTTCCAGTATAACCGGAAGTGGTACCGGTCTGAAAACAAATTCGAATTGTAGATCAATATCCATTTACTCTAATGCAAAAATTTAAAATTGATTGATGAACTCGTCCACCCGATACTTCTAATAGGCCCCTTAGCGTGTACACCGTGTAAATAATAATAATAATATTTTTTTCTTACTTGGGTTGAAACATTGAAAGCCATTTATTATTACTGACAATTTTTCTTCTGATGCTTTTCTTTTTATATTTTATATTTCTGCTAATTCTTCATTCCTCATCTGAGCATTCATTTCAACGCCTTAACCATTCAGAAAAGTGGAACGAAGTTGTTCCTCATACAAGATTCTAATCAGAAAGTTTCAGGTTTTAATCTCAGTAGAATCATTTCATGTATATGAAGGAGTATATGCTATGTCATTCTATACTAAAATTTTCTAAAATCAATGAAATCATTCATTTCATTACTATTTCACCCTGAACGAAGAATTCTGCTACATTTAAACCTTCCTCGTAACTCTCCGCAAAAAAAATCAGTGCAATCCTAGATTTTCACTCGGTCATCAGTGATAAAAAGTGAAACGACTTTGCTCGCATTTTATTTCTAATAAGATCGGTCAGAGGGTACAAAAGACAGCTTTTTTATTTTGCCTGAATTATTCATAGGGTGTCACACGAGATCCCCAGAATTCGTATATTTCTTGTTTCGTATTCAAAAAACGGAAAATAAAATTTTTATGAATTGCTCGATTCTTACCCAGCGGAGCAAGTACAATAAAAAATTCTATCATACTAAACTTATTTTGTAGCCTTGTTTCGGGACATTTTATTACTCATGTCGAACTGAAAAGAACAAAGGGAGATACAAATTTACCAGCTTCCATGCATAAATTTGAAGATACGTACAAGAATTGTTCGGTTAAGATATAAAACCGTTAGTGTAGACCAAATGTTAGATTGCGTTGTACTTTCATTTTGTAGCGTTTCTTCTAACACATTTTTTCTGCAATGTTCGGTTATCGCATGAAAAGTCAATATATAGGGTGCGCCAGAGAAATCCGGACAATTTTTTCCGTTATAACTTTTGCAATTTTAGAGGAAGATCATTCGTTCTTGCTTCATTGGAAGGCCAAAGGACTAGGTTTTCAGAAATTATATCGAAATTTCACTTCCGGTGAAATCTAATATGGCTGACTCATTCGAAAATGAGCAATATTTCAAGATCGTTGGAACGTATTCTTTTTTTCACTAAAAAATTCGAATGGGGCATTCACTCGTTAATTCAGTCTATTCTTAACAATTTAATATATTAATCCTAAAAATATTCCAAGAATTGGTAAAAAAGTAGCGTGAAGAATTTTTTTCATTCTAATTTTCAGTTGAAATCGACATATTTTTTCCTCATAACGTAGGCACCCCTAAAGTTGTTGTGTTTTTCATGGATGTTCTAAGAAGACAAAGGACCAGTTTTTACAAAAACCAATCTAAAATTTGATTTCTGTTCGAATTCAAAATGGCCGACTTCCTCAAATATTAACAATTTTCCCCGCGCATTAAAAAAGTTTCTGCGGTCGTAATGAATCAACTGAGTAATTAAATCACTAGATTGAACGTTTCCCATCATTTTGAGGGGTCGATCTCGAATATTGATTCAGAGTTGTGCCAATTGTCGTCAATAATGTTTCTCTTTTCCACCATTGTATGCTCCTCTCGTCATGAAACCTCTGAACATAGACTGCATGCATTAACTCTACGATAAACAAAAAAATATTATAAAATGTCATCCACTTTTAGACGACATCTGGTTTGAATTCGAATTTCACCTTGGTGTTGCTTGTTTTTGACGTTTCAAATTGTTAACAATAGTTTTAACAAATGCGGATAAGCGTTTCATTGATTGTTTATTTGTGCTTGACTATACTGCTAGGCAGATATTACGCCAATTTCCAACCCCTATTTACAAAAGAAGTACAATCTATGATCTTGAGGAAAAATTTCGGACAACAGGTACTGGTGCAACTAGAACTGTTAGAACACAGGTACTCGCCTTTTTCATAATCTGTTTCAAGCATCAACTCTACAGTTTTTGTATTACAAACTAAAATGACAATTTCAGGATAACATTCAGCGAAGTTCTGCATTAGCAGTCAGCCCTATCAGAACTCAAGGAACCAGCTTGACCGTTTCCCAAAAGTCTCAGAAATGTCAAATCTCAAAAACCTCTGTGAGAGAATAATAAGACACGATTTGGGTCTTAAGTATTTTCGGAGGCACTATAATTTTCAATTGACTCAAGCTGTCAAACAGCGCAGATTCCAGCGATGCAGAAATTTATTAAATTGATTTAAAACACATAGACAAATTGAAAATATCTGGTTCACAGACGAAAAAATTCTCAGTGTTGTCCCATCAAAAAACACCCAGAACGACAGAATTTGTGTTCCGACGAATAAAATCAAGAGGAATGTGCTTTCGTTTGCAGAGGGAAATACAAGATTTTTCAGGCATGTAATGGTCTCTGCTGGTATTTCGAGGAACTTTAAATCAAATATCATTGTTATAGAACAAGGCATAATATTAGATTCGGAAAATTATTGTCACATAATTCTCGATCATATGTTACCAACTACTGAGGCAACAACTCCTCAGTTCACTTTCATGCAGGTGAATGATTGCTGTTTTTTGGTATGACATGAAAAGTACAGTTGCCACCAGCTGAAAATGAACGGTTGAAAAAATGAGTAGCTTTTTGGATGATTTTTATTGGTTCAAATCTTCTTTGGAATTCTACAATTTTTTCCATATTCTTCTGACAACGTCTGTCAAAGATATGAACAACCAGTACGATATCAAAAAAAACGCTACTTACTCCCAACTGGCCGTCATTATACAGGGTGTCCCAAATTAGATGTATCTAAATAAAATCTATTTCAATTGATTTTAAGATGGAGCCAGACGTCATACCAGTCACTATACTATGGATTATCTAAGACAACGTGTAGACGATAGCATCGAACCAGAATAATGGCCCCCGAATAGTCCTGATATTACTCCGTGCGACTATTTTCTGTGAGGTCATATGGAGGAAATGGTGTAAAAAAATTGTATTATTTTCAATGATTGTGGGGAGCTGAGGCAAAAAATTCAAGAATATTGAAAGAATCTTGATCAAGAAGTAATTTCGAGATTCCTGGAGAGCTGGAAAAGACAGGTGCAGATGGTTGTGGATGCCAATGGAGGTCATATTCCATTCTGAGTAGTTGATTTTTTTTGTTGAATGTTTTTACTCATGTAATTTGTTAAACCGAATCATGTCGTATTATTATTCTTGCAGATGGTATCTCTGAGTCATCTTAATCTTCATCCTAATGACCCTGATGTCCAAAATTTTTCCTCAAGATCATAGATTCTACTTCTTTTGTAATCAGGGGCTGGAAATTGGCGTAATATCTGCCTAGCCATATCCCCACGCACAAATATTCAATGAGACGCTTGTCATCATTTGTTAAAACCATTGTTAACAATTTCAAACGTCAGAAACAAGCAACACCAAGATAAAATACGAGTTCAAACCAGATATCGTCTAAAACTCGAAGACTTTTCATTATTTTTCGTTTGTCATAGAGTATATGCAAGCAGTCTATGTTCAGATGTTTCACAACGGGAAGTGCATATGATGGTGGAAAAGAGAAACATTATTGATGACAATTGGCACAATTCTGAATCAATATTCGAGTTCGACCCCTCAAAATGATGGGAAACGTTCAATCTAGTGATTTAATTACTCAGTTGATTCGTTACGACCGCGAAAACTTTTTAATGATCTGGGAAAATTGTTAATATTTGAGGAAGTCGGCCATTTTGAATTCGAACGGAAATCAAATTTTTGGGTTGGTTTTAGGAAAATATGGTTTTTTGTCTTCCTAAAACATTCATGAGATACACAACAACTTCGAGTGCCAACGCCATGAGGTGTAAAAAATATTTCGATTTCAGTTGAAAATCAGAATGAAAAACAAAACAACAAAAAACGTTCCAGCGATCTTAAAATATTGCTCATTTTCGAATGAGTCAGCTATAGTGGATTTCACCGGAAGTGACAATTTCTGAAAAACCTAGTCCTTTGCCTTTCTAATGAAGCAAGAACGAATGATCTAGCTCTAAAATTGCGAAAGTTATAACGGAAAAAAAATTGTTCGGTTGTCTCTGGTTCACCCTATATATTTGTATTTCAATATTAAGTTTCATTCCAAACTTCAGTAACACTCAGATCGAAACGTTTCTACAAATAAACTAAGATGATGGTGATAATTCCTTATTATGTGGAGTTCATGAGTCACTATAGCACTATACAGGGTGTCTACTATAAAAGGAGCCCTTCTTCAGTAGGTGATAGTACAAGTTATTTGCAACAAAAAATATCCCATAACTTTTTTGCAAAATTGGTAATTATCGAGTTACACTCAAGACTTCTTGATTTTACGAAATTTTTTGCTTCTCTCTATAAAAACAAGAATATCTCTGTTAGTCTTACAACAACATCAAATCTGACCATACCATCGGAAAGAGCATTGAATTTGCTATAAGATAGGTAAGTACTAATGGTAAAAAAAATGTATACCGGGTGTTGTAAAAGGCTAGATGAAAAAATTGTGAAATGAACAAAACTAGTGGTATTTTCTTGTTAGCTGTATCACTGAAAACTGATCGATAAGTAGCCTTTTTTTTAGAAAACACTACGGCATTCATCTGGCTTTTAAACGGTGTATCAACTTTCGAGCTTACTATTTTTTACCAGCAATATCATGGTTAAGAGTAATAGTAAGAACATTAAATTCTCTTATCCTTCGATCACAAATGACTTTTCAATAATAATAAGGTATAAATCAATAACATATCTGAATATTGAATGTTTAAGAAACTAGGAATAATCAATTTCTCTCGGATTAGAAGAAGAAAATTGATAAAGAAGAATCTAAAGAGAATAAATCACAGAAGGTTTGTATTACTTGATTCTAAAACAAATAAAAATATTTTGATTTGACAGGAACTTTCATTCAATGAATTAATGAATTGGAGTTTATATTTACCCCTTTTCCGTTTCCATTTTCTTTTTTCGAAAAAAAGAAAACATGCCTAGTTTTTCAAAACTGGTTCATTCAGTGGTTTAAGAATTAGAGAAGCTGGTGGAAATACTCAGCAATGGAGACAAGCACCTGCAATATTGCAGGCTGTTCGCGAGGACCTTACAACAAGTACTCGGAGAATTGGTGCTACATTGAGACTTCATTATTCCACGGTTCTTAGAATTCTCAAGCGAAATAAATTACATCCTTACCATTAGAGTAAAGTTCAAGACCTATTGCCAGCGGATAGTGAGGTGAGGTTGCAAATATGTAGGTGGTACATGAATGAATTACAGGATTGGGGATCAGTTGAAATTCAAAGGACGGATGAGGCAACTTTTACCTAAGTTACTATGATCAATTTGAGAAATTCCCATATACGGAATACAGAAAATCCACATGGTACTATTGTGTAGCACTCTCAGCACGAGATTAGAGTAAATGTGCAGTTGGGGTTAAGGAGGAGTCAGCTTGTCGATCCAGTTATACTTCCCGATCGTCTTAATTCAAACGAATTTTTAAATCTATTAAATAACGAAATAATGAACGTTCTGGAAAAAATACCTATAAGCTACTCGGCATCACCTTTGGTTTTGAATGGACGGCTGCCCGGCTCATAATTCTAGAATGGTCCAGAACTGGATGACAGAAATTTTGAGAGAAATGGATAGGTCGATTCGGGCTGGTGACATGGCCACCCAGAAGCCCTGACCTTACGCCCCTTGATTTTTATGTGTGGGGCTCATTAAAGACTAATGTTTATAGAATTCCCTTTAATACTCGAGAAGAATTAATTGAAAGGATTTGAATCTGTTGCAACGAAATGAGTCAAAAACACATTGCATTTCAAAGAGTAGTTGATAGTTTAAGAAAAACATGTGTTAAGTGCATTTGTGAAAGAGGAAGACATTCTGAATACCTGTGCTAGGTTATAAATCCCTTGCGTGAAAATATGATTGATTAATTCTTTTCAGTTCCGGTTGATGTTTCATTAAATAATATAAGATATTTGCGTTTTCGAATTTTATGTTCTTGATACTCTTACCCATGATATTGCTGGAGAAAAAGTTAGCTCAAAAGATGATATACCGTTTAGAAGCCAGATGAATGTAGTAGTGTTTTCCGAAAAAAAAGGCTACTTATCGATCAGTTTTCTGTGGTACAGCTAACAAGAAAATACCACTAATTTTGTTCATTTCACAATTTTTTCATCTAGCCTTTTACAACACCCGGTATACAAATTTTTTAACCATGAGTACTTACCTATCTTATAGCAAATTCAATGCTCTTTCCGATGGTTTGGTCAGATTTGATGTAGCTGTGAGAGTAACAGAGATATTCCTGTTTTTATAGAGAGAAGCAAAAATTTCGTGAGATCAAGAAGTAGCGAATAACTCGATAATTATCAACTTTTAGAAAAAATGTTAATGGGCATTTTTTGTTGCAAATGACTTGTACTATCACCTACTGAAGTTTTGCACCTTTTATACTACTGTGCAGAAAAATATTCCAAAACCGGCCGTGAAACCTAATTTTCTGTCGCGAAAGTGAAATACAGCAAAAGATCTCGATTGTTAAATGCAACGGTAACTTTGGTATACAAAAGAAACAAACATTCAATAACAAAAATTGTACATAAACGAGTTGATTAACTACTTTGAAAAATGGAGGATAAAAGTAGGATAAGCAGTATGATTTGAATTAAACTGAACAGAAAAAAAACAAAACCGAAGAGATTTGAAATCCAAGAGCGAAAAATTGAATGTGAAAACCGGCGGAAAATTTAGCAATCAAACGATATGCACACTGAAACCAATTTGAACATTTCAAATGATGAATAACCTTCGGTTCAATCAATTGTGACTGTTAACTTTACCAGTAATATTCGAATTTTGGATCAGATTTATATCAGAATTGGCTCTAATATCCGAAACGACCTAGTCGCAGATAAAATTCGCAGATAACACCCAACCGATCCATATATCGGGGAGTTGAACAGGCATACTGCAGAGCGCAGATTTCCCTCTGGATCATTTCCAATTTACACGATAAAATCAGTACACTGGCAGATTCTAGTTGCCACTCAATTTCCACCAATGTTATCGGACGAGAAGTCCAATACGTACAGTAGCCCACCTGTTCTCCCTGCGGGAATATCCAATAATCGTTTTTAATTGACACCCCTAGCACGTTGGGCTGTGTATCGATTGCGGCCGATGTTGTTTGCGACAATTATCCATTATTCCATCATGGTATCATTGTTCTTGGGTAAATGAGAAAATTTTCAAATGATTCATTCCGATTCCGAGTTTCGGGAAATTTCGGTTGCATGCGCTTATATATAATTCAATTTTTTGACGTGACAACGTCTTATAATTCGATGGGGCCGGCTGCACGCATGAAAAAACATGACTCATGCGGCGTTACCCCGCTGAGGCGTTCCATTTAAGGCTTGAAGTGCAAGCGAGAGCGCGGAACGAGCGACAAAGAGGCACATTCGGCCCCCGCGTTCGACATCTGTCTCTACTTGAGTGAGCGATGCGTCCGCGTGAACAGCTGCTATACAATAATACATTTACATGTTTTCGTCAATTATGAAGTGCAGTGAAAAGTGAATGTGGTGTCAATTGTTTATAGCGACGATGAAGGTATTGATTCTTTCGATATGAAATATATGTTCAGTGATAAATTGTCGAATATTCGTGCTTTCATCATAAAAATAAAGAGCATCGGTCCGATGGTGCAGTGATTGTAGTTTATAATATAATTAACATAACTATAACAATAACATAGAAAATATCTATCAAACAAATAAAATTAAAATTTTCCTTTGAAAAATGCAACCATTCCACCAGTATTTTTTTATGACGTCGCGTTCAACTATCGCCAGTAAACCGACTTTACAGACAACCGATTTCTTTTTTCTCAAAGAATATCCATTTGCATGTACAGGAAACACCCTGTATAACGTATGTAGAAGTATTCTTCCTATAAATAAACGACGATGTCGTTTTTTCGATTGTATTAACTCAATATCCGTCAGACTCGATCTTCTTCAGAAGCATAAAACCCGGTCGGTCAACAGTCTTTGTCACTCTTCAGTCTGAAAATTAACAGAGTCGACGTTTTATCAAGAAGCACGTACGGTTCTTGAAGGCGCTGAAAAACTTGACATGGAACATGTTTCTTGGCAGACAAATACGCAAGACATCGGAGACATTCCACGACGGGGCAAGACCGACATGATCGATAGGTCAGTTTCAGTTCGATCGAACTCTGTGCAAGGGAAAATGATATCTTTCGAACAAGTGATATTGTATCGTGTGACGAGTGGTTTGAAGGAAATGGAAATCAGCCGTTTTTCTTCCGTTTTGAACTCGGATTTTCTGACTCAAAATCTGATCGAGCTTTGGGGTAATCTTGAATTCGTAACATTGGCCGAAATGAAGACACTAGTGAAGGATAGCTATTTTTGTAGCTAATTCTCTCTAAAAGCTCCGTTACCACCAGAAGTAGTGGTCTTTTGAAATTATACTTTCTTTCAATATATAAGGTTAGATTATCACAATTCTGATAAAATGTCATAAACAATATGTGACATTGTTGAAAGATTTGTTGTACCAAGATTCATTCTAATATAAGTCTGATTTAAACAATGTTCATTTTAATAGCAGATATTTTTATGAACAATATGGAAAAATCCATGATGTAAAAAGTAGGCCAAAAATATTCATTTTTTAGAATAGATACGTTAATGATATTCTTGTGGATTTCTATGGCTCAAACAGACAATTAGACTAGTTTTACATATTCTAAAGATGCATAAAAATAAACCTTTCACTTTTGGAATTGAAGTTATCAATTCAAAAATTTCCTATGCACAGAATGTTCATAAAAGACACAGCAATATTCAAGGAGGTTATTTCTGGAGTAATTTCATGACAAAAATAAACATAGTTCCACAAATACTTCTTTACAGATTTACAGGGTGTTGAAGTTTAATCGAAAGATGCATTTAAATTTGAAGTTTTCGTAAACCCCATGAGGTAAATTTTTGGGAGTACCAAAAACTTTCAAAGACGCATAATTCTCAAGACGAAACAATATTATGGACTCACCAATATCGGCACAACGCAGGATATATTCAAAGAAAAAACTATGACGCTACCGACTTTCTCAAAAATGAAAAATGTTTTTGAATTTTCCAATTATTCTTCAGAAAAAAGGTCTCCTGACATTTTCTCTTCGACGCTCAAATTTTGAGTAAAAAAATATTACAATAATAATAATAAATAAGAAAAAAAGTCCATTCATTTCACTGTACGACACGTAGTCTTCGATTAAAAGTACCTTGGTAGTGAATTTGTTTTGATCATTAAATAACCTATGTTTGAAAAATCAAAAGAAAACAAAGACGAGTATCACCAATAACTCTCAAAATGTTCAAAATGACCTCTTCCAGCTTAGATGCAAGATTCCAGTTTTCTCCTCATTGATTGGCGCACCATTTCAAAAACACCAGGATCTGTTCTTATCGAGTTGCACCCAGCGATGATTCTATATTAAGTCCTCAATACTTGCCAAGGGGGTAGTGTAAACGAAAGACTTTGAATGACCCTACAGGAAGATCAAGGGGGTTCAAGTCTGGGGACTGTCTAGGCCAAAATGTGCATTCAAGAAAAGACATTCTGAACACCTGTTCTAGTTTGTAAATCCCTTTCGTGAAAATATGATTCATAAAATGTTTTAAGTTCCTGTTCATGTTTTATTAAGTAATATAAGATATTTGCGTTTTCGAATTTTATGTTCTTATTACTCTTACCTATAATATTGCTGGAAAAAATAGGTAGCTCAAAAGTTGATATACCATTTGCACGCTAGTTAAATGTAGTGGTTTTTACCAAAAAAAACAGCTACTTATCGATTAGTTTTGAGTGGTACAGCTAACAAGAAATTAGCACTAATTTTGTTCATTTCACACCCGGTATACAAAATTTCACCTTTACTACTTACCTATCTTATAGCAAATTCAATGGTCTTTCCGATGGTATGGTCAAATTTGAAGTAGCTGTAAGAGTAACCGAGATATTCTTGTTTTTATAGAGAGAAGCAGAAAATGTTGTAAAATCAAGAAGTTTTAAATAATTCGATAATCATCAACTTTTCGGAAAAATGTTATGGGTAATTTTTGTTGCAAATGACTTCGATTATCATCTACTGAAGTTTGGCACCTTTTATAGTAGACACCCTGTATATATATATATATATATATATATATATATATATATATATATATATATATATATATATATAGTGTGTTCCAACGAAAATTTGACCCCCCCTATAACTCCGAAATGAGTAACATTAGCGAAAAACACCAAGACACGTCGATTTTTGTTTCGAGGGGGAGCATTTTTCGAAATAATTCGAAACTTCTCAGATCAACCCCCTACCCCCAGCAACCCTAATTTCGAAATTCATCATAGGGAATAAGGGTCGAGTGGCACCTTACTGTAAAGGTCTGTTAATTCTCCATTCTGATTTGTCATTTTTAGAATTTTAAATTAACATACAGGGTGTCCCAACCGAGGGTAAAGTTGAATTCCTGCAAATCCCAAATACAAAATGAAATCGATTTATTTTGGCATAATGCAAGTGCAGGTTTATGCTCGGTCTAGAAAAACGACCTACACTTGTGAATTTGGAGTTGGTGCAATCAACCCCTATTTCCAGCATCCCCAACTCAAAAATCATTCGATCGAAAATAGGTCAAGTGGCACCTCGTTGGAAAGGTATTTCAATTTTCTCTTCGAATTTGGTATTTTCGAAATTCAGAATCAGCATACAGGGTGTCCCGGAGCAGGAACACTGAAAACCCAAATAACTTTTTGAAACTGGTTCATTTCGGTATAATACGAGAACATGTTTATGTTTGATTCGAGAATAAGACTCTCTTGCGTGAATATGGAATTTTGCAATCAATCTCTTCCATTCAGCATCCCCAACTCAAAAAATCATACAAGTGATTACAGGTTGAGTGGCAAAGTTCCAGAAAGATTTTTCTATTTTCTGAATCACTGAGGCATTGGTTTCAGTTTGGCAATCGAGGTTTTTGGCGTGAGGATCAGGATGAGGGATGATGGAGAAACTGATTGGATGCTCATCTAAACAGGAAAACGAGATTTATTGAACTTGTATTCAATTGAAAACAAAAACTAACTTGATTATTACAACAATTGTTCAAAATGACCTCCGCCCACCTCCATACAGTTATACAGACGATTTTCGAACTCTCTTCTCACATTAGCGAAAACTTCAGGAGTCAAAAGTCGGCATTCTGTGATAATCCTCATCCGCAGCTCCTCCAGGTTTTCTGGTCTTGTGGCATAAACCTTAGATTTTAGATGGCCCCACAAAAAAAATCTAGGGATTTAAATCTGGTGACCTGGCTGGCCACTCAACAGGTCCTCTTCTACCAATCCACCTTCCTGGGAAATTTTCGTCTAAATATTGGCACACCCGAGCATCATAATGCGTAGGAGCACCGTCTTGTTGAAAACGCATTTCGTTCTCAGAAAGAGTTGGATCGTTCTGTAAAATTTCTGTCAATCTAGGATGTATGTGTTCCTCTAACAACTGTAGGTAGCCATTTCCGTTCAGATTACCCTCAATAAAGAAAGGCCCAACTAGATGATTGCCAAAATTCCTGCCCAAACGTTCAACTTCTGAGGCCTTTGCGTGTGGGCCTCTCTAAACCAATGAGGATTCTGTGTGTCCCAATATCGACAATTATGTCTATTCACTTCACCACTGAGCATAAAGGTGCTTTCATCAGAAAAACAGATGTTATTCAGAAAATTTGGATTTGCGTTTAGGTTTTCACTTAGATTTTCACAAAACTGTAAACGACGATCTGGATCATCTTCGTTTATTTCATGCACTAATTTTACCTTGTAGGGGTGAAATTTGTATGTTCACGATTCTATGGACAGTTGTAGCTGATACATCAGTCAGACGAGATAGTTTTCTGATCGAAGTAGTATTCTCCATTTGTAGATGACCCACTACTGCCACTTCCGTTGCCTCATTTCTGACAGGACATGCCACTTCATGTTTTTTGTTTGCCACCGAACCCGTAGCTAGAATTTGTCAACCAAATATTTAACGTACTGGTGACTGACTCCTTTTCTTTCAGGATGGTTCCTATCGAATATCCTTGCCGTTTCTTTGGCACAACTGTTATTTCGAAAATACGTCGATACAATTTCGACCCTTTCCTCAGTGGAATAAACCATTTTCAGATTAATTTCAACTGACGAACAACAACAATAATGAGGAACTGATCTGAATAATAATAATATTTCATTGCAAAATGAGAAATAACAGATGACTGCACGCCAGATGGAAATGAAAAAATGTGAACATTTTCAATGCAGAAATCAGCTTTATTTCTTCGTAATTGATGCTCAACACATCGTACCCCAATACTTTTAACAGTTTCGAATTAATTTTAGTTGATAATTTCAAATGACGATATTGAACTTTTCGAAAGCGACATCCTGTATGGAGAGCCGAACTGAATGAAATGCTTTAATCATTCTGGAATTCAAAAACCTTTCTGAAGATATGCCACTTGAATTATTTGTATGATTTTCAAGTTGGGGATGCTGAATGGAAGGGGTTGATTGCAAAAATTCTATAACCACACAAGAAAGTCCTATTCTCGGATCAAACATGTTCTCGTATACCGAAATGAACCAGTTTCAAAAGTTATTTGGATTTTCAATGTTCCTGCTTCAGGACACCCTGTTTGATGATTCTGAATTTCGAAAATACCAAATTCGAAGAGAAAATTGCAGTACCTTTCCAACGAGGTGCCACTTGACCTATTATCGATCGAATGATTTTTGAGTTGGGGATGCTGGAAATAGGGGTTGATTGCACCAACTCCAAATTCACAAGTGTAGGTCGTTTTCTAGACCGAGCATAAACCTGCGCTTGCATTATGCCAAAATAATTCTATTTCATTTAGTATTTGGGATTTCCAGGAATTCAACTTCACCCTTGGTTGGGACACCCTGTATGTTAATTTAAAATTCTAAAATGACAAATCAAGGTGGAGAATTGACAGACCTTTTCAGTAAGGTGCCACTCGACCCTTATTCCCTATGATGAATTTCAAAGTTAGGGTTGCTGGGGTAGGGGTTGATCTGAGAAGTTTCGAATTATTTCGAAAATGCTCCCCTCGAAACAAAAATCGACGTAATGTTACTCATTTCGAAGAGGGGGTAAATTTAAATATTATCTTTTAGTAAAGATATGGAGTGCTTCTTCGGGATGGATTTATATTTTTCATGAAATCAGTTTATATGTGTTGAAAATTTTCTATGGCGCTGTTTTCTTTGTGGACTTGGTGTTTTGGGATCTGTTTGTATTATACTGAGTGTATGTATATGGGGCTTAGTGTCTTTATCACTTTCCAGTCATTTCTACATAGACAACTCTGTACACGGCCGGAAAGACATAAAGACACTTAGCTTCATATACATAGATCTTCTACAATAACAGGGCACAAAAGAAACACGTTACAAAAAGGTTAACAATCACAGTAGATACAGAGAACACGGTATAATACAAACAGAACCCAGAAACACCTGAAAAGTCGACAAAGAAAACAGCGCCATAGAAAACTGCTACAAAAAATACGTTAGTTTCAACTACGTTGGTTCTCTCTCCAACAACTTGAGAGAATATTTTTCTAAAGCTAAAGTAACCACCTCTTTCCCAAGTGGTCTGAACGTGAGCAAATGATTATTCAATGCTAAACAAAAAAAAGACAAATTCAAAAAATCAGGAGTTTACAAAATTGCTTGCAATGAGTGTACGGTAGCTTATGTTGTGCAGACTGGTGGGAATTTCGAAACCAGATTCAAAGAATATTCATACTCTGACAATAATTCTCCAATGTGTGAACATATAAAAACCACAAAACATTTATACTATTAGATAATATCAAAAGTCCTCATAATTGCGACAAAGGAATTGTTGGAATGTTTGGAAATCAATAAAATTTGTAGAAACTTAAGAGAAATCAACCTTTCAAGCCAGCTAGACATTAATAACTCTCCACTACTCAAAATCAAATCAAGATAGTATCTATATAAGTAAGTTCATTTCCTGTAGTTGACCTGATCGTCGAAACCGATCGTGTTTGTTAAAATAAAATTGTGGAAATATCAAATATATTTTATTGCATGTTCGTTGATAATGATTTCCATAAAACAAATAAATCATTGATATTACTCACTATTCACAAAAAGTGTCTTGTCTTTGTTTGGTCAGAAACTTTCCAGTTCATCCTCGTAATTACTTGCAAACATAAGCACTTTCATGCTTCGGATCAAAGTCAACTGCACAATATCCTCTCTCTTGAACCCGCAGGGTCAAACTGATCAGGTTCGGTCTTCCAGAAACAGAACCATTATGGGTTTAAAAATTATATTAACTAGTACTAAGGTAGATACTCATGAAAAATTCAGGATAAACTGAAAACTGATGAAAATGTATTGTAACTTCAAATAAATTCTCAAAGGGTTCATTTCAAATCCTCAATCCACTCAGTTCGTTTATTCGAGTAAGTATATAACATGGTGAATTCGAACGAAGTAGTATATACCTCGTGAGCATTGATTCCGTTCAATCGATAAAATTGCCAAGTGCACAGAATGAAAACCACTCTTGACAGCGAGTACGCGATATTCTCTGTGATTCGCCGGCGTGATCAGAATTTTTATTGCCTCTTATTGAATTCACATGGTGATTGTTGGCTGGAATGGGATATTGTTCGACGGTTTGGTTTTTGGATTGAGAGACACGTTCTTCTCGTCCGCACTTTTTCTATTTTCCCCTTGTTCCGTTCGGTCGCTCAAGGAAACTTTTCGTCTGCTGTAAAAACTAGACGCGTTTAAAAATTGATGAAGATAATAAACGACTCTTATGATAATCGGCCGAACGATAGCCTTTTAGAGTTGAATTTATAGTTTCTTACGACTGAGACTAAAGAGTTACATGGATGCAGGAGATTACTGTATTGATTATATGAATTCTGGAACCTTCGAGTGTTCTTCTAGAAAGATTGCTGGCCAATCGATGGCTGTTGAAATGATCTAACCTCGATTTATTTATATCAGACAGATGACTATTCATTTATTGAATTAAAAATCTCAAAAGCATTACAGGTCCAATAGAAACCTTATAAAATAAAATAACAATATAAAAATTAAAATAAAGAGTAGAAACATTTCCCAGAACAAAAAGAGAAACGAAAGATTAAATTTTGAATTCAATCAATACATGAAATATTTCGTAAATCCAAAAACTATTCAACAATTCACAGTTTGAAACCCCCAAGTAATATTCAAGCGCCTCGAAAACATAACAAGCATAAACTCGAAAGAAGACCGTATACTGTATCTGTTCGATCTTTTCTTTGTGATTACTTCAACTCACTCTTCTGCATTTTCTTCTTTTAATTCCAAACTAGTTCTTCAGCGTTTCAAGAAATGGCTCTGCCTTTTCTTCGTCTCTGGTTCTACTTGTCTTTCGTGTATCCCATGTGGATACTGGCTTCTTATCCGCTCTTTATGTGAATGTAGATGCCATATGCCACAGGGATTGGTCCTCTGTTGTTAATTCCTCAAGTTTCCTTCTCCATCGTTGAACTGCTTTTTGCTTTCTTCCTTCTCGTTTAGCAGTTCTTTGAATACTCTTGCGATAGTGATCTCTCTTTCTCATTCTTTTCTTTGTAGATTTTCCTATTGCCTTGGCAATTCTTTTTGCAGGGTCCTCTGACTCTTCTAATAGCACCATAAGTGCCCAACTGGTTTCATTTCAAACGTAAGTGTAACTGGGCAGTGGTCCGATAGAAGATAATTCTTACCACTATGAATAGAAAGTCAACAATATTTCCTATTATTATAGAAAATAAGGCAACAATTCTTACGAAAATCGTCATTAAGATAATTTGAATTTACTTTGCGGTTGTTTTTCGAATGAATATAAAAAGTACCCTTCTTTACGAACCAACCTGACCGGAATATATAAAGCTAACGAAATTTACATTGCGTTCTATATCTTCAAAGTTTATTCCATGTTATAAATCGCCAGAAGCATTCTGAAGCTGTTTCCACGATTGAGATATTTTCTCTTTATTAAAATATGGTTCAAGGGATGGTTTGATGTTATACAACAAAGTTGAAATTATATGAGGCGTCATCTCCGAATGCATGTGAATATTCATCCGAATTGAAATGGGAATCTTGCCTTTCAACGTATCACAAAGTAACTTTCATGACTCGGATGCACTATCTGTTGCTGTGGCTTTCTGAAACGCGTTCTATTTTGATACCAGAAATACTGCTGCATTTGACATATTGTTAGCTTTTCAGTAGTAGCGAAAAAGCTAATACGAGAAGGTGTCTTCCATACTGAACAGAACAGATTACTACAGGGTGAGTCTTTTTCTTTTGAACCATATTTTATTTTACTCTTAGACTTCAATACGAGGTACAATGTAAAATCACTGTGACAAATTTAGTGAAGATGGTATGTTCTTGAATAACTCGACCATAATCTGTGGTACCTTCTTCTTTTTATGAAGTAACAAATATGGTAATCATGAAATCACTTTTTGTATTACATGTTTTTTATGGTATTCTGTTCGTTCAAACGATTATTCAATACAGTATAAGCTTTTGTATTTTCAATGAAATAAAACTAAAGTATTTAGATTTTCACTATATTAACAAAACTATGACCGGTTTCACCACACTGTGGCTTCATCAGATAGATACAAACTAATGAACCGTTATTCCTCATATATTTTTCTTATTTCCTACTTAATACTACATTAGGTACAAGTACAATGGGCATATCAAAACTGCAAATCTAAAATTGATAAAAGTAATAGATCCGGTGTTTATAAACTGTCTTGCGGGGATTGTAATAAAATTTATATTGGTAGAACTTTCAGAAATTTCAAAGTTAGATTATCCGAGCACAAACTCATAATCACTCAAAATTATCATAAATCAGACTCCCATTATTCTAATCACTTACTCGAAGAAAACCATAACTTTAATGATAATTTCAAAATTTTACACAATGAAAATAACAGACAAAAACTCAATCTATTGGAAATTTTAGGATAAAAAAAGAAAAGAATTCAGGTAGATTACTTAATAGTCAATTAGATCTAAATCCTTCTCCTTCACCCAATCTTTTCAATTCATAAAGTCAGCAACTCCGATGGGTTTTCCAACATACCTCTTGTAACTTTTGTAATATTAAGTAGGAAATAAGACTAATATATAAGGAATAACTCTGTTCATTAGTTTGTATCTATCTGATGAAGCCACAGTGTGGTGAAACCGGTCATAGTTTTTTAATATAGTGAAAATCTAAATACTTTAGTTTCATTTCATTGAAAATATGTATATCGATTTTCATCAAGTAACGACCTCCTCAATCAAATTATAAGCTTTTTAGTCGAGAGGTTTACATTTTATGAAGAAAGTACCGAAAATTGATTATTTAAAAAATATGCTCAAAACGATTGTCAATTTTCATTTGTTGCTAAGATGGCACAACTGTTTTCTATACTGACACAGAGTTTGATCGCGATATGTTATTCAGATTGTTTACAGTGCTCGATTTTGTCAGTTCCACCAAGTGTATTTTGCAATTTTTACAATGGATAAAAATTTCGAACAAATTTTGTATTGCAAATGGAACTTCGTGTGCCGAATTACGAAAAATATTATAGAGGGCTTACGGTGAATCGACTTTATCAAAAATACGTGCATATGAGTGGTACAGAGCATCGACCATCAACATCTTCAACTGAAGTTAACATCGACAAAATGAAGGAAATGGTTATTCAAAATTGTTATTTAAGTTCGAAAGACATAGGCCAAAAACTTTATGCGTCTCACGAATCGATTCGTACTATTTTGAACGATTGTTTAGGCGTGAAACGCGTTGCCGCTCGACTAGTTCCAAGAGACCTGAATTCATAAAATGCATTGCAGCCGGTGATGAGACATGGGTTCGAGTTTGACAGGCAAACCAGATAACAAACTTTGAAATGGCGCCTTCTAACTGAACAAACCGAAAAAATCTCGTCAGAGTTGATCACAGGTCAAGGTAATGTTGACAGCCGTGTCTTGCACTCGGAATTCTTTCCAGAAATGGATTTTGCACCACCATAATAGACCATCTCACGCTATCATTGTATAAGGTCACTTTTCTTCCACAATTTGTTTGTTTACATTCTCGAAAACACCGACCGGCCATAGCGCTTATGTCAAAGGAAAAGCCGAACTAATGCAGCGGCGATATCATTTATAAACATACTTTAGGCGTAGTAGTAAAAATGACAATTCTACTTATTACGCGTTTACAAAGGATAACGAATCCTATTTATGTAGACCGATGTCCCGATTAGATTCCCGAATATATAAATTGAGTCGCATTATATTCTATCCGCGAATAGTGAAAACGCGAATGTAGTCCAAAGTGACGGAGAAAGTCATAAACGATGGACTCATCAAATATTTTGAGTTGCAGGTAATTATCAACGACCGTCAGTATGGTTTTCGCAGGCAAAGATTGACAGGGGATCTGCTCGCTTAAGTCCACTCATTTTTGTACATCAACGATGGAAAAACATGGGGAATCTAGAACAATAGCCTTCGACATCTCTAAAGCCTTCAATAGGGTTTGGCATGCAGCCTTGTTGAATGAACTGGTTGCATATGGGCTTCGCGAAAAATTGAGGATTGGATGAGCAGCATTCTTTCAAATAGATCAATACAAGTTGTGGTCGACGGTATAACATCTCATTGTTTCCAGTTCCAAGCAAGCATCCATTCTTTCGCCAACCTTGTTGCAGATAAACGATCTTCTGTCATCTACAGAGAACAAGATCTTCGGTTTTGCAGACGATTGTACCTGGTTTCGTCTTTCAGTAGTCTGTGGACGATTACAGCTGCGGAATCTCAGCGTCAGAGATGTCAACAAATCAATAACTTAAACACTCTGACTTACAGAAGATATCGGAGTGGGGTCAATTGAACCTGGTGAGCTTCAACGCGAGCAAGACGCAAGCAACTACGTTTTCTAGAAAGGTCCCCGCTGGAGAACCTTCTCTAACGATGCAAGGCCAACAAATCGCATCCAAAGATTCGATGCACCTTTTCGGAATAACGGTAAACTCCAGGTTTTTCTGGTTTGAACGTGTATCAGCAATAGCTGAGTCTGCATCAGTTAAACTTTGTTTTCATTCTAGAGCCAAGCGATACTTCACGTCATCTCAGCTGTTGCTTTTATATAAGCATGGGGATCTGCGCCCAAACATTCGATAGTGTTCAAAAACGGGCTGTGCGCCTCATCGACCACCCGGAGATCACCTGCGATCTCCAACCGCTGACTCCAAAAAGACAAGCTGCTGACCTTTCTCTGGTTTTTAGATATTACACGAACGATGCTCGAAAGAGCTGCAAGACTCTGTTACGGGAAATCTGATGTTTTGCCGCAACACTAGCCTGTCAAGGAGTTCTCTCTATAAGAACTCCTTTGTTAGCAGGACCGGTAAGCTGTGGAACTCGCTTCCGTCCAACATCTTCCCAACATCCTATAATTTGGCCCTCTTCAAGAAGCGAGTAAACAAACACCTCTTCCCAGGTACCCACAAGTGCGAATAAGAAGCTATTACTGTATCAAAGACGATGCCTCCCTATGGTATCACCGGAAATGCTACGATATCAAAAATATTTAAATTGAAATGACACAACAAACAAACAAAAGAATTCATCAATTGGGATAATCCGTTTTCCGCTTCTACTGTAATACTTGATTATGTTTTTGAAATGATTTCGTTCGCTGCAAACGCAAGAGTGGAATAGCTAACTATTATCTAACAGGAACTAGTTACGAAACGTGCAAGAAAGTCTCGATTGGTTATCTATACAATGCATCCTGGCTCAGGGTGCCGGAAAGTCGCTGTTTAGCTTTCATGTTTACTAGTTAAACGATGTTTCACTTACTATCCGAAACTTTTCTAATTAAAGGAAGTTGTTCATTTCCTTTGGAAGGCAATCGGTGCAACGCTACATATCCAGCAGGAAAAGTGAACAGATAATCAATCGAAAAACTTCAGATGCCAATGTTGTTCGAATACCTCCGAAAATTTATGTCTTCCAAAAAATTCTGCATTCAATATAATGAATGATATCGATACTAAGTGATAGTTGATCATCATACGGTAAGTTTGGTTTAGTTTGTAAAGAATATCACAAAATTAGGTGGAAAATATTCAATTAACAAACGTGATAGCTATTTCGATAATTCTATCATCATCAGACGTTTACTAATTGTGAGTTAAAACTAAGGTACAGTTGTATAAATCGTCTTAAATATAGAAAACAGGTATGAATTATAAAGAGAGAAAAGGGCAACAACAAGTTTTCTATTGCTGCAATATAGATAGATATTCAAAGGTACATTCATAATTACTTGAAAATTTCAAATATTGGGGAATAACATAAGTCTGTGTTGTCGTTAAAAGGGTAAGATTATTTTTATTGTGTTTAGCTTTGAGAATTTCAAGAGATTCTAAGTAATTAAGTTCATGACTTTTAGGGACACGATGAATATCATCTTCAATAGTGTTAGTGTTTTTTTTCCATGGTGTATGTTGATAAGGCAAGGGCTACACCCTTGAGTTCTTAGATTCAAGTGAGTTTAGACATATAACAGTTAGGTACGTTTTGATGAAAATTTTCTGCTGTTTTTCTTTTTCCATTGTTACAGATTTTTCCTGTCCCAATCCCACTTCCTGTTTTTAATGAAGTTCTCGTAGAGGATCCTTCCAAAAGGGTTGCAGGTTTCGATAGTAGGAAAAATTGGTGTATATTAAATCGTCCCAGGACAGGACATGGTCGTAATAATAGTATGTTGTTCAAATGGAATACTGTAGAAAGTCCGGCATGTGAATGTGGCGCAGCTGAAGGAACAATAAGACATTCAGTCCTCGATTGTCCTATTTACCATTTTACGGGTGGTTTTCAAGAAATTCATTCCGTTTCAGATAATTTCATTAACTGGGTAGAGAACTTTAAGTCTATTTAGAGATTAGTTTTTTGCTCCCCCTTAGTGTTTCTTTTCCATGGTGTATGTTGATAAGGCAAGGGCTACACCCATGTAGGGTTTCATTCCCAAAAGGTGTATGAGATGTTTCCTGTTGAAAAACAGAGGAGCATTAGTTGAATTCTTAGATTCTAGTGAGTTTAGACATATAAGAGTTAGGTTAGGTACGTTTTGATGAAATAATTTTCTTCTGTTTTTCTTTTTCCATTGTTACAGATTTTTCCTGTCCCAATGCCCTTTCCTTTTCACCCTTGTCTTCGTGAAGAAGTCCTGGTAATCGTCGAGTGCAAGATGACAGAGAGAATGAACTGCTAAGCAGAAAAATTTCTGGTACTCTTTTTGTACACACGACACTAACACACCATAAACAGGCAAGCTATTGCTAGTGCAATAGCGACAGGGACACGAGTTTTTTTTTCCACTCGTTTACTGAATCATACGCAAGATAGTATGGTTCCCCTGTTACATTTCCTGTGCTCACACTTTAGGGGCATTCGTAGGAGTCATGATGCGAGTGTAGATGTTTGATTAAGGAATGGACATGTTCTGTTTTTTCTGCAGGTATTCAATAGAATACGAAGAAGAAATATCTTCGCTTGTTTTTACGATTGTGTTTTTTCTGACACACCAAAATTATAGCTATAAGCTTTTATTGTAAATACAATGATTCGAATTTTGTAAATCCTCTCTTCAAAAGAATATATATATATATATATATATATATATATATATATATATATATATATATATATATATATATATATATATATATATATATATATATATATATATTCTCTATGAGCCATTGAAATGAAAGAAAACGGCTAGTTTATGTTGCAAGGGTGAGAAAAATCATGAGGAATGCAAATATCTGTGGAAGTAGGATATCGAAATATATCAAACGCAAAAGAGTTATATTTTCGGGAAATGGTTAAGTCTAAAAATTTATTCGATTGTTTGTTTTTATTTCTAACTTGAAATTGATTTTTGGGTGGATCTTGTTGATGGAATTCAGAACTAACCCCAAGTTGTCTTGATATACCTTGATATCCATCAACATAACAATACCAAAAATTACACTGATGAACAGTTAATTTATTAAACGAAATCAAGTCATATTTTCAAACACCACTACCTTACTGTTGAAAGTCAACGTCGTAGTTTGACACCATTAGTTAAAAACTGTTATTTCAATTGTTTTGGTTTTCCGGCGCGAAATGTGGACAGAACCTGGACTCTTAGTGTTTGCTATGCACTTTATTAACATCATGGGTTAAAGGATTTCGTCATATGCCGTTTGCAATTCCAATGATATGGGCCGAACCGAAAGACCATGTATCAGATTGTTATTTTTGCCAAACTTCTATAAAAGGTATTAATCACAAATCTAGGCACTCTGTGAACTATCCAAATCTACAATCTGCTCAAAGACCTATTCCATACAGTGATGATTTACCTGTTCCTCAGCCTCCAGTAAACGTGGAGTTTGTGATATGGTGTGATAATGATATTAAAGCTTTGTGAGATTATATACAATTTGTGATTAATGCTTCTATTTCTCATATCTTGTTTTGACATTTCCATTTTTCATTGTTGTGAGCTGTGATATCTATCTTGTAGCAATAATGCTATGAAATAAATTCTTCTTTATCACCTCTTAGCGGCTTACAAGGACATGGGATGCAATATGTCGCTCAAAATTCACTTTGTACACTCGCACTTGGAATTTTTTCCTCAAAATTTGGGAGCCGTTAGCGACGAACACAGTGAGCTGTTCCATCAGGACCCAATATGAAAAAAAGGTATCAAGGCAAAT
This sequence comes from Cryptolaemus montrouzieri, assembly GCA_013387265.2. Classification (NCBI taxonomy): domain Eukaryota; kingdom Metazoa; phylum Arthropoda; class Insecta; order Coleoptera; family Coccinellidae; genus Cryptolaemus; species Cryptolaemus montrouzieri. Next base: position 111,931,710 of record JABFTP020000021.1, read on the forward strand.
GGAGTCAGAAAATGTTAGCTGACTATTGCTGAACACTCAAAAGGTATGTACCTGACGCTGAATACTCTGGAAAATCATGGATAAAAGTAATTATCAGTAATTGTTTCTTTATTTGAAACACTTTTTTACCATATTCACTTATATTCACTTAAAAAATTAATTGCTGTGCAAAATAACTGAGGTAATAGAAATTTTCTAAAGATGCAGATTTGTTAGAGACTAGTTGTAGATACAAAATAACCCATTCAATTCCATTTAAATTTCATTAAAATCATTTTTGACTATCAGTGTTACTTGTGAAGCTTTGGGATTAAGAAAGATTTTTTCTCCTATATAATTATTTCAGCAAGAAGAAGATTTAAGGGAGAGCTCGCAGCGAGACTGTTCAAAAAATTTGTTACTAAATGGGAAATGGTTTTGTTGCAGACAGGTTGGGGAGAGAAATAAAATCATTGTGAATAATAGGGTTCATATGTGAACGGTCGGAAATGCTGGAAATTAATGGTAGATGTTCGTCTTAGGGATTTTAGAGTACATATCGTCGACGTCTAGGGAGAGAGGAAAAGCTTTTCTTGGTACTGTAACATATTGTAGTTTTTCGGAAAGTTCTAGGAAGCTTTTTATGTAATATTTGGAAATAAAACTTTTGAAAATATAATTTAGCTTTTTTGAAATTTCGGAGAGAAATCGTTAATGGGATGTTTGAAATTTTAGTTGAGTCACTATTCACTTGGAAAATCGATATATTTTGAAGAAAAGTGTTCATTTTTGCGTTGTTTCATTCGGGGAATGATGATGGTGGCATTGGATTTATCCGCGTTTGTGAGGATCAAATTATTTACTCTGATCTTTCTTTTAACTCACAATTTGTAAACGTCTGATGATGATAGAAATATCGAAATAGCTATCACCTTTGGTATATGAATATTTTCCAACTAATTTTGTGATATTCTTCACAAAGTAAATCAGAATCACCGTATAATAAATATGCTTTGAGAATTTATTGATCAAATGGAAGAACACGTAGATAATCTTGAGTGAAAACATTATTTAAATGCAGATCTAATAAAAAATTATTGAAATATGGCTCCCAACACATACTTTCTATAGAAAAAAGTTGTGAGATCTCATATCAAACAAGATCGACTAGTTAAGTTACTATTTGAAGCAACACCGTTCAACTCTTGAATGAATGTCAACACAGAAGATCGAATGAGCAATATAGCTTTTTAATTACTTTTTAATAGCTCTATACAGCTTTTACTCTCAGAGCAGTTGTACATATTACTTGATATGACACAATACTTGATGTACTTAAGAACTGAAATCCCTTTCAGCAAATTGGATTACACTACGAGATTTACCAACCGAAACGTATAAATAAAAATCTGTATTTCTAGAACGCAGGACTTTTGTACATATGTCTATGAGAATTTTTCTTCTGTTTTCTGATGAGGAATCTCCTTTAGAAATTAACGACTACATACCAGAAACACTATACAGAGTGTCTACTATAAAAGGTGCCAAACTTCAGTAGGTGTTGGTACAAGTTATTTGCAACGAAAAATGTCATAACATTTTTTCGAAAAGTTAATAATTATCGAGTTATTTATCACTTCTTGATTTTACGATATTTTTGCTTCTCTCTATAAAAACAAGAATATCTCTGTTACTCTTACAGCTACACCAAATCTGACCATACCATCGGAAAGAGCAATAACATTTCGAAAAAATGTTATGGGACATTTTTTGTTGCAAATGACTTGTACTATCATCTACTGAAGTTTGGCACCTTTTATAGTAAACACCCTGTATAATTCTGCTAAGTTAATTTTATTAAACTTAATCTTTTTCTTGTTTCAGGTTCTCGTTTGATCGTTTGATCAGAGTTTCAGAAGCTGACACAAGGAAAAAGTCTTCCATTACGTCCCCTTCAGCGATGTTAATTGCGGTGAAACATTTCTTTTTTCATGAATAAGATGAAGGGAATCTGATGAAAATTTATATATTTTCTCGCTGATTCATGAACTGAAAAAACGGGTGCAAAAATCACCCTTTTATGGTTGTAACTGTCAACGAAAGGAACGAGGTAAAACCGCAATTGTCTATCTTTCCTTCGCAGTCTCTTTCTGCTGTTTCCTTGTTTGTATTTAATATATAATAAAGACTGAAATCTTGTTTCCATGTTTTCCTTTTTTCAAAATTCTCTATTATCGCATTCTTTCTAGTCGATAAAATTAATTCAAATTATTAGAATATTGCGTATCAGGCAAAAAACCAACACGGATATTCGATATTAAATATAGGAAAAGCACGATAACATTATCGTTGGTAATGAAATGGACAAAGAAACACCGCATATGTTTTTGGAATAGAGTGGATACTCGCGGAAGTATAAGAAAAATATTTGTATTTGTCTTTTGAATTTCATGTATGTTCATGTTTTTGACGAGGAATTTTCTGTAGAAACTAATTACTGCATACCTGAAACACTCCGTATATCAATGTTAAGTTTTTCACTATCATAAAACTATATTATTCCAGATGCAGGTTATATATTCAGTTAAAACAACCAATGAATATTCTGTCAAAAATGTACCGTGATGACGTTGACACAACTGTTTTATATACTGTCATATCTATAATTCAGTTTAATTACAATGCTCGATTTTTTTATCTCAGTTTTTGCATTGCGAATGGAATTTCGTGATGCGAATCGCAGAAGGCGAAGCTACTTTATCGAAAACACGTGCATATGAGTGGTACAGTACATTTAACAATGGTCGAGATATGGTGGAAGATTGGCCTCGCTCTAGTCGGGCATCAACATCTTCAGATGAAGGTAACATCGACAAAATCAAGGAAATGGTAATTGAAGAATGTCATTTAAGTTTGAGAGAGATATATGCAACGAACTTTCTGTGACTTACGAATCAATTCGTACCATTTTAAACGATTGCTTGGGCATGAAACGCGTTGTCGCTCGCTAAAGACATGGTAGAGCGAGTCAATTTCGACTCCACATTCATTAAACGTATTGTAACGAGTGATAAGACATCGGTTTATGAGTTTGACATGCAAACCAGTCAACAAGCTTCGGAATGACGCCTTCCAACCGAACCAAAACCGAAAAAACCACGTCAAAGTCGATCAAAAGTCAAGATGATGTTGACTGTTTACTTTGATTCTAACGATGTTGTGTTTTGTCCTATACCTTCCTATTTTTACTGAGTTAAATAATCTGCAGTTGGCTCTTATGTTTATAGGATAACATAGTATCATAGGGATAAAGATAAAGATTGATGGCAAAAATTTCGAGAAATCATCACTAAAATTTTTTGAATATTGAAATATTGTTCATAGGATGTTATAGTATTGTAACGATATCCAATCGTCCCTGAAGCCGACCTGGTCACGGCCCGGCGGAGATACGAAGTCCAGGGCACTTTCGGGAGAATTCAAGAAAGATTGAAAGTTTTCAGCGCGCCGTATTACGAAGAAATCAGTGTTGTCGTTTCCGGAAGGTTCTCGAACGAAGATCTGGAACAGAGCTGAAATTACGCAAATTTTCTAGAAGAATTCGTATATAAGAAGAAGAGCGCGAAGCGCAGTGAAGGAAGTTTGAACACAGAGCACGAATTAATGGATGAAGTGTTAGAGATAAATTATGAAGTTTCGATTGTGTTATATAAACTAGTCATTTAGTTAAGTGTTATAATTATTCAGTCTACGTGTAAATAAACTAGTAAGAGTTTTTGTAACGTTGGAGTGTTAGATTTGAACCCACAAATAACTTAAATAACTAAGAAACGTTACAATATAAAACTGTTTTCATTGTTTCCCGCTCGCAAAGACACGTGGAAGATTAAATTTTCCGCACTTAAGATAAAAAAAAGGTTTTTCGCGTTTTTGAAGATGGTGCATCATCAGGAAACATCTGAAAAAATTCAGAGAAATAATTTTCAACAACAAAAACCAAACGTTGTTGAAAGTGGATCTGTTAAGACACCTTTGAGAATAGGTTTTTTGAGGAAAAAAGTTTTTTGGGACCCTTGCGTAGGCGCAATAATAACGAAAAATACCTGCATGTTTTGTGAGGTGATTAACAGGTTGATGATTTCTTTCCAGATTTTTTTAAGCGTTCAGAATCCGAGGAAGAAAATAAAATGAGAAAAATTGCGATCTTCAAGTTGAAGATGAAAGGAGGGGTGAGGGGGGCTAAAATTAAGATTGAAGTTTTTCTTTTGATCACACCACTTACGTTGTCAAGGAAAAAAATTTTGCGAGTGAGGGCCTTTCGACTATCTCAACAGGGGGGGGACCTTTTGAAACGAAATTGATGAAAATGCTTCAAGGTAATTTATTTTTAGTATGAATCGTAGATGTCATGCAGTAATTATCGCCAAGGGTGGAAATATTCGGTATTATCAGTTTTTAGGGGACTCTGTTTCACACTGTTAGTTTTATACCATTTTTGTAGTATGAAATCACAGTGTTATCTCAAACTCATTCGTAAGCTTGTAGTGTGTCAGTTCGTTCACACCGTTTGATAATAGCAGAAGGGTCACTGCGGAAACGTTGAAATAAAGCAACAATCTCCTCTAAGAACCAAACACACAGACGGCGGACTCAAATTTATATATATATATATATATATATATATATATATATATATATATATATATATATATATATATACAGTGTGTTCCAACGAAAATTTGACCCCCTATAACTCCGAAATGAGTAACATTAGCGAAAAACACCAAGACACGTCGATTTTTGTTTCGAGGGGAGCATTTTCGAAATAATTCGAAACTTGTCAGATCAACCCCTACCCCAGCAACCCAAATTTCGAAATTCATCATAGGGAATAAGGGTCGAGTGGCACCTTACTGTAAAGGTCTGTCAATTCTCCATTCTGATTTGTCATTTTAGAATTTTAAATTAACATACAGGGTGTCCCAACCGAGGGTAAAGTTGAATTCCTGCAAATCCCAAATACTAAATTAAATCGATTTATTTTGGCATAATGCAAGCGCAGGTTTATGCTCGGTCTAGAAAAACGACCTACACTTGTGAATTTGGAGTTGGTGCAATCAACCCCCTATTTCCAGCATCCCCAACTCAAAAATCATTCGATCGAAAATAGGTCAAGTGGCACCTCGTTGGAAAGGTATTTCAATTTTCTCTTCGAATTTGGTATTTTCGAAATTCAGAATCAGCATACAGGGTGTCCCGGAGCAGGAACACTGAAAACCCAAATAACTTTTTGAAACTGGTTCATTTCAGTATAATACGAGAACATGTTTATGTTTGATTCGAGAATAAGACTCTCTTGCGTGAATATGGAATTTTGCAATCAATCTCTTCCATTCAGCATCCCCAACTCAAAAAATCATACAAGTGATTACAGGTTGAGTGGCAAAGTTCCAGAAAGATTTTTCTATTTTCTGAATCACTGAGGCATTGGTTTCAGTTTGGCAATCAAGGTTTTCTGGCGTGAGGATCAGGATGAGGGATGATGGAGAAACTGATTGGATGCTCATCTAAACAGGAAAACGAGATTTATTGAACTTGTATTCAATTGAAAACAAAAACTAACTTGATTATTACAACAATTGTTCAAAATGACCTCCGCCCACCTCCATACAATTATACAGACGATTTTCGAACTCTCTTCTCACATTAGCGAAAACTTCAGGAGTCAAAAGTCGGCATTCTGTGATAATCCTCATCCGCAGCTCCTCCAGGTTTTCTGGTCTTGTGGCATAAACTTTAGATTTTAGATGGACCCACAAAAAAATCTAGGGATTTAAATCTGGTGACCTGGCTGGCCACTCAACAGGTCCTCTTCTACCAATCCACCTCCCTGGGAAATTTTCGTCTAAATATTGGCGCACCCGAGCATCATAATGCGGAGGAGCACCGTCTTGTTGAAACGCATTTCGTCCTCAGAAAGAGTTGGATCGTTCTGTAAAATTTCTGTCAATCTAGGATGTATGTGTTCCTCTAACAACTGTAGGTAGCCATTTCCATTCAGATTACCCTCAATAAAGAAAGGCCCAACTAGATGATTGCCAAAATTCCTGCCCAAACGTTCAACTTCTGAGGCCTTTGCGTGTGGGCCTCTCTAAACCAATGAAGATTCTGTGTGTCCCAATATCGACAATTATGTCTATTCACTTCACCACTGAGCATAAAGGTGCTTTCATCAAAAAACAGATGTTATTCAGAAAATTTGGATTAGCGTTTAGGTTTTCACTTAGATTTTCACAAAACTGTAAACGACGATCTGGATCATCTTCGTTTATTTCATGCACTAATTTTACCTTGTAGGGGTGAAATTTATGATGTTTCACGATTCTATGGACAGTTGTAGCTGATACACCAGTCAGACGAGATAGTTTTCTGATCGAAGTAGTATTCTCCATTTGTAGATGACCCACTACTGCCACTTCCGTTGCCTCATTTCTGACAGGACATGCCACTTCATGTTTTTTGTTTGCCACCGAACCCGTAGCTAGGAATTTGTCAACCAAATATTTAACGTACTGGTGACTGACTCCCCTTTCTCTTTCAGGATGGTTCCTATCGAATATCCTTGCCGTTTCTTTGGCACAACTGTTATTTCGAAAATACGTCGATACAATTTCGACCCTTTCCTCAGTGGAATAAACCATTTTCAGATTAATTTCAACTGACGAACAACAACAATAATGAGGAACTGATCTGAATAATAATAATATTTCATTGCAAAAATGAGAAATAACAGATGACTGCACGCCAGATGGAAATGAAAAAAATGTGAACATTTTCAATGCAGAAATCAGCTTTATTTCTTCGTAATTGATGCTCAACACATCATACCCCAATACTTTTAACAGTTTCGAATTAATTTTAGTTGATAATTTCAAATGACGATATTGAATTTTTCGAAAGCGACATCCTGTTTGGAGAGCCGAACTGAATGAAATGCTTTAATCATTCTGGAATTCAAAAACCTTTCTGAAGATATGCCACTTGAATTATTTGTATGATTTTCAAGTTGGGGATGCTGAATGGAAGAGGTTGATTGTAAAAATTCTATAACCACACAAGAAAGTCCTATTCTCGGATCAAACATGTTCTCGTATACCGAAATGAACCAGTTTCAAAAGTTATTTGGATTTTCAATGTTCCTGCTTCGGGACACCCTGTATGATGATTCTGAATTTCGAAAATACCAAATTCGAAGAGAAAATTGCAGTACCTTTCCAACGAGGTGCCACTTGACCTATTTTCGATCGAATGATTTTTGAGTTAGGGGATGCTGGAAATAGGGGTTGATTGCACCAACTCCAAATTCACAAGTGTGGGTCGTTTTTCTAGACCGAGCATAAACCTGCGCTTGCATTATGCCAAAATAAATCTATTTCATTTAGTATTTGGGATTTCCAGAATTCAACTTCACCGGGGTTGATCTGAGAAGTTTCGAATTATTTCGAAAAATGCTCCCCTCGAAACAAAAATCGACGTGTCTTGGTGTTTTTCGCTAATGTTACTCATTTCGGAGTTATAGGGGGTCAAATTTTCGTTGGCACACACTGTATATATATATATATATATATATATATATATATATATATATATATATATATATATATATATATATATATATATATATGATGAGACAAATATCTTCCGCGACAAACTTCGCGAGGAGTCTACATATGTAAACTTGAAACAAAAGGAATTATTCGATTAGATCAATGAATAATCCTTCCTGACAAGAGCTAGTTCTCAAATCAGCCCGCTATGCACGCAGCCCCAAGTGCCACATTAATGCAATCAAGCAGTATACCGAGAAATGAAGCGGCAGACTGCAGTTTCGTCCTTATTAGGAGCTCATCAGTGTCGCATATCGCTTCTCAGCATCATAACAAGCTACATCGAGGTACCCTATCGATTCCATAAAGGACGAGAGTCGCCCTCTATGGACCGAGACGGTGAACCCGCTACCGGACCCGAGAAAGATACGAACAATAACAAACAGATGTGAGAACGTTAAAAATTCCAACACTTGGGGAACATCTTTCGCCGGTCCGTAAATCACATCAACAGTACAAAACGAGCGAAATAATCCGGTTGAAAACGAATTTTGAATAATTCTTTTTATCTCAAGTTTACATATGTAGACTCCTCGTTTAGTTTGTCGCGGAAGATATTTTTCTCACCAAATATTTACCGACGGGAGGTTTTAACCCGGAAACAGAGGCCCAGACCACTATTTTTCAACGGGATTATTTCGCTCGTTTTGTACCGTTGATGTGATTCACGGACCGGCAATATATGTTCCCAAGTGTTGGAATTTTTAACGTTCTCTCATCTGTTATAATATCGACAATCTGTCGTCAAGTAATTCTTGGTTGAGCAAGGTTCGTTTGGGATAAAATCGCAAATTACTCGGAAACGATGCATTTTAGGTAAAGGAAAACCTATAACAGATCGCTGCTTATTAATATTACGAGTTAAATGGTGTGTGCAAAAATAGGTAGTCTAATTTAAAAATGGACTTTTGTACCTTTGAATGTACTAAGAGTTGCCACATGCTTTCGAAACAACCTGTATACCGTGAAGCCTCTAAATGCATTGAATTCTGCTGAATGAGCCTCTCTACTTACAACGAGCTAAAATAATCGTTATTGAATGATCTTCAGTATTTTTAAGATGCCTTCTAAGAGACAACCAAAAATCGAAAAATTCATATCTTCCTTTCGGTTGATTTCAGGTGGCAATAATATGAGAAAAATTGTTCAGAATTCAATTCTCTACAATAAAATACTATAGGAACATACATGCAATTTGAAATGGCGATCAACCGGTATAACCGAAAGGGCCACAGCATTGAAAATATTTTTGGAACTTAGTTCGAATAAAAACACATAAAAAAATGGCGGAGATTCTAAAAAATACCGGGGTTGATGCAGAAGACTTACGCATTATTACAAACCTTTATTGGCACCAAACTGCACAAGTGAGAGTTAATGGGCTAACATCTGAACAGGTAGCAATACGGAAAGGTGTACGTCAAGGCTGTGTGCTGTCGCCTCTATTGTTTAACATTTACTCAGAAGCAATATTCAAAGAAGCACTTGAAAACATAGACACAGGCATTAGAATAAATGGAAAACTACTTAGTAATATCCGCTACGCAGACGACACCGTGGTACTAGCTAACAACCTTCAAAACTTGCAGAGAGTCATGAACCTTATTGTAGAGCATAGCCAACGCTTTGGACTATCTGTTAACGTTAACAAAACTAAAAGTATGGTGTTTTCTAAGCAAGCAGTGAAGGCTGTAATACGCATTCGTTTCGGTATTTAGGAGCCACGGTGAACGACCAAAGTGGCCCGAAAATAGAGATCAAATCTCGAATCGAACAAGCCCGTAAAACGTTCGTTGGCATAGGAGACCTTTTCGTCAACCGCGGACTTAATCTTCAGCTTCGTATGCGACTACTTCGTTGTTATGTTTTCCTGTCCTTACGTATAGATGTGAAAGTTGGACTTTAATCCAGAAATGGAGAGACGCATAGACGCTTTCGAAATGTATCTATACCGTAGAATATTGCGTATCTCTTGGATGGAAAGACGGACAAACATCGACGTCCTAAATACAATGGGAAAATCACGAGAGTTGATGAGAACCATCAAAGAAAGAAAGCTCCAGTACATCGGGCACATCATGCGCGGCAAAAATATGAGATCCTTCGCCCGATTATTGAGAGGAAAGTCCAAGGAAAAGATCAGTTGGACGACGCCAGAACTCACGGCTGAAAGATCTACGGAGGTGGTTTGGAAGAACGTCCACTGAAATTTTAGAGCTGCAGTGTCGAAAACAATTATTGCCAATTGGATCGCCAACCTTCGTTTGGAGACGGCGTCATAAGAAGAAGAAGTTCGAATAACATTCAGGACAACAACGAAAAATTTCTCCAATCGGTCATTCCTTGCTCCATATACTTTCAATGTCACATCTCGCGTGGACACCCGGTATATACTATTATACTTTCGACCAATCCAAAACCGAACCTAGCTCAACCAAGAATTACGTGACGACAGATTGTCGATATTCTGAAGAAAAATCGGACGCCTGGGATGATATTAAGTGTTCCACCGTAGAAAACTAAATTATTATACAAAAGCCCTCCACTTAGCGAATAACTAAAAAGTCGGCACCAAACTCGATAGTTAAGCTTTTAGCGACCAAACTTTGTCTCATTACCGTGAATTAGAAACAAATAACTAACGGTGCATTTTCCCACTTGAAACTTTCCACGTTAAAGTTGGTTCGTACCGCTAATGGGAATATTCAATTTCGCATTGAGATAAATCGGGGCGAGATTTGTTTCTGACAGGTTCTGCATGGGGGTTTTGCCGCAGGCGCCTCTTGGGGGCGCCTCCTTTAAGGCGAGACTGTCTCGCATCATTAAGTCAAAATAAAATTAACACGCCTGCAGACTTCGCAATTTCCTCATTTATCCCATACCAATTGGTCCTTCACCCATTTCATTAGCATTCTCCACGACGAAGAAGGCCATGATTTCGGAAAACACTTCTAATCAGATTAATGACGAAATTTCATTCATCCGCTTCTATCGCATCATGCAAATTTTATCTGTAAGTACCCAATTTTCTGAAATGGATGGCCATAAATTGTTTTATGAGCCATGATTGATTAATTAATTAAAATACTGATTACTTGGTTTCTTTCGGGTATCCGTTTGTTGCGTATTATACTGAAGGTTTTATAATTAACTTCGAAGATTTTAGAGAGTTGCTTCACTTCTGATTCTTCCCATTTCTGAGTTTCGTATAATGCTAGATGCAGGTGCTTACACAACTAAACACAAGAGATGAGGAAGTTTTCTATCAGGAAGGGATACAAGAAAATAATTATTTCATTGTCTGAAGAAGTTATAAGAAAATAGAGGGGTTGCGGATTTTCATCTATCTCGACAAAAAGTGGATAAATGCAGAAAAATTGACATACGAGGTATATTTCAATAATATACTTGAGAGGTAATTCTTCCATCTTGCTGTATTAAGCTCATATTTGTTGTATATTACAATTCATGAATCTTATTAGATTTTTATCTGATCTAATACGAATCAGAACTATTGAGTAAAAATTGAAACTATAGATCTACAAATATCGATCTTTCCGAAGTATATATTCAATATTTTTGGAACTAAAATTTGGAATATTGTGAATTCATATTAGAATTGTTGATGAATGAATTTCTATGCCTAACAATTCGTGGTTTTGAATCAATGTTGGAATATTTTAAATTTCACCTTATGCTAGCTCAATTGGAGAAATCAGTATCCATAAAACAATACCGGAAGCTGCGTTACCCTAAGGATGACTGAGGCAATATATGAGAGAGTTCCATGTAACATAAAGATCTATTAAGTATAAATATGAATTATTAAGTGAATATAATAAGGCGTTCAGTATAGATAGAGTTGGATATGAAAAAGCGTTCAGTAAATTTGGGGTTCAGTATATTATGCGTTTAGTGTATAAGGCGTTCAGTATATTAGGCGTTTAGTATATTGGCTATTTAGATATAGAAGGCGATCTTAATGGGCTCACTAGTTATCTTTAAATCTGGATTCAAAGAACATCTCTCCCCAGATAGCAAATCCGAAGTTTTCGAACAAATTAAATTTAGAAATCACATAATTTTCTTACCACAGCAGTGGCCGCTCAAGATGGTGTGTGTTTTCAGTCGCTTCTTGAAGAGGGCCAAATTGTAAGTTAATACAGTACGCTAGCCCTATAAACAAAACTGAACAGAAACTGGGCCTTGCTCCCTTCACCTGGTGATTTGAGGAGGAACTAAAATGGCTTCCTACAGATTCCATCACATTTCTCGAAATGGAACGAGTATGTTCAGCTTAGTGCACGGCGCTTTACACTCTGAAATCGAGGACAATGAGAAACTCGGTATGAACTCTGATGGAGCAATACCCAAGAAATATGATTCTAGATCAGCATTCTTAGCAGATAGGAGTGGACCAGGCCCCAGGACCGTCTACTTTAGGGCTCCTGTTGGTACCCAGACGGCTCCAAAACTACGAAGGTGTTGGAGCTGGAGCATATAGTCGAGGTGCTACCGAAGAACAGTCGACCTGTCTTGACGGGCTTGCGACTGTGTTTCAAACAGCTATATTCGCCATTCACCAATGTGCTAACCTTCTGCTCGAGGGGGTATTAACAAGTAGGTCAATGAAAATCATTACCGATAGACAAACTACACTATAGGCATAAGCATCCGACACCTGTACGTCACTTATAGTGCAGGAATATCGTTTCACCCTCGCTAAACTCAGAGAAAGGAACAGGCTCCGTCTGATGTGGATTCCCGGACACTCGAGCATTGAGAGCAATGGAAGGCGGACTCATTGATCGCTCGAAGAACAGGCTTGAGATTCACCAGCTCGGAGTCTAGGCTCAGAATTCCCCTGGAGACTTCAAAAATGGAAAATAACCGGTGGTTGGATCTGAAGTTATCAGAACACTGGCTCAGCCTCTTAGGTCTCAGACACTCGCGTCTTGCCATCAGTGGACCTTCCACTGATAGAGCCAAGGCTTGGCTTGGACCAGAGAGTTTTAACTGCCATATCAGTCTATACTGTCGACTCAGAAATCACTCAAACAAGTTAAGAAAAAGTGGGGATCCTTCGTGTACACTTTGTGAAGAAGAGATAAAATCAACGGAACACATTAGGTGCGAGTGCCTAGCTGGGGATAGAGTCAGGCTGTAGGAATTTTGATCTAACGAATTAAAGCTGACGCAAGGACTCTACATATGTGAACTTGAGACAAGAAGAATTATTTAAATCCATACATCAATGAATAATCCTTCCTGACAAGAGCTAGTTCCCAAATCTGCCTGCCATGCACGCAGTCCCCAAAAGTCACAATAGTGCAAGTAACCGGGATGCCGAGAAAAGAAGCGGCAGACTGCAGTTTCGCCTTATTAGGAGATCATCAGTGTCGCATATCGCTTCTCAGCATCCTATCGAGCTACATCGGGGTACCCTATCGATTCCAGAAAGCACGCACCTCGTACATACGTACGAGAGTCGCCCTCTATGAACCGACACGGCGAACCCGCTACCGGACTTCGAGAAAGATACGAACAATAACAAACAGATGTGGAAACGTTACAAACTCCAAACGTTTGGGAAACATCTTTTGCCCTTCCGTGAATTACATCAACGGTAGAAAAGGAGCGAAATAATCCCGCTAGAATAGTGCTCTTAGCCTCTGTTTCCGAATATTGAATAGGATGCCGAGAAACGAAGCGGCAGACTGCAGTTTCGCGTTTCACGGCATCCTGCTTACTTGCACTATTGTGTCTTTCGGTTTATTTTTGGCTTTTTTTTATATATGGCAGGCAGATTTGGGCTCTATTCAGGAAGGATTAGTCATTGATCTACGGATTTTGAATAATTCTTCTTCTCTCAAGTATATATATATATATATATATATATATATATATATATATATATATATATATATATATATATATACACCGTCGAAACCAGTGGTGTGTATTAAGAATAGGTAAACAAAAATGATCGATACAATGAGTGGGGATCATTTAGATGAGGTGCAAAGATCATTATTTTGCGAGTAGGTACTTGATGTTATTGTTGATTTGACCTGGCTGGTTTTCTGCAGGTTTAGTGTTATCTCATTTATCCTGCGTTGCTGAGATTCTGTTAGTATGTGTTTCACTGTTAGAACTGTGTTGTTGCACTTTTTTCAAGTTGGTTGAGCTTCGGAGGCCATGAGAAAATTGTGAGTGAGCCATTTGTGGTTCAAAAACCCTTTGTTATCGTTCTGCACCATCCTCACAACTACTCCAAAGAAAGAAACATCACATCAAAATCTGAGAAGATCTTTCTCAGAACTCATTGATAGTAACCCCTATGACATAATACTATACACAGAGGCATCAAAATCAGAACTTGGCGTTGAATGCTCGAACACATCAGATGCAAACGAAATCAAAGCCCATCTTCTTTCCTCTCTTGAACGTTACAGTATCCTATAAGCTCTTAAATCCACAATCAACTATGATCATTAGCAGCCATCCACTCTATTCAAAATCCTTTCTCCCAACACTCACCGTGCAAGTCATCCACGATAGACACGACGAACTTATATCTAAGGGCAGTAGAGTTGCTCACGTATGGGTTCTGTCTCATGCCGGAATCAAGGGTAATGAAACTGCAGATGAAGTTGCCAAGGAAATGTCAATATCCAAACACACTGAACCCATCAACGTATAAACAAGCAAGGATCTACAATGTTACTTCAACAAAATAATCCATCTAATGATCTAACTCAAAACTTAAAGAAATTCGAACCACAACAAAGCCCGCAGACGTTCCTCCCCTAACCAAACGGTATGTTAACTGCAGCATATGGTCAAGCTACTCTGGACCAAAGTAGCTTCTATCAATGGTACAAAATGTTTTCAGAGGGTCGAGAAAAAGTGAAAGACGAATAGCTTGGCGGCCATCTGAGCGCGTCAATAATGGAAGAAAACATGGTTAAAGTGAAGAAAGAAGTATTGGCCAATCTACGAATCGTAGTTAGAGAGATTAGTGAGGACCTAAACATATCGATTAGTTTGTGCCCTTCGATTTTCTCCAATGATTCATAACATAACAAATTTCTTGCCGAAATATATCAATTTGACCAGAAACAGTATAACGTTAACATTGCCCTGGAGCTATGAGATTTGGTCAGCGACAATCTAAATTTGTTCCACAGTCTTAATTGGTGAAACCAAAATTCAATCATCCGAATGGAAGCGTCCGCATGAGCCAAGGCTAAAAAGAGCGCGAGGTTCAGTCAAATGTGCTAAAAATTCCTCTGACTGGTAAGGTATGGCGTATCATGAGTTCTTGACTCAAGATAGAACGGTCAATAGGGAATGTTATGTACAACTTGTGTGAAGCAATCCGCCAGAAATGCCAGGATTCATGGAAGAACAAAAGTTAGTTTTTGCATCATGATAGTGCCCCTGCGCATACATCGCTGCTTGTGATCGAATTTTCGGCCATAAAAAAACACACTAATGATTTCGCAGCCACCCTATTCTCCCGATATGGCCTCTGTTATTTTTTCCTGTTTCCAAAACTAACGCCAATGAAGAATGCTTAGAACATTGTGAAAACATCGGCACAATGAATTATATTACACTGAAGAGGCAACATAAATATTCATAAATAAATAACAGACCTCGTAAACGCCCTTCTGAAATTGTGGAATTCCGTAAAATTTCAATATGATTGCTATTTTCGTTTACGAATAAACAAAATCAAAAACCGAATGTTATGTCTCCACATCAATCAGCCGAGTCTTGAGAAGGAGGGTTGCAAGACAAAAAATTATTTGAGAAATCTTCCTCAATTGAGCTGAGGAATCAATCTAATCAAAACTGCTGGCGAATTTACAAAATACTCTGTATATAAATCGAAAAGAATATATTAACTTTACGTAAATCTGGCTCATGGGAATGTAATAAGATTTATTAGCTACAGTCGAAACTTCACGTCGATTTTGGAAACGAGTAATTCTCCCCGAATCGATGGAAAGTGGAGTACATTTCGGGCGAACAATGCATTCCAAGATCTCTTGTCGGTTTCAATTTCGCCGGATATTTACCCCTAGGTCTGGCAAACTTTGCTCAGTCGTTAAGAATGTAATAGTATTTTTACTGGCACTCTTTGTTTAGCAACCCGAGGCTAATAATGTTCCCTCCCAGATGTTCTTTGTTCTGTAATAGAAAACAAAATACGTCTCCATGACAGAAAGTATTTTTTCATGATACGTTTTCCTTGATTTATTATTTTTGCGCCGTCGTTGCAGACTCGCAATTTTGTGCGAACTGTGAATGACGATGGTAACATCATACGAGGGGTGTTTGTTAAGTTTTATGTACTAAGAAATAGAGTGAACCACTAATCCATCACTACTAAGGAATAGATCTCAACTTTTACTAACCAGAAACAGTTTGAGAGTGATACGAGTAGGGTTGTTCTGTCAAAAAAGAATATGGAATTTAAAAAAATCTGTTTAAAACAACATTTTTCTTATTGTCGATTCATCACAACAGTTTTCTATAATGACGCGGAGTTTGAAAGCAATCTGTCATTTAGTTCGTTCACAGTGCTCGATTTTGTCAATTCTCACAAGTGTGTTTTGCGATTCTTACAATAAATAAAAACTTCGAACAAAGAATTAGTCACAAATTTTGTATTGCAAATGGAATTTCGTGTGCCAAATCGCTAAAAATGTTACAGAAGGCTTAAGGTGAATCGAGTTTATCAAATACACGTGCATATGAGTGGTAAAGTGTAATAGCGGCCGAGATGTGGTGGAAGACAGACGGTAAATAAAGAATATTAATGGATTTTGTACCACGATAATGCACCATCTCACAAGACTATAATTGTGAATCAATTCCTGATCAAAACTCAACAAATACCATCGATCAACCACCGTAGTCACCTCCGCCCGACTATTGTCTTCCTACAAATCTCAAATTATAACTTCGAGGTACCCGTACTAAAACGATAGAAGACATGAAGGAGAATCGCGGCAAAAACTGAAGTCGATTCCGAGAAAAGCGTTTGAAAATGTTTAGATGATTGGATTATTCGTTGGCGTACATGTATTATTTCGAAAGGGGCGTACTTTGAAGGCGATACAATAAATTTGGATGAAAAATAAAAATTTTGTGTTTCATTGACTAATTCCCGGTACTAAATGTATCTTGAACCCATGAGGTTGCGAAATAGGGATTGAAAGGTTAGTATAAGATTTCTCTCAGTTTTGAAGACTACGACATGAGAAAATGTATTTCAGATCTTCATCAAACAAGAAAAGAGGACTATACCAGAGTTGTCTGAGGAAAATAAGCCTAAAGTGCCATAAAACCTGAAATATAATATAGAATTATTTATTGATATGTTTATGTATGGAACGGGTTCAGACTGTGGTACTGCACTTAGGCATCATCAGACCCTTTGTGCAACCTCATTTCATTCCTAAAGTCTACGATACCTTCAACCATTAAATTTTCTTAAAGAAGATGGCGATGATGTCCAATGAGGTCCTGCGTAAGGTGGTCTTGAGTTGGCCACTTTCCTCAGAGTGTGAGTATTCTAGTATTTGGAACGAACAAGGGCATTCGTATTCGAACAAAACGTGTTTGATTCTCCTGTTAATATCTACACAGAATGGTTCTGTCATCCTTACCCATTACATGAAGATGCTTTAACGGACAAGGTCTAGACGGTATGCCTAATATTTGTCGAAGTTTTGTTTTGCCATTGCCAGATATTTCATTAGGGTACTCCAGAGGTTATATGGCCAACCTAAAGCTTTTCGTTCCATCCCAATCCGTTACAAAATGCTTAAGCGAAAGTCTTTGAATACAAGTGTCCTCATTTGTACTGATGGTTGTTCTAGGGGTTCCAGGTCTTTGGATGGACTCAACTATCCTGTGTGTTGAGTGTTGCCTGTGTACTCTGTATGGCTCTTCCTTCAACATATAGAGATATTGTTGATGATAGCAGCTCCTGACATTGCCTTTTGGCATTTTATTGATATCATGAAAGAGATTTAAGGTCACCACAGGTATAGCATTGATTGTCTACTGCCTATCAAGATTCTAATAGCTTTGCCCATCATTTTCCATAGGATTATTTCTGTTGCGGTAAGAATTCGACCAACTAGTTTTGTGTGAGTAACACTTCTGTGTCTGTCTATAACCATTAGACGTTAAGGGTGAAGATATCTCGAGTACAATCTACATCCTACCCCATCATTTTTTCTTCGAACCATCCGTGTACACCTAAATAGTTCCTTAGAAAACAGTTTCATTTTTACCTTGCGGTAATAGGATGCATAGTATGTATGCTGGCTGCACCCCTTTGGCCTAAGCCCACCAGACGGCAGCTTTATAGAATACCATAAGTCTTAAGATAGCGGAATCCAGATAATAATGTTGGGTTTCATTTCAAAGATTCATCCTACTGATCACCAGCCCTGTTCGTAAAAGGAGTACAATTGCTTGAGTTTGACCTATGGTGAAACACCAAGCTCTTTGTTGAAGAAGACTGGTTCTTCCGTGGTTCCAGGCTCTTCCTCCTCGTGAATAACACTATCTATGTCTTCCTGAACCATACAAAGACGTCATATTATCTGCGAAACCCTTCAATTATTTGAAGGGCAATGAGCATCCTATTGGAGATAATTATTTCAGGATTTACACTTAGCATAATTGTTATGTTATTTGCGCATGCAAGATTTTGAAGCACTAGCGATAGCACATTCTCCTGCGCCTGCAGCTCCATAGGTTATTATAGTTCTAATATTAACATTGTCCAAATAACAGTTTCGAATTTCATTTGCAACAATGTTCAGCGCCCCTGTTCATAAAGGTGTTAGATTGCTTGAGTCTTCCTTCTAAGCGTACTACTGTGTCCAAAAAGTGGGGTTACTCAGCATTTCATCAATTTCATCGCCTTCGATACACTGCACTAATGCCAACGGATTTTCCAATCTTCAAAACAGTTATTGAAGTAGATTTCCGGGATGGCCTTCAGCTCTCTCTTCGATGCGGCTTGTATCTCTTCTATTGATTCAAAAAAGTGTCCCCGGAGCAGCTTTTCGAGTTTGCTGAATAAACTGAAGTCACGCGATATCAAATCAAGTGAATATCGATGTATCGTTTGCATCCCTACTAGGGCCACTCCAAACTTTCAACCTGTAGTGAAAGACCAAGCTCTTTGTTGAAGGAGATTGATTCTTCCGTAGGTTTCAGCTTCTGCCTTCGCGAAGAGTCCTATCTCGGTCGTTCTGGACCTTACAGACATGTTAGATATCCGACCACTGACAGGTGGAAGAATCTCCCTTCATGTCAGTAATGAATCCGTTTTGGAGAAACTGGTCATAAAGAAGTTGCTTCTGTTCTTTCTGCCAGAGTAGAGTCTTTGTGAATTAGAGAATTTCCAACACTTCCGGCGACTGTATGCAATGATGTATTGTTGGATTTCCGTAGTGTACGTTGCTTAGAATTATTTGACAGCGTTTTCAGAAGTAAACATATAAATCTGTCCAGTAAATTGAAGAAAAATTGTATTCAAAATTTTAATTAATACATAAAAATTAAGAGATTCAACAATTTCATTGACATCTGTTCTAAGGATGCAACATAAGGAAACAAGTTTGTGACAACAACTAATGAAATAGTTCAAACTTACACTATCAAAACGAACGATAAGTTCAAAGAAAGGAAATCTTGAAATAATTTTGATGTTTGTATATATGAGAATGCGAAAACGTTAAGAATGTTTTCTAGGAAATTTGTCACAACGTTAAAGATACCAATCATCTTCGCCAGATAAAAGAACAACATTCTGGAACCAAAATACTTTCGCTGGAATAATAATTGAGATATCGATTATAGAATAATAAGAATAACTCACTAGGAAAACAAAAACAATAGTGAATCAAGAATCGATAAGACAGAAATCAGGTATTTATAAACATTCTTGCGGTCTTTCCAATGAGATTTACATAAGTTTTAGATTAATAATATAAGATTATCAGAGCATAGGCGCGCATTAGACAGATTCAAGGAAGTTTTGTAGGAAATTGATAAGTGAATGGGATAAGAATTATTGATAACAATAAAATAATTTCATTGAAAACAATTAATTGACTTGATTCTGAAAATTACAAGAAATTAACAAACTTTGCAGGAGTTTATTGCACATCAATCTAGCGACGTATACAAGATCAATATTCAATATGTTGCGTAATATTTGACGATAGTTTAGATGGATGAGCAACACGTTGCAATATTATTGCACAGTAAATTAGTTTATAAGTGATACTTGTATATTCAACAAAGGAAGAGAACAGCAAGTTACATGGCAACAGCATTAACTATAGTTTCAGGAAAAGGAGAAGAAGAACTAATTGCAAATAAACGAATGGTTCAAAGATTCTATGTCATCTTAATGATAAATGTTTTTGCTCCATTATTGTAAGTATAAAACCAAAATTGCAAGTTAATCAACAAACTCAATATATTGGAAATGTTTCAGTATAATATATAAACATTCTATGTTATTGTATAATGTTAATTATTGTATCATAAATGTACGTTTTCTTACCGAGGGCGAAAACTCAACGATTTCAGCCTGTTAAATGAAGTTTCAATCTTGTCAGAGTAACTTTTGATTATTTCAATCCTTGTACAAGTTATTTTCAGAACAAATCTGACAGATGTTATCTACTCCGATTGTAACAAATAAAAAATAAAATACGATAATGTCTAATACTGAATAGATTCAAGTATAGCGTTTCCTTTACAAAGCTGAACTCTTGATTTATACCTGAAAAATCCAGAAAGACGTATTCAATTCTCTTTGATAATATCTTTGAATTTTCAAAACAGTAGTTTAATCGAAAAAGTGTAACAATTTTACATCAATATTTCTGAATGATGATTGTGGTAGAACAGTAGGAATTTTTGTATCTCAATTTTGCAACAATGGTTCTGATGAAAACAAAAACAGATCATGTAAACTATACTTTTCTGAACGATATAGCAATTTCACGTCCAAATAGAATGACAATTTTATTTTCATTATTCTTCTCAGCAACCTACGTTCAGAAAACGTCAACTATCCTTGGAATGACATTTATTTTATGAATATATTAATGGAACTGTATTTTCTGATAATTTCCGTCTTTTTATTATTCTATATTTTCCTGTTTGTTGATTGTGAAACAACAACTATTTCATCGCAAATTTCAACACATATTACTGATGATGGGATAAAAGAACGACAGAAACGCGACGAGAATGATGATGATAGCGATGATGAAGATGAAGAAGTAAACGATAACGATTCTAATTCTAGAGAAAAGCGAAAGAAGAAAGGACCCAAGGTAAGAAAGGTATTTAGAACATTCTTGATTAGTATAAAATCTGCAATGAAATTAGTGTACAGGGTGGACAGATTGCGAACTTCGTGTACTGCAGTTATGTGAAATATTGTGACTAGAGAAAAACTGTTATATGTGAATATCTTGGTCCCACACTGGACTCCCATTAACATTGAAATCACATATCAATAAACAGAGTAAAAAGCTGACGACAAACCGTAGACATCAAACAAATCATCCAACGACTTTGCATATGACAAACAAATATAACACTCTTACAACTTATGTTACATGAAGAACCTTTGAATTTGGGAGGCTTTTACTTGGTAGAATTCCATTGATTAATAACAGAAACAAGTAATATTTTTCGAGGAATTTTACTGAATAATTGTGATTCGTAACGCGTTTCACTACACCATATCTTCTTCAGACGAATGAATGTACAGAAATTATGACAACTATATATAGATACAATCGAGAATATAAATACAAATGTTCTTAAGTGACTGAAAGCTTATTGAGTTGCTTCTTCTCGAGTGGTTATTGATGACAGGTATATCCAATAAAATTAAGGAATAGATTGCTCCCTGAAGAGATTCAATAGAGGTGAAGGGCTTAAATCGACTTGTTCAATAATGAGTCTACCTGAGTGTTTGTGTTTGTTGATTTCTAAAGCTTCCCAAAGATCTACTTTCCAAAATTTCAAACTGTGGGTCGAAAAAGTGATTATTTTCTAGGAGATGATTCGCGTAATTTGAATTTGATTTTTCATTTGAAAAACTGCGTTTATGTTCCGATATTCTAATATTGAAATTTCTATGTGTTCTACAAGTGTAGAAATTATCACAGTCATTGCAATTCAATCTATAAACACTTGATTTCTTATTTTTATCTGATTTGGTTTTATTGTTTTTATCTATTTGCCTAAGCTATTATTAGTTTGGAAAGCTATGTTGAAATTATTTCTATTCAAGAATGATTTCAGTTTTTCACTTATAATGCCAACGTAGGTTGAGGTGTTGAAGTTTTGTTTCAATTCAATGC
The DNA here is from genome assembly GCA_013387265.2 of Cryptolaemus montrouzieri. Classification (NCBI taxonomy): domain Eukaryota; kingdom Metazoa; phylum Arthropoda; class Insecta; order Coleoptera; family Coccinellidae; genus Cryptolaemus; species Cryptolaemus montrouzieri. Next base: position 111,953,788 of record JABFTP020000021.1, read on the forward strand.
GATTCTATTTTTTTCTTCAAAATATTGTTTATTATTTTGGAATTATAACTATTATTTTCAGCTATTTGTTTAATTAAATCTAATTCTTAGTTGGAATTTTCTGGTGATAACGAAATATTAACCAATCTAAGAATAAAACTGTTGAATGCTGACATTTTATGTTGATACGGATGACACGACGAGTTATGTATTATAATATCTGTATGTGACGGCTTATGGTAAATTGCGAAAACATGTATCCCATTTTCATTCGGGATTGTTACGTCTAAGAAATTTATTGAATTATTGCTTTCTTTTTCGGTTGTGAATTCAATTTTTGGATGTAATGAATTACTACTTAAGAAGAAGCAACTTAATAAGCTTTTGGTCACTTAAGAACATTTGTATTTATATTCTCAATTGTATCTATATATAGTTGTCATAATTTCTGTACATTCATTCGTCTGAAGAAGCTACGGTGTAGTGAAACGCGTTACGAATCACAATTATTCAGTAAAATTCCTCAAAAAATATTACTTGTTTTTGTTATTACATGAAGAACCACCAACTTGTGACGTATGTAGAGAACCACTAACAGTGAAACACATAAGATCAACATGCATCAAGTATAATAATCAGCGCAACCAGTTTCTGACCAACAACTTCAAAGATAACTTGATGAAACAACAACAATGCCTAAAGACGATAGAGTTCCTCAAATCCATAGGATTAGATACACACATCTAAGAATAAGTTTCTCGAATACATATCAATTATACAATTATTGTATGTTCATATCCTTGTAGTTTTGTTGCTGAGCAGTAGCTTATAACCTCAAGGTAGACGCGACTTTAAATAAATTCAAGAACAAAAAATGAATAATACACAGTACAAAAATTGTCGCATCACCTAGTATTCTGAATTCCACAATCGATTAAACATCTCGATCGCAGTTTCTTTGTCACCATATGTTTTTGGACATATGGGGAAAAAATCTTATCTATGTAGTAACATTTGCTTCCATATGATCTCAAACACGTCCGAAACAAGAATGAGTTCATTTGACTATCAGTATTCATTCAATTTTTTTTCAATTTTCACGCTAATTTAATGCAAGTTTTCTGTGTTTCTTGTTGATCTTCGAATCTTTGAATTTATTGTAATGGCTGCTGAACGTCCTGGACGCTATTTGAGTGATCATGAAGTGGTAAGAATTGTAACACTTCTAGAGGAGGGGCGAAGCCAACGTTATGTAGCTCACTTGTTGAATGTTAACCAAAGCACTATTTCAAGAGCAATTGATCGATACCACGAAACCAGCGAATATGGAAAAAGGGCCGGACAGGGAAGAAATCGGATAACAACACCAGTTGATGATCGTTGGCTTCGATTAACTGCACTAAGAGTTCGGCAATGTACGGATAGAATGGTACAAAATGAACTTGCACTTTCCAGAAATGTGCACATTTCATTGCAAACTGTTAGGAACAGGCTCAGAGAAGACGATATCAGACCAAGGGTGGCTTCTACAGGCCCGCGTCTCACCAGAGAGCATCGAGTTGCAAGACATTGGGGTATTCCAGAATGGTCGAATGTTCTCTTTTCCGACGAGTCCAGGTTCTGTCTAGTATCAAATGATAGACGCATGCCTGTATACAGACGACCTGGGTAACGGTATCAGCAATGTTATATCCGGCAAACCAAAAACTTCGGAAGGGGCTCAGTAATGGTGTGGGGAGGCATTTCTTTCCATGGTCAAACTGAGTTAGTCCTAGTGAATAATGGATGAATGACACCTGCCAGATATATCGCAGATATCCTTAAACCCCATGTCGTACCCTTTGGCCCATTGATAAGCGAAAACTTCATTTATATTCATGATAATGCTCGGCCTCATGCAGCTACAGTAGTTACAGAATTTCTGCAGAATGCCGAAATTGATATTTCAAGATGGCCAGCCAGAAGTCCCGACTTGAATCCCATAGAACATATTTGGGACAACATGGGGTGGCAAATTCAGCAACGTAGGATGCCTTGTAGATTACTCCAACAACTAGAAAATCTGCTTCCTGAAATTCGGAACTCAGTGACTCAAGAGTACATCCAAAATTTGTTTGAGGGGCTTCCGGGACGTATACTGGCAGTAATTAGGGCCCGGGGAGGAAACACTCGATTTTAAAAATGATTAGTAACCATTCGATGCGAATGTTTGAAGATGGTAGAATTTCTTAATTTTTCATTAACTCGAAAATTGTTGATATTTTCCATCATAAATTCATCTCTTTTGAATGATATCTTCTCATTTTTCCACTTCTGAAAGTTACCAAGCGACTCTTGAATGACCAACCTAAAAGTTCATATAGTATTGCAGGGTGATGCGACAGTTTTTGTGGGGAGTGTATTTTAGCTGGATCCACTCAGAAGGAGGATTTGGTGTATCCTGAATTGTTTCAGAACAAATCATGAACTTTGCAATAGGATGCTATTCGAATGGAATTAGTAGATACTCCAAATTGTGTTGATTGAGTGTGATGAGGCTAAGAAAACGATAAGTCATTTAGTCTTGGACTGTCCAAAATCTACCGATCAAAGTTCTGGTTAAATAAAGAATGAAACTTTAACATAATCATTCCGTTTCCACCATCTTTTCACAACACACAATACTAGATGTTGCTGTTTTATCAACGATGAAGACATATTTTTCTTCGGGTTTTTCAGCCCCATTCTCTTGAATCATTCGAAAAATTTAGTATAGATTCTCCTCATTCTACTGAGCTAATGTGTAAGCGACGATCGTGGGAGGTTAAGCGTGTTTTCAATAGTTATCCACTCTATATACTGTGCTATATGGGTTGACAATATTTCCTATACAGCATTATAGCTTTTTTTGATATGCAATTCTCTCCTCTTCCATTCGAAAAAAGCTGCATCTCAATACATTCAAGAGATTCTACGAAACCTTGTTTATACAGCTTATCCATAATCTCTCAGGTATGGGACAGATGGAGCAAGTGGAGTGAGTGCAGCGTTAGTTGCGGAATAGGAAAACAGACGCGCTGGAGACATTGTATCGGTGGTGAATGTGCCCCAGGAGAAAAAGAAGCTCAGATAAAGACGTGTGTAATGCCACCCTGTTGAAATATTTATGTTCATCTTGTTATATCTACACTATACACAATTTACCTTATAAAGATATTTCATATGAATTGAGGTTTACACATAAAATCTACCTAACGTTGCCTGTTAGTTTTCTTTCAATTTTGAACGATTAAATAGCAGTAATTTCATAGCAATTATTTACTTCTGGTGTCTATAATAAAACATATATATTCCAGAATCAAAGTTTTTGTAAACTGGAGAAAAGTATTTTTGTGCTTCCACAGGATAATTAATATTCATATTCAGATTAGTGGTATAAAAAGGAAAGGAGCGTTACTAAAGTCCCCAGCTAATGTGATAGGAAGCTTATGAGAATTAGCAAAGTCGTTTGAATAAATAATAAAAAACAAGTACTGTGTTTTAAGGAATTTTACTTAATAATTGCGATTCGTAACGCGTTTCACTACACCGTAGCTTCTTCAGTCTTCTTCGTCTGAAGAAGCTATGGTGTAGTGAAACGCGTTACGAATCGCAATTATTAAGTAAAATTCCTTAAAACACAGTACTTCCTTTTTATTATTGATAATGGAATTTTACCAAGTAAAAGCCTCCCAAATTCAAATCGTTTGAATAACTTCAAAGTCGTTTTCCATTGTAATGGTCAAGATATGAAAGTATTTCCAATTTTAACAAAGGACAAAGTTCATTGACTTTCTTTCAAATAAGCTTTAACTATCTAACCTTACCTAACCAGTCAAACTTTTCCGAATTTATGTAAACTGTTTTACATAAAGGCTGGCAACTTGTGACAATAATGGACATTTATGTAAAGCTTGAAACGATTAATGACTCTTATCACTGGACTTATTTTAACTTGTTTTTCAAACTTTGGATATATATATATATATATATATATATATATATATATATATATATATATATATATATATATATATATATATATATATATATATATATATATATATATATATATAAGCATCGAAAATAAATCAAAAATTCGTCTGAAAATATTAATAACAAAGATATAGAAAATTTATTTCTGAATCAAATGAATTTATTCGTATTGACCCAACTATGAGACCTAAACTTCCTAAAATTCATTATTTAAGGAAAATTTTTGATTGCATAAATGAGCTCAATGAGGATGTTCTTCCAAAGCAACTTGTTAAAGTAAAGAATCTTTATATACTTCATCTGAATATATATTGTGCCGCCATTACAAGAGTTAAACATTGTGTATTTAAATTACAGAATTTTGGAACTAATTATAATACTAAGAAAAACCCTTATGGCAAAAAATATTAGAAGGTAAAATTTCTTGTATCTTTCGTTATTCAGGAAGATTGACTCAATATTCCAAAGGTAATCGATCAAGAAACTTATGACACATATTGAAAAACTATTCCTCAAAAATAAAACCCATAAAATTAATGAGATAAATAATGGACAACTGATAGAATACATCGATACTTTAAAACAAAAACTTTCAGTATACTCCATTAGACTACGTGAATATAAAATCAATTCAGATAGAAAATTACGAAACAAACTATTCGAAAATAATGAAAACATTTTCACAAAGTTATTTCAGGTTCAAATGAAAATATTTCTGGAAATGGAGTTCCTAAAATTGATATTCTAACTGATTATTGGTCTTCAATTTGGGCAGTGTCAAGGCAACACAATTCCAGTGCAAGATGGATATCAAATGAAAGGTCTCGATTTTCTAAGATAAAATACATGCAATTTGAAAAATTATTAAACGAAGATATAAAATCAGTTATTAAACACACAAAAATTGGAAATCTCCAGGTGTTGATGGTATTCATAACTTTTGGTTCAAAAATTCTCTTGCGTTCATGAAAAATTGGTTGAATATTTTCATTTATAATAAAGAACCCTCAGCTACTCCTTTATTTTTCACACAAGGAATTACTTATTCTAAACCGAAAAGTGCTAATAACATTGATCCATCTCAATATAGACCAATTACTTGCCTTCCAACAACATATGAAATTCTAACTGCTTCTATTACCCAAAAATTTATGTACTTTTAGAGAATTATAATATTCTTTCCGAACAACAAAACGCATGTAAAAAAACACCTTGGTACTAAAGAGCAACTCGTAAATGATTCTGTTGCTTTGAATCGAGCTCAAACTAAGAAGAGAAATATTCATACAGCTTTCATTGATTACCAAAAGGCTTTCGATAGTTCTCCTCATTCATTGCTTCAAGAAATTTTGGAAATTTATAAAAATAACAAGACACTTCGTCTTTTTCTTGAATTTGTAATAGAAACTCGGAGAACCAATCTTTATTCAAATATTTCAAAACAATCGTTAACATTCGAAGTAATTCCAATCAAAAGAGGCATTTTTCAAGGTGATTTTTAAGTGTTCTTAATTCATTATCTCATAAGTATAAAGATTCTATCAACTGAATTCAAATTAAGTCATTTAATTTATTTAGATGATATTAAATTATATGCCGAAACTAGATCTCATTCGAAAAGTCTACTTGAGATTACTTTCAACTATTCCATTGATATTCATATGAAATATGGGCTTCCAAAATGTGAATAACTTTCTATTGAAAAGGGAAAGATGATCACCTCTGAATATATAAAGATTTCCAATATCGAAATCGAGCATTAAGGAGATACATATAAATATCTTGGATTTGTTCAAGAGAAAACAATTAACCATAGCAGCACTAAAGAAAATAGTAGAAGTTTATATTACAACAGACTTAGAATTATCATCAAGAGTCATTTAACTAGTAGAAACCTTTTCAGAGCTATCAACTCCTATGCAGTTCCTATTCTTACATCTTCTTTTGGAATCATTAAATGGTCTAAAACTGATTTAAATGAATTACAATGTCAAACGAGGAAAATGCTTTGTAAATATCATGAGCACCACCCAAAGTCAGCTACTCAAATAGTTACCCTACCTAGACATCTAGGAAGTCGTGGATTAACTGATTTGAACAATCTTTATAGTAAACAGATGTTTCATCTACGTTCCCATTTTCATGATAAACAGAGAACGTCTAAATTACATGATATTTTTGTTGCTTCAGATTATAATCTTACATCTCTGAATTTGACGATGCAAAAGGTAGATTTTGATATATTTGATAATAATTCTGAGAGAGAACGTTGGATGCAGAAGGAATTACGCAGAAAGCACCCTAAAGAATTGAAGAATGATTATATTGATGAAATCGCATCAAATAGATGGTTAGTATCTGGAGAATTATTCGCTGAAATAGAAGGCTTGGCAATTGCGATCCAGAATCAGGTTGTTTTCACGAGGAATTATAGATAACACATCATCAAGCAAAATATAGATGATTCCTGTCGTAGATGTTTTGTTCTTCAGAAACATTTTTCATAGATTATCATCTTGCTTAGTCCTTGCTTTGACATATTAGGTAGAAAGACATAATGCCGTCGCTAATATTATTCATTTCAATCTAGGAATTAAACATGACCTAATTCCAAAAAGAAAAAATGTTACAAATATGAACCTGAGATTATTTGTGAAAACGAGAAATATAAACTTCATTTTGATAAAACAAATCTATGCAACAGAATAGTATAACATATATAATTGATATTGCTATACCCGACACATATAATATACAAAATAAATACAATGAAGAAAATTTCTAAATATATGATGCTTACCGACGAGATTGAAAAAATGTGGAAAATGAAAAAATATTTATTCTACCGATTATTATTTCTACAACAGTTGTTATTCGTAGGAATCTTCACGAAAAAATTGAGATATTGAGTCTAAAGAAGAATTTATTTGAACAGTTACAGAAGGTAACAGTCATCAAATCTTGTAATATTCTTCGTAGGTTTCTTTTCGAAAAAATAATGAGGTAGAGTCATAGGTTTTCTCTTCAATTTATACTGCTCAGAATCTTATTTCATATTTCATTTATTTGTATATATAAATGTGATATAGTTAGCTGACAATTTTATCATATTTATATTCAGAGCAGTAATTTAATCGATAGTTCATCACTTCACCCAAAGCAAACTATGAATGAGTAACATTCAGTGTTACTTGACTAAAGTCCGTACACTGGATTTTTCCAGGGAGAAAGCCTCTGGCTCTGTACTCGTTGGTACATTGATGTCATTGTCTGGTGATGCTTTAGTTTGTATATATTCAGGTAGATTGATATATTCTCATAACATTGCAACTCACCGAGATATTATATATATATATATATATATATATATATATATATATATATATATATATATATATATATATATATATATATATATATATATAATTTCTTCGCACAGCGTATATTATCACAACAAAATACCTCATCTAGTTCGACAAATTGAAAATAGTGCTTTCATGAAAAAGCAGTAACCGTTTTTCAGGTTTTATATTGTATCATGAACTTCCTTCCTAGTGATTGTACTTATAAATTCACATGTGTGTTTTCCGCCCATTTTGGCACATATGCCGCGTGAAATACGAGATCGAGTCCGAAACACCAAACGCCGTTACGGTTAAAGGATTCCCATTTGTCTTGATGACTGATGATGCGAAGGTCGTATCTAGATGGTACTAACATAACAAGTGATAGAATAGCTTTTCATGAACCTAAAAGTGTACGTAATGCGATTTATTCGGCGATAAGAATGATCTGGATACTTTTATGTTGTTTTTTATGATGTAACTAATATTTTCACTTACAGAACTTAACATCAATGTTACGGTTATCACAAAATATTTAGGCAACCGATATTCAATATTTAGGATTCCTATAAAAATTTATAGGTAAATTAGTCACTTTTTCTATATTTACTTCACCAATAGATTCAACAGGTACAATGTTAAAGATTTGATATGGATCTGAAATGGAACACCATGTACATTTGAAAACAATTTCGAGATATGGTGTGAACTAGCCATTTCTTCTATATATATTTCTTCAATATTTTCAACAAAAACAATGTTATAGATCGATTAGGTTAAGTTAGTTTTTTTGTAGGGGAAGAAAGGAGCTCTGAAAAGTACAACCCTGTAGATTCTCATAACTGTTTGTGAGATTTGATTAGGTATATTTTAAAAAAGCACTTATGTGCCGAATTTGAACTGAGTATCTGAAAAATTGTAGTAATCATAAGAAAAAAACTGAAAAAATTTGAAGATTCCAACACCCTGTATTTTGGTTACGAAGCGTTTGCAGACAAATGTTCATGGGAACATCTCGTCATAAAATAGCTTGAGGAATCATCTCCTGAAATCTTTCGCATTTATTCATTCACAACCTGTATACTACTGATCTAACGAATCCAGTGTGGTAAAACATGTCATAAAATTGTGAGTATACAGAAACTTGGATCATGGTTTAATTTGATTAACAATTAACATACTTTTAATTTCTTGTTTTGCTGTTTAAAATCTAGAAAACAAAAGTATTCCTTCACTCTCATAAATCATTTCGAAATATTTGCAGGGGTCGAAGATTCGATTCAAGGAAAAATTGCTGTAATCTCGCCATTTGTCGAGAGATGATTCAATCGATTTGGGCCTTTTCTTCGGCGTAGGATGATAAATTACGCAATAACCTCAGGAAGCTTAGGTGACATCTTTTACAAACTTTGAATTACCTACCCGACCGAATATACTCACTCAACCAGAAAGGTACTTTTCCACATTCTTTGTCAAGCGTGAACAACCAATTTATTTGCTGAATTTCGCACTCACAAATCGTGACATTGCCAGTCATTACGTTTGTGTAAACGAAGTCAAATATGGGTATGATTGAATCAATCTTTTTTATTAGGAGAAAATACACTACACTACATACTTCTTTACATCTAATAAAGCTAATCAAGGAACTGAAAAACTTTCAAGAGTAATATTTTTCATAAATGTCATAAATACCGTTCGAAGTAAAGCTTAATAATCCATGATAATAAGAAATTAAACTATGTATTATACTATCAAGTCTACTGAAATTCACGATTGTAATTTCGGTCTCTCTGTCATCTATTGACAAGTACTGAACTAAAGTTGAAATACATACATACACAAACAGGTAGATACAAAACTAATAAGGTAATAAACGAATTATGTTAACAACAAGTTTTGTTCAAAGATATTGAATATAACGTATGTCATGAAAGTCTTGGGAAAAAGTTTTTTCATGTATAGTTCCCGCAATTCGTGGAAGATCTAGTTACCGTGATCAACAGATGTCATTTATGATTTATATTGAGTATTCCTTCTGTCAAAAGTCTGAATGAGTTCGCTAAAATGGCTTACAAATTAGAACTTCGAAGAAGTATTTACAATTTAGTTGGGCGAGTTTCCTACGCGTGAAATCATCAACACTTTTCGTGGTCAGAATATTTCTAAGACAACTATTTATCGGGTAATAAGTGAATGTGAGCAAGGAATACCATGCTTGAATTTGCCAAAAAGTGGTAGACTGAAGGCTCTGAATGAAATCCGTAGAAACAGGCTCTTAGAAAGAGACAGAGATACAGTAGCAGCATCATTACGAAAATTATCCAGAAGATTTCGTACTTCTCAATAAGACGAAAATTACTGAATGAGGGATGTAAATATCGTAAAATGCGTAAGTGTCCAAAATACACCCAGAATCAATTGGAAAATATCCCCAGATGTTGCCGCGCCTTAAGAAGAATTCACTTCGCGAATGACAGAACCATAATTTTGAATGATGAAAAATATTTTACATTATCCCATTATGAAATCAACTATAATGCTGGTTTATATAAAAATAACATAGACAACTGGCCAAACGAAGTAAAATTCAAAACATAAAAAAAATTTGAAGACAAGGTTCGGTTTGGTGTGCTATTTCTGAAGCTGGGGTTTCAAGACCATATGTAGGGCATGTGAGAGGCGAATCTATTGATGCAAACCGAAACAGGGATATCCACCGGGACCGTCCGTTAAAAACATTTTGAGTTCCAATTACAATATCAAGCAGCAATTTTATACGCGGCCATAACTAGCGATTTCCAATTGATGTGAAATATTTTCGAAGTGATACCATTTCCGGTTTTACCGGAAGTGGGTCATCACTTTGATATTTCAAATAGGCAATCTTCCTTTTTCATTATACATCTAGAACCGACATTTGAGCAAGGCATAAAATACCCAAGTTGTTGGCACTTATCTGTCAAAACTTTTGACAGATTTAATTATTTTTGTTATAAACTCGATTTTTGAGGAACATTTAAAAAAATTGTAGCTCGTAGATCTTTTGCACTACAGACACAATAAAAATTAGGAGAAATTTCGAAACCAGATTTAAAGAACATTTATCCTCCGACAATAATTCACCATCAACACATAAAAACCACAACTTTAGATAATCAAAATTCTTCATAATTGCGAAAAAGGAAAGAAAATGAATCTGTAAGAGTGTTTGGAAATCAATCAACTTTGTAAAAACCTAAGTGAAATCACCCTTAATAGCCAACTAGACGTCAATACCTCTCGACTACTTAATATCAAATTAAGCTAGTATCTATATAAGTAAGTTCATTTCCTGTAAGTAATTTGAAAATAACCTGACGGTTGAAATCGGTCGTTGATTTTACTTCATCTTCGTTGAGCTTATCTGCTAGCTATTTCCCTAATTTTCTCGGAGAAATTAAATTTCCAGCAGCACTAGGATATCCTGTATTCCATTACACCATTAATTCTATCCATAAAAACATACTCTCACAGCTCGACTAACAAGCACAATTGTAGTGCCTCTATAACGGCATTCTACTCATCGTAATTCTCCCCGAAGTATCAAAGCCGTTCGACTTCATACTCCGAAGTTTGTTTCATGGCAACCAAACCAATCACAAAGGGCCCATAACCTAACTCCTTTCAGAAAACTCACCGCGAACATCCAACATTCGTCCGTACGGAGAGAAACGTCTGGAACATTCAAAGTTTCCAGTTTGATTTGCGGGAAATCATTACCTAGAACAAAGAAAACGAAAATCTCAGTTTCTTCCAGTTTACATTTCGAAAAGAAGAATAATTCAAAGAAAAACAGAAGTTGGCAACTTTTCGCCTGCAACTTTAATTTTACGACCGAAGAATAATTCAGCAGTATTTTCAGTTAATGAAAAGTTTACATCGTTCTTAGAGTTATTTCAGTATCGGACCATCTGCTAGACATAAATATACGGGGGATGCGAGTTTTTCATATGGAGCTGAAATAAAATAAAAAGTAGCCTTTCTTCTGTCAAGGGAAAAACGCCGGACATTTGGTCTCTGTTGATAAGTAATATATAATAAAAAGAATATATATATATATATATATATATATATATATATATATATATATATATATATATATATATATATATATATATATATATATCTTATATATAAAATTTCCATGTCACAATGTTAGTTACCTTACTCCTCCGAAACGGCTTTACCGGTTTTATCAAATTTTATATGCGTATTCAGTAGGTTTGAGAATCGGCTACTATCTACTTTTCATATGCCTAAGTGCTAAGAGTTGTTCACCCTAAAAAATTTTTTTATTTTTAGACGAAATTTTTGTTTTTATTTTTTATAATGTGGCATTAAAAAATACATATAAACCTGAATTTTCACAATTCTATCACCAACCCGTATTTTTTAATAGGAAATTTAATCATTTTTCATCCCGCTTGATAACTGATCCATTTTAATACGATTAAAATTTCCCTGAGCTTACGGCAAAGCTAAATTGAAATACTTTTTAAATTTCCTGCGCGTTTTTTGTGGATCAACACTCATTTGCCAGATTATAAGGGAGTAACTATCCAGTAAACAGCACGGACTAGGTATGAGGCCGAAGCCGGTCTTCTGTTTCTCTCACACAGGTATTTTTTTCGACCTCAGTAGTTTGTATTACCTCCTCTTGCCCTGATATAAGCCTCAATCCGTCTGGGCATGCTTTGGATTAGGTTTTCGACCTCTTCAGGGGCGATATTCTGCCACTCTTCTGTGGCGGCTTGGATGAGCTGTTGTGGGGTTCTTGAATTAGATGATGAATAGTACTCATTAGTTTGTGGTAGTGAAATTAAAAATACTCAAATATGAAATATGAGATCCAGCGAGACCTGTGCTATCCTGCTGACATTCTAAGTGTTGTTCGTTTCTTATGAACTCATCCTTCAGGACTTTATTCCCAATGCAGTTTTATACCATAGACAGCTGACGCGTATGCCTTTCCTGTTCCATAGACCAGGTTTGAGACTGAAAGTGGCGAGTTAATTTATTGCCCTGACACCAAAATATATATCCTCGAGTAGCTTTCCATCGCAGTGAACCGTCAAAGGCAAATTAGTTTAGTATTCACGTTTTGACGATTCCGCCATCTCTTTGCCATGCTTTCGACACTGACGACGAATGAATGACCTCTTGACTGTAAATTCCATGAGGTCAGAGTCTAGATTTTTCAGTGTCGATGTGATTACAATCGCACCTTTTCTGCTACATAATTTGGTGGCGTGAAGACTTGAAGCTAAAACTATCCATCAACTCTATTCGTCCTGGTTTACGCGCTGGTGGCTTAGGTGTAGAAGGACCAGCAACCACAATTTCAGATGAAATGCTTGTGTTTGAGTCTGTGCTAGTAGTTGTGGAAGATGAAAGCAAGAATTGTGTTTTTAATAAGTTGATGCGTTCTGCTTCACGCTCGCGAAATCATTTGAACAGTTCTTGTTTTTTTTTGAACTTTTGCCTCTTTCATTGAATTTGCTTTGTTCACCTCACCCTTACGACCCTCCTCATGTTGTGCTAACATAAACTGTTCATCTTCTTTTTATTGCATGTGCAATATCATACAACCCGTCTATATTTCTGAAAATAAAAAAATTACTGCATCCAATAGAGATAAAATTTCCTATGGTTTGTATTAAAAAAAAGCATGTTTGCATTAAAACTATAAGACTTATAGCCGAACTTATTTTCATGTAACTTTGATGTGGATCTAGATATCCGCGCTGGACGATTTTCCCAAAATTCGAGAAATTTCGAATACGTCCAGAACGGAAAGACCTATCAGAAAAATTTTGGCGCGTCTAAACTAGTCTCTGAAAATAAGATCGAGAGAGGAGGGTTCATTTTCCTCTATCTGCAATATTTCACTTAGCTGCCGTACAAATACATCGAAATTTGCCCATCCTGTACTTTGAATCGAATGATTTTAACATTAGAAAATGTCTATGAAATCGATAATGTCCCCTCTGTTATTCACTGAATAATCTGTCCTATTTGTTCGTCAACAATCCCAAAATCGCATTATTGCCTTCGATAAACTTCACACAAATGTTTGTTTTCAACGAAATTCTCCCCGATTTTCCCATTCCCTTTATTCGAACTCATTCGACCGCAACGTAGTCAAATGAGAATAGGTTCACACCTAAAGATGGGCAACAAATTATGAAGTTTCCGAGCGAGTTATCTTTTCGATCTTTGTTTTGCTATTTTTGTGTTCGCTTACATTTCCTACACCGCCAAGCGGAAAATTAGTTTACTGGCGAAAACATCTGGTCTGAATGAAAAGCTTCAAGTGCAAAGACTGATCAATGTCTGAGAGTTTCGTTATTCGAATCATTTTTAATTTACAATGTGAAATATTAGTAACATGGGGTACCTTTCAGGATGAAGCTTATATTAAAATTGTTTGTTGAATGTTCTTGCACTAAGTTTCTTAAATTATGCGTTTTATTTATGAAGGAAAAACTCATTGATTTAAAGAAACTTCTTTTTAGTGGGTGCAGCCTTATGTTACCAACCCTGTTGAAAATTGAATGATGTTCAAATTGTCACTATGTTGACAAATTTATGTCGCGTTTCAGCATTCTGTGGCTTCTTTAGATAATTAGTACACTTACAGTCGGTCTTATAAAGAGACATTCAAACCAGGTTTAGCTAATAAGCCATTAAAATCTAATCAAGAATTTAATTTAAACCGGTTCTATAAATATAACCTCCAATTGATTGTTCAATGATTAGCTAACATAGAACTGAACTTTGATGGCGCATTGAACCAATAAAATTGCAGCATTTACGGCAATTGTTCATCGAAGTTAACGAAAAGTCATTTGATTTTGAAGTTCACCATTAGGAAATTATGTAACTTGAAATTGGATGAAAATAAAAAAAAATTTAAATTTTTCTTACTATTAGTGAAAAAAGAAAAATTTTTGTTCGCAATTTTTTCTTTAAATTAAACAAGAACCGCGAAGAAATAATATATGGTAGATGTCAACCCAAATTATTGGGTTCATAATGATTCTAGAACATCTATAGATCATAATCGGCATCGATTAACCTAACCATCGGGGCTCTCTCGGTCAAACAGAGAAGAAATTGTTTTGTTGAGTTTGAATATTGAATTTGCGATTATACTTCAAAATTGGCAACCAAGAACAAGGAAATGATTATGTGTCAGGAGACTCACACTGCGACGGAAGAACATCTCCGCGAAAGAGGAAATACGGCAGGTTATGTACTCTTTGATTATCTCCTTAGTCATTTTTATGGCCTTGCTTGCTATGTAAAATCTTTCTTAAATTCAAATGTGTTTGGACATGAGTCAGGTTGAAATATTTTTCTGCTGATTTTCTTTTTCCATTGTTACAGATTCCTGTCCCAAATCCCCTTCCTTTCACCCTTGTTTTCGTCTGGAAATCATGGAGTGCAAGATGAGAATTGAAGCTGCTAAGCAGAAAAGTCTTTGGTACTCTTTATGTACACACGACACTAACACAACATAAACAGACAAGCTATTGCTAGTGCAATAGCGACAGGGAAACGAGTTTTTTCATCGAGGTTTTTCACTCGTTTATTGAATCATACGCAAGATAGTATGGTTCCCCTCTTATATTTTCCCGAGCTCACACTTGTGTTTTACTGACACACACCAATATTATAGATGTAAGCATCTATTGTAAATACAATTATTCGAATTTTTGTAAATCCTCTGTTTTTCAATAGAATATATATAGTACAAGTGCTATCATGAATTAAAGTAGGTAAGAACATTAATATACTAAGAAATAATTATTAAATACAACTAATAGAATTGTCTGCTACTAATGAACTGTGAATCAGAAAAGGATAATTCGTGTGCCTGATTCTAACAACAACAACAATACTTGATGAGCCTATATCCCTAATATAAAAAGAGGAAAAGTTAACAGTAACATAGATTTCGACAAAAATCAAAAGACATAGTCTACTGAAAAGTGAAGCAACAAACGTATAGAAGTAGTTTAATCAGTACACATATGTATGTTAAATTGCGTTTTCCAGATCCATTAAGTTGGTTTTGAAGGATCGGGTGTTCGAGAGAATCCAAGTCTTGATGCTTTTTTTAAACAGTTTCAGGGCGGTCAATCTTCTGATATCCTGTGGCAACATACTGAAAGTTCGAGGTGCTAGGTATAAGAAACAACTCTGACCTGCCGTTTTCTGCTTTCGAGGAATGTCGAAGGCATTTTTAGCATATCTAGACATGTGATCATGCGAAATCTAAAATTCGGATCTCGGCATAAAGTGCATCTGAAGGGTAAGTATTATTTTTCGAATATATAATTTTCAGAAACCTTTTCTGCATGATTTCTAACTTCTTCAAATATATACTTTCCAAACCCCCATACTACAATTCCATAGCCGAGAACAGATTCAACCAGAGCAAAGTACAGTATTCTAAGGTGCTGTACTTCACAAAACCCCTTACACAACCTGAAAAGCGAAAGGAGACCCCTCAATTTCTTGACCAAATACTTTATATGTCCAGCCCAACGTAAGTGGGAATCAAGTATCACCCCAAGGTATCTCACTTTATTTACTCTCTTTAATTTGATCAGTGCATACTCCATCCGAATATTCAAAAAGTTCCACTCAGGCAATCCTATCTTGAAGCTACTGTGAGGCATGAATAATGTTTTTTCGGAATTAAAAGTGAGAAGCTTTGTGCTAAAAAACTCTAATATAGCGAAATCCCTTTCTACTCTATTCTTCAGGGCGAACCAATCAGAATCTTGATAGAACACAGCGGTATCATCGGCAAAGGAAAATACTTCTCCGGAAACTGGTAAATAAAACATGTCATCTATAAATACGCAAAACAAAACAGGACCCTGAACCGTCCCCTGTGGTACTCCGAAGTCAACAATTCTTTCACTACTGTGGCATTCGTCAATGTCAACAACTTGTTTCCTATTATTCAGGTAACTGTTCAACAATTTGTATTCGTGCCTCTTATTCCTACATTTTCTAAAGTTCCCAAAAGATCACTGTGGGAGATCGAATCGAAAGCTTTCGACAAGTCAATGAATATGCTGATGGACGGGACACCACCATCTATTGCACTATAAATATTAGAATTTGGGAGGCTTTTACTTGATAAAATTCCATTATCAATAATAAAAACAAGCAATGTGTTTTTTGGAATTTTACTTAATAATTATGATTCGTAACGCGTTTCACTACACCGTAGCTTCTTCAGACGAAGGAATGTACAGAAAATAAGAATGAGAATATAAATACAAATGTTCTGAAGTAATTAAAAGCTTATTGGGTTGATTCTTCTAAAGTGGTTATTTATGACAGGTATATCCAATAAAATTAAGGAATAGATTGCTCCTTGAAGAGATTCAATAGAGGTGAAGGGCTTTAATCGACTTGTTCATTGATGAGTCTACCTGAGTGTTTATATTTGTTGTTTCCCAAAGATCTACCTTCCAATATTTATTATCTGTATGCAAAATTTCAAACTGTGGGTCGAAAGAGTGATTATTTCCTAAGAGATGATTCGCGTAATTTGAATCTGATATTCAGTGATCTGGCCCACGAAATTCCATTTGCAATACAAAATTTGAGACAAATTCTTTGTTCAAAATTTTTATTCATTGTAAAAATTGCAAAACACACTTGTGAGAAGTGAATAAATGAAGCACTATAAACAAACTACATGACAGATCGGTTTCAAACTCCGCGCCAGTATTGAAAACAGTTGTGCCAACTTTGCCAACAAAAACGACATTTATTTCAAGCAGATATTTTAAATAATCAATAACTGGTTCGTCTTTGACTGAGTGTATGTACTTCTTTAATATATTCAACAAGAATACAATTATGGACCAAATGAACACCTGGTATATCCTTCATGAAAAAAAATCAACGTAACGTAAGTGTTTATTGCTTTTAAAACGACGACTTGACGAGAAAATAGAAGCGCATGAATATTAGAGGCGAAAATACAAATTCTTTTCATCTATCGCTAATTTTCGTTTCCACAATCTCCTCAGACACATTCAGTGAGAAAATCCGCAATTCCAGCCTTCTCATCATGAAAAGATTAAAATTACCTCGGGAGTGCCAACATATGCATAGTGTATGAGACTTCAATTTGGCACATTCCCCATGCTTGGCTTTGAAAAAGGTATGAGATCCTGCTGAAGCTATGCTTTCATATTCATCGTGCCGCCATCGCCTCGTAATACTTCTTTATCAGAAAATGACTTTTTGATTGCACGAATTCAAACAAGCTGAAGACGGAAGATGTTCGAGAAGGATGTTAACGGCATTGGCTATATTGAGAACACTTTGAATCAAGCTTATATATAGAATCTTGGCTATGAGTGAAATGATCCTCCGTTTAATGATCTCATTACTCTATACTTCTCAGCGCATGAAAAAGTTTATCCACTTAAGGACGTTTATGCAAGATTTGATTGTAGAAACAAATTCTTAAATTCTTCATTGATTACACTAGTCGATAAAATTTTTGTAACACAAAGCAGATCTTCATCTTTTTAATGGAAATACCATTCTTATAGTCGGAAAAATATTCCTAAGGCCCTTACACGTATCACTTTTCAATAGCTCGATAAGATCCTTTTACATTTGCAGGTAGTAAATGTAATGGGGAGCACGGTTAGCTGGGATGAATATTATACCCGAACAAGAAAAAAAAAAGAATATCTTCATGCTTGAAAATCAAATTTGTAAGATTTGTCGGAGAGGAGAATAAAAAACATAGAAGGATTACATGGCCAACGCTATAGTGTCAAATTTTGATGTGAGTCAGAACACTATCGGTAGATAGCTCAGTATACAGAATACATAAACGATATAGAAGTCTTGCTAATGACTTGATGAAAGATTTTCTTCGATCTTATCTGTCCAGTTTTGGTCAGAAATTCATTCACGATGATAGCCTTGTGAGCTGGTTCTCTATCGTGATGAAAGATCCATCAGTTTGCTTTGCACAAATCTGGCCTTTCTCACCGATTTTTTCTCTCAAACGCTACATAACGGTCAGGTAATATTCTTCATTTACCGTCTGACCTTATAGCAAGAAATCCGAGTGCACAACAACACGATAATCAAAGAGTCAGCATCACCTTGACTTTTAATCAAGTATGAAGGGTTTTTTCGGTTTCAGTTCAGTTGGAAGGCGCCATTTCGAAGAATTTTGACTTAACTCAAACTTATACATCCATTACACATCTAGTCACCAATTACAATGTGTTTTATGAATGTGGGGTCCGAATTGAATCGTTCTAGCATGTACTAGTCAAGCGGCAACGCGTTTCATGCCCAACCAATCGTTTAAAATGGTACAAATAGAAAGTTCATTGCACAGGTCTCAGTTCTCCTAGTACGCCACCATACTGAGCGTTGGGCTGTGAAGGATAATTTTGCCAGGGAAAAAGATGGAAAACCCACTGATCTGATTGAATGAAAAGCTTTACTTGACTATAACCTTGATAATTTTCTTCTAGATTTCATATTTTTAATAAATTTGATACAATTTCAAGTAGAAAGTAGTCCGTAATGAGGAACTAATTAACTGCAAGTAAGGAAGCGTAGTAATAGAGATTTTCTATAAATTTTGTGTATAAATCGGAAGGTTTGTGAAAATAATTCCTTTTGCAAAAGGCGTCATTTATGTGCCATTTTTTTTGTTGTTATGATTTTTGGTTGACATTGACCTATGAATATTATTACCATATTTGAATAAGTGTTGTGTCAATTTATACAGGGTGCACTATACAACCCTGCTATTTTTTACTATTCTTATACTACTGTTTACCTGGAATTCGTCAATTTCAGATATAGAGTGATAGTGTGCCTTAAATTCGAAGTTGACACTCTAATTTCTTTATTATCTTCCTTATTGTGATATTGCCGGTGATTTCATAATTAAACACTAGTGAATATATATAACTTTAGCGCAACTTGTGTTTTATTATGTTTCTAGAGTTCGGGGTGTTTTATAGTATCAATATTTTGCAGGTTTCAAGCCCGTTGGCTCATCCATTTTGAATCATTCTTTTAAATACTTTTCAGTCACTATTTTTGATGGTTTCTCAGCAGGATTGAGAGTAACGTAGTTTGTCATCTCGATAGTTTGTGAACTTTATGCGTTTGTAGTCCCAACGAGGATCAGTGTTGCACCAACTTATTTATCTATAGTTTGAACGCATTGGCGACTTTGAAATCTTATTTCATAAATAATTTGAATCCTCCCATCTCCACTGAGTCTAGCTTGTGGTCTAGTGAAGCCAATACGGGATCCTCATAGTGCAGTTACCACTTCAGTTTTTTTCTTTGATAATTATACTTCTCATCAGGAAGTTCAGTATAGCTATATATTATAGAAAACAGCGGTGCCAACTTTTCAACAAAAAAATTTTGACAATTTTTTAAGCAGATTTTAAATAATCAATTTCCAGTAGTTTTTGATATATATATATATATATATATATATATATATATATATATATATATATATATATATATATATATATATATAATAAACGAATTATTCAAAATCCGTAGATCAATTAATAATCCCTGCAACTAAGCAGGATGCCGAGAAACGAAGCGGCAGACTGCAGTTTCGCCCTTATAAGGCTCATCAGTGTCGCACATGCTTCTCAGCATCCTACCAAGCTACATCAGGGTACCCTATCAATTCCAGAAAGGACGCACCTCGTACATACGTATGAGAGTCGCCCTCTATGGACCGACACGGTGAACCCGCTACCGAACTTCGAGAAAGATACGAACAATAACAAACAGATGTGGAAACGTTAAAAATTCCAAACATATGGGAGACATCTTTCGCCGTCCCGTGAATCACATCAACGGTAGAAAAAGAGCGAAATAATCCCGCTGGAATATATATACGTATCACTCTGAAACTGTGTCTGGTTAGTAAAAGTTACTCCCACGTAGTAATAGATTAGGTGGCTGACTCTATCTCTCAGTACACGAAACTTCACAAATATCCCTCGTGTGATGTCACCATCGCCGTATCCATCAGAATATAATGATTTTCATTTGTTTCACTGTCATTCACATTCACTTTTGATAGAACGTATATGAAATATTATTCAAGAGTAAAAGGGAAGAAAACACCTATCTGAAAGCTATACGCTGAACATCAAAATTCGGAAAATTCCTTAGCATCAAGACTCAAACTAATAAGTTTCAAACTTCAGATATTTTTACGGAATACATAATGAAATTCAGATTCATCTCAGTTTTCGCTAATAGCGGAATATACTAGTGCTGGAACTCTCACGAATCTCCTACAAATATTAGCACTGAACGTGAAAATACACTTTTTTAATTAATAAATTGCAATGCAGAAGCCGTCCAAACTCGATTATACATCCGAAGATTAGACTTTGTTTATTTTTCAGCCCAGGTGATGAAGGGTAGCTTTATTTCGTTTGGATATATACATGAATTTTTCATGAGGCTATAATTAATTTTCTACGAAATTTTGCACGAATGCCACAGATGTTTTATCATCGTGCCACTTGCACAGAACAATTAAATGTCAAATATTTTCAATTTTATTATTCCGTTTAATTTTCGGTGCTTCTAAACGCGTCCAATATTTTTTCTAATTTTCTCATTGGATTTGCCTTATTTGCATCCGTTCCTCGAATTTCCTACGTTTTGAGAATTGTTCACAACAATATACATTCTGTCAAAAAAAAGAAATCGGTTTTCTATAAAGTCGGTTTACTGACGATAGTTAAACGTGACAACGTCATAAGAAAATACTGATGGAATGGTTGCATTTTTCGAAAGAAAATCTCAATTTTATTTGTTTGATAGATATTTTGTATGGATATAGAGAAAGAGGTAAATGGAAATCACAATTGAATTGATCAAGTTACATTTATTTTTACGCATAAATACAATTATGTCAATTTTTATTTATTTTTTTACAATCGCTGCACTAGCGGACCGATGCTATTCATTCTAATGATGAAAGCACGAATATTCGATATATTTAATTTCGAAAGAATCATTACCTTCATCACCGCAATTATCGTCGCTATAAACAATTGACACCACATTCACTTTTCACTGCACTTCATACTTGACGCAATCATGTAAATGTATTATTGTATAGCAGCTGTCCACGCGGACGCATAGCTCATTCAAGCAGGAGAGACAGATGTCTAACGCTGTAGGCCGATTATGCCTTTTTGCCGCTCGTTCCGCGCTCTCGCTTACACTTCAAGCCTTAAATGGAACGCTTCAGAGCGTTCGTAACGCCGCATGAGTCATGTTGATTCTTCAAAAAAATCTGCTGAAACGATCGTCAGAATTTCTCTTGTTTCTAAGTTGGCACAACTGTTTTCCATAATGACAAGCTTTTGTTTAAGCTTCACAAATACTGTTTCAACGATGTCAGTATGGCCATTATAGACTTTTTTTTGTATCCTAGAGAAGTCAGCATGTTTTCGTTAACTACAAATACTCAAGAAACATGTCGATCAGTAACGGGGTCCCCCAGCAGTCTATCATGGGTCCATATTATTTTTGGTCTACATTAATGATTTTCCTTGTTTTATTGATGAAGCTGACTCAACGTTATTTGCTGTTCGGAAAGAGAATATTGATGAACTTCAGGGTTATCTGAGAGGGCTCGGGATCAGGCATTGAGATGGTTCTCAGTTAATGGTCTTAGCATGAATAACGAGAAGACAGACCATGTTGTTCAGTTCGAAGGGCGAATCTGACATGCGTGGCTCTGGCAGTCTTAAACTTTTGGGCATATACTTGAATCCGACACTCAGGTGGGATTTTTATGCTACAAATCTATCAACCAAGATTAGTAGGAATATTTTTGTTCTGAGACAGCTTGCGTCCTCAGTATCTGGGGCTGTTCTTCGCACTGTTCATTTTGCTAACATAGAATACCACTTGAGGTATGGTATCGCAGCATGGTTAACTGCGCATAGCGCTTTCAGTTATTTAGACCCTCAGAGTGGCGGCTGGACTGAACTATAAAGACTGTTGCAGGTTGGCATTCAGAGACTTGTGAATCCTCACTTTTCCTACTCTATTTGTGCTGGAATCTCTGCTTTTCGCTCACGGAAGAAGTGACTCTAATTTGGTGAACTCTGAGATTCAAGATCACCACACGAGAAATTAGCTAGATATGAGAATTTATCGCTTCAGGCTCAGCAAGTCTCAAAATGGGCCGAATTTCTTCTCGAAAATTGTCTTCAATAAACTCCCAGATCACATTAGAAGGCAATAAACGTTGTCTTTCAAAATCACTGTGCGAAGAATCCTGATTGATAGTACCATTTACTCAGTGGATAAATTTCTGGGATTAAATCTCTCTAGATTTTCATTTTGAACCTTTGCATTTTCGTTTATATGCTTGTTTTTATTATTTTATACGACTATTGTTGTATGATATGTTCGATTTGAGTAATACTTTCATTAAATTTGACTTATGCAAACAATGTATTTTGTAAAGCATCAATTAAGATTTACTTTACTTCCATTCGAATAAATGAATAAATAAATAATTCCAGTGAAATTGAATAACGAAACGGCGTCATACACAAATCCTTAATGGGAAAACTCTATAATCGTCTTATTTTACTCAATTTACTGCTCTGTAATTTGTCATCATAAAGCCTCTTCCCAATTTCTAATAGAAATCCCGATCATTTCAATATAGAAGGAACAATCGAAATGTTCGCTCTTTGTTTGCCAAGTCTGGCGTTTTAACGCAAAAACAAACGGGCTCAGAACCAAACGTTTGCGTTTCCAATAATTACCAGAGGGTTGATCTTCCTAATGATCATTAGGACCGAAATCTCAGCAAGAAATCGTATGGGAAAACCTTTCTTGCTTCACGTCAATCGTAACATGTTCGTTTGAATGGCATATCGTTGTTCGGAATGAGCTGAATTATCGTTGATGGTGATGGGCGGAAAGATATCCTATTACGGAAAGCTTTTTGGTATCTGACGAAAAAGCTGAGTGCGTTGTTCATCCGTGAAATTTATTAGAACAATTTGTAACTCTCAAACTAATGTTCACGAATTATATCTATATAACAGTAGTCGCCACTCCTTTTCGAATATCGATTTGATAATTTGTTTCTTCAGACATAAATGTTTTCATTGTGTAGCGTGTCAAATGTCACTTTCGATTTAACACGCTACGCTTTCATCATTTCGTATTTGAGCAATTCCATTCGGACCGTGTAAAACTGGCATTACCATTCAGTGTACTAACCGTAGTTCGTTTTATTTTGTGCTCCGTGCTCCTCCTGCGCATGCTATAGATTCTTTGATTTCGGAACGACTGCAACTTGCTTTTCTGCGAAGATTTTGAATTTTATACCTTTGGTATTATAGTCTAGGAATTTTTTGAATTTTTGTGAAACTAAGGCTCGCATTCGCTCAATATATACGAGTTAAGTAAGTAATTATCATATGATTTAGTTTCGATGACTTCACGGCGATCTTTGCAGATATTTGTTACCGGCATTTTAGACCAGGAGAATCATAGGACGTCTTGTCCATATTTTGGTACTTAACTACTATGTTTCAGGCTCAGATACCAGGCTCAGATTTATTTAGTCATACTTTCGTATTTTTCCAGCATTGCGGCTAATGTCTTTATCAATTGAGTACCTAACCTCTCATTGCAGTATATTGTTTTTTTTTGACCCTCTTATTTCTAAATTTCATTTTTTTTCTCATTGAATCATTTTTTCAAATGCGTATTTAATCTCTTGAAGTTTTTTCTATGACCCTTGACAATGACAGATTCCAGATAATTTCGTTGACAGAAAACCATCGCTTTCGCTTGATATAACTGTACAAAGTTGTCATATTCGCTTCTGAAACAATTACTTCTGTTTTCTTTATACAATAATGTAATTTAAACTATTTGAACTGAATCACAGAGATCAAAGACATTTTATGTATCACTCACACTTTATTAGGTAATAATTTATGTGTACCATAACATGCAATCCATGATTCTTGCTACTTTTAAAGAGGCCAATCAAAAATATACTTTATTAGCTCATATTGGTAAAGCGGTTTGAGTTTCAAGTCATTCTCATTTCATAAATCGGATATAGCATTCAGAATAATAAAATTATAATACTTTGAAACTAATTTTATAATGAAAACAAATCAGATGTTTATAAACTCTTTTCTGAAAGTTGTGGTGAAATTTATATCGGCAGAACTTGAAATTTTAATATTAGATTACGATACAAATGCAGTTTTAACAAACAAAAATCAATTTTCTAGTAGAAGAAGACCATAATTTCAATAATATTGTTTTTTACGTAATGAAAATAATAGATTGAAACTGAACCTATGGGAATCATTAGAAATTAATGAACAGAAAAACCTTAATTCGTCTCCATTAGTATATTGAGTTCTTGAAAGAAAAACCCTGTTTGGACTTTTTTGGTGTTGAGCTAAGTACCTACTTTTACCAATGCAATATATAAATCATCTCATTCATTTAATAAAAGAAATAAGAGATTCTTTCTGCATCTAGTAAAAGAATTGAAAATTGTTTTTTTCTCGGCCTCAGTAGCTTGAATTACCTCTTTTTGCCCTGATACAAGCGTGTGACTTCAGCGGATTCAGAAGACCTCCCCGGAGACACCGTTTTGGGTCAGTAGAAGAGATAGATAGAGATAGAAATCGACTTCAACAACTATTTTGAAGATTGATTGATGCATAAGTGCATCGTATATGAAAGGGATTGCTTTGACGGCGATGAAATTTATTTGAAAGAGAAATAAAGGTTTTTCAGAATGAAAAGTAGTCCCACTTCTTGGACGCTATATTAATGGAATTCTAGGTTTTCATTTTCAAAGTGAACGTTATACACAACCAATTTTATATGGAATCACCCGATATTTTGAATATTACCTCAGGGATTATAAGAATTGATCCTTTTGAGATATTTTGATTGAAAAATGAAATGAATTAAGGTTTATTTTGAGAATGAAACAAATGAAAGGAACTAAGAGACTCTTTCCGCATAAAGTAAAAAAATTGAAAATTGTTTTCTCACGGAGTAGAGGTTTTTCCACGATCTCAGTAACTTGTATTACCTCCTCTTGCACTGATACAAGCCGGAATCCGTCTAGGCTTGCTTTGCGTTAGGTTTTCGACCCCCTGGGGTGATATTCTGCCACTCTTCTGTGGCGGCTTGGATGGGCTGTTGTGGGGTTCTTGGATTATCCTGGCGCGGTCACATTTTCCTCTTGTGATTATCCCATAACTGTTCGATAGGATGTAGGTCTGGAAACCAAGCTAGCCAATTCAAAATATCGATTCCCTTTGTTTCAAGATAATGTTGCGCGAGGTTCCTGGTATACGGAGGAGCATTATCTTGCATAAAAGTGAAATTCTCATCGTGGGCACCTCGAAGGGCCTCACTGTGGGCTCCAGCACACGACGTAATTTCTAGCCGTTACACTCGCAGGAAACGAAATCAAATTTGTTTTTTTTCCCTCCCAGCATAATGCCCCCAAAACATCACACTGCCCCCTTGGTATTTCGGAATTTGTCTTGCTGCTAGGAGTCTAGCTTGTCTTTCACAACCCATTAAAACCCGAATCCGGCGATCATCTGATCGAACACCAATTCTGGTCTCATCCAAAAAAGAACATTTCGCCAATTCTCAATTTTCTGTTGTCTGGTTAGCTCTGGAACTCTTAAGGGCCTTCTGCTGTATAAACCCCTCGAACGAAGTCTTTGACGTATCGTTTCGACTGATACACTGATGCCTGTTGTTTCCAGAAATTGCCTTTGGAGTAAGGGGAGAGGGGCACTAGGATCTCTTCTTGCAATTTGGCACAAAAAGCGGTCTTATTCTTCAGAAGTGATCTTCTAGGTCTATTTTGCAGAGATTGTAGCTCCACGTATCGGGCGTAGGTTTTTGAAATCACCCCCTATGATAATCCTATTGTGACCGCTTTATCCCACTGTTTCACCCTTTCTTCAACGAGAGCAATTATACGACCCATCTGCTCATCGGACAATCCAACGTAAGGCATTTTCAATTATGATTATAGACTTTTTTAAATTTTGAAATTCACAGTTTCAAATCTCAGTAGTAACTGAGTACAATATCCCGAACATGTGGTGATAATTAAACATATCTCATCATACTATCCATTTTTTTTCACAACAAAAAATTCATTCTTCACAAGTAGTCGAAGATCCATGGTTAAAAACAATCGATAATGTGAAATACCGAGTGATTCCATATAAATTTGGTTATGTGTACATATAGTAGGAATAGTTTGAGAGGAAGTGGAGAGCAGTGGTCGGTAAACTATCGATTGGGGATATAACCAGCGGAGACAGGAGAGAAGCGAAAAACGCGCGCTCACTCAAATTGCTGTAACTGTTTTTTGCATTCAAATTCCTTCACGATATTTTGAGAGGTGATTTTTGAAGATATGTGGAATTCAAAAATGCAAAAAATCCAAAATCGATTTTTTCAAAGTGTACTACCCCCTTAATATAGTGAAAAGACGGACATCTTTGTTTTGTTTAACGAAAAAACAAGAAAAATATATATCAATTTTCATCAAATTCTCCGCAATATCATTATCGAAATTCAATACGTATAAATCACAATATTTTGGAATAGACATGCACAATTATTTTTGAAAATATATAATTGATCAACTTGCTGTAGTTTGAAAACGAAAATGATGAATTATTATTTCAATTGATGCTCAACGTAGATAATAAGCAGCAAGTTATAAACAACCCTATTAAAAATTCGACGTTAAAATAATGCATATGAAAGCATTTCGCTGTTTCCGCGGATATGGTAATATTTATTTTCATACGTAACCCCTGAATCCCGATAACGAAGATTCATGCTTAACGTACTACAAATGATAATAATCAATAGCAAGTTCGTAACAATGATCTTGGAATATGGATGTATATAACGTTCACCACGTTGTAAAATATATGCAAAATTAATCAATCATGCGCTGTCGATCATCCATTTCAATTTGGACTGGCTGAAACGCTTCAGCAATGCGGATACCATCGTGATAGTCAGAAGATCCGATATATTATACCCAAACGAGCATTTCGATGATTAACATTTGAAGTGTTAGCAACCTCATGCAAATTACGTGAGCTGTTTATGTTGTTCCAAACTACTGCAAAACTATTTGTGGTTTGCTTATGTTTTCCTTATGAAGTGCTGATTATCTATGGAAGCTGAAGATTAATGTTTGTGTTGCTTATAGTAACTGTGCTTGGCATTAAGACGAACAGGATTCGTAGAACCTTTATACAGTATGTTCTAACGAAAGTTTTCCACCTGCCAAATCTCAAAATGGACTGTTTTTGGCGAAAAGAGCTGAGACACATCATCCCTCAGCAGCACTTAAGTCGAAATTGAGGTAGGTAAAGTGGGTCGAGTGACATCTCATTGGGAAGGTCTTTTAATTCTCTATTCAAAAATGTATAAGACAGTTCGAACACACACAAAGAGTTCACCATTATGGCACTAGAGAAGTCGATAAACTGCAGCTCCTTCTTTTCAAAACTTTTATTTTTTTTATTTTGTGCTATCCCGCCAAATTTCATAATATATTACCTCGTGAAATAATTAAAAGTCCGTCGAGATTCAAAACTGAAACCATACTCTACATTAACCAAAATGAAGAGAGATTCGCTCGCGTTTTGGCGCAGTGATGATGTTCAAATTAATAAAGTAAATGTTATAATGAACTTTCTTCCTGGTCAGTCTTCCCAGGGTTTTCTATACCAAAAACATGTCATGTTCTTTCTAAGTCTCAACAATGTACTTACCATGTAGGGGGTGATCGAGTCATACACAAAATTTTATTTTGAATGACAGGTCCACAGTACTTACCACATTCACTCACAGATTTGTCCTTATTACATTGTACTGTTGTGTGAATAAATTTATTTCTTCCTTTCTTCTTTCTAATGTCACGAAATTGTTGTCTTTCCATCTGACAAACAACAACTTATCTGTTGAGTCGCAAATGTATTGAAAATACCCACGTTTTTCCTTATTAATTTGAGAAACAGATGATAAAGGACATTTTTTGAAGTGATAATCTTTATTGCTCCCTGTTGCCTCAATACTTCTTTCTCTCCATATTTTCGAAAGGCCGGGGCTAGTAAAATAATTATCAACAAATATGATGTCATCTCACCTATTAGAGACACATTCTAATAGTTTAAAAACGCTTCTAAAGCCAAGAGGTATTGAACTTTTCACTACCTTTTCCTCTCTAACTGTAGATGGTTTAGCATCATAGTATGTTTCAAGTTTTCGTGTATTGTAAACTAACAATATCCCTTGGAGCTGCAGACTTTCATCATTTCAAGCCAAACCGCACATTCTTTCCTCTAATAAACTGTTTTGCAGAATGATAACCAAAAAATTTGGACATAGCTTCATCTATGGAGAACTGAAAATGAAGAATTCCCCACTGTTGAAATTTCTATTCAGAATTTCCATAGGAGGTTTGATTTTGTACATTTTGTCATTTCCATCAAATTTTGATTTATCAGCAAAATGCAAATTAATTTTTATTTATTCTTAGCGATTTCTTGACATAGCTTCGGATACTAATGGTATAGACATACCATCTACATTCCAAACAACCATTCCCTTGGTAGCCTGTGGCATCCACTAAAGAGTAAAATTCCGGCAAAAATCTTGACATCTTGTGTAGTGACACAAAACGAATGATTGTTTTTCTCAGTTGCATATAAATATGATTGTTCTGCTATAAGTTTGAAAATATCTTCATTCATATGCGTGAATTATGTACTTATTATGTTAATGTTAAAACGAGTTGAGATTATTTGGATGAATATTTCTTAATCTTGTATTTGTTATTTCGAACATTATTATTATTATCATTATTATTATTTTTTGCTGGACTTATGCACTATCTCAGCGGGATATAAATTACCTTTCCCAGATTCAGCAATCAAAGGAATAGGCTCGATTACAATATACTTGACATAAATTTTCTAACTATCCTACATGTATTAAGAATTACAGCTTTTGTATTTCTATATAGGTAGTCTTATGCAATTCTAATTTCTTAAGGCTATCATGCAAAGTTTTGGGTATTAACCCAGTTGAGGAAACGATGACAGGAACAATATCTATTTTATCGAGGTGCCACGTTATTATTCGGTATGGCGACATCCACCAGCATTGCTGTTCTGGCTCTCTTAACATACACCACTACCTCCGGCCTATTATTCGTCACCGTTCTGTCAGTGATAACAGGCCTATTGTAGTATAATCTCATAGAGTCAATTTCCAATACGGGCGCCGGTTGATACTTGTAATGTGGATGGGAGGCATTCAGAAGTCCGTACTTGTGCGCAAGTTTCTGGTGGATAATGTTATATACTTGGTTATGCATGTGAAAATAGTCCGTATTGGCCAGTTGTTCGCATCCGGACGTCATATGCTGTATAGTCTCCGATCTTATATGGCATTTTCTGCACTTATCTGTTTGTAATGTTCCGTCCTTAATTATAAATTTTTTGTAGTTGTTTATAGCGATCACTTGGTCTTGAATCGTGATAAGGAATCCTTCTGTTTCCGCGAATAGTTCTCCTTTCATCAACCATTCGTTGTAAGCTTCTTTGTCGATGTGTGGTTGATTAGTCTCATGGTGATGTCGTCCATGCAATTCCTTTCTTGACCATCGCTCTTGTTTTTCAGTATCTGATAGGAACGGTAGATTCAGCAGGTCATCTCTGGTATCAAGATTAAGGGGTGTATATCCCTTATGAGCCAACGATAGTACTTTGTGGGGGTCAGAAGTGCGAGCTTCTGCAGAGAAGAATTCTCTGAGATTTTTGATCTGTTCGGTATGTAAGTTGACAACATCCATCAATCCGCGTGCTCCTTCTTCCCGCTTTGAAGTTGTTCTTATCACAAACGATTTTGGATGGTGATTATTGTACTTTATCAGCATCGTTCGGGTTTGCCTTTGTATATCATCCAGTTCTGTCTTAGTCCATCTGAATATTCCGAATGAGTAAAGCAACACTGGAATGGCGTAGCTGTTAATTGCTTGAGGATTCCCTGAGGTCAACATTGACATCTGCATAGTCTTCAGACGCTGGCTGTACTCTGAACTAATCTAACAGTCTTCCTTCGACTGTTTTTGGTCTAGCAATCTGGCTTGTTGGTATCCCAGATATTAGTACGTTTCGCCATCTTTCAAACACTGTATAATATCACTTTTGGGAGTTGTGTTTCAGCATCTATGACTTTCCTCTTTGAATGTTCAGGGTTTTACATTTTTCAATCCCGAATTTTATATAAACATCTGCCGAAAACTTACTGACAACTCTCAGCAGATCATCCAATTGCTTTTGTTCGAAGCATATAATTTGATATTGTGTGATAGTTTCTATCTGCTTTTATCCTAAATCCGTATCCTTTACTATTGAGCATTGAAGACAATGGGTTCATAGCCAAACAGAACCATAGTGGACTCAAAGAGTCTCCTTGAAAAATTCCACGACGTATGGGTATCGCGTCAGTTTTGATTGACTTGTTGTTCATGTTGACCTGCAGGGACGTGGGCCAGTGTGTCATTGTTGTCTTCAAGAATTCTACCAGGACTGGATGAATTTTGTATATCTGTAATACTTCGACAAGCCAAGAATGGGCGGTACTATCGAATGCCTTCAGATAATCGAGAAAAGCTGAATGAACATTCCGATGCCCGCTGTGTGCCTGTTTCATTATCACAGAATTGATGATGAGTTGTTCCTTACACCCTTGGTGTTTCTTTCTGCATCCCTTCTGCTCCTCTGCTAATATATTCTTGTCATCAAGGTGTTGGTACATTCGATTGGATATGCATGAGGTGAGTATTTTATAGAGCGTTGGCAGACAAGTGATCGGCCTATACTGAGACGGATCTTGTGTCTATCGCTCTTAGTTAGCATATATGTTAAGCCTTGTGTTAGGAAAGTGGGTGTTTTCCTGGGATATTGAAGAACATACGTGAGCTATTTCGCAAGAATCCGTAGAGCTTATTAAACTTCTTGTACCAGAAGTTATGGATATTATCTACACATGTGGCCTTCCAATTGTTGGTTGCTCTAACTACTGTTGCGATTTCTTCCTCCGTTATTTCTTCGAAGTCCATATAATTGATATCAGGGTGTTGTTTTTCATTCGTGATCCATTCAGCATCTCTATTGTGTTCTTTGGGGTTCGACCATAACGATGACCAATAATCGTTCAAGCACTATGCGTCAGGTATTTCTCTGTTATTGTTGTTCGCAGTTTTGTTATTTGCCTTATGAAAATTGGCCTTGCTTTGGAGGAACCTTCGGTTTTGATGTTTCCTTTCAGTACACTTGATGTATCTCGAGAGCCTCTTTGCTTTCGCTTGGAGTTTCTGCTTCAAAGTATCCATATACAAGTCGATATGTTGTTTGTGATCAGGGTGTTTTATTTCGTACCAATTTTTCTATGAATTTTGCGTACATGGGATTTCAAGCGCCTTGAGGGCTTTTCGTTTCCCAGGAATTCTGTGAGACGACCGATCAAAGCTATTGTCAATATCCTTCTCCAGTCGTTTTTGCTATGGTGGTTCCCTGACGCTTTTTGGCTCAGATGGAATCAGAGTTGTGGGGACTTGTTGTTTGTGTAGTCGAAGAACCGCTACCGCTCCACAGTAAATCAAAGTGTGAATTTTCTCCAAGGTGATCTGGTCAGTGTTTTCTTCAAATACTGAGTTTATGCTTGCTAGGATGATATTGGTGTTCTTGTTCGTCTTGAGTTTGGGCAGTTTAGGTCGTTTAGTTGGCTTACTACCACTGAGTTCAGTTATTGCTCTGTTAGTTCTGATCGTGCTAAATACATAAATTCGTTCTGCTGGTTCACCTCAGGGGACGCTCTATGTTGATATTCGTTTCCATGGCTTCGATGTTATCTGTAACACTTTCATAGACGGTAAGTATTCCGTTATGAGTATCATCTTCAGCTGAGTTCCACTATGACCTCTTCTCGTATGCTTTGCAGCGTTTCTGAAGAAAGTAGCCTGTTTTTAACGATTGTTCTTCGTTGATCCGAAATTCTCTGCTCGGATATGAGCTGTAATTCAGGATATTTTTCTATCCTATCTATAAGATGTAACGCGTATCTGTAGGCTGTCATTTCCGACTCCAAGTTCGTAATCTTTGAAAGTTTTGTTTCGTTTCATCCATTCTGAAGGTGCATCTCTATCGTCACTATCTTGAAACTTGTTATAATGTAACCCAATTTCCCCTGGTACTTCTTGGGGCAGGTCGCAAGCATCTCATTCGTTCTCATCTATATCCCCTTCATCCATTACTTTATTATTAAATTTGTGATTACTAATGTCTTCGAGTGTTGTGTCAAGCCTTTTAAAGCGCTTTCCATAAAAAGATACTGCACCAAATTGAGCAGGTTCCATTATAAACTAAGGCTACAATAAATTGAATTCAAATTACAATTTGACCCAATAAAACTCATTGTTCTCAAACGAGGACAGCAGTTAAATACGAGAAAAAACGTTATAAAAGAATAAAAGTAATTTCTTATTATTCACATGAATTGTACTACATACCTGAGAAAATGTTTACCTTAGAACCAAAAAATATAAATAAACCATAAAGACAGTCAACCACAACTTCACACTGAAACATAGCAGTTTGAAAGCCTAGATTTCCCTGGATTTTGAAAATTAAATGAAGCCATCTATTGTATAAACGAACATCTTACTATGTGTCTTAGAAATTCTTTATATTGACTCGGTATCAAATTTCACAACTAGATGTCTCTAGTGTATTATTTATAGTGTCCCCATTTGAGTACATTCAGACCAAATGGTTTAAATTTAGACTTTTACCAGTATACGTTGATACATTTTATTTTGATTGACCTTTGTAACACCTCATGGATAATACGTTGACATTGTTAACAAGAAAGCATACTGTCAATTATACTAGAATTATAACCATTTTTAACCTCTATTTGTTTCAAATATTGAAGTTTTTGAACACAATATATTTTACTTGATTATGAATTAAACATTTGAGTAACTCTTACATCATACCGTTCAACTATATAATAAAATCGAACTTGCTGAAGAACGAAAAAGGGATTCTCCTCTTCTATTTGTCTCGACCATTCTCATTGCCGATGACAGCGAATAGCATATTTTCCGGCAGCCGAACAATGTCAGCATATTGAAAGTTTCACGGAGGGATATCATAATCGATTTTACAGGCGGAAAATCCTACATTCTATATTTACCTGCAGCATCAAATTGTTACGTTCCCCACATACTTCCCAAGCTACCTATATTTAAATAGGGCCAGACATCGGCCAGCTCCAATACAAATTGTTTTATTTTTCAGCTGCTGTTTTCGAAGCGGCGGTATTCAAGATAGAACCGATTCATTTTATTATCCCATTCAAGTCCGAGTTGAGCACATATTTCGCTTTCGAGAATGCAACATACAGCTCTTATTGAGTTTTATAGAGCTGTAGTTACCTCGCTTGAAATGGTGGCAATTTATCTGCGGTTGTACTTGTTATTGGAAGAATAAGACCACGAATGGCACTCAGGAATAATAGCGAAAATTATATGGGAGTAAATTATATTTTTCAATCGATAAATCGATCCAGATAAGATAAGAACAATTACGAATGGAAACACAATAATATATCTACCTCGACAAAAATAAGTACCAAGAAAAAATGCAAGAAAGGAGAATCCACATTAGAATTCATTAAAGAAATCAAACATGAATTGGAACGTTTCAAATTGATCAAGTACAGACCTGATATTATTTTTGAACGATTCGGTTAAGAAAACATCTTACACACTAGTTAATGAATTATAATTATCTTGAATATCCAGTTAATGTCCTTCTTATGAACGAACTTCGATTATTAACACAAGATTAGGCAGTCCCTTCCGACGTTTGGTTCTGGTAATTTTATAAGTTAGTTTAAATTAAATGAGATAAAAACACAAGGTTTAACTTTAATCTACACTTTATTTGAAAAAATTCGACGACGTTTCGCTGACACAGCAGCTTTATCAAGAATGAAAAATAGAATGAAGAGTATGGTATTATAAACAAATCGTAGAACAAGTTGGATGAATAACAGGAAAATCCACACCGAGCCATTGTACAGTTAGTATGAAAGGTAATAAAAACTAATTAAACAAGTTAAGTAGGGGTGAGTAATTCAAATCTACCTGTTCATTCAAAAGCTTGTCCGAATGTTTGTATCTATTTATTTCTAATGCTTCTAGGAGATCTAATTTTGAACTTTTGATTTTATATGTAATATGTCAAAGTTTTTATTGAATGAATGGTTTTCTTTTATTAGGTGGTTTGAATAATTTGAATCAGATTTATTTTTATCGAAGCTACGTTTATGTTCAGATGTTCTTATGCCAAAACTCCTATAGGTCCTACCGATATAAATTTTATCACAAGAACCGCAATTGAGTTTATAGATTCCTGATTTACTTGATTTTTCAACACGAGATTTATTATTTTTAATATGTTTACCTAAGTTATTAAAAGTTTTGAAAGCTATATTAAGATTTTGTTTGACGAGAAAGGATTTAATATTTGTACTTGCAGAACCGCAGAATGTTAAACTGTTGAATATTTTATAGTCTTTATGAATAGGATATACTTCATTTATTGCTTTCTGATAGAGTTTTTTACGAATGATTAGATCTATCATATCCAGATTATATGAATTATTTATGGCTATCTGTTTGATTGTTTAACTGTTTATTATAATCTTCTACTGATAAAGGTAAATTGAGTAACCGATGTACCATGCTGGACTCAAAGGATTTCCCATGATCCTTTGTCCACTTTTAGCAGAGATTTTTATGAATAATATTGAACTGAAAATTCATACACATCCACTCATTTCCAAATTTCTTTATTGGTATAGATATGTTGACGACATCTTAGTATGTTTCATTGGAACTACTCGTCAATTAGACTTATTTCCTAATTTCATTAATTTCATCCATTTGAACATTAAATTCACGATAGAAATTGAACAGAACGATTCCATAAATTTTTGGACTTAAAAATCACTAAACAAAATAATAATCATGTTTTTTCGGTCTTTCGTAAACCAACACATACTGATACAATTATACATAACTACTCATTACATCCAATTCAACACAAAGTTGCAGCTTTAAACAGCATGGTATATCGGTTACTCAATTTACCTTTATCAGTAGAAGATTATAATAAAGAGTTAAACATCATCAAACAGATAGCCATTAATAATTCATATAATCCGGATATGATAGATCTAATCATTCGTAAAAACTCTATCAGAAAGCAATAAATGAAGTATATCCTATTCATA
Organism: Cryptolaemus montrouzieri; assembly: GCA_013387265.2. Lineage (NCBI taxonomy): Eukaryota > Metazoa > Arthropoda > Insecta > Coleoptera > Coccinellidae > Cryptolaemus > Cryptolaemus montrouzieri. The sequence goes on from JABFTP020000021.1 coordinate 111,989,682, forward strand.
AAGACTATAAAATATTCAACAGTTTAACATTCTGCGGTTCTGCAAGTACAAATATTAAATCCTTTCTCGTCAAACAAAATCTTAATATAGCTTTCAAAACTTCTAATAACTTAGGTAAACATATTAAAAATAATAAATCTCGTGTTGAAAAATCAAGTAAATCAGGAATCTATAAACTCAATTGCGGTTCTTGTGATAAAATTTATATCGGTAGGACCTATAGGAGTTTTGGCATAAGAACATCTGAACATAAACGTAGCTTCGATAAAAATAAATCTGATTCAAATTATTCAAACCACCTAATAAAAGAAAACCATTCATTCAATAAAAACTTTGACATATTACATATAAAATCAAAAAGTTCAAAATTAGATCTCCTAGAAGCATTAGAAATAAATAGATACAAACATTCGGACAAGCTTTTGAATGAACAGGTAGATTTGAATTACTCAACCCTACTTAACTTGTTTAATTAGTTTTTATTACCTTTCATACTAACTGTACAATGGCTCGGTGTGGATTTTCCTGTTATTCATCCAACTTGTTCTACGATTTGTTTATAATACCATACTCTTCATTCTATTTTTCATTCTTGATAAAGCTGCTGTGTCAGCGAAACGTCGTCGAATTTTTTCAAATAAAGTGTAGATTAAAGTTAAACCTTGTGTTTTTATCTCATTTATATCATGGATCTACATCAAGTAACGGCCTCCACAATTCAAAAATTAGTTTAAATTGTTTAATGAAAATATATCTCGTATTGCTGCGACGTTGCCGGCGGTAAAAAAACTTCTGTTGGTTTCTGATTTCAACCTTATCATCAGACGTAGATTATTCACGTCCCTGTCGTTCAATTATTCATTAATGTCTCGGTGTATTGTTTAAGTGTGATGGAACCAGGAGGAGTAAAATTTAAAATTTAATATTCGACTTGGCAACGATGATTTCGTTCCATCAATTTTGAAGACTAACGGTTCCTTCTGAATTCAGAACTCGAATAATCAAGTGCTGTTGAAATTTTTTCTTGGTTTTATAAGTGTTCCGAGCTCAATGATATAGAGTTTTGCTTGTGAGAAAATCTCTATTCTGTAAATCAGGATTCGATTACTTGGACGTATTTTCTTCTTTTGTGATTTTGGAACTTGTGAAATACGTCTTGCATGGATTTGGCCACCATTTCGAACTTGAAGGAAGCACGTGGTACCCCTTTACATCTTTGGGTAAGGAATTATCCTTTTAATTGATAATTCTTTGGCATTTATTTGGTCAAAATAGATACTATTGGGATATTTCAAACTTATCGAAACTTGGGATTGGTCTGAACTTCGAACTGGCTAGAGAATTCCGGATTGGTTTATGGATTGGTGTCGGCGTCATAACATAGGAACAACTAAATAGATCGGAAGTAGAATGATCGATCTGCAACACAGGATTGGAGCCTGGAGCTGAGATTGGGTTTGGAGAGTTGAATGGTACTCCTGTTAGGAAGATCCAACCTCCCCTTTTCACCTTCTGCATATGATACAGATAAGATACATTTTTAAAGCAATTTTCATATTGAAACTGACTAACCGACTTTCACCTTTTGTTATTTTTTTCTCATCTTTCTTTAACAGCTTTAATTTACAAATATTTCAATTAACTGTAAACTCAAACTCTGAGCATCTTGTGATCAAAATTTGACATGTTGATCGAGTCGTAGAGCTCAAATATTGATTTTTTTTATATTTTATCAGATATTAGTAGTTAACCTACCAGTAATTTACCTATATCGTTCCATTCACTTTAACTGAGTCACCTGACCAATGCGGTTTGCTTGTGTTGAAAAATAATAAATTCCTATTTGAGTCAATGGACTCTGGTCACGATTTTTTCACGTTTGAGTCGAAGAACTTCGAGCTCAGTTGGTTAGCCCACGCCTTCTCCACATGAGCATAACTGGATGCAGCAATTCATCTACTTGAGAAGCGCATTGACACCCAAGAGAAGTTTGGATTTTAATATTTTTTCTGTTGTTATATCTGGCGCCGGGGTCAAAGCCAGTGTCAAGACAATCAATTTGTCTAGCACATTCAGAATGGGACAAGAATAAACTTACTTCAATGAACCCTCAAGCTCCAAAGATTTACGACTTTAATCAAACTACACAGGAAAAAGACCAGTCAGATCTGTTGTATCCTGCAGGTAAATTAGCAAACTGCTTGAAACACAAATTTATGAATTGTTCGACATTCAACAATTATAATATTAAATTTGTCTCTTTTGATATGAAAATATGTACCCAAACATTCCAATAGATAAATGTCAGAGTCTTATAAAAGAAATGTTTAACCAAAATAACTTTCACCACACATTACAGATGAATTTTGTAATCTAGAAACCTGTTTATCGCAAAATTATTTCCGATATGCATCAGAATTTCTCAAATAAAACTCAAGACTCCCCATGGGATCCCCACGCATTCCCTTATTAGCAGATATTTTATGAACAATCGTGAAGAATGATAAGTCAGCACAAAAACATAATATTTTTTGATACAGATACGTTGATGTTATTCTTGTGGGGTTTCAAGGCTGAAACAGACAAATAGACCAATTTTTACATCTTCTAATAAAATAATAAAATGCATAATACAAGCTCAAGAATTCCAATGGATTCTTCTAACAACATTTACATAAATTCTTCTCTTCTTCAGGTGCCATTTCTGAGATCAGAGTTTAGCAATCATTTGCCAGAACTCTTCTCCATGTTGGACAAAGTGACAGAGATGTTCGAATGTAAGGCTGGTCCATGTCTTGATGATGCTGTGCCAGGACATTTTCCTTCTTCCGATACTTCGTTCGACTTCAATTTTTCCTTCGATTATTAGTTAAAGGAGAAACCATTTTTCTCCGCGAAGAATATGCCCCATATGTTCAATTTTCTTGTTCTTAATTATTTGAAGGAGTTGGAGGTCTATCTTAATCAACTATAGAACATTTTCACTAGTTTTTCCTGCTTGTCCAAGACATTCGAAGTATACGTCCGAAGCATCATATTTCAAAAGCCTCCAATTGATTCATCGTGTCCATCTTCAAAGTCCACGTTCCTACACCATTTAAAAGGATGGACCACACATTCCACTTCAGAAAATTGACTCTTGTTTCAATATTCAAATTTTCATCGCACATGAGTCTGTTGTATTTAATGAAAGCTGTTCTAGCAGTGGTTATTCTTGTTTCAAGCTCGACATCTGGGTTTGTATTTGCCCTGATGAGGCTACCAAGATATTCAAAGCTGTCGACTATAAATCTTCTTCCCTTCAAGATTTAATGCTGCATCTGTTTATTTACTACAGCTGACTATCATTAGCTTAGTTTTTCGGTGTTCAACCTTAATTCAAATCTGTTGCATACGTTATTTATTCGATTTAGTAATATTCGAAGATCTTCTAACATCGTTGCGACAAGGGCCGTGTCATGTGATCAGAATATAAATTGATGAACATCGGGTAGAGGATATATACCTGCCTCACGCCCTCACTTATTGGAATGCATTCCGGTTCTTCGTCGATAGTTTTCAACATTTTTAGCAGCTGTTCATGATTAGTGCAGTCAAAAACTCCTCTGAAGTCAATCCAGCCGATAAACACGTCCTAGTTAAATTAAAACGTGCACCGAACATCATCTTTGGTTCTCAGCCCACTTCCAAATCGATATTGTTCTGTACGCATCCTTATTCTACATTTATTGTATATTCGATGCTGAGTTACCTTAAATAAGGTTTCAAAAGTATGACTAATGAGGCTGACTAGTCGATAATCATTCTTCGGATTACTTTTTCTGGAAATTGTAATGAATATTTAGTCACACGATTAGTGTGAAGAATCACTTGTTTTATATTTTGTGGAATGGTCTTGTCAGTTTTCCTGAATTCTCATCATTGATGAATTTGAGAAGTTCTGATCGAACATCGTCTCGTATGGTTTAGGGTTTAGGGTTCTCTACAATTTTGAGGGCTTAATTTGGGATTGCTCTTCAAGGCTGCACTGCCACCAATCAATGCAGCCGTATGTGATACGAGGTCTCACGACCAATATATAGCCACTGAAGTTACTTTGAGGCAAGATCCCATTACTTCCCACAGGTCATTTAACTGGTCTTAAGGAATGTCTAGCCTTGTCTATTATGTTTACCTGGTGCGAATTCCACATGCTATCACTATCCAAGGTAACACCCAGAAATTTTGCTTCCTCTGCAACTGAAATAAACAATCTACCCTGAATCGGGGGAGAAACAAATAGCGTCCTTTTCCTGGTGACTGGTACTACAGGGGCTTTGTGGGGGTATATGCTTTTCACCCTCACATCACCCCTGGATAGCTGACATAGCCTTCTGTTGGTTTCATCACTTAGAGGACCGAACCTAGCCATCGGGGATCTCTCAGTCAAACAGAGAGGGAATTGTTTTGTTGAGTTTGAATATTGAAGGGATTTTGCGATTATACTTCAAAATTGGCAAGCAAGAACAAGAAAGTGATTATGTTTCAGGAGACTCACACTGCGATGGAAGAACATCTCCGCGAAAGAGGAAATATCGCAGGTTATGTACTTTTTGATTATCCCCTTAGTCCTTTTTATGGTCATGCTTGCTATGTAAAATCTTTTCTTAAATTTAAGTGTTTTTAGACATATAAAAGTCAGGTATGATTGTTGAAATATTCTTTCTGCTGGTTTTCTTTTTCTATTGTTACAGATTCCTGTCCCAAACCCCCTTCCTTTCACCCTTGTCTTCGTCTGGAAATCATGGAGTGCAAGATGAGAATTGAAGCTGCTAAGCAGAAAAATCTTTGGTACTCTTTATGTATACACGACACTAACACAACATAAACCGACAAGCTATTACTAGTGCAACAGCGACAGGGAAACGATTTTTTCCCTCAGGTTTTTTCACTCGTTTATTGAATCATACGAATTGAATAGTATGGTTCCCCTGTTACATTTGCCTGAGCTCACACTTGTGTTTTTCTGACACACGCCAAAATTATAGATATAAGCATTTATCCTCTCTCTTTCAAAAGAATATTTGTATACCCTTAAAAGTTCATCCACTTAAACCAACATAAGGTGAAAATATTCCACAAGTCGCTTAATCAACAATTCGACGACCTGTGACGACAAATATGGAATGAAATTCTGCAAGCTAGCGTCTGATGGATTTACGTGCAAACAAACCACGCGTGGAACTCGGAGCAGAGACATCAATCTATTACGTCATGTAATAATCAGTATATAAGTAAACTTAAATTGTACAATAAACGATCGCAAAATATCTATATTTCATTCAAGTCGTTACTCTGCCCAAATCATTACTGAATCGTAGTTTCTCATCGAAGATTAAGATTTTCTACAATTTTATCCATCTTAGTCTCCTACCGTAGACTAAGATAATTCACAACTACTCAATTTGGGGAAACAAACCCAATATTTACACCTTCTGAAGTATGTCGGAAACATCGTCATCTCCAATAACCAAAATGACTATATCCTCAGCACAGGCTTGTACATAAACATCCAGTGTGCCCATTATTTCAAGAAGGTCAATAACCAGGAGGAACCTCAATAGCAGCCAATACAGCCATAAAACTGACTACTTCCCCTTTCAAGGGAGTGCTGATCTCTCTGACATTTAGCATGTTACTAATCTATTCCGCAATAATATTTGGTACTCCTTTGGCTCTCGCAGCTCCGCATAGTCAATTAGTAATGATCGCATTAAATGCACCCTCAATGTCCATAAATGATGCAGCTGCCATCTTCTTGCGGTCCAGAGACTGATCGATCCTCCCGACTAGGTTATTGAGTGCCAGATCGGTTGATTTGCCTTTTTGACAGCCGTAATGATATTCACTCAGAGGCTTCAATGATAAAATTTGAGTTCTGATGAATCCATCTAACAACTTTTCAAGGGTTTTCAAAACGAAAGATTTGAGTCTTATCTGTCTGAATGATTCAGGCTGTGTTAGAGTTACCCACCTTGGGTATGTATACAACCCTGAACTTCCGCCATCTAGTTGGGACAACATTCCATCCCAGACTCGACCGCAGGAGCCCTATAACGTAGGAAACCAGGACGTCCACCTTTGGTGTAACAAGGCAGGCATGGGTGAATCACCCACCTAACTGCATCGGGCTTGATGATCGTTCTTGCGTCCTGCCCATTAAGAAGCAAGATCCTTCAGAACGATGCTGTCACAGCTATCACCGATATACTATCTTACTCTCTTCCCCATTTGAATGAAGAAATTGAAATAATTAGTTACTACAAAACATGCCTCACTCATTAATTAAATGCTCAACTTTTCAGTACAAGTAAATACGAACTGTTCTCCATAACGTGTATGAAAATAAATTCGTTTCTTGTTTATTTTCCTTCACATATCAAATAGACATTTCAGAAATATTTAATTTCATGTAAAAGGGAATTATTTCACGCATATTTACAGTTCTCAATCAAAACGGGCGAGAAAAATGTTTACCCAATTCAATTAATATTGAGCCCCTAAACCAAGGGACAAATATTACATATAATGCAAACATTTAACTATTCAAATGTATTTACAATCGTTTGAAGTTATTTCCAATATTCGCGTGCAGATGAAAGTGGATTATTTCAGAATCAATATTAGTTTGAATTAGATTATTAGGTATATGTTAATCATTTAAATAGGAAAAAATTATGGCTACACAGGAAACATGGATGTTCATTGGATAATTATATTGTTTTTCCTGAACTTCATGCAGAGTTGATGCTTTGAATGTTTTACTTTCATGTTCCACGCGCGTATTTTCTCATATTTAGATATGGATAGAAATGGCGTTTCCGCCATTTAACACTCAAAATATAAGTGCGTGAGGATGTAAAACCTCAAAAAAGTCTAGGGAATACTTACCAATCAACATCTTTAAAATATGAATTTGATAATTCGAATTTATAGAAATCTTTCGGTTCTTGTTGGATATATTGTATATAATAATATTATTCTCAAGAAAACAAAATAATATTTGACTTCTCCAAAGCACCTATTATAAAAAAAAAATTGAAATTTGAAAATGACGAAATTTGGTAAAACACAAAATAAAATCCTGAACTAATATTTTCGAAACGATATGGAAGCACAATATTAAATTGTCTATTACATTTTCGCCTGAGTCATTCCAAGCCCCCTGAACTGCTAATCGAAGCTCCTGTTCATGATGGAAGACGTTTCGACGCAGGAGATTTCTTTTTAGGGAGTCCCACACATGCTCGATGGGATTCAGATCTGGGGAGCAGGATTGCCACGGTAGAAGATCGATAGCATTCTCTTCAAGAACGTTCAAGACAACTGTTGCACGATGAGGAGGGGCATTATCTTGTTGGAAGAGTGGATTTCGACCCATTGTTTGGAGATACGGTACCACTACAGGTAAAACTATCTCATTTGATTAAGAATTTCCCGTGAGGTTGTTCTGTATGAAAACGAGGTCAGTTCTTTCAGCAAGGCCTATACCTCCCCAAAACATCACTGATCCGCCTCCCTGTCTAACAACTTCTCGAGCATGCTGGTGACGGTTTTGCTTTCCAGGTTCCCTCCATATTCGAATTCTTTCCGAATCGGGATAATAACTAAATCTAGATTCATCACTGAAGAGAACTGTGGCCCACCTCTCTTGATCCCACTTCACGTTTTCTTGGCACCAAGCTAAACGAGCAGCGCGATTTCCATGGGTCAATTGTGGAACTCTTAAAGGACGTCTGGAGTGGAGTTGACCTTCGTGCAGTCGATTTCTCACAGTTTGGTCGGAAATTTGTACATTATGAACTCGTGATAGCCCTTCAGCTAAATGAGATGCAGTGGTAGTACGATCTCTTCTGGCTTGTAAAACCAAAAATCGGTCTTGGGCGACTGTAGTAATCCTGAAACGACCTGTATGGCGTTCTTCTACGCTACCTGTTTGATTGAAACGCGACCATAAACAGTTTATGACACTTGGGCTACTTCCCAGAACCCTGGATACTTCCCATTGTGAGCTCCCAGCTTGGAGCCAACGGCTTGTAACATCTTTTCTCTAGTCAAATGTCATCTTTTCATGGTCGAATCACAAAACTTAAATCTTTTATTTGTGCTTACAACAGAAACAAAAAACAAACACTGAATACATGAAATGATTATAAAGCAGCGTCGCATCTGCTGCATTTTTAGTTTTTTATAAAAAAACACTGAAATCTGTTGCGGCACTCTACATAATTCGGTGAGAAATTGATGCAGGTGTTCATTTCTTAATGAAAATCATCCATATCGATCGTTCTGGATACGATATATCGATATTCAGAAGTGTTCCCTAGACTTTTTGAGGTGTTTATATTGGCAAAGGTTGCGACAAAAAATTTTCCTTTCGTAGACGAAAAAACTATCATTCATAATAAACCTGAGAAAGAAGGGAGATCGAAACTTGAAAGAAGAAAGGCTGATGGCGAATAAGATAAATAGGTTAACAGTGTCATCAATATCACATTATTTTTTCATTCTTAACTCTAGAGAGGAGGCGATGCGAGTCATAACTAAGATGTGGCCGCCCAAGATAATTTAATGTGTGTGTTCACTCGCTTCTTGAAGTGGGACAATTTGTAAATTATTGGAAAGACGTACTGGGCGTAGCTATTTGGACTGTCCATTGATGTCCATGAGTTTTTAAGCGAGCCTGGCTTTCTTTGGAACTGAGTTATCCCAAAACCTGTCCATTCAGTTCTTCAGAGTATTTTCCATGGAATTATCTGTAGGAATAGAAAGATCAGCTACCTGCCGTCTTTGTTGTTCGATAAGGCGCACTGTTCTCTTCTGGACAGCATCAAATAGAGGTAATGAATGAGCAGAGCCTCACACATGAGAACAGTATTCAGACCAAGGCGCACCTGTGGTTTGTATAAAATCAGCACCTGGGATGGAGTGAAGTACTGAGTTTAGCAGAAGCAGATTTGGTAATGGCTGACACATGGTCATGCCAGCAAACTCCAGTGTTGACTGTAACTCCGAGTAGATGCCTGTTTTTTCTTTGAGGAAATCCTATGTCCTTGCATGATCAGTGGAGGTTCTCTAGCAGAGAGTTTTCTGGAGAACGCTGTTTACTAAGTCTTGTTCGCGTTGAAATTGACCAAGTTCAATGGCCCAATTCTGATATATTTTCCCAAGTCCAAATTCAGTGACATGCTCTGTTGGTATATTTGTTGGTGTGACTCCTGAGCAGTTATAGGACGTTAACTAGAAAATGAGGACCCTAGACTACACTGGTACAGTCGTCAGCAAACCCAAATATTCTGTTTTCGGTGGAGCGGAGCAGATCATTAATCTGCAACAGAAAAAGAGTTGGCGAGAGTATGGAGCCCAGGGATATTCCTGCACTAACCTGAAAGCTTCTTGAAAGAGGTGATTGACAATCATACTTTGTGCGATGAAAGTCATTATTCAAAATGATGTTATTTCTTATAGCGCTTGAAAGGATGCGTGGAGGAAAGGGTTCAGAGATGTATGGGCATCTTATGTAAGAGTTTATTATTATCATTATCAAGAGCAATGGCTCTTGATTCGCCATGCCTTTCGAATGTTGATGCCCACAAATGCGTAACGCATGTAAGAAAATCACCAGCTGATCATTGACTACGGAAATTGATGTCGATCACTGAGGATACCCTTTAACTCCAGATATTTTATGAGCTCATCGTTAATCACTCTTTCCTTGACTTTGGCAACAATGTGATTGGACGATATCGGAATCGGCTGTTCTATCGCAACATTTCAACACTCCGGAAACGTGCGGCTCTCACACGAAATGAAACAGAAGATTAAGAACAGGTGTTAACTCTGGAGCTCATTCCCTCAAAACAGTGGGTAGTATTTCATCAAGATCCATTGCTTTCATACAGTTCAGTTGTTGAAGAACGCGCCTTAAAGCACGCACTGCCTTTGATGTATCTGAAACAGAAAATCATTTCTGCAAAGAGATCAGCCTTTGATGATACGATAGAACCGTCATCTCTTATCAAAGGTAGGAAGGATGACTTGTTGCCGTCGATATATATATATATATATATATATATATATATATATATATATATATATATATATATATATATATATATATATATATAAGCATTTGTGACATTGTGTACCATAATTTTCTTTCAAGATTTCAGTGACAATTATTGAATTAGAGTCTCATTGCTCATTTTTCTCTGGTCTTAACCAGGAAAAATTCAATTTCGTTATATCAGAAGAAAACCTACTTTTTGAAGAAAAGCTGGAATTTTTTTGAGATACAATCTTGAAATTTCGTGATAGGAGATGTTGAGCTAAGCCAATTATCACTGTTCATGGCCTTCTAGAACGAAAGATGAAAATTGCAGAAAAAAAGATTGTGTTTTGTTTTTCTTTCAAATATATGTCAAAAGGTCGTAGGATGAGATGAACAATTAAAATAAGCAAAAAAATACACGGTGTACCATTTGAAAATCGAAATTTGGTGTTGTTTCCGGCATAACCGGAAACGAAATGTCAAACATATTAATGTTATCAAATTCAAGATATTGTCTTCTATTCAATTCCCAAATTTCATCAAAATATTCCAGATAGAAAAAAAAGTTACAGGGGTGGCCCTAGTTTCATTCAGGTGTGGTATAGATACTAGCCCAATTTGATATTATGTAGTGGAGAGGTATTAATGTCTGGCTGAATATTGAAGGTGATTTTAATTGGATTTTCACAAAGTTTATTGACTTCCAAACATTCCAAATGATTCATTTTCTTTCTGTTATCGCCATTATGAAGAATTTCGATATTATCTAATGAAATTGAATATTTTGTGGTTTTTATATGTTCAAATATTCGAGAATTATTGTCAGACGATAAATGTTCTTTGAATCTGGTTTTTGGTTTTTGTAAAAAGGAGGTGAGAAGTTTTTCAGAAAACCTAGTAGGAATATTTGGAAAACAAAAGTAGGATAATGTTCCTATTTTGCTATTGACTCACTTTTCCATAAATCGATCATTTTTGATATGTATGTGGGGCGTGGAATCATGACAGAGGCATTTGATTTATCCGCTTTTGTGACGAATAGGTCATTTTTTGCTATCTTCTGTTGTATACATTTGATGTATGGTATTGTCGGATTTTGGGTTGGTGGTGGTGAAGAAGAGTTTGGGCGATTTTTGCTTCAGTAAAACTATTGTTATCTGAGTGAACTTTTTTTAAAAGAGCAATTTCATGGGAGGTGAGAAAGGTGTTGGAATAATCAATAACTCGCTCACTAAATCGCGGATCATTATTATGAAATGGAACTGGAGATTGTGTTAATGTGAGGTTATATAGTTTTTACATTGTATTTCATTTAATTTGTAGATGCATATACTGACAGTATTTCTAACATCATCATCCAAAATACTGAATTCTATTGGGTGAAAAAAAATTAATTCTGAATGTAGTACCTACTTTAATATAATGTTGAAGAATGTGACGTTTCCTGAATAGATATTTGACTTCTCCTTGCATGCATATTCTTTCTGCTGAACTGACTGCTTTCTTTGCTACAGCTGATGACATTTCAAATTGTTCGTTGATTTCCTCACGCAGTGTAGTTCAGAAGAAGCGAAGTAACAAAAATTTACCGAGCTTAAAGTGTACATAAAGTTTAAGTTGAGATTTCAGTTAGCGAGTTTTCTAGCTGAATATCATATAATATGCATGTAAACGACCGCAATCAATACAACGTATTTCGTTAGTGTTGATTTTTGTGGCAAAAAGTTCTTATAGAAACGTTTCCAGTTCCCGCTATTGGACGAAAGTTTTCCATTGACGTACCTTCCGAACAATGAAGAATATACGAACTTCGCCAGAGGAACGTTAAAATCTTAGTTAAAACCTTAAAATGAAAAGAATTTCGTTTCGGAAAGTTTTGCACATTCCTTTGTGGAAAGTCTCTGAGCTTCCAATAGGGATATTTTGGTTTTTGATCGTTACACGTGAAGTTTTCGAACATTATTTTCTTGAATAATAATGAAGAGTTTCAATTTTATTTCGTTTTGTTGTTTTTGGTTGGGTTTTTATTACAGGATCGCGAAAGAATCGTTGAAGGATATTGAAATGTCATCATTTGAATGAAATTGTTTTCACTAAGATACTGTTTTAAAATCTTCAAGCGAATATACATTCTATCTAAAAGTACCGGGAATTGATCATTTAGAAAATCTGCTTAAAGCGATTGTCAAAATGTTTGTTGTCGGTTAGTTGACACAACTTTTTTCTGTACTTACACGATCTGTCATTCAGTTTGTTCACAGTGCTTGATTTTGTCACTTCTCACAAGTGTGTTTTATGATTTTTGCGATGGATAAAAATATCGAACAAAGAATTTGTCTCAAATTGTCTTTCTTGTGCTTCAACGCTAAAAATGTTACAGAAGGCTTACGGTGAGTCGACTTTATCAAAAACACGTGCATATGAGTGGTACAATTCATACAACAGAGGCCGAGATGTGGAGGATGCTTCGGTTCGCCCTGGTCGGCCACCAACATCTTCAACTGAAATTAAAATGCTTGAAGTGAAGGAAATGGTAATTGAAAATCGTCATTTCAATGTGTGAGAGATTGGCAATGATTTTTCTGTGTCTCATGAATCAATTCGTACCAAATGAAACGATTGTTTGGGCATGAACTGAATTTCCTTGAAAAATGGAATCGCGTAAAGGTCACTGACGATATGTTAGAACGAGTCAATTCCGATCCCACATTATGTAACGCATTGTAACTGGTGATGAGACATGAGCTAAGCCAATTATCACTGTTCATGGCCTTCTAGAACGAAAGATGAAAATTGCAATTTGAAAATCGAAAGTTGGTATAACTCGATACGAAATGTCAAACATATTAATTTAATCCAATTCATAATGGTGTCTTCTATCCGATTTTTTTTTATTAGAGCTATAGAACCCTTCAAGGGTTATAAAGCTTAACTTTAATAAGTACAGCAATAAATTACATTTTATCCTATGGTAGAGTGACAATTTTAAGAATACATGTATTCACAAGTGTATATTACACTTATCTAAGAAATTAAACACGCCAAATTTCATCAAAATATTCCAAGCTACAGTTTCAGTTAAAACCGATATGAGTAGGTTTTGTTGAAAATGATCTAACAGTTGAAACCGGTCGTATTTTTGAAAATAAAATTATGAAAAGTATAAAATATATTTCACTTCGTCTTCGTTGAAAATGAATTTCTATAAAATAAATCAATCATCAACATCACTCATTGCACTATAATTTCTTTCATGTTATATCCATCTTTGCAAATAGAAAACTGAATGAGGCTGAATCTTCAACACATTCATTGAAAAATAAAGGAAACAACAGATCTTGGAATATGTTTTAGCCACAGTATATTGTTTCTTCTGACTTCTTCAAAGGTATTACCAACCGTGAAGAAATAAAATTGTCAAATTCATGTTTTTTTACTTCACTGTAATTTATATGATCATAAAAATAATTCATTAAGAAAGTTTAGGAAAACGTTTGCGATAAAGCCTGATTTTATGAACTCCGACATATGGCGAAATTGCTGGAGTCGTCACCTGCGTTCTATAATAGCGAAACATAAGAGTTTGGACAACTAGAAACTGTAAATAACTACGAAACTACCCAGCAAAAAATTCACCGTAAAAACATTGGCCAAAGTGTTCCCTATGGATAAATTCGCTGCACGGAACCTCATAAAACGAATTAAAATGTTGCGGCCATACTTTCTAGGCCTTTTTTGATACAAACAACTTTTACGGCTCTCTGGTTCTCAAGTGGGTCATAAATAAATTACGGGGGATCCTAAATATAATTTTAATTAAAAAATTACTGTAGACCAAATGAAATGTCGTCTTCAATAGAAAAAACATATGAGATTTAAAATAACTGCTAGTACACTGTAACAAAATTGTATCCGGAAATTTGAAATGAAACGTAAAAATCATAATCTACTTCAAATTTATTGAATCCTCTTCAAGCTATGCTCCATTTGAAGCGATACACATGTGCCAACTTTTTTCCAATCATCGAAACATTTTTATAGGCACTTTCAGGGATGGTGGCCTTCAGCTCCTCCAGCGAATTTTCTTTTATGACGTCTATGGAATCAAATCTGGTTGCCCGTAGCGGAAATTTCAGTCTGGAGACAAGAAAAAAGTCACACGGAGCTAGATCTGGTGAATAAAGCGGCTGCTCGATGGTATTTATCGAATGTTTGATCTTAAAGTCGTAAAGGTGAGATGGTGCGTTAACCTCGTGTAGAATCCACGAATTGTTTAGCCACAAATCCGGCCGCTCACAGTGAATATTCTCACACAGGCGTCGCAAAACGGTTAAATAGTATAACGTTTCTTAGTTCTTGAAATTATTTTTGGGTTCGAATCAAACGTTACATAACTCTAACTAATTTATTTACACGTAGACTGAACAATTATAACACTAAACTAAATGACTAGTTTATATAACACAATCGATAGTGCCTAATTTAACTCTAACACTTTGTCCACTTATTCGCGCTCTGTATTCGAACTGAATTCTCTGCGCTTCGCGCTCTCTTCTTATATACAAGTACGAATTGTTCTAGAACATTTGCGTTACTTCGGTTCTGTTATAGATCTTTGTTCTAGAACCTTCCGGGAACGAAACACTGATTTCTTCGTAATATGGCGTAATTTGGTTCATTTTTTCCTACCCATTCCGATGATTGTTGGCTTGTTAGTGTGTCACATTCATAGATCCATGTCTCGTCACCAGTTATGATTTGTGCCATGAACGTGGGATCAGAATTCGCACGATCCAGCTACCGGCATCCGGTACTATTTTTGAAGAAAATTCATCCCTATCGGAACGAGCTGAACGGTGACGCACCACATGTCCAATTGATTCAACAAAATCAAACGAGCGGTTTCACGAGAGATGTTGAGATCACGAGCTATCTCTCTAACACTGGCAAGACGATTTTCGACCACCATTTCCCTGAATTTTTAGACGGTATCGTCGGTTGAAGGGGTCGAAAGCCGTGCGGAACGGGGCAAACCTTCGACGATCTTCCGACCGTCTTTAAAGGCTTTGTACCAGTCGTACACTTGGGTTTTCGATTAAACAGAGTTTCCATATGCCTTTTCCAACATTCGCAATGATTCAGCACAAGGAATTTCGTTCAAAACACAAAATTTGAGACAATGTTTAATATTTTTTTCCATTGTAAAATTCGCTCCTTCTTACAGTCCAGTTGTTGTGTGTATTTATCTAGAACAGAATTTTGTGAAAACATTTTTGAAGAGAGATCCGTCTTTGCTTTAGGTGATGATGCGATAGATGTGTCATATCTAATTAAAGTTGAGAGGGATGACTTGCAAAAGTTGTTGGTGACTGTTTTCGCCATAGATCCGAAGTAACGAGTTCCACTGATCTGCTCCAAGAGTATATTCCTAATTCTTTCATTGAAGTAGGTTTTCGCTTTATCGATTGTTAGGAATATTACATATTCAGCTTTAGTTTCATTCGTTGGATTTTTCTTCGAGTTCTTGTAAGCACTGTTTTCAACTGTGAGAGCTTTTTGACAGTTTTTAGTGAACCAAGGCTTTTGTGCGGATGTTTTTCTCGTAACTTTTGAATGAAGAGATTGCTGGAATTATTCGCTGATAGTTTAGATAATTTTAGAGCATAGAAAATTTTTCGTACGTATTCTTCTACTTATACAAACCCATTTTATACACCAGCTTCTAGCTATCGTTGTATTGTTATTGGTTTCTCTTATCTTCTTTATAACTTAGTACAAGCATGTGTTTCTCGCTATAATCTTACCAATTAAAACGGGTAATAACAGTCTAGCTAATAACTACAGACCCATCAGCAAGCTTCGCATTTTTGAAAAGTTTATCGAATCTCTTGTATTTCCGCACTTGTTCAGTCTCGTGAAGATCCGAATTATTCCGGAACAGCATAGCTTCTTCAGATGCCGATCGGTTGAAACTAACTTAATGAATTTTGTGGAATATTTGCACGATTGTCTGAGTAATCGCATTCAAGTCGATGCCATATATACTGACTTCAGTAAAGCATTCGATAAATTTAGTATAGTTCACCAGGTTTCAGCTCTTGCTTAGGTGGGTGTTGGAGACCCCATGTTGAAATGGTTTTCATCATATCTAGATAATAGATTACAGTATGTCTCTATGGAGGGGTTTCAGGTCGAAGTTATTTTGTTCCATATCAGGAGTCCCACTGGGTTCTCATTTGGGGCCCTTACTCTTTGTGATTTATGTTAACGAAATCACTAGCTGCTTTGTCAACTGCAAGTTTTCTGCCAAATCAAAAACACTCAAGACTGTTGACTGTACAACATGAATTGGATAACCTGAATAAGTTCTGTGGTGATAACAATCTGTTTCTATATCTATCCAAGTGTCACGTGATATATTTTACTCGTATTAAGAATACAATTGAATATCCTTATTGTATCGGACATATTGAATTATTTAGAGTACATTCCATAAAAGATCTCGGTGTAATTTTGGACTCTAAATTAACATTCAACAGTCACATCGAACATATAGTAAATCAAAGCAGTAAAATGCTTGGCTATCTGATGAGACAATGCAAGTACTTTGATAATCAGAAGGCTCTTGTATCCTTATATAACGCATACGTCTGCTCTAGACTGAATTTTGCCTCAACTATATGGAGTCCCGTCTATAATACCAACATTCTCAGACTAGAGGGTACACAGAAGAAATTTGACAGGTTTCTGGGTTTCAAATGTAACTTCCAATTGAAGCCTGGTAATTCTGAAAATTATTTCAGGCGTCTCGAACATTTTGGGTTGTTGAGTCTGGAAAACTGTGGAATATCAAATGACATTCTATTCACATTCAAACTTGTTAATGACTTCTGTGAATCAATGGAGGTTTTCCAATGTGTTTGTTTTACGTTCCACTTAGACGCTTTAGACAACAAGATTTGTTTCATTTGAACTTTAGGAATACCAATAATGCTCAAAACTCTCCCTACGGAGAATATTACATCTGTGTAATTCTTTTGGGAATCGCATCGACCTATTTGGCTCTAAAAGACAAAATGTAAAGTATGAATTGAAGCGTTTATAGCTTCAAGGTCAATACTTGTAGGTTTTTATTCATCATCTTTCATATGTTTATTGTTTGAAATTTCATCGAAATAGTTTTAAATCTTTCTGTATCATGTAAACACTTTGTAACCGAATAATTTGGAACACAGTTTCTAGGTGTTTATTTACCTGTTGTTGCTCCATACTTATGAATAAATAAATGTAGTTTTCCACAAAATCCCCAATCAATTTATCTGCTGAAACCGGTTAATCACTTCTGCACTAGTTAATGTACAATGTATGTACGTACGTACGCAGATTTGGAACGTACTACAAAAAACTGTGTTAAAATTAAATATCTTCTACATACAGGCATTTTGTTTGTGGATCTCACAAGATTTAAGATAGAAGGCTAACTGAAATTTACCGTTAATTTTCCAATTTTTGGTCGAATTAAATAATCCGCAAAATATCTCTACACCAGGATAGCAAGAATGTCTAAAGGAACATCAATTTCTTCCGGCTTCCCATTACTATTTCCCACTCGGCATATTTATGGAAAACTCTGTCATTAATCCAGACGCCGTAATTGAGAATGCCACCCGTAAAACGTCTAAATGTAATTAGATTTTTCCAGGGATTTTTCCCGTAATTCGTTCGCCTTCGGGAAACTTAATTTTCCTCAGGTCACGACGAAACATGTGATTACGTTAATAAAGGATTATTACTAGCGAGAGTTCGTTGAATTTTTCGCGGAAAAGCAGTTTTCCTCGACGAAATGGACGGATTACTACCGTTTGAAGTACTGGACTACATGATTGGTGGCGCAAATTACAAATCGTCTTCAAGAGTTCAAAGAAAAGTGCAAATTCGTAGAAATTTTTCATTATATTAGCATTATTACCTGGATTTTTCATTACACTCTGCTGGAGTAAAGTGTGGAATGAAATTGGTGGCATCTTTGAAACTGAGAGGTGAAAAAGAAGTTGACGCCATTTTGATTGTGTAACTCAAACCTGTTCGAACGAAGAAATCAGGCTTTAATCTGATTTATAATACAAGGGTGTCTATTAAGTGCACTAGCGATTCATAACTTTGTTGCTGCTGAATATATTGGACCAGTATTTAAAGAAAAAAGTTAGATGCCTATTCGGTGGAAATCCCAAAATTATTTTTAAATATCCTGCACATTTGCGTTACAAGAATTGATATTTAGGTTAGTTTTTAACGTGTTAACCCGAAATAAAGAGGATATTTAGATCAATATATAAATCAACTTAACCCTTTTTGAATTAATTGATATTTTGAAAAATATAATTTTTTCGAACATCCCTGTATCTACTGGAATCGTCTATCATCACAATTTAATTAATAAATTATTCTCATAAACCCTAATATGAACATACCATAGCCCCTCGCATAACTGTATTGTTGATACAGTTATACAAGAAGCTCTATGCAAGATTTCATTGTATTTTGTGAATGCAAATGGAAAACTATTATAATATATATTTGAATATATCAGATGTCTCAATCCTATTTTCTAAACATTCGGAGTTGAAAATAATTTCGAATTTTATGCGGAATTTTATCTTCTCAAATATAGAAATAAAATTCTCAAACAGACGGTTTAATCTGAACAAAAATATCCGAGAAATGACTGAAGTCGGTTAATAATAATAAATCTTCAGGTGACAGGATGGTAATTTGCGTGCCATTAATTATATTCTTACATATTATAATCCATGGTACCTGGTTATAATATTGCTAATTCAGGTAGGTCTCATCTCTATTTTCTCCAAGATTCACAAACACTTAGTTAATTACCCATTAACTGATATGAAAACCGTTTTGTTTTAACACAATAACCTGTATATGAGAACATTAAAGATGTAAATTTGATGAGTAATTTCTATCATGAATGATACATTAAAAAACAGTTTTGGCTACTCAGTGGTACACAGGTACCACCGCCCTCCAGGTATGTCGAGACAAATGTCCACTCGGATAGGAGTTGAAAGGTTTCATTAAGTGCTTTTATTTTCGGTAATGAATTCCCACTGTGGAAGAAATACACGCTGTGCTCGTAGGAGAACAGGACTAGACTTCAATATCGAAAAACAAACTGTGGCGAGTTTTGCATGAATTAAATATCTCATGGAAAAAGCAAAACAAGAAGTCAGTTTTCATAGATAACGAAGAAATCGTTTGCTGAATAAGAAATTATTTAAGAGCAATCAAAAAATATCGTAAGAAAATTTTTTATCTGGATGGAACTTGTGTTAATCATGGGTACACGGTTCAAAAAACTTGGAGTGATAAAAACATAGAAGATTGTCGACAAGCCTACCTCCAAGGTTTGTCTACTGGATTTCAGGCTCCGTCAGGAAAACGACGACGCATATAGGTACTGTTAACGGTTTGGTGGGTGGGTTAGATTAAATTAAGGAATCCAAACATGAACAAAAGAACAATAACTGTGGTCTATGGACCAAACGAAGACGAATCAGTTAGTAAGAAAATCGAATTTTGGGAACAATTAACAGAAGCTACATTAGAAGCAGAGGGCGGTATTTATATTGCATGTGACTTCAACGGAAGAGTAGGACAGCGAAATAATGATGGTATTTAAAGGACAGTTTTAGGCAAACATGGAGAACAGAAAAAAAATAGCAATGGGACGAAACTACTAGACTTTGCGGTAATGAATAACTTGATAATTAGTAACAGTTTCTTCGAACACAAGAATATACATAAATATACGAGACAAGTAGAAACTAGAAACGAGAAATCGATAATAGACAACATATTGGTAAAGAAAAGCAACCTGAAAAAAATAACAGACGTTAGAGTGAGAAGAGGAGCTGAAATAGGGAGCGGCCATTTTTTACTAGTAGCTTGTATCGTAAAGGAATTGAAAGACGACGTTGAAGAGATATCAGTAAAAAAAAAGATCGAATATAAATCGATAAAGGCTTACAAACTCGCCTATCCAGAAAACGCCAAAATTTTGGAGCAAACCATATCAAGAAAACTAGAAAATATAGAAGATGCAACAGACAATATGAGCACAGAAGACTTATGGAAGTATTTCAAAAGCACTCTTCTAGATTCTGCTAAAGAAGTCTGTGGAAGAAGCAGAAAGAGAAATAACAACGCAAAACAAACGGCATGGTGGACAGATGCAATTAGAGAGGAAGTGAGAATTAAGAAGAGAGCATCGGCAAATTATATCAACTGTAAAACTATAGAGGAATATGAGTTACAAGATAAGAAGAAAACGAGTGGCATAACAAAGTAAAAATTAGATCGAATTCGGAAAAATATTAGATGCCGAGAGCACAGCAAACCAAAAGCTATTTTCAAAAATAGTTAAATCATGTAGAAAGAAAAAGAACTCTGACATTTATAACATCAAGGACAAAAATGGAGAAATACTAATAGATGACAGGAAAGTAATGGAAAGATGGAAACAATATTTTCAAGAACTACTTCGGAGCGTAGGAAACGGATTAGAGGTTAGTGAAATTTGCAAAGAAAAGATATAGACCAAGAAAAGATAACAAAACAGGAATTACAGGAAGCTATAAAACGCTTGAAAAATGGAAAAGCCCCAGGCTATGGCAAGATTACGACCGAAATGATCAAAAATATGGAACAATATGTAGAAGATGTACTTTTGAAAATATATAATGGGGTATGGCAAGAAGAACAAATCCCGGAAGACTGGCAGATATCAATGATAATCCCAATTTACAAATCAGGTGATACACATGAATGTAGCAACTACAGAAAAATCACATTATTAGGCACGGTTATGAAAATATATGGACAAATAATAGATATGAAGCTGAGGCCAATTATTGAAAGAACATTGGAAGATACACAAAGTGAATTTCGTGAAGGAAGAAGTCTTCAAGATCATATATTCAGCATAAAGAAATTGATGGAAAAATCCAACAGGATAAAGAAGAAAATATACCTAGCGTTCATGGACTTGGAAAAAGCTTTTGATAGGGTGCCTAGACGAAGATTATGAGAAATACTACGTAGAAGAAAAATATAAGCAAAAATTATGAGACTGATAATAAATATATATGAAATTAAGAGAAATTGCATCATAAGCGGAAACAGGAGATTGGAGTATTTCAAGACAACGGAGGGACTTGGACAGGGAGGGGGGCTTAGTCCTCTGTTGTTTATAATCTTTATGGATGAAATAATAAAAAATTGCTCGTCAGAAGTGAGGAAAATCCAGATTGGATATAGAAACTTACAGCAAGTAGTAGTATCAGAAGGGGGCATACGCGGATGATATAATGATAATGACCAGCAATGAAAAAATCTTCAGAAAAACTTGAATATATGGTACAGAGAATTAGGAAGAGTGGTATGAAAATAAACAAAGAAACAACTAAGGTAATGGTGATTGGAACAGAAAAGAAAGACATAAATATACAAATAGAGGGGACAAAAATAGAACAAATGGAAAAATATAAGTACTTAGGAGTTGACCTCGAAGAATCAGGAAAGCAAGATGCTGAAAACAATGATAGGATCAAAAGACCATAAAGGCATATTATGCTATCAGCAACGATTTCATAAATAAGAAAGAAGTTTCGAGAGCCACAAAAATGAAAGTATTCACATCTATCTATAGGCCAATACAGACATTCGGATGTGAGTCATGGGTTCTAGATAAAAACCAAAACAGTAAAATTCAAGCTGTCGAAATGAAATATCTTAGGAGGGTAAGGGGAGTCACAAAGAGAGATAAACTAAAGAACATTGACATACAAAAGGAATTAGGAATGGAATCAACTTTGGAATTTATAGAGAAAAGGCATCTCAGTTGGTGGGGACATCTTCAGAGAATGGATAATACACGGCAAGTCAAACGTATATGGGAGACAAAGACTAAAGGAAAGATGAAAAGAGGTAGAGCACGACAAACACGGGAAGGAATAATAGCGGAAATATTGGGACAACAGGGCAGAAATTATACAGAGGCTAATACAGAAGATTGAATGGAGGAATTTCATATATGTACAATATTGTTGATATATCGAATTTTCATGAAATGTTAATATATTGTAGACCCTACACCATTTCAGATGGTAAAACGAATTTTTGATAATATATATAATATATATAGGTAGAAAAAAATACTTCAAGTAACAGATTTCTGGACCAATTCGATATACAGGGTGAGGCGTAATGGAGAAGCGTTCTTGGAACGGGTAGTACACGTAACGGTGAGCGAGTAGAGGTGAGCGGCTGAGGTCATTCGACTCAGGAGGAGTTACCATTCAGTTTACAATGGTTATCTGAACAAGAGAGCACCGTGCGTTCGAAGTTGAAGAGTGTTTAAAATCGGGAGAGTGTCTGTCATTGTCGCGCTTTCGCCAGCGCTTCAACAATGATCCTAACACTTCAGATCCGAAACGTGACACAATCATTCGATGGGTACAAAATTTCAGAACGACTGCATCAGTAATGAATCCGAAACCTCAAGGTCGTCCCCGAAGTGTAAGGACACCAGCTTCCGTGGAAAGAGTGAGACGAGCTGTTATTCAAATCCCAGGACGCTCCGTTCGATAACGAGACGAACTGTTCGCAGAATTTTACACCAAGACCTCCACTTTCACCACTATAGGCTCATGGTTATCTAACACCTGAATGAAGAAGATTTTGCACAACACCAGCAGTTTACCAAGAGAATGCAAATTATCATCGCTGATGAAAATGAACCAGTGATAACGATAAGTGTGAAGCTCATTTTCATTTAAACGGTTTGGTTAATAAATAGCAGCAGAAAACCTCCGCGAACTGCATCAATCCTCACTTCACAGTCAGATAGTCACCGTTTGGTGCGCTATGAGCCGTCTTGGAATTGGACCCTTAGTGGGAAGGGCATCCATAACTGTAAACTCTGAGTGATATGTTTTCATGCTGGAGAATTTTTTATCCGAGAATTGCGACGACGAAGAATGAATAGAAGAATTGTTTGGTTCCAAAAGGATGGTGCCACGGCACGTACAGCCAGAGCCTCAATGGAAGTTGAGCGTCGCTCGTTTTGGTGATGTGCCATAGCCCACTCGTTGCCTGGATATCACTGCTGGTGATTATTTTTGTAGAGAAACCTAAAGGCTAAGGTCTACGTCAATAAGACTAGAAATCTGCAAAAGCTGAAAGAAGCCAACATAAGAGAACTTAGGTCAATCGATACCGATTTGTTAGAGCTGGTGATGCAGAACTTTGAAAATCGACTACAGCATTGCATTGCGGAACACGGACGTCATCTGCCTGACATTTTCAAAACATGATTCTTTTCACTTTTCTACACTAAATGGTGATATTTAAGCTTTCATCTTACGTAATTTAAAATGTTCTACGTGGAAAAACAACTGAGTTATTCTCATTCCAAAAACGCCCTTCCATTACGCCCAACCCTGTATTTAGAGTCTAATTAATGGTAAATAAAGTTGTTCAAGAAATGATTTTCTTTAAGACACAAAATGAGAAAGTTACAGTGTATTCGTTGTGAAAATATTTTCTACGAATTTTTCAGCACAACCTAAGATCGCCTGTAAAAGTTCAACGACTATTTGAAGTCAAACATATTCCAAAGATCTTTTCAAAAGTGAACATCGTAAGAATAATGCAAGTTTGTTCCTGATTCCCTTTATTAAAGGATATTGAAATAAAATACGAGACGGGTATCGCAAATAAGCGCCATGTGCTACCTCCATGCGGTAATATTCCATTCAGGAACACCGCTCAACAACCCTGCCCTTGTTTGTAATAATTGCAACAAACCGATGATTCTGTTCGGCCTCGGGTGAAATATTTGTTCTCTGTGACCAGACAAACATTGATTTTCGAACCGGTGCGGTTGTGAAGTATCTGAATATTCGCACCGAATGAACGTCTAATTTGGTTTCGTGTATTTCGATACAAAATGGGAATCATTGTCGGAATATTCGGAACTGAGCTGAACGAGAATTGTAGTATTATTAGCTGGTTGATTGGGTGATTGGTTTTCGTGAGGAAAAAGTTTGCAGGTTAAGCTTGATGATGATTTTTTATTATTGGAGTATTGTAAAGATGGCCAATAAATTTTATTACTGAATGTTCAGTTAACCATCTGTTACTCACCTGGTCTACAAACGTAGATCACGACATTTTGAATGACGTTCGTTGGTAGACTATTTTTATTGCTCGCGCATACTCTTCAGTATCTGTAGAAAACTAAAGTATTTAGTGAATCAGTATATTTGTGATAGTGTTAGCGATTGGTTTTAGAAGATATTCGCTTCTCAATATAACTGGTCTACGATTGTAGACCACACGAGCATTCACGTTTACTTTGTGTGTCAGTTCAGTTCAATTCGCTTTCTTGGTACCTTGAAAAGAAAGAAGTACGTCTGAACCCAAAGTATGACGTGTACAGTCCAGCAAAGATCCTGAAGTCTAGTTACATTAGTTCAATGAACTTTTCAGAGATTTTGAAAATTCCTCTGATGAAAACGATGATGAGGAAGACGATAATGCAGAACAAATTTGGGTTCGTTCACATAATATTGTGCGACAACTCCCTGGAACAAAAGGTCATGCTCGTGATGCAACAACCGAAATCCAGTGCCTTAAACTGTTCGTAAACGATATGATCGTTCGAATTATAACGGTGTCAACAAACATATACATAGAAAATGTTCAAAACAAATTTGGCAGGATTTGGGAAGCGAGAAAAACTGATGAGAGAGAGACATGAGTGCGTTTATAGGAATTTTGTTCCTCATTGGCATTTTCAGGAGTTCAAGAAAATATTTGAGAAAGATTTGGGACAATTCTAGAGGAAGCGGAATCGAATCATGCTACGTTGCTATGAGTGAAAATAGATTCAGGTTCCGTTTTAGATGTATTAGATTCGACGATATAGAAACTAGGAACGAGAAACGCAAGCTTGATGAGTTGACTCCTATTCGGGAAGTTTTTGAACATTTTGAGTGAATTCTCAAGAAAATTTCACACGAAGTAAGTTCCTCACCATAGACTAACAACTATTAGCTTTCAGAGGCGGATGTGGCTTCAAACAATATATACCAAGGAAGCCTGCCCAATAGGATATCAAAATGTTTGATCTTGTTGATGCGAATACATCGTACACGATGAATTTGGAACCCTGTGTTGGGATGCAATCTGAAGGTCCGTATAGGGTAAATAACTCTGGCGAATACATTGTCCTCCGATTGATCCATCCAATTTCCGGTATCAGTCGTAATGTTACCGGAGACAATTGGTTCAGTAGTTTCAAAACGACTGTTAAAATTTTTTCGCAAATTTTTCTTTGAATTAAACAAGGTCCACGAAGAAATAATATATGGGCGATGTCAACCCAAATTATTGGGTCCATAACGATTCTAGAACATCTATAGATCATAATCGGCATCACTTAGAAGACTGAACCTGGCCATCGGGGCTCTCTCGGTCAAACAGAGAGGAAATTGTTTTGTTGATTTTGAATATTGAAGGGATTTTGCGAGATTATACTTCAAAATTGGCAAGCAAGAACAAGGAAGCGATTATGTTTCAGGAGACTCACACTGCGACGAAAGAACATCTCCGCGAAAGAGGAAATATCGCAGGTTATGTACTTTTTGATTACCTCCTTAGTCCTTTTTATGGCCTTGCTTGCTATGCAAAATCTTTTCTTGAATTCTACATGCCTACAGCATTCTGAAAACTAATAGATGCCTGTTTTGAAAACTGAAAGATCCCACCCCATTAAAAAACGGTATAATGTCATTCACTGTATTCCGTGCGGTAGCTGCAATGCAGCATACATTGGCCAAACAATACAGCATTTAGATAAGCGTCTTACTCAACACCGAAGTGACTCAAGGTTGCATTCGGAGGAATGTGCTCTGGCAAGACATGTGCATTCCAAAGGACATGTAATGAAGTACGAGGAAACAAAAATATTGGACTGCCACAAAAGAGACAAGAACAGAGTGTTTTTGGAAATAACATATTAACGAATCGCTGGGTCCCTTAATTAACGAAAAGACCGATATGAAAAAATTGAGCAACATGTACTCATACATACTTGGATTTGACAAGATGATAAAACATCCCAATCGTTAATATCGAATTTATGAATAGGTGTCCATTAATATTGTCGTGTACAGAGCAAGTACTCAATCGAATCTGGATCGGTTCTCGATCTCTCAGTCAAGATAACAACTCAAGTAAAATGTGTGGTTATATCTGAACATTTTCCGTTTCGATGTGTGGTCCTCCAATTCTGTAAAATAATGAAATAATTGTGAATTGCTATGAGTGAGTGATCTATGTCCTTCCGGTGTCCCAATTTATTGGATTTCGCATAGCTGTAAGTGTTTTTTTATTTCAGTTTAATGTCTATCTATCTACAGTTTGTGTTTTTTTACAGTCCCTGATGATGGTACAAAATGTAACCGAAATCTAGGTTTTTGCAATGAAGAAATATCACTTGAGCCCTATGCCATAATAACCTTATCTCTATCTCTCATAAAAAGATTGGCAAATAAAAACATTCATTATATATATATATATATATATATATATATATATATATATATATATATATATATATATATATATATATATATTTTTATTAACTGAATTCAAATTAAGTCACTTAATTTATTTAGATGATATTAAATTATATGCCGGAACCAGATCTCATTTAAAAGTCTACTTGAGATTACTTTCAACTATTCCAATGATATTCATATGAAATTTGGGCTTCCAAAATGTAAAAATCTTTCTATTGAAAGAGGAAAGATCACCTCTGATTATATAAAGATTTCCAATATCGAAATCGAGCCAATGCATGAAGGAGATACATATAAATATCTTGGCTTTTGTCAAGAGAAGACAATTAACCATAGTAGCACTAAAGAAAATATTAGAAGTTCATATTACAAAAGACTTAGAATTATCATCAAGAGTTATTTAACTAGTAAAAACCTTTTCAGAGCTATCAACTCCTATGCTGTTCCTATTCTTACATCTTCTTTTGGAATTATTAAATGGTCTAAAACTGATCTGAATGAATTACAATGTCAAATGAGGAAAATGCTCTGTAAATATCATAAGCACCACCCAAAGTCAACTGTTCAGAGAGTTACACTACCTAGACATCTTGGAGGTCGTGGATTAATTGATTTGAATAATCTTCATAGTAAACAGATTTTTCATCTACGTTCCCATTTTCATGATAAACAGAGAACGTCTAAATTACATGATATTTTTGTTGCTTCAGATTATAATCTTACACCTCTGAACTTGACAATGCAAAAGGTAGATTTTGATATATTTGATGATAATTCTAAAAGAGAAAGTTGGATGCAGAAGGAATTACACGGAAAGCACCCTAAAGAATTGAAAATGATTATATTGATGAAATTGCATCGAATAAATGGTTAGTATCTGGAGAATTGTTTGCTGAAACAGAAGGCTTGGCAATTGCGATCCAGGACCAGGTTGTTTTCACAAGGAATTATAGAAAACATATCATCAAACAAAATATAGACGATTCTTGCCGTAGATGTTTCTGTTCTTCAGAAACAGTTTTTCATATATTATCATCTTGCTCAGTCCTTGCTTTAACAGATTATTTAGAAAGACATAATTCCGTCGCTAATATTATTCACTTCAATCTAGGAATTAAACATGACCTAATTCCCAAAAGAAAAAAATTTCAAAAATATGAACCTGAGATTATTTGTGAAAATGACAAATATAAACTTTATTTTGATAAAACAATTCTGTGCAACAGAGCTGTAAAACACAATA
The DNA here is from genome assembly GCA_013387265.2 of Cryptolaemus montrouzieri. NCBI lineage: Eukaryota > Metazoa > Arthropoda > Insecta > Coleoptera > Coccinellidae > Cryptolaemus > Cryptolaemus montrouzieri. The sequence continues at coordinate 112,017,679 of JABFTP020000021.1, forward strand.
GACCAGATATCGTTCTTAGTGATAAACAGAATCAAATAACATATATAATTGATATTGCTATACCCGACACACATAATATACAAAATAAATGACAATTTTGTCATATTTATATTCAGAGCAGTATTCTATTCGATCGTTCACCACTTCACACAAAGGAAACTATTAATGAGTAACATTCAGTGTTACTTGACTAAGGTCCGTACACTGGATTTTACCGGGAGAAAGCCTCTGACACTACTCGTTGGTACATTGATATCATTGTCTGATGATGCTATAGTATGTATATATTCTGGTACATTGATATATTCTCATAACATTTAACGTTATCCTAATATATAATTATTCCAGGATATGTTTTGATTATAATCATTGCCTGGCAATGGTATTAATTACCGGGTGGTGGATTTATATTTTTTCGTGAAATCAGTTTGATTGCATGAAAAGATATATGGGCAACTCGTCGGGGTAAAACCCCCTATATATATATATATATATATATATATATTCCATCCGACAGCCCTATATGCAGATGACATTGACCTTCTATCGTGCAGGAAGACAATTGTTCATGGTAGCTCATGGATCGAAAATCATCTGCTAACTCTTCTGGAATGGTATTCCCAGTGGCACCTCCAGATTAACGAATCCAAGTCTGAAGCTACCTACTTCTTCAGAAAATGAGGACACCCTTCCAACTGCAAAGTCCATAATTCTAATATTCCATGGAAATGCTCAGTGAAATATATTGGTGTTCACCTCGACAAACGACTTACATGGAGCAAGCAAAGATCCGCTGTCCAAAATAAAGCCCGAGCTGCGCTTGTCGAACTTCAACTTTTCTTCCGGAGAACGAAAGTGTACCCCAGAACCAAACTTCTTGCCTTCAATGCAATTTTCCGTAGTTTATTCACATAAACACCTCAAAAAAGTCTAGGGAACACTTAACAATATCTTTCAAATATGAATTTGATGATTCGAATTTATAGATATGTTTCGGTTTCTGTTAGGATGTATTGTATATAATGTGTTCTCAAGGAAACAAAATGATATTTGACTTCTCCGAAGCACCTATTATAAAAAAAATTTGAAATTTGAAAATGACGAAATTTGGTAAAACACAAAAAAAAATCCTGAACTAATATTTTCGAAACGATATGGAAGTACTTATATTTTTCAGTACCCAGAAGGTCCACCTCTGTTATTAATGACACTTTGGTATCGTCGCGGCATGCGCAATATTAAATTGTCTATTTCATTCTGGCCTAAGTCATTCCAAGCCCTCTGAACTGCTAATCGAAGCCCCTGTTCATGATGGAAGACGTTTTGACGCAGGAGATTTCTTTTTAGGGTGTCCCACACATGCTCGATGGGATTCAGATCTGGGGAGCAGGAAGGCGATATAATTCTCTTCAAGAACGTTCAAGACAACTCTTGCACGATGAGAAGGGGCATTATCTTGTTGGAAGAGTGGATTTTGACCCATTGTTTGGAGATACGGTACCACTACAGGTAAAACTATCTCATTTGCGTAAGAATTTCCCGTGAGGTTGTTCTGTATGAAAACGAGGTCAGTTTTTCCACCAAGGCGTATACCTCCCCAAAACATCACTGATCCGCCTCCCCGTATAACAACTTCTCGAGCATGCTGGAGATGATTTTGCTGTCCAGGTTCCCTCCATATTCGAATTCTTCCCGAATCGGGATTATAACTGAATCTAGATTTATCACTGAATAGAACTGTGGCCCACCTCTTTTGATCCCAGTTTACGTGTTCTTGGCAACAAGCTAAACGAGCAGCGCAATTTCCATAGGTCAGTTGTGGAACTCTTAAAAGACGTCTGGAGTGGAGTTGACCTTCGTGCAGTCGATTTCTTACAGTTTGGTCGGAAATTTGTACATTATGAACTCGTGATAGCTCTTGAGCTTAATTGAGATGCTGTGGTAGTACGATTTCTTCTGGCTTGTAAAACCAAAAATCGGTCTTGGGCGACTGTAGTAATCCTGAAACGACCTGTATGGCGTTCTTCTACGCTACCTGTTTCATTGAAACGCGACCATAAACGGTTTATGACACTTGGGCTACTTCCCAGAACCCTGAATACTTCCCGTTGTGAGCTCCTAGCTTGGAGCATGCCAACGGCTCGTAACATCTCTTCTCTAGTCAAATGTCGTCTTTCCATGGTCGAATCACAAAACTTGAATCTTTTATTTGTGCTTACGACAGAAACAAAGTGCCAACTAACTGATTTCAAACACTGAATACATGAAATGATGATAAAGTAGCGTCGCATCTGCTGCATTTTTAGTTTTTTATAAAAAAAACTGAAATCTGTTGCGGCACTCTACATAATTTGGTGAGAAATTGATGCAGGTGTTTATTTCTTAAAAAAAACCATCCATATTGATCGTTCTGGATACGATATATCGATATTCAGAAGTGTTCCCTAGACTTTTTTGAGGTGTTTATGCTATTCCATCAGGGGTACAGCTCCGAAGGAACGTTTCCAAAGATAAGAATCCTCATATTTCAATCTGTTGCGAGCATCGCTTGCAATTCCATGGTACCTTCGGAATTCCGACGTATTCAAAGACTCTGTATGCCATTTCCTACAGAAACCAGAAATTGGCTCGCAACCTTCAAGTCCATGAGAACCTAACAGTCTCTACTCTAACCAACTACAAACCAAAACGGTACGATACCGTGAAAAGACCGTGTTTCCTGGTAACTGATTCGGCCCTCCGTCCACGGAAGCCTATTTCACTGAGGTCAATCTCTCCTTCTTCTGTCATTTTTCTCTATACATGGAAACTATAGCCTACGGGCTGAAACTCCAAGAGGAGGTTATAGTCGGGACAAATCCATCATTGGACCCGTCCCCGAGGGTAAATCTTTTCGAAGTTTATCCTCCTCTTTGTCAAGAAAGAATAAACAAACTCCGCGTCAGTATAGGAAACAGTTGTGCCAACTGAGCAACATCAAAAATTTTGACAATCGTTTTCAGAGAATTTTTTAAGATCAATTCCCGGAATTTTTTCTGCAGAATGTTAATCTAAAAAAAAGCATTTAACATACGTTCCAATAGAAAGAACCATCTTTAAAGCATTACCCACCATCTATAGGAAATAAAATACGGGAAACAGCTGCTTGTGCAAATTCCTTCTACAAAATACAAAAATGATAACAGAAAACATTTCGTACAATTTCTCATTAGCATACAAACGCCGCTTTCTAGCACTATACACCAGAATGATATGTTCCTTTCGCAATGGCGTCATTCGCACCGTATTCACAAATAATATGACACTCTATACGGTGTCCCATCTCAATTCGTTTCCGGTTTCGGCTGGGAAAAGCGTGTTCCATGAACCGAATTCTTAAGTGAGTTTTCTCGATATTCCTCGGAGCTGGAATTTTATTCGTACCAAATTCGTTCTGCTATATGGCCCGTACATTTCGGTTGAATTTTCCTTTGCTTTTATGACGAGAGGGAGAATGAATTTCTGGCTTCATCATCGGACCGTGAGAGGTTGAGACTTCCGTTTTCAAGCGAGTATATTAATAGCGATGTAAATTTTTAAGAGACCTAGATGATTTTCTCAGAACGAAGGAGCAATTTCGAAAATAAAACATAATTACTGTGTTTTCAATGAAGTATATATATATATATATATATATATATATATATATATATATATATATATATATATATATTCTTTTGAAAATAATAATAATAAACGAGTGAAATAACCTGAGGAAAAAAGTAGTTTCCCTGTCGCTTTTGCACTAACAATAGCTTGTCTGTTTATGTTGTGTTAGTGTACTGTGTACATAAAGAGTACCAAAGATTTTTCTGCTTAGCAGCTTCAATTCTCATTTTGCACTCCATGATTTCCAGACGAAGACAAGGGTGAAAAGAAGAGTGTTGGGGACAGGAACCTGTAACAATGGAAAAAGAAAACCAGCAGATACATATTTCAACAATCATACCTGACTCTTATATGTCTAAACACACTTGAATTTAAAAAAAAGATTTTACATAGCAAGCAGGGCCATAACAAGGACTAAGGAGATAATCAAAAAGTACATAACCTGCGACATTTCCTCTTTCGCGGAGATGTTCTTCCGTCGCAGTGTGAGTCTCCTGTAACATAATCACTTCCTTGTTCTTGCTTGCCAATTTTGAAGTATAATCGCAAAAACCCTTCAGTGTTCAAACTCAACAAAACAATTTCCTCTCTGGTTGACCGAGAGAGCCCCGATGGCTAGGTTCGGTCTTCCAAGTGATACCGATTATGATCTATAGATGTTCTAGAATCATTATGAACCCAATAATTTGGGTTAACATCTCCCATATATTACTTCTTCATGTTTCTTGTATAATTTAAAGAAAAATTTGCAAAAATTTTGACAACGTTTCAAAAATATGACAAATGTCAATGAAATAAAACTATGGTATTTAGATTTTCACTATATTATCAAAACTATGACCGGTTACACCTCACTGTGGCTTCACCAGATACATACAAACTAATGAACAGAGTTATTCCTCATATATTATTCTCATTTCCTACTTAATATTACAATAGGTATAAAAACAAGAGGTATATTGGAAAACCCATCGGAGTTGCTCACTTTATGAATTGAGAAGATTGAGTAAAGGAGAAGGATTTGTGAGTAACCTACCTGAATTCTTTTCTTTGTTAATTTCCCATAGATTGAGTTTTTGTCTATTATTTTCATTGTGTAAAATTTCGAAATCTGAAAGTTCTACTAATATAAATTTTATTACAATCCCCGCAAGACAGTTTATAAACATCGGATTTATTACCTTCATCAATTTCAGATCTGCAGTTTTTGATATGTCGGCCTAAAGAATTATCAGTACGGGATGCTATATTGAAATTATAATGCGGGAGGAATGATTCTTAATTCAGACTATGATTATCCATATAACTTAAGCTGTTGTATTTTGTGTTAGAACCGTTTATACTTGGAAATACTTCCTGGATTGCTTTTTAAAATTTTTTGCGTGAAATCATGTTCTCAATCATACTAGGACTGTAGCCGTTATTGACTGCTATTTGTTTAATTATATTTAGCTCTTTTATAAAATTATTTTGTGACATTGGGATATTAATGGCTCTATGTACCATACTATTGTAAGCAGCTAATTTGTTTTGATAAGGATGTGTAGATGAGTTGTGAATAGTGATATCTGTATGCGATGACTTATGAAAATAGAAAAATCATGTTTGCCGTTAATTTTAGTAAAAGTTAAATCCAGAAAGTTAATGGAGTTTTCTGTTTCTATCTCTAACGTGAATTTAATATTATCTGTTTTATGGTCAAACTCCATAAAACAGTGGTATATTTTAGCACGTTTAACAGGGGTAAAATTGGAAAACTTTTCCTTTATTTATGAAATGAACAAAACTCTTTCACCAAGTACTAACTGATGAAGACAAATGATAAAACTACTCCAAATACTCTTCTTAATATATATATCCCTTTAATAATTTCCTTTCTTGCTGTTAAATTCGGAGAATATACTTAATTATACCCTTTAACTCTTATCCGAGTCGACATTTATCTCAACATGCCTGGCAGGCGGTGGTGCCTGTGTACCACTGAGTAATCAAATCTGTTTTATTCATTTTAAATCATTCATGATAGAAATTACTCATCAAATTTACATCTATAATGATCACATTTAGGTTACTGTGCAAGATTAAGACAGTTTTAACCCTATCCGAGTGGCATGCCTATGACAATTGTCATATTTTTAAATTGAACAAGATCCACGAGGAAATAATATATGGGCGATGTCAACTCACATTATTAGGTCCATAATTATTCTAAAACATCTATAGATCGAAATCGGCATCACTTGGAAGACTGAACCTGGCCATCGGGGCTCTCTCGGGCAAACAGAGAGGGAATTGTTTTGTTGAGTTTGATCATTGAAGAGTTTTTCTGCGATTAACTTCAAAATTGGCAAGCAAGAACAAGAAAGTGATTATGTTCCAGGAGACTTACACTGCGACGGAAGGACATCTCTGCGAAAGAGGTAATGTCGCAGTTATGTACTTTTCGGTTATCTCCTTAGTCCTTTTGATGACCTTGCTTGAGACATTATATATATATATATATATATATATATATATATATATAAAAAAAAAGATAGATAAGTCGTTTGACAACCTGTTGGCGCGTGCATATTTGTGTATCCATGCAGAAGGTGAATACACTGATTGAAAAAAAGATTCGTATCAACTAATACGGCTTGTTTCTATTTTCAAAAAGTTCGGTTACTTTTGAAATGGAGTGTGTATCTTTCTGTAAACGTTCTTCTAGAGCAATCGCCTTCTTACCTATTTCCAAATGGAGTAAACATTCGAACCGATCAATTTGATAGGAGTAGAATCAGGCAGAATGTCTATTCAACACAAACCGAGATGTTGACAGGTATAGGAGGGCTAGAAGCTTGTTCGACGTAAATTACCCTACTCGATAGACACTAATTCGAGTGTCATTTATCTCATTTAGAGGAGATGTGAAGAACGACACGAAAAGCCCACAAGAATTGCGAACGCTTCACGGGGGTGTTTTGTTAAATTAGGTTTCAGATACCGAAATAAATCGAATTACCAGCCATATAGTTTGGAGCTTTATGCTGCGCATAACATAAAGGTGGGCATTAAAAGGAATGCTCTCCACAAAAACATACGACAGTCGAGAGTGCTTCCATTCCACTAAGATAAAATTCAATTTATTCGTTTTCATGATGGAAAAAACATTTCTCATTCAATATAAACTTTGGGACAGCATTTTTGTTTTGGAATGCTTATAGAAAATGGATGAAATTTTCGCTTCAATGATTCGTGAATTTAAATATGCGTATTTCGAGAATACAAGCAATGAAATTGGCCAAGAGGAGAGTGTGCAACCTCTTCTACAATTTTCTTTTGTCCATTTTGAGTGCTATCATGCACACTGAAAGGGATGTGAATTTTCAAAACTACGACTTTAGATAATAATATTGACTCACTATAATACTAATTTATAAAATACCTTGTACAAAACATTAATTTTACTGAATATTTCCTCCATCCTTCTAGGATTTAAGTGAATATTTATTTAGTTGACAATTTCAAAATGGTGAAAAATAGTGATACTGCTAAGATGAAGAGAAATATATTTTATATTTTCCACAATTTTATTTTTACAAACACGACCGGTTTGGATCTTCTGGTCAGTTTCAAGTGGTTTCAGTTTCAAAAACTATAGAAAATGAACTAACTTATATAATTACAATATTTAAGGAGGTGATTGTTGACGTAACTTTATGAAAATAATCAAAAGATGCAGTTAAATTTGAATTTTTCATAAACCGTTTGAGATATTGAGGTGAAATTTTAGGGTTGTCGAAAACTTTCAAAGACGCATAATTTTCAATGCGAAACAATATTTTAGACTCACCATTGGGGCGCGTATTGGCACAACGAAGTTTATTCTCACAGAAAAAACTAGAACGCTAATGATTATTTCAAAATAATTTGGAATTTTTCAATTATTTTTCAAGAGAAAGGCTCTCTTGCATTTTTGTACGATGCCCAGTTTCTGAGTAAAAAAAATCTGGAAAGTTTTCTGAAAATCCTTACGATTCCATTGACAATACCTGTTCTATGCTCAGTCATAGATGTATTCAGAATTGATTAACGTCAGTGTCTTTTGAGTGGTTTTGTTTTTCAATTAATTTGAATCTATTGGATTTGAATTTCAAATCGGCTATCTTCTATCGTTAAACGAATGCTCTGATGACCGATATGCACTTCATGTATAGACGTGATGACGAAAATTTCACCGACGACTATATGAAGAAGGCACATTAACACAATACAGGGTGTTACATAATAGTATGTCACAACTTGAAGGGGTAAATCTACATGCAAGTTTAAGAAAAATAGTTCACATAAACATAGGTCCGCAAAAGCTTCATTACGGAGCTACAGGGTGTTGAAATTTTCGGAAAATATTGGTTTTTTCTTCAAAACTTCTGCAGTTTTTGAGATATTCAGCCCAAATTTCGAATGCAAGCTATTTTTTACAGCCTCCATCATTAGACTCCTAGATTTTAACTGAAATTCGAAAATTATTAAACGATTGTACGCATTCGCCGACTAGACCCCTACGCATAGACACCAGCGAGCCAAAAACCCAGGAAATTGAAGCGGCAATCATACATTTAAAGAACCACAAATCCCCTGGCCCAGACAACATACCAAGCGAAATCCTGAAGACGGATGCCCAAGGTGTAGCGCAATTACTACAACTGATTATGAGAGATGTCTGGAACTCAGAAACTATTCCTGTCACCTGGAAAGAAGGCCTCATAATAAAGGTACCCATGAAGGGAAATCTAGCAGAGTGCATCAACTGGAGAGGTATAACGCTTAACAACATAAATAAAATCCTCTCCTACATCCTTCTCCAGAGGATCAAAGAACAAATGGAAACCCGATTGAGGCCAGAGCAGGCCGGTTTTAGAGCCCACCGATCCTGCGTAGACCACATTAACACGCTACGAATAATAATAGAGCAATCCTCGGAATTTAACTGCAAATTGTATATCATCTTCATTGACTTCAGACGTGCTTTTGATAGCCTCAGCCAGGCGGCTCTGTTTAACATTTTGGAAATTGTGGGTTTCCCCAAAAAAATCATTGACATGCTAAAAGAGCTCTACGTACATTCTATTTGTCGGGTCCTCCATAGGGGAAAAATCTCAGATAAGATCGCAGTAAAGGCGGGGGTTATGCAAGGATGTCTATTATCGCCCATACTTTTCAACATAGTTATTGACTGGATAATGAGGGAAGTTCACAATGAAAGAAGAGGAATCACCTGGGGTTTGACCGGAAGACTTGAAGATCTCGACTATGCGGATGATATCTGCCTACTATCTAACACCCATCAAGATATGCAGAACAAACTGGACCGTTTGAACAGCATAGCCAAACGCACAGGTCTTCAAATAAACGTTGGCAAATCAAAGTCAATGCGTATAGGCACTGCAAACTCACAGCCTTTTATGATAGATGCTATCCCCATAGAAAATGTGGAGACTTTTTGTTACCTGGGCAGCCTCATAACGACAGAAGGAGGGTCAGAGGCAGACGTCAAAAACATAATAGCCAAGGCCAACCAGACTTTCGCAATGCTTCGCAATGTGTGGAGATCAAACGCCATTACCAACGCAACAAAATTCCACATCTTCAACTCGAATATCAAGTCGGTACTCTTATATGGGTGCGAGACCTGGAACCAAACAAGAACAATCCAGCAGAGCCTCCAGGTCTGTGTGAACAAATGCCTCCGTAAAATCCTACACATCTACTGGCCTGAACGGATAACCAATGAAGAGCTTTACAACATCACCCATCAGAGCAAAACTAGCCAAGAGATAAAACTGCGAAAATGGAAATGGATCGGCCATATCTTGCGAAGGAAAACCGCCGGAAATAGATCCAGATGGAAGACCTTTCTAGAGGCCCTATGCTCCTTATAGGAGTTCAAAGGACTATATATATATATATATATATATATATATATATATATATATATATATATATATATATATATATATATATATATATATATATATATATATATATATATGCATTCGCTGCATTGAAAGCGCTTCTAATTTAAAAATGACTAGTAGGCTTTGATTTTTTCATTTATTTATTTATTCTGAAAGTTGCTAAAGTTGAACTAGTGTCTGCTCGAATTGTTTAATAAATTAACGATTAGTTTTAAGACTTTTAAAGTTATTGCTGTAAGAAAAAATGGCTAATTTTACTAACGCCGAATTGGCTGATAGCCATTGCATGTACGGTCTGGCTGACGGAAACACAACAGAAGCTAGGCGATAATATCAGGTGCGCTTTACAAATCGAGTATCACCAGACAGGCGAACATTTTCAAATACACACAGAAGATTGAGGAAAACTGGTACTTTTACTGCAAATAATCATCTAAAAGATGCAACTCAAACTATGAGAACTCCAGATATTGAGAAGCAGTTTTGAATTGTATTGATTTGAATCCTCATGTGAGTACAAGAAAAATTGTTGTTTATCATAGTTGTGATAATATAGTGAAAATCTAAATATCAGTTTTATTTCATTGAAAATATAATAATTTCTAATAGATTTTTTGCCGAACTTGAGTACCCTGTATTTCTTCAACAAATCAAATTTCCAATATAGTCCATATAGGATACGCGTATTATTTTTCGAGTCCCTATCTGTATATCCTTCACCCAAATATTTTCCCAAATCATAATTTCATCCACTACTTCTTGAATTATTCAGAAATTAATTCAGTGCTGCTATAAATTAATAAACGAAATTATATGATATATGTAGAATTTATTGACGAATTTGTACTAGTAATTTGATTTTGAAAAACCAAATGAGCTAATGCCATTAATTATGAAACGTATTCATCGATGATGAATATGTAAAATTGATTAGTTGATCTATAAATTATTCAATCAAATTAAGCTCGAAATAAATGAAATTATTATCGAATCGGTGATTGCGAAATTGAACCAGTTATGTAGTGATGGTAATCCAATATACAAGGTTCGTTGAAATAGTGAATGCAAACGTTAAATTTCCTGCGCAGTGTTAACTCTCCATAAAATGGAGAGTAGTTCAGCAGGTTGGTGGCTAATCCAAGAAAAAGATAGATCTCCTCTAAAAATAATGGAAGTCGGTGGCTATCCATGAAAATAATTGAAGTCCTCCAAAAATAAATCTGTGACTGATTGTTGTTGTCTCTTCAAAAATAAAGCTGTATTTTTGTCCTGCCCAAAAAAGATGTCGTTTTTGTCCTCAGCAAAATTAAAGATGTTGTCCTCCCCAGAAATAAAGCTGTTGGTTTTGTCCTCTCCAAAAAAATAAAGCCGTTGTTTTTATCATCTCCAAAAAAATAAAGCTGTTGATTTTGTCCTTTCGAAAAAAACCCATTTATTTTAAAGGGTTATTAATCAATTGATAAATTATTTGATCGTGGTTCCAACGAAGTATTCAAAGGAAATGCTTGAACTTCGGTGTTTTCTCATGTATATCAGTCGTCATCCTTCGAGAATCTCCGATGGTAGAGGGGATTCTTCATGGAATGAATGGTCATAGAATTAATGTGACTTGAACTGTGTTCAACTTGCACCGTGTTAATCTAAAGGTTATTAAAATAAAGTAGTAGAGGCCACTTAGCCCGCTACAACCTTCCTTAGAATAATAAATATCCTTCTCTGAAGGAGCTACTTTTTCGATCCACCCTTTATAATCACCGTCAACTGGGGCCACATAGCAATGGTACAGCTCGGTCGGATATCTTGAATAGGAGCAGTTTCGGTCTCATTGGACCACGTCCGTATTGCACATCCATTCACAACCCCAGTCCAGAATGCCATCTACTCATCTCAATCCGTTGGAGCGCATCAAGACATGTAAATGTATTGGTGCACACCAACGAACCGACACAGAGGCCACTCACCATCGCCACCGGGAAACCATGAAAACAAAGGGTATATATCAAACAGAAAACTTCAAGAAGCCACACTTAGCATGGTTTCCTCTGTCCCTTCATCGCGTATTATAATGATTTTAACGATGACAGATTCACTCAACTCACCAATTGAGGTAGAATCTACGTTCCTGCCCTGCGTCACCCTGCTTCACGTCACCAATGGGCGGTGATACTGGCGTTTTACTTAGGCGATAGATTACACGTTTCGAAGATGGTAGCGAAGACGTTGACGAATATTGATAGGTTCGATCTGAGTGCAGCTTAGCTGAAAGTGAATTGCAGAATGCTTACAACATTCGTGGGATTTCTTTCTGGAAGGACGAAAATTGATTTCCAAGAGAAATGAATTTCAATCGATTTTGCTCGATTAAATAATTTTTGGAACAAAATTAAAATTTCACTCTCATAATGAATACTTCATAGTGAAGTTTCAGAGAAAACTTGATAACAAAGCGGCAATATAACCGGAAGGCAATATGCAAATCACTCTCATTTAATTTATCTCGTATAACCGGGCATTACATTCTTTTCTGAGAGCTTTGCATATTTAATTTCACTTGGATAATAAAACGTTGCTACAACGAATTTACGTTGATAATTGAAGATAAAACGGAGGTTATTTCAACTGAAATTGACAATAAAACGTTATTGTCTATGTTAAATTTCTTTCTATTAAATGAATTAACAAGTTAACCTCTTAGTTACAATTTTAATATTGCTCAACTCGAACTTTCGTGTTGTTTTTGCTGTAATGAAGGTTTTCTTGTCTGGGGCGAAGTGTTACAATTAACTTCTGCATATTTTATCAGTATACTTGAAAGAAAACAAAATAATACAATATTATCTATAGAGCACAATTTGGACAAAAAATACTGAACACGATTAACACTTCACCAAATTCTTGGTAATACCTACGTAGGTTGCCTTTCAAATTTTGAGCCTCTTGCACTTTTTTTTGGAGGTATCTCATTAGAAGTGGTAAAAAGGTTTCGCAAATTGGTTTAAGCGCATGAAAAAGTGTATCGATCTTCATGGAGAATGCTTTCAAAATGAACAAAGCTATTTTTCTCCAAGTTAGTTGTTTTTTCTGTCAGGCGCAAAATTCAAAAAGGAACCTACGTACAAATACTATACTAACCAACACAAAATTTGGTCGCTCTTTTTCTTCCTCGAACGACTTTTATTTTTTAACCCTTTTGTTGAAAATCATCTGTCATTGGTTTTTATGTATCAAATTACGATGTTTCAGTATAATATAGTGTGGCGAAATACCATAATTTGAGACGAATGACTTTCTTCTCCCGACCTCTTTTTTAGCGCTAGTTCAATTAAAAAATTTTACGATATAGCTCCGTTCCTCAGTTTAAAATTTCTCTAATTTTGGAAATACGTCATTCTCTGATATCTCGAATATTATTAAAATTGAATAACAAACAAATTAAAATTACATAACAATTAGTCTTACATGACCAATAAGGAGATAGCAAATTACACAAATCACAAAAAATTCTTATTGCAGTGCAGAAAACAACAAAGTCCTGAAGAAGGCAAAATATTGTTCCGAAAAGTCGACTGAATGTATAAATGAAGATCTTTGGAAAAAACTGGCTGAATTCCACCAATTCGAAATAACTTATAAGAAAAATAGCCAACTAATCATTACCTAGTTTTTTAAACTTGACTCAAGATTAGATATGACATGGGTTTTCTGCAATATATCAAGAGCACATAAAGAACTTGGCTTCTACCAATAAACTAATCATTACCTAGATTTTGATTTTTGTTAAAGTGTTCTTGGAACAAATATACAATCTGTCTATCTATCTATCTTGAAACAAAACCTATTTTTGGAATGTTAAGGAATTCACATACCCAATATGTTCGTCGTCTCACTTGCAACATACCTGAAATCAGAAAGAATATATTATCCAAACAATCTAGGCGGAATTGAACGTAATCGACAAAAGCTCAAAATAATTTGGAAACTTTCAATGTATGCCGAAATTAAAAATCAATAACTGTCAGACAAGTATTAAAAATGCATTACGAAAAGCACTGAAAATAGAAAATGGTATACTAATGAGAAAAGTTGAAGCTGCTTCCATCAACTGATTCGTGAGGTCTAACTAATTGCAATATTACCAAATTGAAAATTGGATTTTAGGAAAAAGACAAAATGATTATCTTATATACAGGGTGTTACATAATAGTATGTGATAACTTGAGGGGATAAATCAACGTGCAATTTCAAGAAAAAAAGTTCATATAAACATAGGTCCGCAATAGCTTCGTTACTTAGCTACAGGGTGTTGAAATTTCAGGAAAAAATTAGTTTTTTCTTCAAAACCCCTGCAGTTTTTAAGATATTCAGCCCAAATTTGGAATGCAAGCTATTTTTTACAGCCTCCACATTACACGTCCTAAATTTTAACTAGAATCTACAAGGTGTTTCCTTTTCCGGAGCCATGTCTTCTTCTGCCCTTTCAAACTTCATTGCAGTCCGCCACTGATCAGCGTACAATCAATTTTCGTCATCTTCGTTCAATTTAAAAACTTTTTAGACACTTGTAATTTTTTCTCATCTTCGACCGTTCTCGGTAAAAAATAATTAAACGATTGTATGCATTCGCTGAATTGAAAGCACTTCTAATTAAAGTATGACTAGTAGGTTTTGATTTTTTCATTCATTTATTTATTTTGACAGTTGCTAAAATTGAACTAGTGTCTGCTCGAATTGTTTATTAAATTAACGATTAGTTTTAGGACTTTTGAAGTTATTGCTGTAAGAAAAAATGGCTAATTTTACTAACGCCAAATTGGCTGATATTCATTACTTGTACGGTCTGACTGACGGAAACACAATAGAAGCAAGGCGATTATATCAGGTGCACGTTCCAAATCGAGTAACACCAGACAGGCGAACATTTTCAAATATCCACAGAAGGTTGAGGGAAACTGGTATTTTTACTGCAAATAACCATTTAAAAGGTGCAACTCAAACTTTGAGAACTCTAGATATTGAGGAAACAGTTTTGAATTGTATTGATTTTAATCCTCATCTGAGTACAGAAAAAAATTGGAAATCAATTGAATATTTCGCATGTTCGTCCAAACTCAACTTCCTCGAGATTTTCCTTCAAGACTGAATTTCTGCCGATGGTTCTTAGATAAAATTAGATAAAATACTCATTTTGATAATGAAATAATGTTCACAGACGAAGCTTACTTTACGAGAACTGCTATCACAAATTTTCACAATAATCATTATTGGGCTGAGGATAACCCCCATTCGATAGAAGAATCTCATCATCAAGAACAATTCTCACTGAATGTCTGGGTCGGAATAATTGGAAATTATTTTTATTACCTTACAGACTAAACGGTCTCGCTTATCGGCAATTTCTTGAGGAGGGGTTATCTTCATTGCTCGAGGATGTGCCACTTTTGGTGGTTCATGCATGACAGGCCACCAGCACATTTTAGTGGAAAAGCTAGGGAATTCTTGAAAAAACATTCAACCGACAGATGGACAGGACGGGGTGGGCCAGAACCATGCCCCCCTAGGTCCCCAGACTTAAATAGTTTAGACTTTTTCTTATGGGGATATCTCAAAAGTTTAGTTTATACCACTCCAGTGAACACTGTAGAAGAATTGAGAAATCGAATAATAACCTCTTGTGACACGATAAGAAATACCCCAGGAATGTTTCAAAGAGTGCATGAAAATATGCGAAGAAGAACAGAGGCCAGTATTCTTGCAGGTGAAGGACACTTCCAGCAATTTATTTAGTTTTTGATTGTTCTTTTTATCATTTTGATATTGAATAAGTATAAGTTGAGTCTCAGAAGACGAGATATCAAAATAAGAGCAAATTTTGGACATACCTATCGAATATTTCTATTATCTTTATTTATTCAGCGAATAACATACAATTCAAATAATTCAAATTCAATAATTTTTCACTCGAAAACGGTTGGAGATACGAAAAAATTACGAGTGTCAAAAAAGTTTCTGAATTGAACGAAGATGACGAAAATTGATTGCATGCTGATTCAGTGGCGAACTGCAAGAAAGTTTGAAAGGGCAAAAGGCGACATGGACTCGGAAATGAAAACATCTTGTGAATTTCAGTTGAAATCTAGGACGTGTAATGATGGAGGCTATAAAAAATATCTTGCATTCCAAACATGGGCTGAATATCTCAAAAACTGCAGGAGTTTTGAAGAAAAAACCCATTTTTTCCGGAGATTTCAACACCCTGTAGCTCCGTAACGTACCTATGTTTACGTGAACTATTTTTCTTAAAATTGCACGTAGATTTACCATTTCAAGTTGTCACATACTATTATGTAACACCCTGTAAATATTAATATATTATTTATTATATATTATTAGATAGACGTAGTGCAGTTTTTCTTGAATGAGAAATGGTGAAAATGAAGTTTGTAGTCTAGAAAAGTTTCAGATCTTTGAATATGTCTACTAAAAACAAATCGGGAGAATATGAAGGTTGTGAGGTCTTCCAAGATGCATTTATAAACGCAAATAAGTATTTAATAGCAGATAATCTAATTTAACAAGGAACAAAACCAGAGTGAGGCTCCGCATTCTTTGAGGAAGGATCTAAGCATAGCTTACAAACTTCTTCACAGTTACACAAAGATTTGCAAACTAACCGACATGCAATATAAATAAATTTCAAATATTTGCTTCCGTACGATCTCGGAAACTCAGTCATGATAAAAAAATTCTGAATCCCTTAACAACAGCAAACTTCAAGCTGTCTAAACTACGTTGAATCGCACTTCCTTAACCCCGGGAAAAATGTTAACAATGATGACATGTTAATTGCCACAGTCGACGTTTTCATGTTATGAACGCCACTACGAAACACTGAGTGGCTGAAATTAGGAAAACCCGGAAAGTTATCGTACAGAATCTAGGTAATTACGAGACAGGGTTCATAAAAGTTCATCTAAGATACATTTCATCACCATTGTGCTTTATACGGAGAATCTGGAGATTAGTAATTAATGTGAAATAGTTTAAGGGTTTAAGAATTGCTAAGAAGAGCCGGAAGGACATTTTTGTGGTCTACAAGAGGTCTAAACTTAAAATTTGAGATTCTGGTGGAAATTCATTTCTTTCTGGCAAACGTTTTGTTATAAAACTTTGATATACTGCACGACCGTCCTATAGGGAAAGTAAGCAGCAATATTTTGTAAACCGTCACTGAGGTCCCACTAAAAGTCCTATAATTTTTAAGTTCCCACATATTTGAGTTGAGTAACAAAACCTGTAAACAGGTTTCACAAATACAGATTAGGGAGGGTGACGGTATCATTTCCGATGCCCCTGAGTGGCACAGAGGTTCAACGACTTTTTCATTGAAACGCCAAGAGAGTTGTCAAGCCAAATTTCTGTTCAGGGAACTCCGATAATTTAAAGATCAGAAATACCACAATGTTTCTTGATCCATTTGTTGAGGATGAACTATTCTCATTAATAGATAGGAGATTAAAGCCTTTCAATGCCAGCGGCTACGATGATTTTCCAGGTTTCCTTCTTAAGATATGTCTCAGGAAATTGACGGTACCTTTAACATTCTTAGTCAATACTTCTTTTTCCAATGGTCAGTTCTCTGAATGGTTGAAAATATCTAAGGTTGTACCTCTCTATAAGAAGGGTAATTGCGAGTCAATGAAAAATTATCGTCCAATATCACTTTCACCAGTCTTGACCAAGGTTTACGAGTACTGTTTTCTTTAACATTTGAATTTGGGAGGCTTTTACTTGATAAAATTCCATTATCAATAATAAAAACAAGTAATGTGTTTTTTGGAATATTACTAATAATTATGATTCGTAACGCGTTTCACTACACCGTAGCTTCTTCAGACGAATGAATGTACAGAAAATAAGAATGAGAATATAAATATAAATGCTCATAAGTAATTAAAAGCTTATTGGTTTGATTCTTCTTAAGTGGTTATTTATGACAGGTATATCCAATAAAATTAAGGAATAGATTGCTCCCCGAAGAGATTCAATAGAGGTGAAGGGCTTAAATCGACTTGTTCATTGATGAGTCTACCTGAGTGTTTGTATTTGTTGATTTCTAAAGTTTCCCAAAGATCTACCTTCCAATATTTATTATCTGTATGCAAAATTTCAAACTGTGGGTCGAAAGAGTGATTATTTTCTAAGAGATGATTCGCGTAATTTGAATCTGATTTTTATTTGAAAAACTGCGTATAAGTTGAGATATTCTAATATTAAAATTTCTATGTGTTCTACCAATTAGGAATTATCACAGCCATTGCAATTCAATCTATAAACACCTGATTTATTGTTTTTACCTGATTTGGTTTTATTATTTTTCATATATTTGCCTAAATTATTATTAGTTTGGAAAGCTATGTACCTGTGAAGAAAATTTCAACAAAGAACTAAATTTGATTAAACAAATAGCCAAAAATAATGGTTACAATCCCAAACTAATAAATAATATTTTAAATAAAAAACAAAGTAGAATCGCATTGAATGAACACCTTAACCTACGTTAAACAGGTAAACACAATAAATCAGGTGTTTATAGATTGAATTGCAATGACTGTGATAACTTCTACATTGGAAGAACACAGAAATTTTAATATTAGAATATCGGAACTTAAACGCAGTTTTTCAAATAAAAATCATTTAAATTACGCGAATCATCTCTTAGAAAATAATCACTCTTTCGACCCTCAGTTTGAAATTTTGCATACAGATAATAAATATTGAAAGGTAGATCTTTGGGAAACTTTAGAATCAACAAATACGAACACTCAGGTAGACTCATCAATGAACAAGTCGATTTAAGCCCTTCACCTCTATTGAATCTCTTCAGGAGCAATCTATTCCTTAATTTTATTGGATAAACCTGTCATAAATAAACACTTAAGAAGAATCAAACCAATAAGCTTTTAATTACTTATGAACATTAATATTTATATCCTCATTCTTATTTTCTGTACATTCATTAGTGAAACGCGTTACGAATCATAATTATTAAGTAAAATTCCAAAAAATGCATTACTTGTTTTTGTTATTACTGCTTTCTTGATCGGCATCTGAACTTTCTTGATCAGCAGGAGATTGTGACAAAGAGTCAAATCGGTTTTCGACCGGAACTTGGAACAAATGATGTGATATACGCTTTTGTTGAGGATGTTGTAAGGTGAAATCGGGTTTGTGTCCTAATGGTGCCTTTTGGGATTGAAGTAGGGCGTTTGAACTCGTCACACATGCAGATCTGTTGAGAAAGATCTATAAATGCGGGGATCGAGGCAATGCATTTGAATGGTTAGCAAGCTACTTGGCGAAACGGCAACAACTTGTGTCTATAGAATATGCTGAAGGAGATACAAGAAAAACATCAAATTTTGTTTGTTTAGCTCCGATATGGGTGTGCCTCAAGGTTCAATTTTGGGGCCTGTATAATTCCTTTTGTATATAAATAACATCGAAAGTGAACTCGACTGCAAGGTCTGTCTCTATGCAGATGATGCGACAGCACTTGTTGTGGATGAGGACGACGCTTTGATAGAGACGAAGGTTCGTCAGAATACTAACCTATTTTACCAATGGTTCTACAGGAATGGACTACATATCAATGCTTTGAAGACCACCTATTTAGTATTTCATAACCAAAATAGGATGATTGGCATCAGTGCATCATTAAACGATGCTCAGCTTGTCAGAGCTTATTCTGCAAAATTCCTGGGTCTGCATATAGATGAGATCCTGAATTGGAAGAATCATTGGGCTTATGTATAATCTAAGGTGTTATTTCATGAGAAATTCGAAGAAATTTTTCAACAATAGGTCAGCTCAAGTCTATGTATTATGCTGGTGAAGTGTTTCTCGGTCAAAAGAATATCATACGTCGCATGCTAGGTGTTTCACAGACTACTTCGTGTCGAGAACTTTTCAAAAATTCAGGAATACTTACTTTACCATCTTTATCTTAGAAATGGCATCAGTGGTTTTTAAAAACCGTAATGAAATGATGCGTAATGGTGACTATCACGATTATAACACACGAAACCAGCATGGCTTTGTCCCAGGTAATTTCAGACTAAGAATAGGCAGACAGTCGTCTATGTACTTAGGAGTTAAAATATTTAACAAACTAGACAAAGACATTAAGACATCTAGTTCTTGTTCCTTGTTTGGGAGGAGACTGACTGATTTTTTGCTAGTTCAGAGTTTTTATAATATAGATCAATTTTTATTGTGAAACAATTTTCGTTGTGCGATTTTGTATTTTGTCCTCCTGAAACTCTGTATGTTCGTTTTTTATTTTGTTTTATTTTAGAAGGAATTTGTAACTCTGCTCGACCTTTTCCATAATGTGCATCACATTTAGAAGGAAATAAAGTTGAATAAATAAATAAATTTGCCATTTATACTTGTAGTTTATTTTATCCAAAACACTGCGCATATTTTCATAACTTTCTCTCGTCGCCAGTGAATGGACAACTGGTGTAAAGGGATTTATATTTCCATTATGCAATAACACAGCTTTTGAACAGTACTTAGACTGATCTATAACTAAACGCCACTCAGAGGGGGAATGCTCAATATCAAGTCGCTGTATTAAACCATCAATATCAGAATACGAACACAAGGAATTTCCCATACTGTAGAATGCAGAAAACCGAGCATTTTCGCTTTATTGGCTAAGAAGTTTCATTCCTTGAGACAGGAAACAAGACGTTCTGATTGTTGCTTTGGTTTATCTGATTTTGGGTCGAATCGCGTATTAAATCATTCAATTCGCTTTGAACAATTGTATGAGGCCCTCCGGAACTGGGACCTGGAGTAAAAGCATTGTTCCTCGAATCTGCCTGAATCTGCTTGTCTCATTTTGCGGATTTTGTTTTTTTAGGAAATTAATTTATATGTCTCGACTGCTTTGGTCATTGACACGATAAAATCATACATTTATCAATAATAATACATAAGATAATATATGTCGATATTCTTCAGGTATTCAAATAACTTAGGAATTTGATCTTCTGAACTTTGTAAATCTCTAAAGTTTTTGCCGAGATTGTGGTGTAACCTAGCATCTCTAAAGTTATTGCATTCCGTGAGAATGTGTTCTATTGATAGCGGAGTGTTAGTGTTCACGTTCTGGTGGATTGTCTGATGCCATGAGGAAACTATGAGTGAGACGTGTGTGGCCTATTCTTATTCTTCTTATTATGGTTTCATTATTCCTGCTCATCGGGGAAAGTTTGCTAGAATTTATAATCAGATGTACAGTACGGAGTTTAGTATTCGCAGTATTCAACAGATTTTGCTACACCGCAAGGGTTTGAATATTTATGGTTAATTTAAGATCGTTGGGTAGTTGAATAGTGATATCTTCAGATGTGGTTTCTCTATCTGCTCGATCTGCTAACTCATTGCCGAGAATTCCGATGTGTGATGGAACCCACATAATGGTGATGGATACTCCGAAGCGAGATGGTGACATTTTTACTGAATATTTTGAACTATCCGATGCTTAGAATAGATATCACTAACTGAACATGAAAAGGACAAGGAGCCAGTGTAGATCGCATCTTTTTTCTGGTTTAGAATCACTGACTCAAGGGCTTTGAAGATTGCAAATAGTACACCAGTGTAAACGCTGCATTTGCTGGGTAGTCGATATTTTGATATTTTTTCTTCCATGCTAACTACGGAACAACCAACCATATGAACAAATTTATGCCGATTCAGGATCATCAGGAATGACTGTTTGAGAAGTTGTTCGGTGTTTCATTTTCATTGAAGTTACTTAAGGTCTTGTTTATACATGGTGTTGTTCAGATCCACGATGGGTTAATTGAAGTGAAGATTGGTGTGGTGATGAAGAGATTTAAATTTCCTAAAAACGTTTTCAGAATACGAGGAATCGATAAAGGACATCTCTGTGTTTTGGGAGTTTCTTGGTTGTTGATCATCAATTTGATTACTGGATTCGTGGGATTCGCCGAGATTCTGGCTGCGTATAATTTCAGATTTTGTTGTCTTCGAAGTTGGAGTGAAGGTTCCTGACATTCACAGTAAAGACATTCAGATGGGCTGAATCAGAAGGCACCCAAACAAATGCGAAGAGCTGTATTGTGAACTACATCAAGGGTTTTAAATTTGACTTAAAAGCAGACAAGTAAGCTAAGCTTCCATAATCGATTTTGGGAAGTATTACAGCTTTATATATTCTGACTAGTATTTCCTCTTCAGCGCCCTAGTGGTGATGTGATTAGAATATTTAGTCTATTCAAAAAGATCTTTTTGATCTCTTGAATATGGAGTTTCCAGGTGAGTTTGGAGTCAAAGGTTACTCCTAGAAATTTGTAGTGATCTACAGCATCCAAGGGGACGCCATTTAGTGTAATGCGTGGTTGCTGGACGCTGCTGTGTCTTTTGCTGCACTTCGTGACTTTGGACTCAGTTGGTGAGAAATTGGTACCAATATGTGTTGACCATTGAGAAAAGCTGTTCACTGCGTTTTGCAGAAGAGTACAAGTACGTATTTTTCCCTCGATAGAAGAATCATTTGCGTAGAGTGCGTATTTTATAGGTGCTCGTATAAAGGAACAGATATCGTTTATACCTAAGATGAATAATGTTGGGCTCATTATAGATACTTGAGGTACCCCGCTTTCAGTGAGAAAGGAACATTAATCCGTACTTGGAATGACCTATCTGAGAGAAAATTCTTTATGAAGCCATAAACATTTCCAGTGAGGTTAATTTCTTCTGGATTCTTGAGTATGAATGCATTAGGTGTTGTGTCGAAAGCACTTATTATATCTGAAATTACAGCAATCACGTCTTGTTCGTTAGCTATAGCGTCGGTATTCCAGTTTGGATAATTACTAAATTGTCCATAGTGCAGCGGTTTGGTCTAAAGCCAGACTGAGCAGGATTTTGCGGATTTAAAAGTAGGATCGGCACTGATAAATCTGCATTATGAACAACAGGTCTTTGGAAAACTCTTCAGCCTTTGTCAGGTAAAAATAGCAATCGTCTTAAGGGTTAGTGGGTTTTCGCCATACCATAGGGACTCCAAAAGACATATTTTCTCTCTTCGCTTTCATCCATTGCACTAATGATACGCTACAACTAACACAGAACACATGGGGAGCCCACTGCTTGTCGTGATTTCCAATTGAAACACCAAAATATAGGAAGTAGGCTTTTCAACATTTTCAGAAAATAGTATGGCTTATGATTCCACCATAAATTCTCCACAAATATGCTTGTCCCGATATTTCCGTACTTAAAACACTTTCTTCTTTACACACCTCTCAGTTCGAAATAGAAGACTAATTTATAAGCTCATTTTTATGTATAATATTGTAAGTAACACAGTTCAGATATGAAATTCATACCACCAATATTTCACCTATTATTAGAAGGGATCTTGGACCAGACTTATGAATTAGAACTACGTTCCCGAAGAGTGGAGAATCGCCCCTTAGGTTAGGTTAGCACACAATAAAATTTGACATGTTCCAAATCAACCCTAAAAATGGTCCTAATTTCAATGCGTTAAGTTTCTATCAAATATCGCAATTTGAAATTCTTCAACACAATTCAGAAGTACTTCAATCTCAATTGGGAAAGTGAATAATGAATATTTCTCATTTAACCAAAAGTTTCAAAACCTGAGCTGCTGAAATGGTATTCTTTTCGAAGCTTGATTGGCTCCAAATTACCGTGAATTCATTCTCGAAATATTTCAACGCCTAATTTGATATGTTCGCAACATTGGCGACGCTGATGAATCGAATTAACATATCGGTTAGCGCCAGGCTGTTCCATCATTTGGTCTACACAGTTAAGGGGAGAATAATATACGTTGCGATGGTTACAACTGAAGAGGGTTTCAACATCACAGCGGAATATTTTTCGAGGCAATGTTCGCAAACTCTAATAAAAAGCTCCCCGCCGTTTTGGTATATCAGTCAGAAGAGATTGTCATAAATTTCTCTAGTGAATGCCTAAATACTTTCGGCTCGAAAGTTTCGCTCATTGTCATTTTTAATCGAATTAATTCAGGAGTAAAATGAAAACCACCCTTATTCCTCATCTATGTTGTATATGGACCGTTATATATGCTGTATGAAGAACATTACTATTTTTCGGAAATGATGAAAAGAGTATACAGGGTGTAAATGAATAAGATGATAAGAAGTTGTGCGTCGTATTTTTCTTGGTCATGTAATTTCTCGTTATGGTAATGTTCCCCGGATCTCACTACTTGTGATAATTTTTTGTGGGGAAACCTGAAGGCTAAGTTCTACGTCGATAAACCTCGAAATCTGCACGAGTTGGAAGACGCTATCACAAGAGAAGTTGTAGCGTATTTTTTAATGAAAAGAAACACCTTACGAACGGACTACCAGGTTTTCGATGGAGAGCTTTGTCATGAGGTGATTATCGTAGGGCGCCACCTACTTCAGTGATAAAGTTAACCAAATCTTAAGTAAAAAAGAAGAATGCTCAATTCTCTATTATTGTTTCTTACTGATCCGAATAAAAAACAAAATTACTTTTGGTTTGTTTTTATGTATACAAAATATACAATACATTTAGTGAAACCAAAATAGAATATGCGTTATCTATTGTAATATATGTATTGTATTGAATAATATTGTCCGATTTCTCGAATTAATCATTTATATCTTTTAACTCAGTTTTCATAGTTTTATCAATATTTCAATCTCACTTCATCAAGTTGAATATTCAAACAGTTTGAAATTCGTATCAAGAATCAACAGATAATGATATCCAATGAAAATCATAGTTATATCCGTAAGGTGTCGCTGGTATTGATCTGGGTTGTTCACCGGTTAATTGTAAGTCAGTACTTGAAAGAAGATCGTTTTCTCGTTTGTGTGGGAGAACGGAAAGCAGTACTCATTCTATGTTTCGTTTCCACTTTATTGTTGTGAAGAGAACATTTTCGCTTTTTTATTAGTTTTTTTGAAAATCAATAGTTTTTCATAGAAGCGAGTCTATATAAGTTCGGAATTCATTAGATTCGCTCTCTTTCCATTTGGAAATCTTCGGAATCGTTTGTGATTTTATTGTAGCTGTGTTGAAGCGGGAGTGAATAATTTTCAGAAAAAGTAATTGAGTATTCTTTTGATTTTCTGAATAAATTGCAATAGTCTGACGCGTTATAAGTAGTCGGTAATTTTGCCGTATTTCCTCGACAACGAATTCCATTAGAGATTGGAGAGATTTCTGAGTTTCTTTCGTTATATTAACCTAGATCGATATCTCTCCATTCCAAGGATGAGTCAACTTCATTCTGTTAATTTTAAAATATATATTCGAGAGACATGGTATTGTTATAGATTTTTTTCACTATCAAGATATTTTACTGTCACGAGTTTTCATCTTTATGCCAAACCTTGATATTTCACGACTGGGGTAACCACGTCTTTAAGAAACTAGTCCTGCCACCTAGGGCAGTCACCTTGTGAACCATATTCAGCCGATCAAGTAACCTATAAGCTGTTACATACAGGAATACCAGAAAACCGATATAAAACACTATCCAACCATCGTGGGAATCTACCTCTGTCCTAAAAGCTAAGTGTTCTTCTTTATGATCCATTTCTTTTCGTAATCTTCATTAATCGTTGACTGAGCAGATTGTTCGAAATTGAAAATAAGTACTTATGTAGTTTGAATTCATCTCGTCTGAGACTCCTTTATTGTAATTGGTTAAACTTTGTAGTTAAGTTTTTTTTGCATTAGTTACCTTGATTATAGTTAGTATTTTATCAGTCAGTTACTGTGATTTCTATAATTATTCTGTAATAAAGCTAGTTGAATGAAGTGATGAGTATTATTCCCAACGCTATATCTAGGACGTAGGTTCTTGACGAAGATCTCACACATTGAGATAAAGGGACTCTGATCTAGCTAGGCAGAGGTAATTAATAATAGGTTTCAATTGTAATTTCATTTCAATTATAATTTAATGTAATTCAACTTATAATTTAAAATTTTATTTCAATTAGAATTGAAATTCTTCTCCAATTTTAGATATTCTTGAAACAAAACCATTACACTATATATCCTCAATTGAACTTAATACCTATTTAAATCAAAATTAAATTAACAAAAAAGGGGGTCGGAGGATATGCTTGAGTCAAATGAAATATTGTTTACCCTACTGAAATGAACCTTTATTCGAAACAACTGTAACCTATGAGAATGTGATTTCGATTAACCATGCAATTATCGGAGATAAATGAAGTACTTTCTCTCTTAAGGTATGATATCCAAACTGAGAATGTGTAAAACAAACTAAGTAGTGCCCTTATTATTAACAGACAAGCAATTTACTTTAAATTCAACAAGACATTGACAAATGTAAATTTCAATAAAATGCAAGGTGGTTTCTATTATGAAAACCTATCTTAGCCAAAACAGAAAGTAATAACAAGTAGGACAAAGAACTTCATTTTTCTGAGTAATTGTTTCTCTAGATGTAGGTTGTGACTTAATCAGCGTAAAAAATCTCCAACGTTTTATTAGGACAGTGAATACAAGGACGGCCGGCTTGATATGTAGTTCCCACTGACAGATGACAGGAATGACAGGACCTCGTTTCATAAATTTCCAAAAAGGCTTCTTCATCTAACCAAATATGTTCATCCAAAACAATGTCACAAAACCTCGTACCAAAATGTTCCAAAATGTGTGCCCAATAAATCCATACAACGACAAGAATGGTTCAAAAATATTCCTCAGAAATATAGGTTAGAACGCCAACTGGTCAGAAAAATACAAGACAGGTTCAGTAGTTCAGCAGCCTTTCTCGACGTTCAAGCAGGAAGTGAGCAGAGTACTCGGCCACGCTCATCTATCAGGACGCATGATCGATCAACCCTACAGCGTTACCTACCGAAAGTACGGACTTCTAGTTAACTTCTTTCTATGTTTCCTATTGTTTATGGTCTCAACTCACGCTAATAGATGTCACAGCATGTATGATTTCATAATTACACGATCTATGATTAATTAAAATTTTGGGAACGCTACAAAGTTAGGGCCGATTTGTTAAGCGGGTGATGAGGAATTTTGAGAATCGACTACAGAATTGCATTGCGGAACACGGACGTCATCTGCCTGATCTCATTTTCAGAACATGATTCTTTCCGCTTTTTCTACACTAAATGGTAACATTTAACCTTTCATTTTACGTAATTAAAAATGTTCTACGTTGAAAAACAACTGAGTTATTCTCATTTCAAAAACGCCCTTCCAGAAAACAATCAACTCTAACTTCCCACTAACGATCCAGAAGAATGTATATTTTTGTGTTAAAAAATGATGGAAAGTTTGAGACATTGTAACCTCCTAAATTATTACGTCGAAACAAAAAAAATATTTAGGAAACTTTTGTCATCAATTATTGATCCAGTCTCATATATCAGACGGCTTGCGGCGTCTCAGAAGTTTAGTGTTTAAGGTTAAGGTTCCAGTGAAATAAATAACAACCCAACTTGATGAATGTTTTAGTGAAATGATCAGTGATATCCTGAACCTCTTTCTTTCTCACAGGCAAGGACGTCAAGGTTGTTTTTCAGGACTACACGAGTTATAGTCCATCAAACTTCTCCTGATAATATGCAGTAATAAATCACGACAAATAAATCATAATTCAAGTATGTCGCTATAAATCGAGCATTTCGCTATTTATCCCTTATCTGAGCCCGACGGATTTATTACCTTGATAAATACATGCTATTCGGTTGACCAGGACTATCTTATCTAGTCAACTCATCTTCAAACGAATCTATACCAACAAAACCGTATCGTATGTTTGTACATTCTTTCGAACAAGCACCGGAAATGAATTATTCAAAGTATCTGCTTAAAACTATTGTCAAAATTTTTGTTGTTGCTAAGATGGCACAACTGTTTCCTATACTGAAGCGGTTTGAATCCGATCTGGCATTTAGATTGTTCACAGAGCTCTATTTTGTCAGTTCTCACAAATGCGTTTAGCGATATTTATGATGAATGAAAATATCGAACAAATAATTTGTATTGCAAATGCAATTTCGTGATCCAAATCGCTGAAATTGTTACAGCAGGCTTACAGTGAACTGACTTTATCAAAAACACGTGCATATGAGTGGTACGCTACTTTCAACAGCGGGCGAGATGTTGTGGAAAATCTGCCTCGATCTGGTCGGCCAGTATCTTCAACATGTAGGATGATTGGTGGCAGTGCGTTTAAAGTATCTAAATTTGCAAAATTTTTTGTAGTGAGATCTTTGCAGTCCTCAATGCTGCCTCAATCGCTCAATATGGTGCATGCCAAGCTTCCTATATAAACTTCCACGCAGAGTATCCATATTTTCTTCAGTGACCACTATTTTTAGTGCACCTGCCCTTAGATCGTTGCTTAGCTTGTTTCAAATAAAACATGAGCTCTCGTGGGACCAAATTATCAAGAGGTAAATTCGTTCCCCAGTCGGATCTCTGGGAGGAACTGGCTCAGGGGGCTCATTAGGGCAATACGACGAACAACAGTCCTCTGGCGGTAGCATGGAAATTCTGAAGTAAAATTCAGAGTGAGTACGATAAGGATTTTGCATTTTTCAACAAATGAACCGTAAGTAAGCAGTGTTTCTTGCTGGAATACCACCAACTGTTTTGGAGAAATGCACTCTAGAGGTATCATTATTTCTTAATCGTCTTTTCCAGATTTCGTATGAGAGCCACACGTTTCTGCAGTGTTGAGCAGTAGAGTACAACAATTATCGTCCAATCGTATTGGATCACCTTGTCACCTCCTTGCATACTTTACGCATTTCTTGAAACTAACCATCTCGAAAAAAATTTACATCGAAGTTCTATTCCAGGACGACAGACCAAACGCTCCTTTGATAAATTCGATATCGGTACCATCGATTACATGTGATGAGGTTCACAATACTCTTGAGCAGATGAAAAACGGAAAGGCGCCAGGGCCAGATGAATTTCAAGCAGAATTTCTCAAACTGTTCGATGACGATGGAATCAAGTGGCTGACTGAAATATTAAATCGCATATACAACACCGTAAACATCCCCTACGAATGGCTTAAATACACATTCACACCTTTCTCAAAAAAACCGAGTACAAATAAATGTGAGTACTACAGGACAATTAGCCTTATGAGACATTTGCTGAAATTACTACTAAAGATTATCCACAAGCAAATATACACGTCCTGCGAAGATCAGATATCTCGCACTCAGTTTGGATTCAGAAATGATCTGGGAACTAGGGAGGCCCTTTTTTCCGTCCAGGTATTATTTCAATGCTGTCTAGATGTCAAGCAGTATATATACGCATACTTTTTTGATTATGCAAAAGCATTTGATAGAGTTCAACAAAATAATAGAAATACTGAAAAAAACTTGTATTGACCAAAAAGATCTGCGACTCATCATAAATCCATACTGGTTTCAGTCAACCAATGCGAGAATAGAAGGTGTATACTCAGAGGACAGAAAGATAAGACGCTGAGTGAGACAGGGATGCATTCTCTCTCTTGTTCCCTTCAACCTTTATTCGCAGTGTATATTCGAAGAAGCGTTGAACCATGTTGATGCTGGAATTATTGTAAATGTCACACATTTCTGGGCACCACTATCACCGATTAAAGGGATGTGGAAAGAAGATGTTGCATAGAGAAAGCGAGAATAACGTTTATCAGAATGCAATCATTATTTAAAAGCCGAGATCTTGATATAAAAACGAAATAAGACTTCTTTGGTGTTATGTATTACCATCTATAAAAAGGATAGAGGCCTTCGGGATGTGGTTATACTGTCGCATGCTGAGAATTTCTTGGGTCGACCGAACATCTAACAATACAGAATTAAGACAATCCTAAACATCAGTTCCACCAGCGTATATTCAATATTGCATGAGCATTTGGCTGTCAAAAAGATTTGTTCGCGTTGGATCCCACACAACTTACCAAATAGCTCAAAAAAGGCTTGTGTCGTTTGGTGGTGAAAAATTTCGACCGCGAAGAACTAAAATTATTCTGCATCATGACAATGCAAGCTCGCAGACATCAGCGCATACGATCGAGTATTTGAACACCCAAAACATTGAATTAATGGGCCATCGACCTTATAGTCCCGATTCGGCTCATCTTTGTAAACGCACATCAAGAAAGAACTGCGTGGGCAACGATTTTCGACGGCAGTAGAGTCAATTGAAGCCTTCCAAAATCATGCTTTGGAGGTATCTTATTGGAAGTAGCTGGAGTGTTTGAAAGATTGGTTTAAGCGCATGCAACAGTGTATCGATATTCCGAATCATTCAAAGTTGCCGTAGCCATACGAAATCATTAGAGATGAAAAAAATATTCGAATCGGTGAAGCTATTTTCGAATTTTAACGAAGTTAACGCAGGACAATTGATTTATATAGGTTTACATAGATACGAAAACAGTTCCGATTTTCATATTCGAACGATGATTCCTCCCCTCAAGGTAATTCAGATATTTTGCTTCCGATCGGCGGAACGAAAATACATAAAAAAACGGAATATGAATTTTCGTAAATCAAGTGAATCCATCGAAACGGCTTTGTTAGATGCCTTTCAAAAGTTCAGGAGAGTAATGGTCGCTTAACTATCAGGACTAGTGCCAATAAAAATAATGAATGGCGGAAAGGCGACGAAGTTTTAAATGTTGAATAACTCGGAGGGTCTCTCTCGCAGATAAACTTTCGTTTCGTTTTGCGCGCCGGAAAATTTATAGCTGGCATTTGGTCGGATTAGATTCTAAATCTCCGTCCAAACATTGCCTCATCAGTGACAAAGCCTACAAGCCATACATAATTTTAATACAGAGGTGATCCCGAATGACTCGCATGAGAGACGTCATTCGGTAGAGAATATTAAAACACTGATTGCGAAAATTATGCATACACAGGTTGACTCAACGAATAAAAATTGAATATACGAGACAATCAATCAGTTTCATAGAAACATTACTTGTTAGTATTTATCTCCCGTTTTTTTTCCGATTGTGTTCGTTTTTCTGAAGCTTTTTTCCACAAAAGATTGAAAATAGAAGCTTCTTGAATCGCAAAATTTGAAAGCCTGAATCAGAATACAATTGCAATTGAACTATTATATTCAATAAGAACGAGAATAAAGATTTAAATAATACTAAATATTTGATCAGGAAATATTTTAATGAAATTCAACGTAAGAACCTGAAAGGAATTCATAAATTTGTTGAAGGAAAGGAATATTTTCAAATAAAACACAGCTATCACAAAAATAAGGTATATAATTTTTCTGAAAACAACTAAATTAAACTTCTGTGAAATAAGAGGAACATCTCCATTAAAACTTACGTAAAGAATAAGAATAATCGGAACTACATTACCACTTCATCAGATAGTTGATAGTTTTTTATTTATTCATATATATTTTGCATAAACTTAGATATATTTTTCTTATTTTTTTCGTCCCTAGACTCCCGGTTCTCGGATAATCACCGTTTAATCTCGATTCTCGTGGATTAACTCATTCTCCGAAAGAGTTCTGCTAAATGTCACCAATTGTAGTAAACCTTGATCGATACATCTATACACTTCTGAACACTAGGTGAGGACATACTATAATTTGATAGTTATTATGGTTGAATAAACTAATGCGAATGCAGTTCTAGGAGAATTTCAAAATGATTGATAACAATGTATTGAAACGTGAGTGTTCAGCTTTAGATCTGGGCGTCACATTCGACTCTAATGTCGAATAAAATAATATAAATTAATTTTTGATTCACACATAGATCGTATGGTGAACAGTTGTAACCGAATGTTGGGTTTCATATTCAGAAGAGGTAAAGAGTTCAGACTAGTTAAATCCTTCATTATTTCATATCATGCTTATATTTGTAGTAGGTTGAACTATGCTTTTGTTATATAGAATTTCCGATATAAATGTTACTCTCATCGTATAGAAAGTGTTCGAAATAGACTCATCCGATTTTTGTGTCCTAGAATTAATTTCAATATTGTTGATCACCACCACGCCCCTGCTCGAAGATATTTGAATATTACCTCCCTTGAAAATCGTAGAATTATTTCTGATATTTTGATTATGTTCAAAATCTTAAACGGCTTGCTTCAAGTACCTGATATTCTACAGGAGATAGCTTTCAACATTCCCTTCATCATGACCTTTTTTCCATTAAGTTTCGTAATACTAACAGTGCTCAAAACTCCCCACTTGATAGAATTGTTCGTTTGTGTAACCTGTATCCGAATCTTGATTTGTTCGGGATTCCTCTAGTTTCGTTCAAGAGGAACCTTCGATTGATGTTTCGCTAGTTATAGTATATTGAAAGGTTATGATTATTTGTTGAGTTTGATTTTCTCTTATTTTGATTGCTGTGAATTTTTGCATTTGTTTTGTTACTTACCTGTTGATATAAATTTGTATATTTAGCAATACTTTTGACTAGACACTGTAATTCAAATTGTTTCTGTGGTTGTCGTTTTGGCCTTGGCCGTGTACATTCAATGTTATAATAATGAATAAAATAACTTCACATATATCAATGATTCTATTAAAGAGGGCATTTAAATACAGCATCCAGAGATATCTTTGAGAAACTCAAATGGAATGCCGTCATGATAATTTCATCATTGATAATTATTTTGATAATCTTTAAAATGTTAACAATTCCATAAATGTCACTTTTTCATGTACACTCGGAGGCAAAATTAGCGGAACACTCGAAAATTTAACCATATTCGAAGTTCGATATTTTTCCTAATTCTCAGCCGATTTAGATGATTTGTTCGGCAAGTTATAGATAAACTCTTCTGCTTTGTAGAAATTATAAGAGAAAATAAAAAAAATCTGAAAAAAATTTTATACGGGGGCAAAACTAAAAGTGTTTTTTTTGACAAAAATTCGTAACATCCTGTGGAATTTCGTGATCCGAGTCATTAAAATTCGTCTATCAATTTGGAATTTTCTTATTATCACTCAGGCGTGTCGAAATTGTCGTTTGCGATTTTTATGTTCGAATTGCATTAGTTATTGATGACAATTTGGTTAATTTGGTGAAAATTAGGAATTCATAGGAGATAACAGTCGGTAGGTATTAAAATACACAACCGAATTCTGGGACCATTGATAAAACTTTTCATTTACACATGTGCACACCTTTTTTTATCAAATATGAAATACAACACACGTTTTTTTGTATATGACCACATTTGCACTTGTTTAAAGAATGAGAGTTTTCCATTCTTTGATTTGATACAAATTCGATCGGTTGCGGTGTTTTGTGATTCTTTTACTGTTTACGATTCGAAACGGTATTTTTCATTCAGAATGAGAGATTTACCACCAACCTCAGTAGCAAGGGCAGTTACATTGATCGAGGAAGGGCGCACCTACCGCTCAGTCGGTACCATGTTGGGTGTCTCGACGTCGGTTATCCATCGAATCTACCGACGTTACCGGGAAACTGGATTGTACGTGAGGAGGCGAGGACAAGGAAGAAATCGGGCAACCCGCGCTATACATGACCGTTTCATCGTCAATCAAACCATAAGAAATCCTCGTCTTATTGCTGTTCAGGCACGTAACCTTTTACAAGCAGTGGATAACATTAACGTCAGTGTGAGGACAGTCAGAAGACGATTAAATGAAGTTGGTCTGAGATCATACGCGCAAGCAAGATCACCAAGACTCGATAGAGCCCATCGGGTAGCAAGATTGGCGTTTGCTAGGGAGCATGTAGCATGGACAATCAATCAGTGGAGACGAGTTTTATTTAGTGATGAGAGCCGATATTGTGTGAATTTCGTGGATGGTAGAGATAGAATATGGAGGCATCGAGGGGAACGGTACAATCAAGCGAACTTCGCAGGAACTGAGCAATACGGTGGAGGGTCAGTTATGATATGGGGTCGCATATGCTTGGGAGTACAAACAGAACTGGAGATTATTGGCAATGGATCACTTAATGCCCATCGGTATATAACAGAAATCTTGGAGCCCCATGTTGTGCCTTTTGCTCCTTACATAGGGAAAATTTCCTTTTATGCACGATAACGCGCGCCTCATACTGCGCGTATAGTGATAGAATATCTCAATGAAGTTGGGATCACACGAATGGACTGGCCGTCGCGGTCACCGGATTTAAACCCGATCGAACACGTTTGGGACATTCTTGGAAGAAGGGTTCGACAACGGAATCCAGGCAACGTTGAAGAGCTGACATTGGCTTTGGTGGAAGAATGGGACAACATACCTCAACAGATGATAGACAACATCATTGGGAGTATGCGAAATCGTATGGGCGCTGTAATAAGAGCTCGGGGGGGTCATACTCGCTACTAAAATCAAATGTTTTTTGTGGGTCATCATGAACATTTTTCTCAACATGTTCATTTCATTTCACGAGTGTATCGCCAGGATACACACCTGCTCTCAATTTTGGACAGGAATGATAATTATTATAGAGTGTCACACAAAAAAATTCAGAAATAAATGTGCAAAATCAACGATTTTTCCAGTGTACTTCGAGTTCTCCCGGAGCGTAAAATTGGCCAGTGAATTTCAAAAATTTTCATTTCGTTAGATTTCCGCTTCTCTAATTTTGATTTTATTTTTTGGCTAACCTCCGATGTTATGCACCTACGCAAGATTAAAAATAAATTCTTGAAATTTGTGACTTTTCGCTTCAAATTGGATATCTTTTGTAAAAATAGAGATAAATGCATAAAACAAGAAGGACGTTACTGTAGGAAGATGTGTCCTGACAGACCATGATATTGTACGTTTCAACTCGGACCACGAAATTCCACAGGGTGTTACGAATTTTTGACGAAAAAAACACTTTTAGTTTTGCCCCCGTATAAAATTTTTTTCAAATTTTCGTTTTCTCTTATAATTTCTACAAAGCAGAAGAGTTGATCTATAACTTGCCGAAAAAATCATCTAAATCGGTTGAGAATTAGGAAAAATATCGAACTTCGAATTTGGTTAAATTTTCGAGTGTTCCGCTAATTTTGCCTCCGAGTGTATGTGCAGTAAAAATACATTTTTCTAACCGTCATTCCGAATAATCAAGACTACATTACCTGCTTTCATTTTCACCGCTTCGGTTCGTGCGTGATTAAAAGAGATAACTTTTTACCACTTTTAAACGATATTTGTTTTTTCCTATGAGGCTCAAAATGACTAATATACAAATCTGTCAGGAAGACATCTTCATTTAAAGTTTTGTTCAGATATTTCTCACATAAATTAGGATGGAAAGCGATAATTTATGTCAATTACCCTGCTAAAACAAATTCTAGTGAATAAATCATCAGCTGTCAACATTTGCCGAAGTCCCAGAGAATATTATTTTAAAATGGAAGAATTGCATGTCCCATTAAATATGCTATAAATCTTTTCCGACGTAATAATTAGGTCGATTGCTGAGGTGCGAAAGTAATTTATAGCGTGACCGATATTCAAATCATTTCTTTTGGAAGATATTGTTTTTACCAATGATGTTTAAAATGATTTATACGCATATCATCAACTAAAGACTTCTTTCTTTGAAATTTCCTCCTGATATTCTCGACGGACTTCGGCTGAAAAAAGTGTTTTATGTTTACAAGTTGTCTGCTACTCATTGCATACAAGTTTTTTTAGCTTTTATGACTTAATCCAATTATTTTCCTTTTTATTTTAAATCTTTGTCGGAAGAATATAATAGACACAATGGGAAAATAATATGTCATTAAAAACGTGGGAACAAATTGATTTTTTTTTCTTATTTCTTCACGATATTAATTCGTTTCTTTATGAACATACTTCGCACGATTATTAAACAATATTTCAAATGTTATAATTTTTTACACACACACCATCCCATACATACTTTCTCGTTTTTGAGTGTTATAAAAAGAAGTGAAATGAAGAAAATTCGAATATGATAAAATATTAAAATAATTTTTTTTGTATTATTATTTTTTGTTTTTTTTATATTTTATTTTCAATGATTTTAAAGAGGCATTTACTTTATACTTTACTTTTTCTGCTCGTGAAAATCAATTTGATAAGGCATAACACCCCTGAAAAGATATTTGATGTTAATTTATTCAATAATATTAATATACAGGGTGCTTCAACGAAAATTAAACAGAGGCTATATCTACCAAGATATTCATTTCTGATCAAAACGCAAACACAGGTCAATTTTTGTTTCAAGGGGGACATCTTTTGGGGTACAATACTTGCCTGAAATATCAACCCCTAAGCGGGGGTTGCAATCCTTGAACAATTTGAATAGGAAAGATGGGTCGAGTGATGACTCAAAAGAAAGGTGGTATCTTTGTTTACATCGTCTTGAACGAATTTCCATTCTTAATTGAAAACTGTAAAAGATACAGGGTGAGCAATTGAAAGATAGGGAAGACTATTTCCCTGAGATTATTCTAGTTTAAGTGAAGTAAAATGGAACAGATCCTTTCTGATCAATAGCAGTCATCATCAAGTGCCATCCTCATCTCGAATTTCAACCCCTAGAGCAAGGGTGACCACCCTTGAAAATTTGGAAGATGGTAGATGGGTCGAGTGATACCTCGAAAGGAAGGTATTATCTTTGTCTGCATCCCCGTGAACGAATTTCCATTTTTGATTGAAAAGTGTAGAAGATACAGAGTGAGCTACTGAAAGATAGAGGAGACTATCTATCGCCCTGAGCTATTCAAGTATTAGCGCAAAAATATGGAACAGATCCATTCCAGATCAAAGGCTGTCATCTTTGATTTAAATGAATCTATTCCAGTTTTTCGCACTTATACTCCAATAGTCTTGGGGCGATAGTATTATCTATTTTTCAGTGGCTCACTCTGTATCTTCTACATTTTTCAATCAAAAATGAAAACTCTTTCACGGGAATGCAGACAAAGATAATACTTTTCTTTCGAGTTATCACTCGACTCTACCCGCTTCCAAATCTTCGAGGGTTGTCACCCCTGCTCCAGGGGTTGAAATTCGAAATGAGGATGGTACTTGATGATGACTGCCATTGATTAGCATGGATCTGTTCCATTTTACCTCACTGAACCTTGAATAGTCTCAGGGAAATAGTCCTCCCCATCTTTTAGTTGCTCACCCTGTATCTTCTACAGTTTTCAATTAAAATTTATGCAAGATAATGCTCTTCCGCACACCAGCAATCTCGCTACATTATCTTGAAACATCGGGAATCGCTATTTTGTACTGACCAGCTTGTTCTCCAGACCTAAATTCTATTGAGCATTTATGAGAAAATCTCAAATGGAAAATTAGAGGGCGCCAGGATAATCCAAGAACCCCATAACAGCTCATCCAAGCCGCCACAGAAGAGTTGCAGAATATCACCCCAGAGGAGGTCAAAAACCTAATCCAAAGCATGCCTAGACGGAGTCAGGCTAGTATCAGAGCAAGAGGAGGTAATACAAACTACTGAGGTCGAGAAAAAACACCTACTCCGTGAGAAAATAATTTTCAATTATCTTACTACATGCGGAAATAGTCTCTCATTTTCTTTTTTTTTTGTTTCTTTCTTAAAATAAACCTTAATTCATTTTTTTTCAATTGAATTATCTCAAAAAGGATGAATTCTAACAATCCTTTGAAATTTCCAAAATCCCTGAGGTAATATTCAAAATATCGGGTGATTCCATATGAATTTGGTTGTGTGTATTACTCTACTGGGTGATTCACCAGTGGCGCAGTGCTCTGTAGCTCTTACACTCTTGAAGATTTCATTTTTGTTCGAATGGTATTGTATTCAGAAAGTAAGAATCTACTTCAGCAATTTATTTGTAGACAAGGTGTCCCAGTTTTCTATAAAAAAATGTTTTTTTCAGATTGGAAGACCACTTTTTTTGTTGATGATTCAAGAGCGGCCTCTGCTCTAATGTCTTAAAGTAATAATTTTTTTTGGAGAGTCGTTTAGACACAATATTTTTTTTTCCGTAAAATTCATGAAAATAGGCTCTCACATCATCGCATGGTCCTTCGGCCAGAGAGGATGAATACTTTCTTCCTTTCGTTTTCTTATTGCCCAAATATAGCTTTATTGATGAATTGAAATAGATTATCCTCAAATAATACAGGAGTGACTCAAAAGATTATTGAATATTGTAATTTTAAAAATATCATATCTTGATTTCTCGAAATGGAACATCCTGTATTTTATTATACATGTCAACCCATGAAATATTGTGCCATATTTTTGCAGAAGTAACCTTATCTTTATCTTGGACCATTTTCGAAATAAAATAAAATAAACTAAAATCAGAGGTTGAGAAAGAAGAGTTTTTATTAGTAGGTATATATAATTATACTTGATCAGACAAATGAAGATATTTTAAGGTAGTCGAGTATGAAATACGTAATAGATTGGATTTTGGTGAGATAATCTACAAGGTGTTGAACTATTTCAATAGGTGTTCGAAATGTTGTCTGTTTCTTTGTTGACACAACTGGTGCAGATGTACATGATATGCATGAAATTTATTCACTTTCAAGATTCTCTGGACGGAAATTTGACTTATACCTGTTAACTGAGAAATCTCTCTTTGGCTTTTATATGGTTCTTCTGTCACTGTCAACAAAACTGATAACTGGTTGTCTTCAGCTGTAGCAGTTTTTGGTTTTTCATGTTTTTTGTAAGCGATATTACCCGTTTCGATAAATCTAATTAGAAGTTTTTCAAAGCATCTTGCATTAGGATGCCTCCTATCAGGGAACCTTTGTACATAAACTCTACTTTGCAACACACTCACCCAGAATAAAAATTATATAAACCATTTCTTCTTAGGAGAACTTCATGGCAGTCAATTGAGAAAATTGAAATCAAACCTCACTTTAACAATGTGCAATAACGAAACACTGATAGGGTCACCATGTTAAATGCAGATTATGATATGTCCTGATACCTGACAGAAGGCACAAATAAAAAAATGTCAACACATACCTCGATTCACGTTTTAATCATCTTAAATCTTAGATAAAGATAAGGTTACTTCTGCAAAAATATAACACAATATTTTATGCGTTGACATGAATAATAAAATACAAAGTGTTCCATTTGAAAAAATCAAGATATGATATTTTTAAAATTACAATATTCAATAGTTTTTTCGAGTCATTCCTGTATTAAATGAGGATAATCTATTTCAATTCATCAATGAAGCTATCCTTGGGCAATAAGAAAACGAAAGGATAAAAGTATTCATCCTCTCTTGCCGAAGGAGCATGCGATGATGTGAGAGCCTATTTTCATGAATTTTTAAGGAAAAAAAAATATTGTGACGAAACTACTCACCAAAAAAACTTATTACTTAACGACATTATAGCAGAGTTTAGGCCGCTCATGTATCTTGAACAAAACAGTGGTCTTCCAATCTGAAAAAACCAACCAAGATTTTTTTATAGAAAATTGGGACACCCTAATCACTGCAAAATAAATTGCTGAAGTAGATTTTTACTTTCTTAATACAAAAAAGAAATCTTCAAGATTTTACGAGCTCCAGAGCACCGCGCCACTGGATAATCACCCAGTATATATTCACGAGTTATGTCCTCTACGGGTACCAACCAGCTATTGATCAAAAATTAAAACTCAGTTTTCATCTAATTCAATAGATTGGTTGAAAAAGCGGTAAATTATTTCGTACTTAATAACGGTAACTGATAGTTGTACTTGAAAAAAAAAAGAACAGTCAAGCGGAATTTAAATTTATTCAACTAATACGTCATGCGTAAACAATTCCACAAATCAAGGCTATTCCCAGAACAATCTGCTTCTATCCCAAAATGTCTAGTATAATAAATGATGAGCCATACTCCATATCTCGAAGAGGCTTGAATAAAACATAAGGTTCAATTGAGTATACGTTTTTTATTGATCAAAGAAGCTTCCCCTTCCGCCAACGATGACTCGAAGGCATTTCCGATTTTTGGCGTTTCAAAGCAAATCCGATCTAACGCGTTCCATCGAAAACAATATTTTTTCATGAAATATTTCGGAGAGGCAGAATAGAGACACACAAAACTGGGAGAAATATAATATCACGAATTCTACCAAGCTGTAGTAAGTATCTTATAGAGATCTAGATTATCTGCATCTGGTCTATTATCTGAAAAAATAAGGATTTTGTAGACATGAATTCAAAATGAATGATATAATCAAAAATGAGGTATATTATCTTGTTGAAATCATCAGTGCAATTTGTTCAAAATTCTCATACAGTCTGTCACAAAGTAAACAGAACTTTTCAGAAATAAGACAATCAACTGATTTTTTTGGAAAATTCTTTCACTTTATTCAAAATAGTCTCCTTTAGCTTCGATACACTGTTTTGCACGGTTAAATAACAATTCGAATGAGTGTTTGATGTCCTTCGCCGGCATCGCTCGGAGAATGTTGGTACACTCCTTCTGGATGGCGGGAATGAAGTTTCCCGAACGAATAAAAATCGCACGAAACTAGGTCCGGCAAATATGGGGAATGGTTGAGAGATAAAATTAATTTTTGATCATTTTGGGCCTCATTCGGCACTTT
Organism: Cryptolaemus montrouzieri; assembly: GCA_013387265.2. Taxonomy (NCBI): domain Eukaryota; kingdom Metazoa; phylum Arthropoda; class Insecta; order Coleoptera; family Coccinellidae; genus Cryptolaemus; species Cryptolaemus montrouzieri. The sequence goes on from JABFTP020000021.1 coordinate 112,057,942, forward strand.
GTCGTTTCGTTTCCGGATCGTATCTGAAAAAACACGTTTCATTACCAGTCCCAATGTTCAAAAGGTTCGTCCTTCTTTGCCTTTACAATGATGGATTCAGTGCAATTTTTGATCATCAGTCACAAAGTGAGCACACACCTTCCGATAGACCAAATGCTCGGTCAAAATGCGACGAATCTTTGAACATTGCCAATTCCATTTCCATATAAATACCTCAAAACAGTTCTAGGTCTAGGGAACACTTACCAATATCTTCAAAATATGAATTTGATGATTCGAATGTATAGAAATCTTTCGGTTTTTGTTAGGATCTATTATATATAATGTATTCTCAAGAAAACAATATATTATTTGACTTCTCCAAAGCACCTATTATAAAAAAAAATTTGAAATTTGAAAATGACGAAATTTGGTGAACCACAAAAAAAAATCCTGAACTAATATTTTCGAAATGATATGGAAGCACTTAAATTTTTCAGTACCCAGAAGGTCCACCTCTGTTATTAATGACACTTTGGCATCGTCGCGGCATGAACTGCTAATCGAAGCTCCTGTTCATGATGGAAGACGTTTTGACGCAGGAGATTTCTTTTTAGAGTGTCCCACACATGCTCGATGGGTTTCAGACCTGGGGAGCAGGATGGCCACGGTAGAAGATCGATATCATTCTCTTCAAGAACGTTCAAGACAACTCTTGCACGATGAGGAGGGGTATTATCTTGTTGGAAGAGTGGATTTTGACCCATTGTTTGGAGATACGGTACCACTACAGGTTAAACTATCTCATTTGCGTAAGAATTTCCCGTGAGGTTGTTCTGTATGAAAACGAGGTCAGTTCTTCCGCCAAGGCGTATACCTCCCCAAAACATCACTGATCCGCCTCCCTGTCTAACAACTTCTCGAGCATGCTGGAGACGGTCTTGCTTTCCAGGTTCCCTCAATATTCGAATTCTTCCCGAATCGGGATAATAACTAAATCTAGATTCATCACTGAAGAGAACTGTGGCCCACCTCTCTTGATCCCAGTTTACGTGTTCTTGGCACCAAGCTAAACGAGCAGTGCGATTTCCATGGGTCAGTTGTGGAACTCTTAAAGGACGTCTGGAGTGGAGTTGACCTTCGTACAGTCGATTTCCCACAGTTTGGTCGGAAATTTGTACATTATGAACTCGTGATAGCTTTTGAGCTAATTGAGATGCTGTAGTAGTACGATCTCTTCTGGCTTGTAAAACCAAAAATCTGTCTTGGGCGACTGTAGTAATCCTGAAACGACCTGTATGGCGTTCTTCTACGCTACCTGTTTCATTGAGACGAGACCATAGACGGTTTATGACACGTGGGCTACTTCCCAGAACCCTGGATACTTCCCGTTGTGAGCTCCCAGCTTGGAGCATGCCAACGGCTCGTAACATCTCTTCTCTGGTCAAATATCGCCTTTCCATGGTCGAATCACAAAACTTGAATCTTTTATTTGTGCTTACAACAGAAACAAAGTGCCAACTAACTGAAGTGTTCCCTAGACTTTTTTGAGGTGTTTATCTATATGTCTGGTGTGTGTCAGAAAAACACAAGTGTGAGCTGAGAAAAATGTAACAGGGGAACCATACTATCTTTCGTATGATTCAATAAACGAGTGAGAAAACCTGAGGAAAAATCTCGTTTCCTTATGGCTATTGCACTAGCAATAGCTTGTCTGTTTATGTTGTGTTAGTGTCGTGTGTACATGAAGAGTACTAAAGATTTTTCTGCTTAGCAGCTTCGATTCTCATCTTGCACTCCATGATTTCCAGACGAAGACACGGGTGAAGGGAAGGGGGTTTGGACAGGAATCTGTAACAATGGAAAAAGAAAACCAGCAAGAAAATCATACCTGACTCTTATATGTCTAAACACACTTGAATTTAAGAAAAGATTTTACATAGCTAGCAAGGCCATAACAAGGACTAAGGAAATATTTAAAAAGTACATAACCTGCGATATTTACTCTTTCGCGGTAATGTTCTTCCGTCGCAGTGTGAGTCTCCTGAAACATAACCACTTCCTTGTTCTTGTTTGCCGATTTTGTATATTCAAACTCAACAAAACAATACCTCCTCTGTTTGACCCAGAAAGCCCCGATGGCAAGCGGTCTTCTAAGTGACGCCGATTATGATCTATAGATGTTCTAGAATCATTATGATGCATTATAGCGTAATAACGAATTTCGCCAGGCTAACGTGAGGGTCGTTATCTGCCTGACCACTATCTGCTCTGTCACGGGATGACCACTTTTATCAAAAAACGTTTCGTATACCGAGGTTTGAACAAAACTTAGTATTGGCTCCTTATTCGATGCTCATTTTTGTACCGACTACCAAAAGATAACGTCACTTTAGGCACAAGAACTCTGCTTCCATTGAACAAAATGTCATGACATTTTGACTGGAAGTCACCTTTCAAACGCCGCTAGTCACATACAGGTGGCGCTATCAGAAGTGACGCTATTAGGAAAGTACTATTTACTTTGAGACAGACTGTGTGGTTCCTATCATTTCAATTGCTGCTTTTTTCTTATCTCTACCTTCTTATTCATATTCCTTCCTTAGTGCTTCGAACAATCCACTATCGATAACATTGTTTTTGAACCAATGCAAAATACCATGTTGAATATAACATGTCAAATTTCTAATAACACTATATTCGAAAAATGCTTCGTTAAAGAAATATAGGGTGTTTTCAACTTTGATAAAAAATTATTAATTGTTACCATACGACTGCAGATATTTGAATGAAAATTGTAGTTATTAACTGCCATCTAATGAGTATGTTTTGCGCAAGTATTATTTATGATTTTACAAGTAGTCTGTATTAACATATAACTGGATATTTTCGAAATAAAATTGATACGTCACAAAATAAAAATGAGTTTTAGATTCTCCATTCAATTTGGAATGAAAAACACTGTTTCGATTCTTCTGAACGACTCAACAATTGCGAGTAAAAATTTGAAATTACAATTAAAAGAATTTTCATGTTTATTTAAAATTTTTCTGGACGAATTTCTCGAAGATATTTGTGTGCCGAAAGAAATGGATGTTATGGTCTAGTGAGTGATAGAGAATTCGTCTGTCCAAATGATTCTGTTCAAAAAAATAGTATTTTCGCCCATTCAGTTTACTAGCAAAAATTTAATTCTCTTTGCATCATCCCCAGGGCTTTTAGTTAGATAACGTCTTCGATAATCACGAACATTCATAACAAAAATTAACATCTGCGTATTTGTTTTCACTGAAAAGAATGAAGTGAAAAATTGGAATATTTTGGGAAACAATTGAATAAATTTCTACCCCTAAGATAAACCTATTTCATGAGTTTCTTACGAATAACTTTCGGGACATCGAATATTTACCTATTGATTTAAGATACGAAAGATGGACGGAGACCCTCTCACACTCTGTAGTAGCTATAAGGGAATGGTAATATCAGTTATCCGCAACGATGGTTAGTCGACCAGGGAGAAATGATATTTATCTGGCCACCCAGATCACCGGATTTTAATCTACTGGACTTTTATGTTTGAGGACATATAAAAGAAGAAATCAACAATACCCAAGAGACGACTCAATTTCAAAGATTGAACAAGTCTGCGTTGATATGCGTCTAAATCATTATAAATATCTGCTGCAATAAATTCATTCATTAGTCGCTGTGGCAATGTATCGACATGGGTGCACTACATTTCGTGCAATTTCTTTAAAATTTTCATTTTTCCAATTTTGTTGTTAACTGTCATTCATTAAATCTGTTGTTCTTGTTGTGGTTTCATTAAAATGACTTTTTTCTCTTTTCTAATTTTAATATTTTATTCGCAAAAGCTGAGTCGTACAGAAGAATCAAACAAGTACTTTTTCGTTCTGGAATGAATGGAGAATCCAAAACTGATTTTTACTGAAAAACTTAATAGCATAACAATTTTTTCGTAAAAATATCCGGTTACGTGTTAGTATGGACACCTTTAGTAAAATTAAAAATATTATTTTCATTGTAAAACATACTATTTCGACGACAATTAACGCCAACAAAATTTCATTCAAATAATTGTAATCGTTTAGCAACAATTGATAAATTAGATTTTCTACGAAACTATTTCTTTAACGAAGTATTTTTCGAATATAGTTTATATGGCAAACTCGTATTATTTTTCTGCTATAGAAACTGGACTAGCCTGTATAGTTAATAGTTCATTCAATACGATTCACACAATAAATTCATTCATAAACTGATCGAGAATATGTTCGACATTATAGAGTATTAGTACCCGTAAGATAAACAAATACTTGGTAATAAATATTCCTGTTATCATTAATTAACAAAGAGTTTCACAAAATTAATGCACAAAACAAAATGGATATTCTGTACAGACGACCGAATTTGAAGTAATGAAAATTAAGTGGAATTTCGAACAGCAAATGATGAAATTTCCGTTTTCTCCTGAATAATAAAGATTATTTAAAAATCACGTAAACAGATCAGATTAATAATATCTGCAAACAATTATTCATCACATCAACCGCAAATTAGATTAAATAAGTTACTCTCAAAAATTCTCATTGTTTTGTGTGAACTTGGATACTGCATTCTGTTAACTATCGGCAATTGATTATTAAAAAAATCTGCTTAAAACATCTTCAACATTTTTGTTGTTGCTAAGTTTGCACAACTCTTTTCTATACTGACGCGGAGTTTGAAAGTTTGAGAATGCAAATTCGTCAAAAAATAGATTTGTGGAAAGAAAACTCACGAATTTTGCATCATGATAATGCATCATCTCACAAGGCTATCATTGTGAATGAATTTCTGACCAAAAACTCGACATTTCTGATACCTCCACCGACCTCATCGAATTCACATCGTCTCCGTAGATCGTCTGCAGCACGCGTTGCCACGAGTCGATTCTACGAACCCAAGCGTCGACCATATTGCCAAACCGCCGTTTTTTACCAGCGAACCACGTGTTTTATTTAATCTTACATTTTCATTTATAAGTTTGTGTTAACAATCGACGTTTTCCTTCGTTTATTTGACCCCATCCCGGTAGCACTATCATTGTGAATGAATTTCTGTCGAGAAACTAAAAAATACCATCGAACACCCGTTTTCAATCGATAGAAGACATTAATTAGAATTCGCGGGAAGAACTGAAGTGGTTTAGAAAATGTTTTGATCATTGGATTTTTCGTTCGCGTTAATATATGAATTAGGAGGAAACCTTCTTTGAAAGCGATACAATAAATTTGTATGAAAAATAAATAATTTGTGTTTCATTTACCAATTCCTAGTATATTTTTGACAGACTGTATTGCTACAAATGACGCATCGTAATCAATTCATCCAAATGTCAACAAATTTCGCTATCAATTTGCGAACTATATAACTTCGCAGTGGAATCGGAGAGTTCATGTAAATTGTGAAACTGAATTTCCTATTTCAGCCATTACAACTCAATATTGTCGGGGAAATTGTCCAACATGATTAATCCACATGATTTGAACGTTCTATTGTTCAACTTCCAACACACCTGCTCGTCACTAACTAATTCAATCATGTCCTTATGTAATCGCTGAAATAATTACTGGGACACTATTTTAATCGAAGGGCTTATTCCGACTTAGGTTTTTCCGAGAATACGTGACGTCCGTTGCAGTTCCATGGGCTTTTCGTTAGATAGAACGTTTGGACTTTCTGAAAGCATTAATTCAGAATATATTAATTTTTCGATTATTTGGAAATAATGAAAATGGTATTTGAAGGTTCTACACTTCAGAGAGAACCTTTCACCTTTCTCTAAATATCAAAATCTAAGAATCAGGGTTTTTTCGAGCAAAAACCAAGTTTTCAAGTAAAAACATTAAAAAAATGGTCCATTTGGGCTGCTAGAATCAGATGGCTTCTGAGTGTGGCGTACAAGAGCAAAATACACACTATCAAAATGAAGTACCCACAAACAGATTGACTAAAAAAGGAAGATATATGAAATAAACTGGAAGTAGAATCTGTCTTGGCATTTATCGAGAAACCTCTGGTGATATGGTTTAGATGTTTGATGAGAATGAGAGGAGAGGCCAGTATAGCAAACATAAGTCAGAAACTACAGGCGACGAGGAAAACCTAAGAAGACATATATTTCTCAAAATTTTCAGTTTTGGCATAATATTCCAGTCCTGAAAGAAACTGACTGCTCGAAATCATCTTCTTAATCGACATTTAGAGATCTAGGAAATCCACAGTTACAAGAAACAGTTGTATCGAGACTGATATAAAGGTTGTCCCAGAATAAGGTACTACTCTCTTGGAATTAGGTAGATCTCGTCAAAATAATGCCACAACTTCATATCATTTTTTATCCTAGAATGCTGAGATATTTAGCCCTTTAGTTTGGAAAAATAGATTGTTTTTTCACAATAAAATCTCTGCTCTTCAACGGAAATTTCTGAAATTCAACATATTGTTTAAAAAAATAGTATTTTATAACATGTTGATTTTTGGTTTTTAATTTCACCCCATACGCGCTCAGGGTGAACTATTCCGAACACTTTTTACCCTCTACGTTTTTAGGGGATGAATGTTTTACAAATCTAATAAAATTTTCAGATTTCTCAAAGTTTTTACGTAAAAAGCTCAAAGAGCCAACAATATTTTCAGTAAAACAATTTTCGTTTATTTAATTTATAATTTGTTTTGATTATTTAAGCCTTACTACACTATTCACATTATCTGTTTAAATTGATAATCTCTAACCCTTATACAAGATCTAGCTATTGAAGCAAAATATCTTTGTATTTTAATATAAATTTGAAGACTGTTTTTATCTCATTACAATGATGAATTATTCTCTAACGCAGATTATCTCTATTTACTCTATAACCGTTTAGCTGAAACGATGTGGGGGACCATCGTGCATAAACCACATAAGGTGTCATACCAAAAAAAATAATATCTTGCGAAATATTACTTTTTTTCTTTAATAGTCAAAAAACATTCACAAAAGTATGCCAATTAGACACCACATTAGACCAAGATAAAATTATAAACGGAAAAAGCTTACGCATTTAATTTTTCATATCTAAAGTATTCATGAAGTAATTGAAATATGGACTCAACTTATACTTATTCAATATCAAACTAAAGAAAGAGAACAATTGAAAACTGAATAAATTACTGGAACTGTCCTCCACCTGCAAGAATATAGGCCTCTGTCCTTCTTCGCATATTATCACGCACTCTTTAAAATATTCCTGGAGTATGTCTTATCGTGTCACAAGAGGTTATTATTCGATTTCTCAATTCTTCTACAGTGTTCAGTGGAGTGGTATAAACTAAACTTTTGAGATATCCCCATAAGAAAACGTCTAAACTATTTAAGTCTGGGGAACTAGGAGGTCATGGTTCTGGCCCACCCCGACCTATCCATCGGTTGTTGAATGAATTATTCAAGAATTCCCTAGCTTCTCTACTAAAATGTGCTGGTGTCCCGTCATGCACGAACCTCATTGTGTTTCTCATCAAAAGTAACACATCATCGAGCAATAAGGGTAACTCCTCCTCAAGAAATTGCCGATAAGCGTGAGTGTTTAGTTTGCTAGGCAAAAACAATGGCCCAATCTAATAATTTCCAATTATTCCGAGACATTCAGTGAGAATTTTTTTCCTCAGACCTATAGTGGTTATTGTGAAAATTTGTGATAGCAGTTCTCGAAAAGTTAGCTTAGTCTGTGAACATTGTTTCACTATCAAAATGAGCATTTTCTCTAATTTTATCTAAGAACCATCGGCAGAAATTCAGTCTTGAAGGAATTTCTCGAGGAAGTAGAGTTTGGACGCGTCGAATATGAAACGGGTAAAATAAAAAGTCATGGAGAATCCTCCAAATTAATTAATGTGAAATATTCAACTGATTTCCACTTTTTCTTGAACTTACATGAGGATTGAAATCATTACAATTCAAAACTGCTTCCTCAATATCTGGAGATCTCATAGTTTGAGTTGGACCTTTTAAATGATTATTTGCAGTAAAAGTACCAGTTTCCCTCAACCTTCTGTGGATATTTGAGAATGTTCGCCTGTCTGGTGTTACTCGATTTGGAAAGCGCACACGATATAATCGCCTAGCTTCTGTTGTGTTTCCTTTAGCCAGACCGTACATGTAATGGATATCAGCCAATTCGGCGTTTGTAAAATTAGCTATTTTTTTTACAGCAGTAACTTCAAGTCTTAAAACTAATCGTTAATTTAATAAACAATTCGAGCAGACACTGGTTCAACTTTAGCAACTGTCACAACAAATAAATAAATGAAAAAAATCAAAGCCTATTAGCAATTTTCTGATTAGAAATGCTTTCAATTCAGCGATGCATACATTCGTTTAAAAATTTATTGCTCGAGAACGGTTGGAGGTACGAAAAAATTACAAGTGTCAAAAAAAAGTTTCTAGATTGAACGAAGATGACGAAAATTGATTGTACGCTGATAAGTAGCGGACTGCAATAAAGTTTGAAAGGGCAGAAGAAGACATGGCTCCGGAAAAGAAAACACCTTGTAGATTCTAGATGAAATTTAGGACATGTAATGATGGAGGCTGTAAAAAATAGCTTGCACTCCAAACTTGGGCTGAATATCTCAAAAACTGCTGGAGTTTTGAAGAAAAAACCTATTCTTCCCGGAAGTTTCAACACCCTGTAGCTCCGTAACGAAGCTTTTGCGGACCTATGTTTATATGAACTATTTTTCTTGAAATTGCCCGTAGATTTACCCCCTCAAATTGTGACATACTATTATGTAACACCCTGTATTATAAAAAAATACATCTTGAGCTACCCGATCAATCTCGACGAACACAGTAAAGTACACACAATTTACAAATTAAAATCTCGTCCTTCACTGCTACGTTTTGAGAGAAGTTCGGAATGGCCTCATAAATCTCTTTTATGGTACCTAACATTAAATTATATTTAACATAAATGTTATTTGTCTTGGATGGGGATCCTTTTAGCGATATTCATTGTTATTTTCCTGATAGCTTACAATATTACTCGGTGGAACCCAACGACTTTGCGAATTATTTCTCCGAAATTTTCCACATATTTCATGAAAATTGTTTTCTCGAAAATTTATAGCCCCTATCTCGAAACTTCCGATTGTTTAAAGGATCCCGTGAAATGGCTGTTCATTCGTAATTGCCCAATCGCCAAAAAGTTGCCGTCAAACTTGGAATGCTCCTGTGTGTAATTAATTGAATACAAAGTGGGCTATTAATTTGGGCGAATTAGAAAAAGGTAATCGAACAAAAACTGAAAGTGCCATCAAAGGGACTTATATTTCTAAAGTATTATGATGAAAAATTCATTTTGCTAAAATACACTCATACTTGGTTCAATATTCCACGATTACACGTAAATATTGCTTGTATATTAATCTCATTCGCTTTTACGCCCACTAAACATTTTATTATTTATATTATTTTACAATCTGGAAAAACACAAAGATTGAAAATATTTACTTAAAAACTACGAGGTATGTCAATCAAGTTCGCGGAAGTTGGCAATGCTGCGGCAGTTGGTAACTCTGCAGCGTTCGCATTGGTTTCATTCGAAACACAATTCATTTCTACGTCAGCATGTGCAAGTTACGTGTTGATCGGTTGTATACTTCGTGGTTTATTGTCCTTTGAACTTCGACCTGTTATGAGCCACCGTCGTGAAGATGAGTGATGAAATAACTGAAACGCGGCGAAACTTCCATGGAAATTATGAAACAGTTAGCCACGTGTATAAGGAAGATTGTCTGAAAAAATCAGCTGTCTACGATTGGGCAAAGCGGTTCAGAAGCGGCACAGTCAGTGGAGGATGATCCGTGCGAGGGATCTCTCAAAACGCACAAAACCTCGATCGGCTGAGCTCGAGATAATTCGGAGACCGTCTGGTAAGCCTTAGAATGTTCAAAGACGAGTTCGGCATCAACAAGGAGACGATCCGGCAGATGCTATATGAAGATTTAGGGATGCGTAAGCTGTGTGCGAAAATGGTTCCCAAAGTCCTCACAGTTAAGCAGAAAAAGCTCCGATTGTCCATCTGTCAAGACATGATTTCTCGAATTGACGAATGTTATCACTGGTGACGAGTCGTGGTTGTTCGAATACGACCCTGAGACCAACAGGCAGAGCATGCAGTGGGTATAGAAGGTGGATAAGCGCCTCACGAAAACCAGAATGTCAAAATCGAGAGTGAAATCTCTACTCATCGCATTTTTCGATATTAATGGAGTTGCACACCACAAATACGTTCCAGCAGGCCAGACAGTCAATGCAGTATTCTACATTGAAGTTCTGAAACGTCTGAAGGCCCGTGCGACAATACTCCGGAAGACTCGTTATTCGCAGTTCGTGATTTTTTAACCAAAAACTGCATTCCAACACTTTCACACCCTCCCTACAGTCCAGATCTGGCCCCCTCTGACTTCCATCTGTTCCCACAGTTGAAGTCGTACCTCAAAGGAACTAGATATGACGGAGTTTCAGAAGTCCAAAGCATCACGACGGCGGTTCTGAGGGACCTATCTTCGGGGGGTTCAGGGTTGTGCTTTCAACGGTGGGTTCAACGGTGGCGCCAGTGCATCGAACTCGAGGGAGGCTATTGCGAATGAATATACGGTATTTTCAAGTATTTATGTACTTTCCGGACCATCCGGGCACTTTCCGCAAACTTAATCTACATATCTCGTAATTAAAATACTATTTTAGCCCTTTATGAGAGAAGATATGTCATCTATTTTCAAAAACCAGAAGTAATCACCCATCATGGCTGGATCCCTTCGTCCTTGATAGCGAATTTTTTTTTGTCCTAATATCTTGGTGTAATCTTGCTTGTCACAGACAGGTCTCCAATTTTCAAGAAAAAATGACAAATGTGAATGGAGGAATGAACATTTGATAACATGCGGGCACCAAACGATTCATAGGCATCTAAAAGTTCATTAACAAACTGTTGGTACTTTGCATCCATATTGTTACTCATAAATTCTCTTACAAAACTAACAAATGGGTTCCATGCACTCAAATCCTGGCTGGTAAGTTTAAATTAACCTCATCCAACAGTTTTATGATTTGTGGTACAATAAAAATGCCTTACTATAATTTAGCATCACTTAATTTGGGAAAAACTCCTTTAGATCCATCGCCATCTTTATTCATAACCTATCTATAATGTGAAGAGGAGGCAGGACATTTCGGGGTCTACAAGAGAACTGAATTTGCTATTTATACTTGAAGTTTATTATATCCAAAACACTGCGCATACTTTTTGAAATACCCTTCAGTCTTTATCAGGCAAAAATAGCACTCGTCTATATGATTAGTGGGTTCTCGCAATACTATAGGGACTACAAAATGCATCCCTTTCCTTCTACCTCTACAATATGGCTTTGTCAGAAGCTGCTAAGATGGAGCAGCTCGTGTTTATCCGACAGACTTTTCTGTGTTAGAGTTGCTTCAGCTCTATTCTCCAGTCCGTTATGAATGGTGTGCCGCAAGGTTCCGTCTTACGACCCATACAGTTTTCAGATTACTCGAGCGTCCTACAATACCTCTTTATATATAATAAGGCATTTTATGCAGATGACAGTAAACTACTTTGCGAAGCATAGCACCCTACAGAAGAATAAATGATGTCTTTTTATATTTCAGATATTATTCACATCAAGGCGAAAACTTCAAATGAAACCATTTCAATCTTCATCGGACTTCTGTCTTCTGAACAACTCTATTTCGACTGGAATTGAAAGTAGAGAGGCAATAATATCGACGTACTCATAATTTTACTTACAGTATTCCTAAATATCATTGCAAATGTGTCAATCTTACCTGTAACAAGAAAATAAAATCAGATAAGTTAGAGTCCGCACAATATTCTAAATATTTTTCAATAATAATTAGTTTATGTTCTTCTGACCTTTACAATACAAAGGTAAGTACTAAAAGTATAAGGCATGTTCACATACATTCTGCCGAAAAAGTACCGGCAATTGATTATTTGAAAAATCTGCACGATACGAGTGTTAAAATTTTTGTTGCCAAGTGGCACAGCTATTTTCTGTACTGAAGCAAAATTTGAATGTGATTTGTCATCTTATTTGTTCACAGTACTCGATTTTGTCAGTCCTCACAAGTGTGTTTTCCGATTATTACAATGGATGAAAATATCGTAGAAAGAATTTGTTTCAAACATTGTATTGCAAATGGAATTTCGTGTGCCGAATCGCTAAAAATGTAACAGAAGCTTGAGGTGACTCGACAGCATCAAACACACGCGCATATGAGTAGTAGAATGCGTTAACAGCGACCGAGATGAGGTGGAAGATTTGCCTCGCTCAGGTCGGTCATCAACACCTTTAACTGAAGTTAACATCGATGAAGTCATGGAAATGGTAATTCGAGAGAAATAGGACTGAACTTTCTGTGTCTCACGAATCCATTCGTATAATTTTAAACGATTGATTGGGCATGAAACGCGTTGCCTAATTCCAAAAGACCTGAATTTCCTGCAAGAATTGAACCGCATAAAGGTCGCTGAAGACGTGCTAGAACAGGTCAATTTCGACCCCACATTCATAAAACGCATTGTAACTGGTGATGAGATATGGGCTCATAACTTTGACATGCAAACCAGTCAACAAGATTTGGAATGGTGCCTTTCAACTGAACTGAAACTGAAAAAACAACGTCAAAGCCGAGGTAATGTTGACTGTTTTCTTTGATTATCGCGGTATTGTGCACTCGGAATTCTATCCAAATGGTGAAACGGTAAATAAAGAATATTACCTGCGCGTTATGCGGCCTTTGAAAGGGAAAATTCATAAAAAAGGTCCGATTTGTGGAAAGAAAGGTCATGAACTTCGCATCACGATAGTGCACGATCTCACAGTAAATGAGTTTCTACTCAAGATACAACAAATACCATCGAACAACCACCGTATTCCAAAACTCAAATTACTACTTCAAGGTACCCATTTTGAAACGATAAAAGTGTTGCCAGCTATTGAGTAGCTACATAACACTTAAATACACTAGTCACGTAGCCTTTCAGTAAACTATCTTATAAGTAATCATGAACACAGACTGACCGAACAAAATAGGGCGTACGAGAAAAAGAAAAGTGTATAATATCAAAAAAAAAATTGGAAAACCAGCTGCTTCAAGGAGGGATATCTAATATTCTACGGAAGGTTGAATATTATTCCTTGAATAAATTTTCTTTAATGTGCGATAATATCGCAAATCGTAATTTCTAGAGATATTGTGTATGGCTGGTTGACAACCAGATAGGGATGAGGAGCGTTGATCTTTCGACAGACCGCTTCCTAGCTGACACGGTGTGTAGCGTTGCGGTGAATTGTCGAACTACTCTGACTGCTTGGAATTTTCATATTTATTTACCCTTTGTTATCCCGGTTTCCCGGCGGCAATGATGGAGTGGCCTCTGTCTTGGTTCGTTAGACGGCTTAGTAACATTTACATGTTTACCAGCGCTCCAACGAATTGAGATGAGTAGGTGGCAGTGTAGCCTGATGTTGTGAATGGGTATGTAATGCTGACGAAGTCAAATTAGACCAAAACTGCAGTCCATTGCTCCAATTCATGACATCTGATCGTGCTGTACCACTGCTGTGTGTGGCCCTAGTTGAGGGTGATTATGAAGGTTGGTTCGAAAAACCATCTCCTTCAAGGATGGATATTTAACATACTACAGAAGGTTGAATATTGTTCCTCAAATGAAAATTCTTCAGCTAAACAAGAGTTACAAGTTTTCCATTTTTTTGGTGGAAACTTTATAGTTCCAAAGGAGTTTTTTTGTGAGCTGTGTACAATACAGCCAAATCAATATTACCCGAGAGTTAGAAGACGAACGTCTACTTTTTTGTCGTATTCGAATTTTTTCTAGTATTATATTATCAGAATGAATTCAAGTGTACACATTATTTTATGTACTTTCCGATGTAGTGCAAACATTGTTGAGAACTTTGATTGCTTCCCAGCTATCTCGCTGAACTCACCTTCGTTTCGATTCTAGGAAAAACCTCGAAGGCAGAGCTCACCAGGCAGAATAAATGGGTTCTGCTATCCGGGAAATTCCATTAGGCTAACAAATATTTCCCGAGATAATATTTGCAGTCGTTTTTCTCTACACAGGAAACTGTTCTGTATAAACTCCTGAATAACGCGAAACGATAATGTTACTTTAATTGAAAAATGTTGTACCGGACAAAAAATCGTCCACATATTATGTTTTTACTTACAAAAGAACCGGGAGTGGAAAAATGTACCGAAATGGAAAAGCATGTATGTTGTCATATCAAAACGAGTTTATGTGAAACGACAATTATGAAATTCATTCAAGATTTTTACATTGATCAGGAGAACATTTATGATGAATTTTGATTCTCTCATCGATGTGAAACATACAGGGTATCCAAGAATTGATGTATACGTCTTAGTATATATTTATTTCGCGTTGATCTTGAACGAAGCACAATGTCAACACCTGACTTGCAATCGGAACGAAGGATTACCTGTGTATGGAATCGATGTTCTATTTTGCCCTGCTCGTTCGCCTGGCCTAAATACAACTGAGCAACCTTCGGATGCATAGCAACCAAGCGTTATACAAGGTCAACATGATTTTCAAAATCAAAAACAAAGGTTTAATGTTTTACAATTGAATTGGTACATTATCCGACAAGAAGCATGCCAAGGATTTGAACAGTAATCAATTCACGAGAAGATCATACTCTTCACTCAGGTAACAGTTGAATTTATTCGTCTGCACAACGTGAGCTACCATACACTCATTGCAAGCAATTTTGCAGAATCTGATTTGTTGAATTTGTTTTTGATTAGAATTGAATAATAATATGTTCAAGTTCAGACCACTTGAGAAAGAGGTGGTTATTTTAAATTTAGAAAAATAGTGGCTTAAGTAATTGGAGATAGGACCAGCGTATTTGAAACTATCTTCTATGGAATATAATAATTTTGTTATTTGATGTTTTTCTTTACGTTGGAAAATTTTGTCTATGAAAACCGAGGAATTTTGTTATTCAAGACAATTTTTCTGTTAGTATTTATTTCATATTGACAGTGGAATGGAAAAGATCTATGAATCATTAAATTATAAGCTACTAGTTTATGATAAGATATTTGAGATATTTATTCAGTCCAGTGATCACAACATGGATATAAGACACGTCAAGACAAAATAGGAAAGAAACACTCTTTCCCAACAATAGTTGACACATGTTTGAAATCAAAATGATATAGAAAACAATCTAACCTATTCAGACAAATTTTAAGATTGGAAACCCAGCAAGAGAAATATTTGAGAAACTCATCCGCAAAGTAGAAAGCATTCCTCACCATCGATCAAAAACTCTCTTATACTCTTAAGTTTCATAGTTTTTGGTAATAAGTTGTACAAAAGTGTTCCCTGATAGTGAGGATTTGATTCGAAGAGTAAGTCTGTGCTGCTGGTATTGTAGAGTCTTTGATCCATCCTTGTGTGGTAGTTTTGATGATCATCTAGTGTAGCAAAATCTGATATATTATGTTTAACATACTTCAGCGTCTCTAAAATATATAAGGAAGGAAGTGTCAAAATAGACTCCCGCTTGAAACTGTCTCGACATGTTTCTCTGTAACCTAAACCAAGCAAGCATCTCACCACTCTTTTCTGCATTATGAAAACCCTTTCCGCCGCGAACGAGTTTCCCCAAAAAAATAACGGCATACCTCAGAATTGACTCAACTATGGAGTTATAAAATGCCGTGCTGTACATCTACTCGTTATATAAGATAACAGTAGAATGAACATTTCTACAAATATCTTCGACATGTGTTTTCCAATTCAGTGAAAAATCTATGTGCAAACTAAGCAGCTTGACATTAGTCACTTGGTGTATGCTTTTTTTGTTGAGCTTAATGAGTTGACTTTAGTTGTATTCATGCGCACAAGCCTCAAACTGCACCGAATATGTCTTTTCTTGGATGAGACTAGGATCATTAGAAGCAAAATAATTATTGTTCACTTCCAAATTTGCACTCAAAGCAGATACCACGTTCTGTTGTTCTTCATCAGATGATACCAATGTTATGTCATCAGCAAAGGCACAATGGAAAATTGTCAGATTCCGCTCAAGATCATTACAATATACCAAGAATAACAGGGGGGCTAAAACGCTACCCTGAGGCACGCCGGCATCTACTAATTTTGGCTAACCTAACCTAACCCATCGTAACTGACATACTGCCTTCTTTCCGTCAAGTAACTCCTCAACAGATCATTACACCCACCTCGCAAAGCATAATACTCAATTTTATTTATGAGTCTGTGAAGGTTTCTTTTCTCTAGATGTGAATGAAATTGTTGGTCGATTTGGTTATTGTCAGGTCTAAAGAATTTATTGAGCTTTTATTGTATACTTAATGTTGCTATGAACTTCATTTAAAAATTGCAGAAATTTATCAATCTGCCTTTTTGAACCTTGGAAATTTACCAATATATCTTCTACATAGCAGTTCCTGAACAATTTGTTTTTTAGCTGAGTGGTTATTTAATATTACTGTTCTTTCTAAGTTATCCATGAATATATCGCCTGAAAGTGGGTTGAAGATGTGATCCTATGGGAAGTCCTGAATTTGGTAGAAATTTTATTGAAATTGAAAATAATTATGAGATAGGCAGGTTTTTAGAAGGTTACAAAACACATCAGCAACGTATGGCAGCCTGTTATTTTTGGTAAATATTTCTCTGACTGTCGGAAGGCATTCATCTGTTGGAATATTTGGATACCTGTTCTTTATATCAAATGTAACTAATTTAACAGTTTTTGAGTTTTCGAGCCAAAAAAGTTTTCATACATGATCAATAGAGTTCAAAATGGTGCGTTTGGAATTGAATTTTGTGAGACCAATAAATTTCTGATTTAACAACTTTGCTAATTTACCTAAAGGTGTATTTATATTTGGTACTATATGATACTACTGATCTAGCGGATTTTTCTTCTTTGTGCAGTTTTATTAGTCCATATAACTTTGGAGATTGAGCGTCCATCAGAATCAGTTTTCTTTTTTCCCATTCTGTATGTGCTAGGTAACCTGAATGTTCCAACGTTGTTTTATGTCAGTTATGAAAGATTTGGTCGGATCCTTAGGTATTTCCATTATCTTAAGTGTTTCCAATATATCTTGCATTTTTTCTTCATATTGGTCTTTAGTGAGGCTTACGATGCTGATGCTTTTATTAAAATGAGGTCTTCTTCTTGGACTTCCGATAATATGAACTTTATTGTTTCCGTTTAATTTCGCTTCTTGGGTCGAATGTTGGATTCCTTAATTATTTCAGCAATCTAATGTTTATGGAGATTGGAATTATTCATTATGTCTTTCCAAAAACCTCAAACTTATTTTCAATTTCATTCAAAACAATTTTACCTTGAAAACGAACATCAGAACTTCCCACAGAATCACCTCTTCGTCCCCTTTCAGCTGATATATAACTGACTAAGGAGAAAAAACATACAGTGTCCTGGTACCGATGTGTAGACGATATTTTGGTATGAAGTTCATGAAAATCAGAAAAATTGCCTTAAATGACAACATTTCCCCTGCTTTTGAAGACATAATTATCGAACATCAAATAACACAATTATTATATTCCATAAGATACTTTCTTGAGAGAACACGCTAGTTTCAGTTACGCTGGTTCTCTCTCCAATATTTTGGGCAACTACTTTTCTGAATTTAATTTTCTAAATTCAAAATAAGCTCCTCTTTTTCAAGTGGTCTAAACATGAGCAAATTATTATGCAATACTAAATAAAAAAACCGACAAATTCAAACAATCAGGAGTTCACAAAATTGCTTGGTTTGAGTGAACGGTAGCTTATGTTGGGTAGATTAGGTAGGAATTTCGAAAAGATTTATAGAACATTTACCCTCTGACAAGAATTCTCCAATATGTGAATATATAAAAACCACAAAACAATCAATAACATTAGATAATGTCAAAAATCTTCATAATTGCGACAAATGAAAGAAAATAAATTTGTTGGAATGTTTGGAAATCAATAAACTTTGTAAAAACACAAGTGAAATCAGCCTTAATAGCCAGCTAGACATTTATGCCTTATCTGCCAATAAGGGGCTTTGTGGGGATCCCATGAGGAGTCCTGAGTATTGTTTAAAAGATTTTGATTAAAATTGGAAATAATTCTGTGACAGGTACAATTTTTTCGTCTCTCAATACCAGTAGATAACTAACTAACCAGGAAACACCAAATATCCTTACATTTCAGCTACTTATGCATATCACATTATACATTAATAACTATCAAGAAAACAAATGGTCATGCTAGATCAATTCTCATGAAGCAACAATATTCCGGATGCAATTGACGTTACCAGGAAATTGAATTATCTATCTGTTTATCGCTATTCTATTCTGAATTATCAATTATTCTATTGTAAAACGCTAAGACTCCATAATTCATAAATAGTTTAGTTCTTATGATGAAAGAATATTTCTGCGATGAAATCGGCAATAGCTGATTCTATTTTCCGATTCTTGAATGACAATCATAATTAAAATTACACGAAGCTACTGCATTATCTTTTTCTAATTAGTACATTCCTTCAAAAGTATACTGGAAATCAGTAAATGAAACACAGAACATCTATTTTTCATCCAAATAAACCGCCTTCAAGGTAATCACCTTCCGAAATTATACATTCAGGCCAACGAATAATTCAATCATCTAAACATTCTTCAAAGGCTTTTTCCGACATGGACTTCAGTTCTCGCAGCGTATTCTCTTTTATGTCTTCTATACGTGCAAAACGGGTACCTCGAAGTGTTAATTAGAGTTTTGGAAAAAAAAAGTCGGCCGGAGCCATACCAGGTGAATAGGGTGATACAATGATAGTCTTATGAGGAGGTGCTCTATCGTGGTGCAAAATCCATGAGTTTTCTTTCCAGAAATCTGGTTTTCATTGACAAATTTGCTCTCTCAAACGCCGAATAAGGCGCTAGTAATATTCTGTCTTCACTGTCTGACCTTCTGGTAAGAATTCCAAGTGCATAACACCTAGATAATCGAAGAAAACCGTCAACATTACTTTTAGTCGTCTTTGACGTGTTTTTTTCAGTTTCGGTTCAGTTGGAAGGAGCCATTCCGAAGCTTGTTGACTGGTTTGCATGTCAAATTCATGATCCCATGTCTCATCACCAGTTACAATGCGTTTTATCAATGTGGGATCGGAATTGACTGGTTCTAGCATATCTTCAGCGATCTTTACGCGATTCAGTTTTTGAAGAAAATTCAGGTTTTTCGGAACTAGTCGAGCGGCAACGCGTTTCAGACCCAACCAATTGTTTAAAATGGTACGAATTCATTCGTGAGACACAGAAAGTTCATTGCCTATATCTTTCAAACTTAAATGACGATTTTCAATCACCATTTCCTTCAATGTATCAATGTTAACTTCCAATGGAGATATTGATGGTCGTTTTTGGTAAAGTCGATTAACCGTAAGCCTTCTCTAACATTTTCAACCATTCGGCATACGAAATTCCATTTGCAATACAAAATTTGTGTGAAATTCTTTGATTGATATTTTTATCCGTTGTAAAAATCGCAAAACATACTTTTGAGAATTGACAAAACCGAGCACTGTAAACAAACTAAATGAAAGATCGCGGTCAAACTCTGCGTCAGTAGAGAAAACAGTTGTTGCCAACTTAGCAACAACAAAACTCATTTCAAACAGATTTTTGAAATAATCAATTACCGGAACTTGTTTGATAGAAAATAAATGACATTGACATTCTGTAATCAAATATCAGTAATATCAGCAAGATTTTTTTTTCCAAAGGGTAAAGGTCCAAGGAAGGTCCCAAATTTGGAGCCACTAGCTCGAACGACGGAACCCTGAGGATTTTTCGAAAATTTTCGCCTGAACGTCGCCAAAAGCAAACGGAAAGTCTAAACGGCGAGATTTCTTCGGAATCAGAAACTTTGGTCTTTCGGAAGGCAATCGGAACGATCGATCGAGCGAAAATTTCCATCGCGTTCGATATTGTACAAAATACAACAGCTTAACTTATTTTGGTAATCCTAGTCTAAAATTAAAATCATTCTCTGGCATTATAATTTCAATATAGCATTCCGAACTGATAATTCTTTAGGCTGACATATCAAAAACTGCAAATCTCAAATTGATAAAAGTAATAAATCCGGTGTTTATAAACTGTCTTGCGGGGATTGTAATAAAATTTATATTGGTAGAACTTTCAGAAATTTCAAAGTTAGATTATCCGAGCACAAACGTAGTTTTAATTATCATAAATCAGATTCCCATTATTCTAATCACTTACTCGAAGTAAACCATAACTTCAATGATAATTTCAAAATTTGACACAATGAAAATAACAGACAAAAACTCAATCTATTGGAAATTTTAGACATCAACAAAGAAAAGAATTCAGGTAGGTTACTTAATAGTCAATTAGATCTAAATCCTTCACCTTTACTCAATCTTTTCAATTCATAAAGTAAGCAACTCCGATGGGTTTTCCAACATACCTCTTGTACCTATTGTAATATTAAGTAGGAAATAAGACTAATATATAAGGAATAACTCTGTTCATTAGTTTGTATCCATCTGATGAAGCCACAGTGTGGTGAAACCGGTCATAGTTTTGTTAATATAGTGAAAATCTAAATACTTTAGTTTTATTTCATTGAAAATATGTTTATATCGATATTCAGAAGTGTTCCTAGATTTTTTGAGGTGTTTATGAGAGAGTTCCATTCAGCTAA
The DNA here is from genome assembly GCA_013387265.2 of Cryptolaemus montrouzieri. Taxonomy (NCBI): domain Eukaryota; kingdom Metazoa; phylum Arthropoda; class Insecta; order Coleoptera; family Coccinellidae; genus Cryptolaemus; species Cryptolaemus montrouzieri. The sequence continues at coordinate 112,078,843 of JABFTP020000021.1, forward strand.
GAATATAAGAATTGATGAGTATGTAGATCAGTGAATATAATGAGGCATTCAGTATATATAGAGTTGAGTATATTGGGCGTATAGTATATGAGGCGTTCAGTATATTAGGCATTATATTAGCTGTTTAGATATAAAATGCAATCTAGTTAACTTTATGTCAGCTGACAAGAAGTAAACAAACCTTTAGACAACCCAATTGAAATTGATTCAATGTTAACTAATTGCTAGAGTTGATTCGTTATCAACCAACACAATACACAATATCCCTTTATACAACCTTAGTCTTTTTTCAGTTGGCAAGTGATTTCGAGCACATTGGATATAAAATAGCATAGAAAAGTACGTTGCCCTCAAGAAAACAATTTTCCCTTCAAACTAAAAAAAAATATAATCCAATTCCAATCTGAGTCAATTTTTTCAGGCAAAAAAGATGATACTATGATTTCAAAAATTTTGATATATAAAATGAAATTGAGTGAATGAAATCATAGCTCAATGGCGGTTAAGTGTATAGGACAAATCGTCCACGAAAGAAGCTTGAAAAAAGATGCCCTTCAATGAAAAAATTAAAAAATACAACATGCCATTTCAAATAGCAAAATTATAGTCGATTTCTGTTATAACAGGAAATGGTACCGCTCTGAAAACAATTGCAAAATTGTTGATCAGTATTCACTTACTCTAGTGCCGAATTTTGAAATGAATCGATAAACCCGACCCCAGATACTTTCAATGGGCCCTTTAGCAAGGACACCCTGAGTGTAATATTAATTTCCACCGGAAAATTATGCTCGTTATTCGCCTCTATCCAGAATCTTTGACAGGGTAATGGAATGAGAATATCAATAATAATAATTAATAATAAAGTATTTCTTCATTTATCTACCTTCTCTCTCATGTAACGTAACTGTCAATTCTCATTGTTTATCGAATTCTGTATTCAGTTAAGAGCGCAGAATAGTCAATCCCATATTGTATCGATATAATTGGAGAACAAAAGTCTTACCATCGCTTCCACATGAAATATCAGATACTTCCATTCAAACCGAAATATAAATCCAAGCCATCCATCAACTTTCATTCCGAAATAGAGTACCGGGGGAGTGGAGCTATAATAGCGACCTATATCGCATTATAGAGATTCCGTAAATCAAGATTAGGGTTGAAGCGAGGAACCTTTCTTTGACAAATCAGGTAAGCCTCTTCCGTTTCGTCCTTCTGCGGATTTTCACAAGATTTATTATATTTTCTCTGACGTTCTCCGTAAATTGCGAAATAATTAATTAATTAAACAGGACTCGATACAAAGAAGCTCATGAAGAATATGGAAGCTGCACAAATGATGACAAATGAGAATGAATTTAATCTTCAAAGGGACTCTGCGGTTTCCATAGAAACCAGTCTGAACGTCAAAACAGGGATCGTTAAGGTAGGTCAATTAAGATAGCCAATCAAAATTATTTTTTTTTATTTTTAATTGAGATAAATCTGTAACAACATATTTCGCAAAAAACCAAATTCAGGCTGTTTTATTCAGGTTTACTTAGAAAAGTATAATCCGTTGTCTCATCAATCTCAGCTAAGTTCACAGTTATTAAAGTGATAAATAGTAATGCTTTCATTTCTATCGATATCTTAAGAATAAATGGAAAAGAAACAGAATCAGCTGTGGGATGAATGCATCTCCTAGTTAACCCAACAGATGTTGACCTATCAAATTTACGAAGAAATTCATAATTTACCTTCAAATATTTCAGATTTCTTCAGAAATGATATTGGATCAGCCGTTACTAAGCGATATTTGATCATCATATGGTTTACTCTCTGGAGAATGTCACAAAAAAAAGGTGGAAAATATTCAATTAACAAACGTAATAGCTATTTCGATATTTCTATCATCATCAGACGTTTACGAATTGTGAGCAAATACACTAGTACAATTTGTCTTAGTTATAGAAAAACAGGTATGAATTATTAAAGCGGAGAAAGACAACAAGTTTTCTACTATTGGAATAAAGATAGGTATTCAAAGGTACATTCATAATTACTTGAAGAAATATTGAAGAATAACATAGGTCTGTGTTATCGTTAAGAAGGGTAAAATTGTTTCTATTGTGTTTAGCTTTGAAAATTTCCAGATATTCTAGTTAATTGAGTGAATAATGTCAAATACAAGTAAACGATGATTTCTACTAAAATATATTATTAAATGTTCGACGCGTTTCAATACACAGTATCTTTATCAAGAGCGAATGAATACTACAAATATATCTCACTAACAAATTTTTATATATACCAAAGAGGCAATCCACTCAGAGCTATCCGTACTTGAACTAATGTTTAGGAAATAAATTTAATGATTGTGAGTTATTTATATCTACCTGATCATTAAGAATTTCCGGTGAATACCTAAATCTGTTAATTTCAAGTGCTTCCAAAAGGTAGAGTTTTATACCTCTATTCTCAGAATGTAGGATTTTAAATTCTGAATTGAAATAGTGACCATTTTCCCTAAGATGACTTGAATCGGTTTTTCCATTGATGAAACTGCGTTTATGTTCAGAGATACTGACAATTGCAATCTGTACAATCCAATCTATAAACACCTGATTTATTTTCTTTATTAATTGGAGATTTATAATTCCTGATAAATGAACCTAAATTTGTTGATGTTTTGAACGCTATATATAAATTTGAATTTTAAGAAGGATTTCACATTATTGCTAATATTGCCTATATATGTTACTATTAAATTTCTTGTCTTGGTGTTCACCGATTGGATATATATGTTGTAAAGCTAATTTTTGTTTTTTCTTATGTAATATGCTGCTAACTAAATTTGCATCATAACCATTATTTATTGCGATCTGTTTTGTCAAATTCAATTCTTTGAAATTTGTTATTGTTAGGTCTAGGAAATTGATCGAATTGTTCTGTTCTATTTCAGAAGTGAATTTTATTTTTGGGTGAAGGTTGTTGATGAAATTTTCGAATACTGTGAACTGTCTGTTTGTTCCTGTGAAACACACAATAATGTCATATCGATACCAATATAGAAAATGTTTACTAAGTGGGTGTTTATGAATAGTTTCTTCTATGTTATTCATGAAGATTTCTGCTAAGAGAGGGCTTAAGGGGTTTCCCATTATAAGTCTCTCATCACTTTTATAAAAATAATCGTTAAATACAAAATTTTGAGATATGCAAACATCTAATAGAGCCATAATGTCGTATTAAAATCTTGGATTCGTCATATTTTGTGCTAACATATTATTGATTATATTATAGGATCTTTCAGTGGAATACTTGTTTAACAAGTATTCCACCGAAAGATCCCAATAATCATTCAAAGAATTGAATTTGATAAAACAGATCGCAATAAATAATGGTTATGATGCAAATTCAGTAAGCAGCATACTACAAAGGAAAAAACAAAAATTAGCTTTACAACATACATATCCAATCGGTGAACACCAAGACAAGAAATTCAATAGTTTAACATATATAGGCAATATTAGCAATAATGTGAAATCCTTCTTAAAAATTCAAATTTAAATATAGCGTTCAAAACATCAACAAATTTAGGTTCATTTATCAAGAATTATAAATCTCCAATTAATAAAGAAAATAAATCAGGTGTTATATAGGTAGAACAGGAAGAAATTTTAATGTTAGAATCTCTGAACATAAACGCAGTTTCATCAATGGAAAAACCGATCCAAATTATTCAAATCATCTTAGGGAAAAAGGTCACTATTTTCATTTAGAATTGAAAATCCTACATTCTGAGAATAGAGGTATAAAACTCAACCTTCTGGAAGCACTTGAAATTAACAGATTTAGGTATTCACCGGAAATTCTTAATGATCAGGTAGACATAAATAACTCACCCTTATTAAATTTATTTCCTAAACATTAGTTCAAGTACGGATAGCTCTGAGTGGATTACCTCTTTAGTATATAAAAATTTGTTAGTAAGATATATTTGTAGTATTCATTCGCTCTTGATAAAGATACTGTGTATCGAAACACGTCGAGCATTTAATAATATATTTTAGTAGAAATCATAAATTTGTGATTAATGCTGTCGAATAATTCGGTAAAATATAAGTGGTACGATAATTTCTTGGAGTAGTGTATCTCGTTCTCTATGATAATCGAGAAGAATCTTCCAGTGTACTTAAGTTTTTACGAAATATCGAATAACGTCGATCCCACATGTATAAAAGAATAGTGGGTATCTATCGTTACGAACACCCACATTTGGATATGTAAATAAATCCATTATGTAACCTATTCATTCATGAAATGAAATTATAATTTCCCTCGTGTATCTACGAGCTCGAACTCTTTTTAGGTCATACGATCCGTATACATCGCTTATACATTCAAAGCATTCAGAGATGTTTTGTATGATTCGGCGGCCGCGAATTCAAGTGCGTATCGCATAGTAATACGAAGATGTTATGCGATACCGGAATAACTCCAAGCAGATGTCGATTCGATCTTTGCCAACAACACTTCGGTTTCTTATGTCTCTTTCTATATAAACATAGGTTTTCTAATATTTATTTGAGTGGTCGTTTAGTGGAACAAAGTCGCTTGGAAATTTGTTTTCGTGTGCAGTAATGCATATCGAATCCCTCGCTGTGAATCAGAACAACGAAGTATGCATCACATGTGTGTCTTATCAAAAGAACTATGCTTTCTTAGGTTTCACACAATGATTTTTTATCGCTAATTACTCCCGAATTTGTATAATTGTGACTATCGTTCAAAGTGACATTTTTACTTTAAGAGTGAAACAGGTCGATGTTTTAAATCAAGATTCGACGAACATCTTCCTCAGATAACAAATCCGTAGTTTTTGAATATATTAAATCTACAAATCTTATAATTACATTAGAAATTAAAAAATTCATAACAAATGCAATAAAGAAATGACAATTAATCTGTTGGAAATTTTGAGGATCAATAAACTTTGTAAAATCTGAAATTCACTACTGTGAATAGTCAACTAGAATTTAATCACTCTCCATCACTGAACATTCGAAATAGGTATAATTAGCTCATACTTTCTCATAACACTTAGCTGTAGACACTTGAAAATTACGTAACTGTCAAAACTGGTTATGTGTATAAGAAATAAACATTCAAAAGTAAAACGAAATGAGACACTTTTGTCCAATAATCACGACCGGTTTCGACCCTGCGATCATTTTCAAGTGAATAACAATGATATCGAGTAGTTGATTTTATGTGTTCAAATGAATATTTATCTGAGGAAATATGTTCCTTGGATCAAAACTTCTTCCTGTTTGTCCGACATAGGCTACCTGACATTCATTATATAGAAATTGAGAGGTAATACGTTGTTCTTTACATTGAATGATTGTACTTAGAAAATGTTGTGGTATGTTGTTATATGAGGCAATTTTTCTGATGATATTAAGTACTGTTTGAAAATTTTCTGTCGAAAGTAAGCTCTATGGAGTTATATGCAACTAGTTTGAATCATGGAGTTATATGCAGCCAGTTTGTGGCTCAAATGACTGAACGAGTCCATTGGAATCGATGCGTTTGTGAATGTTTCATTTCTGTAAATTTCATAAGTGAGTTGGTTATTTGAATTTATAATGGTTAAGTCGAGGAAATGAATTGAGTTATCATCTTCTAATTCAGAAGTGAAACTGTTGCGGCAATGTATTTCATTCAGGAAATTTAAAAATTGCTGAAGTTGTCTGTTGTCTGTGCTTCTCATTCAAAAAAATTTCGATCTCTGCTCGAAGTTCAAAAAACTTTTCCGCAACTAAGCCAGCATACGGCAGTATGATATGGCAAGTCAATCTTTCCAATCTGTTCAATAAACTGGTGATTCAGTCCTGTGGATCTGATGAAGTTAACAATTGATATGACTGGTTTTAGAACTTCAGACTAATCCAAACATTTTCCGCACAAGGACTGTTGATGAATGATATGACTGGTTTTAGAACTTCAGACTAATCCAAACATTTTCCGCACAAGGACTGTTGATGAATGATTAAGACTAATGGTTTTGAACCACAAGTGCCTTTGACTACTCCTTTATTTTTCCACACATATTTTTGCCTCCATCGGTGGTGATATATTTTAAGTTTTTCCATCGAAGGTTCTTTTTATTAATGGCATTTTCAACTCCTTAAAAATATCTGCCCTTGCTGTCAAACTGAACCTTTTCATACACCTCATAGCTTTTATCTACTCCACGAATAAAAATCAACACCTGAGCAGTATCTGACACATCCGTTGACTCATCTAAGGCTAAAGAAAACCACTCAAGATGTCCATTTTGTCAGACAGTTGAGATGATATATTTTCTGCGATGTCTTGCACCATCCGAGTCACTGTGTTTGCTGACAAACTGACACCTTTCAATAAAGTTACCTTCTCGGGGCATGTTTCTTCCGCTACTGCAATTAAGAAGCCTTTAATCATTTCTCCATCGGTGAATGGTTTTCCACGTTTTGCAATTTCAAGAGCCACAAGAAAACTGGCACGAGTTGCAGACTCTCGCTCAGCATTTGCTTTGGTAAACAATGATTGCTGCGATTTCAGTCCGCGCTTCAAAGTTTAAAATTTTCCGTCCGCAAACTTCCTGTATATTTAGAGTAATTTGGAAAATGTTTCGATTCATAGTGACGTTTAATGTTATATTCTTTGAGAACAACTACGGTTTCATTAAAATTAGACATAGCGCTTTATTACTGTAATCAATCACAAAATACTGAAAGTTCAATTTATTTTGGTACGTTCTGTATTCACTGTCTATTTTCGCTTCTTTTCCATACTAATAAATCAAGCATAAAACAAGTCTAATCAAAATACTCTTACTTATGCACGGGTGTTTACTTTATTTCACAATAGGCAGTTTCGCTTCCTTCGCCTTTCACACGCAAACTGACTCGCAATGGCGCCGCTAGCCTTTTTATACCTATGCAATTACTACCATCTAGAAGTGATCGAAAAAACTAGTCAGAACCTGAACTTTCTCGAACCAATGCGGAAATTCTCAAACATGCCACCTGTTCGTAGTTAGTGGGTAGTCAAAATAGATAGTACCTGCATCACAGACATGCATAGTATTACTACTCGCCACTAGATGTCCCTACTTGTCACAATATACTGAATACACAATCAATAGTAATTGAAATGCAAAACGTCTATGTTTGCTTAAGGGGGCAGAAAAATTAAAATTGTTTTGGAACGCACCGAAAAAATATTATGGCCCTAAGGCTTCAAAGTTTGGAGACTCCTGCTCTGATGCAATGGTGGCGACATGTCTGGTTTTCCTGAAAAAAACAAGCGACCCTTTGCTTCGAAGTGCTTCGTGCACAAACAACTTTCGTTAGGTTTGGCTCGTCTTGAAGGACCCATACTGTCGATTGTTGTTAAGTTTAGGGATCGTAGTTATATATATTTTGTAAACGTCTTTTGAAGTACCACTTTCGAAATTTATCGACATATCCTTGGACCAAAAACACCAGCCTTCTTTTGAGCAATCGTTAGGTTGTATGGGATCCAACGCGAACCAATCTTTTTTGACAGGCTAATGACCATGCTCTACAGAGTATCCCTATAAGACGTTTATGGAGAACTAATAATGCTATAGTTCTAAAATTTTGGTAGTTGATTCAACTGGTCTGAAACACTATTTATGAAATATTGTCACCTCAATGGCACTTCCGGTTATACCGAAAGTTATATTGACAGTTAAAACAATAATATTTTGTTATCTATACTGAGGATATGTCTATGCACGTGCAAAAATCTAAGCCTCCTTTGCCAACTTCAGGTAGGTACGTAAAATTCGTTTTTTCGCCATAATTTGAAAACTTGAAAACTCAGGTACATGGTATATATATCTTTCAATATTTTGGTAACTCACGCCGTTCCCGATAGATCTCAATTTCTTCAAAAAACAAAAAATCGATAATATTCAAGTAAAACTAGGATATTTCATGAACGAAACAAGCTAGACCTTATGTGTTAGGAGTTTTTGTAATTGGAATAACCAATCGAACCAGTCTACAATATACAGAGTGTTCCATATTAAATAACAAAGTTGGTATGCACTTCAATCAATTACCAACATTTCAGAACGATAGCAATATTAGTTCTCCATAAACGTCTAGTAGATCACTCAACTTGGGAATACCCTGTATTGAATATACGCTGGTAGAACTGATGTTTAGGGTTTGCTCAATCTCACGGCAAGCCGCATAGCGATCATCGTGTATGATTTCGCGCACTGCATCGATAGTTTGTAGCAGAACAACTAATTTTGGACAACCTTCACGAAGTCGTCACCGAGTGAAGCACGACCCCGATAGAATTCGTTATACCAACATTTTACAGTGGCCAATTATGGAACTTCATCACCAAAACTCCAAGCAAGTTGATCGCAGCACTGCTGTCTAGTAAATCTACGTCCAAAATCGTAAAAATCATCACACGAAAATGTTCACGTGTTAGTTCTATATGTTTTTCAAGTTGAAGTTTTCAAATGACTATAAACAAAACAAACTCACTCGTACGTTAAAGTATTGTAAGTATGTTTAAGTTATAAAATGTCGAAATACACGACGCAGTTGTCGGACGGAAGCTGTCAATAGTAAAAGTATCAGAGGCGCAAAATTTAAAAGGCAACCTACATAAATGTGAATATTCTGGAATAAACTTTGCGTGAAACTCAATGTTGCAAAAGCCATAAACTGTCAGATTATTGTCATTCCGCTAACCAATGATCCGAATTTCATTAAATTGTCTTTTGGCTTCCGCAATTGCGAACCGAAGGTATCATAGAATTATTATTGTCGGCCATATCTAGTTGAAGTGAGATGTTTTCAATTGAAAATTGAACTAACAAATTGCGTGGTGGAATAGCGAAACAGTAAACGGTTCGTAAGCCATTTACTTTAATGAGGGAAAGCGTCGTAAATCTAGAAAAGGGTTTCAACTACGTCCGCACTATTTCCAGACTGTTGTACTGTTCGGTTCGGCGCGATGAAAAGCCATCTTATTCCATTTTAGCTAACAACACCTTAATGTGTATTATGCTACAGTACAATAAATTTTGTTCTGTCCTCACGACTGTTCTGTTATGAAATATACGATTTGATTCGATTTTCGGTTAAATAAAATAAAGTAATGGCAGCACTATTCGACTTATCGATGACTTGCTTATAAAGTCGTTTTGATGTGTGGAGGGTGTGCAAATTTCGATGTTTCAGTATATACACATAACCCAAATTATTTGAAATCTCCTGATATTTTGAATAAGGTAACGTAAGGTACAACCCAGAACAACAGGGCACAGCTCACCTATAAGTAACATCACTTTTTACATCTATGTAATATCTGATAGTATCTCTTCCTGTTATCCATTTTCTTAAAGGGATTTTGAACTTTTTGAGCTTCACAATGCATTTGAGGTACGAAGGAAGCTTCTACGACTAATTGTATTTTCCATTTTTGGAATGTAAAGCGAAAATTGTCCATATCTTGTATTTTTTACGTTTGCAGATGTATTTCGATTTGATATATCGGAAATCACCCGATATTTTGAAAAATACCTCAGGGATTTTATAAATTTCGTAGGATTGTTAGAATTGATCCTCTTTGGGATATTTCAACTGAAAAAAGAAATAAAGTAGGGTTTATTTTAAAAAAGAAACAAATAAAAGAAAATAAGAGACTCTTTCCGCATGTAGTAAATAATTGAAAATTGTTTTCTCACGGAGTAGTTGTTTTTTCTCGACCTCAGTGGCTTGTATTACCTCCTCTTGTCCTGATTCAAGCCTGAATCAGTCTAGGCATGCTTTAGATTATGTTTTCGACCTCCTCTGGGATGATATTCTGCCACTCTTCTGTGGCGGCATGGATGAGCTGTTAAGGGGTTCTTGGATTATCCTGAGGCGATCTAATTTTCCTTTTGAGATTACCCCATCAATGTTCAATAGAATTTAGGTCTGAACAGCAAGCTGGCCGGTCCAAAATAGCGATTTCCTGTGTTTCAAGATAATATCGCGCGAGGTTGGTGGTATGCGGAAGAGCATTATCTTGCATAAAAGTGGAATTCTCACTGTAAGATATGAATACTATTGTAAATAATTTAATATTAAAATATATAATGAGAGCCGGTAACATTGTACATAAACTACTTGAATAAGGTATCCCGGCTGCTCTCGTGCTCTTCTCAGCTTGACCACGCTGATGTACAGTTCGATAAGAAATAGACGTTTAGTTGAAAAGTAAATATAATATTAGAAATATAGTCCCTAAAGAACGTGTAACAGTCCGATTTCTCGAATTAATCATTTATATCTTTCAAACTCAGTTTTCATAATTTCATTAATAATTCAATCTCATTCCATCAAGATAAATATTCAAACAGTTTGAAATTCGAAATCAGGAATCTACAGGCAATGATACCCAATGAAAATTATAGTTATATCCTAATGTATCGCTGGTATTGATCTGGGTTGTACACCGGTTAATTGTAACTCAGTTCTTGAAAGAAGATCGTTTTCTCGTTTCTGTGGGAGAACGGAAAGCAGTACTCATTCTATGTTTCGTTTCCACTTTATTGTTGTGAAGAGAATAGTTTCGCTTTTTATAAGTTTTTTTGAAAATCAATAGTTTTTCATAGGACCGAGTCTATATAAGTTTGGAATTCATTAGGTTCGCTCCCTTTCCATTTGGAAATCTTTGGAATCGTTTGTAATTTTATTGGAGCTGTGTTGTAGCGATTGAAGTGAATAATTTTCAGTAATAGAAATTGAGTATTCTTTGATTTTCTGGATAAATTCCAATCGTCTGAGGCGTTATAAGTAGTCAGTAGTTTTGCCGGATTTCCTCGACAACCAATTCAATTAGAGAGTGGAGAGATTTCGAATTTTCTTTTATATATTAACCTAGATCGATATTTGCTATTCCAAGGGTAAGTCAAATTCATTCTGTTCATTTTAAAAATATATATTCGAAAGATATGGTATTGTTATAGATTTTTTTTCACCATCAAGGTATTTGAGTTTTCATCTTTATGCCAAACATTGATATCTTACGACTGGGGTAACCACGTCTTTAGGAAACTAGTCTTGCCACCTACGGCAATCACCTTGCGAACGATATTCAGCCAATCAAGTAACCTGTAAGCTGTAAGATACAGGAATACCAGAAACTGATGTAAAACACCAAATCCAATAATCGTGGGAATTAATCTCATTCCTAAAAAGCTAAGTGTTCTTCGTTAATTGTTGACTGAGCTCTATCATTGAGTTTCGATTTGTTGAAAAGCTCAAATTGTTTTAAATTGAAAATTTGTACTATGTAATTTGAATTCATATCGTCTAAGACTCCTTTTATTGTAATTGGTTAAACTTTTTAGTTAAGTTTTTTTGTATTAGTTACCTTAATAATAAGTAAGTAATTTATTAATCAGTTAATGTGATTTTGATATTTATCTTGTAATAAAGCTAGTTGAATGAAGTGATGAGTATTATTCCTAATGCTATATCTAGGACGTAGGTTCTAGACGAAGATCTCACACACTGAGATAAAGGGACTCTTATCTAGCTAGGCATAGGTATTAATAGGTAGTGTCAATTGTAATTTTCTTTCAACTAGCCTTTCTATAATTGAATCTCATTAAACTTCATTATTTAAATTTCTTAGTTCCAGTAGAATTGAAATATTTCTCCAATTTTAGATGTTCTAGAAACAAAAACCATTACAAACGTTACATGGTATCAGGTGTTAAATCGAACCAGTTAATTATTAAAAAGTTGACGGATTGATCAAATATTTGTCGAAAAATAAAATAATAAATAATAAAAAATAAATGATAAAAATGGACTCCGAATATCTTCGGTGATGGATTTCAGCGAAAATGTTGTCAAGAATTGGAGCACATGGCTACAGAAATTCAGAAATTGTATGACGGCTTCGGAGAAAAAGAAACTGAATGAAGAGGTACAAATTGCGATATTTTTAAATCTCATTGGTGACGAAGGCGTGGAAATATATAACACAATCAAGCTGGCAACTGAAAAAATGAAGAATATTGTGAACCTAAGAAAAATGTGGTATATCAATGGTACAAATTCTTAACCTGGATATGGAGTTCACTGAGTAAAAACACAACCTGAGTTCACTCTCTACTTTTCAAGAGAATTATGTCCGAATTGACCTTGGCCTTGAAAATTCTTCTCGGCGCATCCGCCATTCTGTTAGCGATCTTCCCTTACTATCTACTCGCATTGAAACGAACCGTTACTGTTTAAAACTAACGCATCAAAAAAACATCTCTATCAAGTTCATGAGCTACATCGACAAAAACCACCTCCGCAACAACTCGATCTGTAATTCGCCTGGACTGAATACATAAATAAATTATTCGAGCTTTCTTTCATTCTATTCTAATACATTTCCCTTGCGATAATGTGGCGAATTGAATTCTGGAAAGGATCGATTTTTTATAATTCAGTGGTCTTTGTTTTGTCTTGTAAATTTTGTTTCTCGATTGTTTGGGGGAGGGAACCCCTTTTTTCGGCCATCAGATGTTTTCGTATGCAAATTCGTTTGTTCCTTCCTACAAGTTGCCGAGTTGAAGGGCCTTCAGTAAACACTCGACTTCCTTTCAATCCTTTGTCATTACTTTCTTGTTTTGAAAGGATATTTCGGGAAATGGGGTTGCTATTTCAGATAGCGGTACTTTCGGTATCCGATCTGGTGTTGACATAAACGTGAAACTGACACATCCAATTCTCCGTTGGTTTTCAAAATAAACAAAAATGAGTAAAGTCACTGCGATTTTCCATTATTACTTTACTGGTATATTGAAAGATACAAAATTGTTGATCGATTCTGCTGCTACTACGTGATAGTTAATCCTGATGCTAATGAGAAATTAAACAAAGTATTAGACTATCCCTATTGAAAATCAGGGTTGCAATCTCGATCTCTCGACCATAATCAGCTGATAACAAATACTGAACTACAAAATCAAGTTATATTTGAATTGTAAATATAGAGGAATAAGCCGGACCATACTTATTGTTCAGAAAATTATCTCCATGGGGAGTTTGTTGAGGTTTGAAAATGTCAATGGATCGTAAGAAATCCAGCTTTCGTTCTTAAGGTATTCTGTGAATAATTTGTAGTTGATTTATGGATGAAAATGATGGCCATTTTCGATACCATGTGAAGCGAAAATATATTCGTCGGTTCTCTGGTTATTGTAATCTGATTGATGCTCTTTGTATCTGATTTTGAATGAACGACTAGTCTAACCTATATGGACTCATTGACAATCCATACAGGACAACTTGTAAACTTTAGTATTGTCGAATCTATCAGTTTTATATTCACTATTGAACAACTCTTGGAAGAGTTTCATGTGGGCTTTGGAAGCTACTTCTTTATGCTGTTTTGAAATGGCATTTGCAATCTTTTCGCAGATAGGGTCAGAATATGTTAATGAAATCTATTTATCTGTATAGGTGATTCGATATGATATGATTCGTTACGTGGGTAAATAATGTGTATGTTTCTTTCTGATCATTCCATTTATTATATTTGAGAAATAACCATTGTTTTTATATACTTCTTAAATAAAAGAAACTTACCTGGACATATTTTCTTTGGTATTAATAGAGAGAAAGCCCTATGAATCATTGAATTGAACGCAGCGTATTTATGAAATTTTGGGTGTGTTGAATCATAAGCGATGTAAATATCATTAAGGTGGGTTTTCGATATATATCAAAAACTTATTATTTCTTTGAGTGACTGTTAGATCTAAAACGTAAATCTGATTATCGAATTCTCTCTATTTAATATGAATTTTGGGATGAATGGTATTGATGTGAGTAAAAATTGATGTAGTTGCTAGTATATCGTCTACATATCTATACCAAGAATGTACTAATTTTGTTTTAGAGAAATTGAATATGATAAAACTTCAATATACGCCATGAAAGTGTCAGATAGCAAATGGCTCAATAGAGATCTCATCGGTAGACCGTGAGGATGTTCATAATATTTGTTACCAAATTTAAAATACTGTTGTAGGCATACAAGATTCAATTCTTTTGCCAATATATATTGGGCTGTTCATGAATGGCATCAACTTCTGAACGTAGTTTGATGAAGAAAGGTCACAAATTCAACCCTAACATCTCATCCAAAGACATGAAAGACACCTTGGCCACGGAATTCGCAATTTCACTAAAACTAAAAATATCATTCAGAATTGCTGAGATTTCAACAAAAATCATCAAAAGATACCCTAAGAACTTTACAACGGAAATTCAAAGCAACGATTAAGTTTTAACCACATTAAAAAATTATATATATATATATATATATATATATATATATATATATATATATATATATATATATATATATATATATATATATATACTTTGTATATATTTAACCCCGACGAGTTGCCCATATATCTGTTCATGCAACAATCAAACTGATTTCATGAAAAATATAAATCCACCACCCGGTAATCAATGCCATTGCCAGGCAATGATTATGAATCAAAACATATCCTGGAATCATTATATATTAGGATAACGTTATATGTTATGAGAATATATCAATCTACCAGAATATATACAAACTATAGCATCATCAGACAATGACATCAATGTACCAACGAGTAGTGTCAGAGGCTTTCTCCCCGGGAAAATCCAGTGTACGGACCTTAGTCAAGTAACACTGAATGTTACTCATTCATAGTTTTCTTTGTGTGAAGTGATGAACGATCGAATAGAATACTGCTTTGAATATAAATATGATAAAATTGTCAGCTAATTATATTACATTTATATATACAAATAAATAAAATATGAAATAAGATTCTGAACAGTATAAATTGAAGAGAAAATCTATGACTCTACCTCATTATTTTTTTTCGGAATGAAACCGACGAAGAATATCACAAGATTTGATGACTGTTATCTTCAGTAACTGTTCAAATAAATTTTCTTCAGACCTAAAATCTCAATATTTTTGTGAAGATTCCTAGGAATAACACCTGTTGTAGAAACAATAATCAGTCGAATAAATATTTATTTCATTTTCCACATTTTTAATCTCGTCGCCAAGCATCGTATATTTAGAAATTTTTCATTGTATTTATTTTGTATATTATGTGTGTCGGGTATAACAATATCAATTATATATGTTATTCGATTCTGTTCATCAGTAAGAATGATATCTGACCTATTGTGTTTTACAGCTCTGTTGCATAGAATTGTTTCATCAAAATAAAGTTTATATTTCTCGTTTTCACAAATAATCTCAGGTTCAATTTGTAACATTTTTTTCCTTTGGGAATGGGGTCATGTTTAATTCCTAGATTAAAATGAATAATATTAGCACTGCAGTTTCGTTCTTATCAGTAGCTCATCAGTGTCGCATATCGCTTCTCAGCATCCTAACTAGCTACATCGGAGTACCCTAACGACTCCAGAAAAGACGCATCTCGTACATATGTACGAGATGTAAACTACTCGCGAAGTTTATCGCGGAAAATATTGGTCTCATGACCAAGGTGGTTTTATACTGGAAAAAGAGGCCTAGTGCAGCAAATTCAACGGAATTATTTCGCTCGTTTTGAACCGTTGATGTGATTCACGGACCGGCGAAACATGTTTCTCAAGTGTTGGAATTTTAAACGTTCTTACATCAATTTGTTATTGTTCGTATCTTTCTCGAAGTCCAGTAGCGGGTTCACCTTCTCGGTCCATAGAGGGCGACTCTCGTCCGTACCTACGAGATGCGTCTTTTCTGGAATCGTTAGGGTACCCCGATGTATGATGAGCTCCTAATAAGGACGAAACTGCAGTCTGCCGCTTGGTTCCGTGGCACCCTGCTTAGTTACACTATTGTGGCTCTTACCCGTTGTTTGAACCCTTATTAATTTTGTACCTACCTGTTTATGTATGTAGTTATTTCAACTTTAGTTCAGTCCTGAATTTCTATAAACCCTTGTGATAGTATAATACAAAGTTTAATTTCTTACTATCATCATAAAAAATTGTCGATCATAGTAAATCACATTCAAATTTTCACTGTCTAAAATGAACTCAACATTTTGAAACAGCTGCAATTGTATGGATGCAATCGAAATCTATATCAAAATGAAAAAACTTGAGCAGTCGGACTCAGATGTCGCGAAAAATTACCAGAACATAAATATAGATTAAGGATTTTATATTCTAATCAGCTTATAACACATGTACGATATCGGCAAATCCGTTAAATCGATTACTTACCAAACTGAAATAATTCAAGGAGCACTTGTTGAATATGAATTTATGCAAATCGCGGCCACGGGAACGTAAGCGTTCATTATTTGCGATATTTACAGTGAACTCATCGCAGAAAGTTCATAAAACTGGGGAGAGAACGAAGCTGGATGCGCTATTAATCGAGGTAAACAGAAAGTAATTTATTCCATCGGGGTATCGAAGAAAAATATGAAAACGAACCAAGAAAATTTCTTATCTTTCATATACAGGTCGTATATAGAATAAAATAGGTAAAAACTTTTAAGTTAAACGGTTTTATGTTAAACATACATTGCGCTGTTTAAGATAAATGTACTAAAACCAAAAAATAATAAAATAGATACAGTCGTTGGAATTATAAACATATGCATAGACTAGACTAAAATAAAACCGTGGGGCACGTCAATTGTCTACAATCGTTGATTAAAATGTTTGTTTTGTAATGTTACACTATAATTATTAGGCAGTTGTGCAACCGACAACGATGGACGTGTGATAAGTAGGGCTAGAATGTGGAAACAAGTTAGCAAGCTCGATTATAAGCGAGTTTTAGGGTTTCATAGTGGTGAGCGAGTAGTACTTTTGTCATATGTTTTGTCGATTAAAGACAAACAACAAGCAGTGAAACGATTCCTCGCCAGCCAGCAATGTGAATGTCCAACGATAAACTAGTTAAAACATCTCTTTTATTTACATGGAGTGTATAACTATTAGAATTTCCATGAGCAAGAAAAAGTAAATAATTTCCTCACCGTCTGCGGGCCAACTGCCTAACGACGAATTAAACGATTCTTCTATCGCACATTAAGTCGATAATTTGTAGACAATTGACGTCCCCACGGTTTTATTTTAGTCTAGTCTATGCATATGTTTATAATTCCAACGACTGTATCTATTTTATTATTTTTGGTTTTTAGTACATTTATCTTAAACAGTGCAATGTATGTTTAACATAAAACCGTTTAACTTAAAAAGTTTTTTACCTATTTTATTTTCTAGTTTTAAGTTTTATTTCGCATTCTTTTAATTCATTTAGTGCTTCATTATTGCAAGGTTTCTTGCCCGTTAGTTTATTGCAATCCAACTCCTCTATACGTAGTCCCTGCAAAGATCTTACTCTACTAAGAGCCACGTAGGCTTGACCTTCTTCAAACAGTTTCGCACCTAAGTATACGACTGCATGATCCACAGTGCGGCCCTGCATTTTATGTATTGTAGAAGCCCATGATAGTATTAAAGGCAACATTCTTCTTTCAGCTGTCCCATAATTATACTTAGCTGGAAACTGTATGGCTTTCGGGTGTATAAGATGTACTCCGTCTCGTTGTTTACTTAACCTCGTATCGCGATGTTTAGGCGTTTCTGAACCCAACTGCTGTCTTTGTCTTTCACGGCTTTGTATTAATCTAACTTCATATTCTTCAGGCGTTTCTGACGCTACCATCTGTGTATATCGCTCGCGTTGTTTTGTTAACCTGGCTTCATATTCTTCAGGCGTTTCTGACGCTACCATCTGTGTATATCGCTCGCGTTGTTTTGTTAACCTGGCTTCATATTCTTCAGGCGTTTCTGACGCCGTCATTTGTGTATATCGCTGACGTTGCTTTTTAACCTGGCCTCATATTGCTCAGGTGTTTTTGACGCTAATTGTTCCCGTCGTTTCTGTAATCGACTTTTTCTATCACCTTCACTTTCTTTAGCTCGTTTTGCTTGATACTTTTCTTTCGCTTTTTGAAGCCTTCGTTTACGTTGTGTTGCAGTTTCTGTTTTATTTATGTTTGTATTTTTTATATTTTTTTTTACCATTTTGTTCCCACGAGTAATGGACATTTAAACGGTCGACCCCCCCAGAGGTCCAATAAAGGGGCAAGGCTATGTACAACAAGATGCGCCTGAGTCTTGAGGGAAAACGCTAACGACATATCATTTTATCCAGCCTAATACCATACAGTTCTCGGCGCGTTTTAACCTTTCACCTTAACTTGGGTGGTGTACCGCTAACGACATATCATTTTTAGCCACCCTAACGCCACACAGTCCTCAACACGATACAAAATCTTGACTTGGGTGGTGAATTCAGGCTGGATACATTGTATTCTACTGGTTGAGCACTTTCATTTGATACCCATATTGATAGGATTGATAAAACCTACGTTATCCGCCATTTTGTAGCGGCCGCCATCTTGGATTTCAATTTTTTATAGTATATTGTATTCTGATTGTTGAGCCCTTTCATTTGATACCCATATTGATGGGATTAATAAAAGCTATGTTATCCGCCATTTTGTAGCGGCCGCCATCTTGGATTTCAATTTTTTATAGTATATTGTATTCTGCTTGTTGAGCCCTTTCATTTGATACCCATATTGATGGGATTAATAAAACATAAATTATCCGCCATTTTGTAGCGGCGGCCATCTTGTATTTATAATGATAATGAATAAATATAATTGTATTGTCACCAAAATCCAAAGTGTATACAAAATTTCAGATTAATCGGTTGACAGGAAGAGGTGAAATTTGAATTACTAAATTTGACCCAAGAATAAATAAAACAAACGGGGTGAGCTAAATAAAACCGTTTAAAAATCAAGTTTCATGCGGATTTTATTCGTAATCGACGTGTGAATCCGTCTTCACTGGTAAGATGAAAATTTAAATATACATTCTGTCGAAAATGTTGCTGTTGCTAAGTTGGCACAACTGTTTTCTATACTGACGCTGAGTTAGAAAATCACAAAACACACAAGTGTGTTTTGTGATTTTCACAATGGACAAAATTATCGGACAAAGAATTTGTTTCAAATTTTATATTACAAATGGAATTCCGTGTGTAGCCAGAAAATGTCACAGGAGCCTTACGGTGAATCAACTTTATCAAAAACACGTGCATATGAGTGGACAGTGCATTCAACTGCCTCCGACATGTGGTGGAAGATTTGCCTCACTCTAGTAGGCCATGAACATCTTCAACTGAAGTAAACATGGATAAAGTAAAAGAAATAGTAATTGAAAATCGTTATTTGAGTTTGAGAGATAGGCAATGAAATTTCTGTGTTCAGACTCCACATTCATAACACGCATTGCAACTGCTGATGAGACATGTGTTTATGAGTTTGACATGCAAAACAATAAACAAGCTTTGGAATGGTACCTTCCAACTGAATCGAGACCGAAAAAACACGTCAACACATCAGAAGTCAAGGTAATGTTTGACTGTTTTCTTCAATTATAGTAGTGTTGTGAACTTCTTTCACAACTTCTTTCTTGCCAGAAGATCAGACGATGAATAAAGAATATTACCTGAGCGTTATGGGAGGTTTGAGATAGTAAATTCGTCGAACAAGGCCAGATCTGTAGAAAGAAAACTCATGGATTTTCCATCACGATAATGCACCATCTCACAGGCTATTATTAAGTTTGTTCCCAGCAATCATAATCTGCGACATTATCGCTGTATGTGTAGACATAATGAAGCGAGTAAAGAGTTCATACTGTATAAAAAACATTGTTTAAACAGATAAATTAAACTATCCAACAAAATTTCAATTTTTCCAATTCGCGTCGAGGAAACCAAGTAGGCTTCGTTAACAGTAAATATTGTAAACTGATAGCTAGTGAAAATCACTTTGAAAGACATTGAAGCATCATCGAAGCGTAACCGCAATAATTAATTCCATAATGAAGCCGTTTTACCGCCAGAACTTGAACCTCCGTTGTTAAGAAAAAAATATTTCCATAATAACTTTCAATTATCCGAGTTTTCTGTTTCAATCTCCGTAACGATCTTTTCGGTATTGGCGAGATTTCATAACCGTTATTCCATCCTGTTAAGGAAAATAGCAATTAGACCATAACTATCGAATAGCTTTTGTGATTTATTCGACGCACTCGTTAATAAATTTATTCACAACGACATTTTAAACACGACGGTGAACCGAATTTGGCGATGGCGAATGATTAAAATGGATAATACAGCACATAAACTGCTATGAAATTTCGCAGGTTTTTTTTTGCGGCGGATTTATCCTTTTCGATGTGAAATCAACTAACTTTGATTTATGACTTAATTAATCTATTCCAATTTGAGTTTTCATATGAATCAATCATAGTTGGAATTAAAAAGAGAAGAATCGTCAGTTTAAACTGATAATATGACTCTAATCACTCTAAGTGAACGTATGTTAAAGCAATCATACTGAGTTGGTTTTAAGCCGTCTTTATCACAATGTATGACCACACATTTGCAA
The DNA here is from genome assembly GCA_013387265.2 of Cryptolaemus montrouzieri. Lineage (NCBI taxonomy): Eukaryota > Metazoa > Arthropoda > Insecta > Coleoptera > Coccinellidae > Cryptolaemus > Cryptolaemus montrouzieri. The sequence goes on from JABFTP020000021.1 coordinate 112,099,439, forward strand.
CGGAAAATTAAACTGGACAACAAATTTGTACTGCTCGTCTGATGAATCACTTGGTGTTTACTAATTTAACGTCGCTGATTCTAAATACACCCTCATTTGTTTTCTAACAGCTCTTGTTACTGAGTTATATCTTTAATTAAAAAAACACTTAAATACCGTAAAGATTTGTTGTAAATAAAAATTGACTTAATTTGTTATAATAAGAATTGAAGTATGTAAAGTTATACTATCACAATAGATTTATTGAAAATCAGGATTACAATGTCGGTCTCTCGACCATCTTCAGTTAACAAGTACAGGGCTGACGTTGAAATATACATAATAAGGTAGATACAAAATTAATAAGCGTGCAAACAAGATGTTAAACGAATTGTGATAAAAGCAGGCTTTATTTAAAGATATCAAATATGGACGAATAATCCGGACGATTCAGGTCGTTCAGAAGATTATCTCTATGAGAAGTTTGTTGGAGTTTGAAAATTTTGATAGATTCCAAGAAATCTAATTTTCGCCTCTTTGGTATTCTGTGAATGGTTTGAAGTTGACCTATGGGTGAAAAATTAAGGTCATTTAAGATACAATGTGAAGCGAAAGTAGATTCGTCGGTTCTCTGGAATTGTAATCTGATTGATGCTCTTTGTATCTAGTTTTAAATGAACTACTAGTTTAACCCGTATAGACGCATTCACAATCCATACAGGACAGTTTGTAAACTCTAGTATTGCCAAATTTAGTTTTGTCTTTATTTTTAAAAATTCCTGAGATAGTTGCATGTGGGTCTTGAAAGCTAATTTTTCATTCTGTTTTGAAATAACATTTGCAATCTTTTCGCTGATAAGGTCAAAACATGTAAATGAAATATACTTATCTGTATTAGTTGATTCTATACGTGGGTAGATATTATAATATATTTTTCTTTGTTTTTTTCTGATTCGTTTATTATATTTGAAGGATAAACATTGTTCTCAGCTCTTTCTTCAATTGAGAAAAGTTGCTACCAATTAATTTTAGGATCAGAACATGGATTGAACAGTAAAAATTTGATGAACGCAATTTCAAACAAAAATTACTATGAAATAGATTGACAACTATTAAAATAATTTCTACCAGTAACAAGAAAGTATACATGGTGTTACATAATAGTCACAACTTGAGGGGGTAAATCTTCGTTCAATTTTGAGGAAAAAAGTTCATATAAACATAGTTCCACGAAAGCTTCGTTACGGAGCTACAGAGTGTTGAAATTTCCGGAAAAAATGGTTTTTTCTTCAAAACTCCTGCAGTTTTTGAAATATTTACCCCAAATGTGTGGAATGCAAGCTATTTTTTACATCCTCCACCATTACACGTCCTAACTTTCAACTAGAATCTACAAGGTGTTTTCTTTTCCATAGCCATGTCTTATTTTGCTCTTTCAAACTTTTGTGCAGTACGCCACTGATCAGCGTACAATCAATTTTCGTCATCTTCATTCAATTTAAAAACTTTTTTGACACTTGTAATTTTTTCGTATCTCCAACCATTCTCGAGCAAAAATTATTAAACCATTGTATGCATTCCCTGAATTGATAGCATTTCTAATTGAAAAAATAAATAGTTGGCTTTGATTTTTTTCATTTATTTATTTATTTTGGCAGTTGCTAAAGTTAAACCAGTGTCTGCTCAAATTATTTATTAATTAACGATTAGTTTTAAGACTTTTGAAGTTATTGCTGTAAGAAAAAATGGCTAATTTTACTAACGCCGAATTGGCTGATAGCCATTACATGTACGGTCTGGCTGCCGAAACACAACAGAAGCTAGGCGATCATATCAGGTGCGCTTTCCAAATCGAGTAACACCAGACAGGCGAACCTTTTCAAATATCCACAGAAGATTGAGGGAAACTGCGAATAATCATTCAAAAGGTGCAACTCAAACTATGAGAACTCCAGATATTGAGGAAGCAGTTTTGAATTGTATTGATTTGAATCCTCATGTGAGTTTGAAGGATTCTCCACGGCTTTTTATTGTACCCGTTTCTTATTCAACGCGTCCAAACTCTACTCCCTCGAGATTTTCCTTCAAGACTGAATTTCTACCGATGGTTCTTAGATAAAATTTGAGAAAATGCTCATTTTGATAGTTTAATAATGTTCACAGACGAAGCTAACTTTTCGAGAACTGCTATCACAAATTTTCACAATAATCATTATTGGGCTGAGGAAAACCCCCATTTGATTGAAGAATCTCATCATTGTGAACAATTCTCACTAAACGTCTGGGTCGGAGTAATTGGAAATTATTTGATTGGACCAGACAGACTAAACGGTCCGCTTATCGGCAATTTCTTGAGGAGTAGTTACCTTTATTGCTCGAGGATGTGCCACTTTTGGTGAGAAACATAATGTGGTTCATGCATGACGGGACACTAGCACATTTTAGTGGAGAAGGTAGGGAATTCTTGAATAATACCTTCAACAACCGATGGATAGGTCGGGGTGGGCCAGAACCATGGCCTCATAGGTCCCCAGACTTAAATCGTTTAGACTTTTTCTTATGGGGATATCTCAAGAGTTTAGTTTATACCACTCCAGTGAACACTGTAGAAGAATTGAAAAATCGAATAATAACCTCTTGTGACACGATAAGAAATACCCCTGAATATTTCAAAGAGTGCGTGATAATATGCGAAGAAGGACAGAGGCCTGTCTTCTTGCAGGTGGAGGACACTTCCAGCAATTTATTTAGTTTTTAGTTGTTCTTTTTTTAGTTTGATATTGAATAAGTATATGTTGAGTCTCAGAAGACCAGCTATCGATATAAAAGTATACCTATCGAGTATTTCTATTATTTTTTTTATTTAGCGAATAACATACAATTTAAATAATTCAAATTCAATAATTTTTCACTCCAAAATGTTGGAGATAAGAAAAAACTATAGGTGTCCAAAAAGTTTCAAAATTGAACGAAAATTGATTGTACGGTGATCAGTGGCGTACTGCAAGAAGGTTTGAAAGGGCAAAAGGAGACATGGCCTCGGAAAAGAAAACACCTTGTGAATTTCAGTTAAAATCTAGGAAGTAATAAAAGAGGCTGTAAAAAATAGCTTGCATTCCAAATTTGGGCTGAATATCTCAAAAACTGCAGGAGTTTTGAAGAAGCACACAATTTTTTCCGGAAATTTCAACACCCTGTAGCTCCGTAACGACGCTTTTGCGGACCTATGTTTATATAAACTTTTTTTTCTTGAAATTGCAGGTAGATTTACTCCCTCAAGTTGTGACATACTATTATGTAACACCCTGTATAATGACACAATCGAAATTCGATATTAATTATATACAAGAAAGAACTCTAAGCAAATCTCTTGGTTAACAATTTGCAAACCTATTGTTTATTATAATTGAAATAGTTAATTGTCATTGTTAAGATGCTAGTAAAATTATTTCTTATTAAATAATGGGAGCAGAACCATTTGAATTAATGAAGAGAGCGAGGTAAACAATGAAGAATTCTTGGTAAGTAGGGACGTTTACCTTTTAAGTATCACTTATAAAAAGAGAGAATAATTATTAATAGAACATGCTCCTACTTTGCAAAGAAAATTGTGAACGAATACTACTTTTGAGACAACAGAAAAATTTATGGCTCACACGCAATTAACGAGAACGAAAGGAAAACTTTAGGAGGGTATACTCTCACGCTTTTGAACTTACGAAATAAAATGTTTAACCTTTGAATTTCAAACTAGATTTCATATCAGGTATCATAATATATCATTTAACAATGAAACAGTACATCCAAGGACATTATAGTTTTCTAATGAAAGTGATTCTAATACAAAACCCAGCAATTTTCTTGAAAATATTGATAGATTAACACAATATTTTCACTCACCTTTAAAATTGTTTCAATTCATCAGCTAACAGGTCTTCAGAGGTCACTTAAGAGTTCACTTCCACAAGACACAAACAAACGTATAGGTTAGGTTTCGTCTTTTTGTTTAACAACACTCTATACTCACACGATATTTTTTACGAACTGAACAACTACACGACGTACACAACCAGAACTGAGCAGTGATGTGATGAGTAAATGCGTGAACGCGATGAAGTAACACAGCTGACAATGACAGACACGTTGACGCCGAAAAAGCACACTGTGCTGCGACCTGTGGCAAAAGAAAAATATTAATATGAACAGGAAACTTCTATATCAAGGTAATATAGATTTCTTCCTAATGTTTCACTCTCAAACATGTAAAAATATTTCTTGAACAATTCTTTAAAACTATGAACAACTTTGACCTTTCAATTCAACCGTAAGTAATGTCGATTTTAAACTTTGTAATAAGAAAACGTATATATTATTTTAAGAACTAATAAAACATATACTGGCTTTGATATTTTTAGTTTCTTTACCGACCTATCCGAGTTATCAAAAATTTGAGTAAACCTAAGTATATCAACAACTAGTGTATTGATGATATTAATAATCATCATTATTAGCTACAGCTAAGTGAATTTCAGACCAGTGAAATCTAATACGAATCGACACTAAACTTTATGTATTAGATGTTCCTACTGACCACCGTCTTCTTGACAAAAAAAACAAACCGGTCTATAGATGCTCTGATTTCTGATTGAATTCTCTGGATCTCTTGAGTTATTCTTGAGCAAATGTTAGCATAACATTTGGCTTAACATAAGCCTTATTTCAAATAACTCCATAGAAAAGATTAGTGGATTAAGATCGAGTTTTGGAAAAAGAAAAAAATCGTCGGGAGCCATATCAAGTGAATACATTAGGTGTTCGATGGTATTTGTTAAGTTTTTGGTCAGAAATTCAATCACAATTATAGCCTTGTAAGATGGTACTCGATCGTGGAGCAAAATCCACGAGTTTTCTTTCCACAATCTGGACTTTTTAGACGAATTTGCTTTCTTAAGCGCCGCACAACTCTCAAGTTATATTTTTTATTTACCTTCTGATTTTCTGCCAAGGATTCCGAGTGCACAACACCGTGGTAATCAAAGAAAACCGTCATCATTACCTTGACTTTTAATCGGTTCAGTTGAAAGGCACCATTCCGAAGCTTGTTGACTGGTTTACATGTCAAACTCATAAACCCATGTCTCATCACTAGTTACAATGGGATTTATGAATGTGTGGTCGGAATTGACTCGTTCTAGCATGTTTTCAGCGACCTTTACGCGATTCAATTTTTTAAGTAAATTCAGGACTTTTGCAACGCGATTCATGCCCAAACAATCGTTAAAAATGGTATGAATTGGTTCGTGAGACACAGGCGGCTCATTGTCTATCTCTCTCAAACTTGAATGACGATTTTCAATTCCCATTTTTTTTCACTTTATCGATATAAACTTCAGTTGAAGCTTGCTGTACTATTGTCAGCTATTCGGCACACGAAATTCCAGTTGCAATACAAAATTTGGGACAAATAATTTGTTCCAAATTTGCATCCTTTGTAAAAATTGAAAACACGCGTGTGAGAATCGACAAAATCGAGCACTGTAAACAAACTGAATGACAGATCGCGTTCAAACTCCCTTTCAGTATAGAAAACAGTCGTGCCAGCTTCAATCGTTTTAAGCAGATTTTTCAAATGATCAAGTCCCTGTACTTTCTGACAGAATGTATCAAACAATGCGATTGAAATGGGTGGAGCTTCGCCCTCCTGATACGGGATATTATTTTTGACCCGAAGTATCTCTTCGGCAGGTAATCCTTAAGAGAACTGCTGAAGAAGCACATTCAAACAGCGTTCAATCAACAATGGATACATCCTTCTAAATTACAATGACATAGACAGGGAACTTCTACTAATTGAATTTATTTTTTTCAATCAGATTTCATCTTTGTTCAGTTCTGATAGGAACCAGAACGTTTGGTCAATCCCCAAATTTAGCTGATGAAAGTGGTTATAAATTCTAGAAAAAATTTTCTATGGTTAAGTAGTAACTGATGTGGCTTACGAAAGTGAAGTAGAAGTTCAGAGAGTAAAGTCTACATATCTATGTCATTCCGTAACCTAACCTAACTTATTAACCTAACAAATATTAATGCAATGTTTATCCAACATTATTGGAAAGAATTGTTTCATTTTCAGGTTTTAAAGTGAATAATAAAAACACGATAGGTTACGTTGAATTTAATGTTTTTCATTCGTCTATAAAATACCAACACTGTACAATGTCGAGCAGAAGTAGAATTATATTTCGCCTTTTTACATGCCAAAGGTTTCATATTAATCGAAATATTTTTCCCCTTTACCAGAGTGAACGATTACGTTCCGATTATTCATTTTACAATACAGTGTTAGCTAATGAGAAAAAATCAGAAAAATTTCAAAAGTACAAGGAATTGAGGAAATTAAAAGACAATACAGAAATGAATTATGTGAAGATGCATTACCAGTAACATTAAAGTATTTGAGGGACTCGAATCCGAAAAGTGAATCGATAAATATTTCGCAAGTTACAGATGATTCTAATATAAATGATGAAGCGAAATCTGCAAAATTTCCATTTCAAGATAATATCAAACTGAATAAACCATTGAATGATATGATTGATGCACATAAAGATGAGTATGAAGTTATTCGTTCAAGAAATGAATTGTGCAAGGAGAAGAAGGAGTGGATGTTAAACTACGATAATTTTAATGATACAATTTTTGAAATGGAAGAAGGAGATGATACAATTAATTATGGAACATCAGATCCAAATAGTGAAATTAGTCAAGTACCTTGTGGAGGTTGTGGTGCTCATTTACATTGTAAAGTAAGATTAAAAGTTTAGCTTTGTGTGTGTGTGTGTGTGTGCATAATAGGATTCTCTGATAACTCTTTTAAATATAATGTGAAATACATTATCCATGTCAATAAATAATTATAGTCAGAATGCATTTCATATATGCAATTTCTTTTGCTCTTTTGGTCAGCTTGCAGTCCATTTAGAGATAGAGGAATATGACTATACTATGCTCCCTTTTTGTGAAATTAAATATTCTGGAAACAAAATTGTCATGGCCATCTTCGTTTCTCACAATAAAAAAGAAAAATGTTTTTATCATCTTGAAAATGTGACAAATGAAAAATTTTATTTTCTGTTCACAGACCACTTGGTGCAATGAAATTTTCTTTTTTAGGATTTTCAAGACGATATTGAAGATAAAGGTGTTTTGCTTGCAAAGCTCGATCATTTCACTGTAATTCAAAAATTTGATCTCCTTCTCAATCTTTGCATACAGCTTTCATTAAAGATGAAAAATGTTATCTCCATTTTCAAACTTTATCGAATATCAAATAGTGAGAAATAACCTAGAAAGTGAGATTTTGAACAAATTCTCATATTTATTTTTGATTTAGAAACAATGAATTTCAAATTTCAAACAGTAAGTCACTAGGAATAATGACAGTTTGTTTTGAAGAAGTATTTGTAGATTGATAGTCAATATCTTTTTATAAGTGATCACTCTGTTATTGGTTGCCCACGCTTTTCTTTCTTTTACAATAGAATCCAAAATCAACCTATTTGAAATTTCTTTTTCTTGTCAAGGTTTTTTCAGATTTTCTATTAATTTTTTGTCAATATTGTCGCCAAATAATACTTTTTTCATTAATGCAGTTTGAGTTGTTGGGTTATCAGCTATTTCAGACATTTTCGAATGTGGAGTAGTTTTTGAAGATTATTTTTCTTCTTTCGCTATTTGCTGACTTTCTTCCCGTATTTATTCAGTTCACCTTATAGTTTTTAATTGTGTGATCCTTCTCATTTATTGCTTTGTTTCTCTTATGTCTTTGTATAGTTGACTTTTGTCTAGAGATTCTTAATCTAGGCGACTGACTGGAAGATGGTTCTTGCGGTGGTCAAAGCAGAATCTGGGACAGTGAAGGTTGGCAAATTAAATCTTCACAACATAAGCTTGATGGAGTGTTCACTCTCATACAATCTGTATCATTCTTTTTAGCAGCGCATTTTTTCTTATAGTATTTACTAGATCTTGCTCGCCCCGACTCTCTGCAGTGCCCTTTTTCACCATCAGTCATTTCAGACATTGTTTTTATTTTTCCATCTTTACTTTAAATAATCTGTTTTTTTTCTTTTGATGTAGCTCACTTGTCTGGATCAGTTTTCATTCGTTAATAACGTTTTATTTCAAATTTTCGCCTTTGTGCTATTCTTCCTTTGTCTTTTTTTTCTTAGGTGGTGGCATTTTGGTTTCTGTGGAAAAAATCCTCAATGGGTTAATACATACAATGTTAGGAGGAAATTAGGAATCTAAGTGAATGTTTATCACTTTCCTGTCTAAATAGATCAAGACAAGTGATACACCGGAAAGTGATAATTTTGAGGTTATTCATAAAAAACAAAAACGCTGTATTTGAATAGCATGTTAATACTGCATGGTATATTTTCACTAAGTATATTGATCAAAACAATAAAAAATATTCAAGAAATCCAAATATTCACGTAAATACACATACCATACAATTGAGAAGTTGTCTCAATCCCAACGCGCCTGCGGTTTACGAGATCTTCATGACGCCTATCTGATTGGCTGTTACGCGGAACTATAAGCGGCAGTGAACTTATTTTATGTACTTTGTCTCGGAAATTGGCAACAGCGCTCATTATTATTTGTTTGTTTTCTGGACTTGTTTTTAGCTAACAGGAATGTGATACAAAATTCGTAAAAAATTAGGGAGACACGCAACTTTTTTTTACGTATTAGCAATGTTTAATTGATTGTTACTGTGATTAGATATAATTTTTTTGATTTATATTCTTTACGTATTGTATCGGTAGAAAACTTGGGTTTTGTGAAATCACCCCACAGGAAAGTGACAATTTTGCGCATGTTTGGGTATTTTTCTCTAAAAAGATATTTTCGAACCTAGCTGAATGTCAGTGCCTATATAGAAGCCAATCAGTTCTCTCTTCCAGATTTAAAATAAATCAGAACTATTAAAAAACTAAGGAGCTGTGATTTGGGCGCACCCTAATTCCTTCCACTATTAGAACTCAGTTATTTGATTTTATTTATGAACAAAATAGATATATGTACACCCTTATGCACAATTAATTACCCAAATTCTTATGGGGTCATTTATAGAATTTAGGATAAACTATGAGTATCTATTTTCTCACAGGACCCTTCCTTGCCTGGGTATATCCCGTCAGAAATCTTCAAGAACTCATGGAAGCAAGGCTCTGCTGATCTCACCGCAGTAATATGTCAGAGATGTTACTTTTTAAAACATCACAATATAGCTTTAGAAGTTCAAGTTTCTCAAGACGATTATCCGAAAGTTCTTCAAACGATAAGCACTCGAAAGAACGCAGTTATAGTTTTGATGGTTGACCTTACTGATTTTCCATGTTCCATTTGGCCGGGTATTGCAGATATTTTCCATAGAATGCCTATAATAGTTGTAGGAAATAAGGTGGATCTTCTTCCAAAAGATAGTGCTGAATATTTGAATCATATAAGGAGAAAATTGGTTGAAGCAGTTAAATCGTTTGGTTTTGCATCTACTAAATTAATTGATGTCTTGCTCATATCTGCAATGACAGGTTATGGAGTGGAGAATCTGATTACAGTATTGCAGAAATCTTGGAGATTCAAAGGTTAGTAACTATTTCAACTAATTATAGAATCCCTGCTTTGTCTATTTGTATGTCAAAACTATTTTTCTCCAGCACCTATAGAATTTTATTGAATTCAGTATCAAATAAACATAAATGAAATGAAAACACTTTTGTCTGATTTCCACAATGTTTATTTTTAATATACATGGCCTCCTACGACAGTTGTCATTTTCATGTGAAAGCTAACAGTTATAAACAAGAATGTGCTAATTATACCTATTTTGAATGTTGAGTAGTGGAAAGTGATTTAATTTTATTTAGCAGTTGTGAGTGGTGAATTTTGGGTATTTACAAAGTTTGTTGATTTCCAAACTTCCCAACAGATTCATTTGTCATCCTTTTGTTGCATTTGTGGAGATTGATAATCAAAGTGCTTAGAGTATATCATATAATCCTGTATATCACAGTAGAACTAAGCATATTGATGTACGTTGTCGTTTTGTTGGGGAATGTGTAGATGAAAAACATATTAAATCAGATTATTTCTTCAAAATAATAGTGTGGATGTTACAGGAATCAAATCAATATTTATTGTTTTTCGTATATTATTTATTAGATGCAATATAACCAGGAATAATAAAGTAGAACAGTTCTTGTGTTGATGTATCGCAGGAAGGTGTTTCATTTAACTCATCAAATCAAAGCGCTGCAATAAATTTGCTTATTAACTTTTTTCAGGAGATGTACATCTGGTAGGTTGCACAAATGTAGGAAAGTCTAGTCTGTTCAATGCTCTTATACGATCTGACTATTGCAAATCTCAAGCTGAGGACTTAATACAACGCGCTACAACAAGTATATGGCCAGGAACTACATTAAATCTGTTGAAATTTCCCATTGCCAAACCTAGTAGTCATAGGCTACAATTACGAATTAATCGATTGAAAGAACTGGAGAGAGTAGAGAAGTATGAATCTAGTTTGAGGAAGAAACTGTTACGTCAGACAAATGATTGGAAACATGCTGTTTTAATTGGAAGGATTGACAGAAGTGTTCCTACGCCTGAAGAAGATGAAGGTAAGTCTTTGACATAAAGCATGAATATTAATTGCAATTTATTCAAGAAAATTTTTTATACTTCGCAAATTATTGTTTAATCTCAATGTCATTGTGGTCACAATAGCCATAAAAGTTTTTTCATTGTACAATTCAATATTCCACCATGTAACGATTGACTCTCATTTCGTGAATTTCTCATTATTGTATTTTATTATGCGATATATGATCAAAGTCTTATCCACTATTCATAGTACGCAGCACTACTCTTTGCAAGATCACAAAATCCCATCTGACAATTAGTGTGAACTTAGCCATACTTTTCCATCCACATATTCTAACAAGGTGAACGTTGAATGTGGGATAGAGTGAATACTGTGCGCTACGTTGCCAAATCTAAAATATTTCTCCTTCAGGGATGATTTTAGATTACTTAGCGACGACTAGACCGTTTACATGTGGATAGTTAGTCATTCGAGCAAGGGTGGCATGTATAAATAATTTTCGAAGTAACTAGTTTAGTACATAATAAACGATTTGATTGTTCGATGAAGTAACGGTAACAGCTTGAGTTTTGGCAAAGAAATAAAACATTAACCTTACAGGACCGTACATGAACTGCAAACTGTCAGAACTTTCATAGAAAAAATCTCACGATTTCAAAGTACGGCGAGTACCACTAAGAGCTTACGCCTTGAAATAGAACATATACAGAGAGTACCAATCGACGTTTTATAAAGAGTAAAGAGTAGGAGTAAGTCAGAACATTCATAGAACAAAATGCTCTACTTCATTTAAACTACTCTTGTACGGTTCTTCACAGTTTGCAAATCTTTTTGAAATATCGATTGGAACTTTCGGTAATATGTTCTATTTATAGTTCTAAGCTGTTGATGTTACTACTCGAAAATTGTTTATACATGCCAACCTTGCCCGAATGACTAACTATCCACATTTAACAGCCTAGTCGTCGCATCTCTGAAGAAGATGGAGAAATATTTTATAGTTGGCAACGTAGCGCACAGTATTCACTCTATCCCACATTCAACGTTCACCATGTAGGAATCTGTGGAGGGAAAAGTATGGCTAAGTTCACACTAATTATTTGACATGCCTAGGGTTCACTGGCTTGAGCTTTTTGTGATCATCAGTCATATCCAGAAAATGTTGAACACATAATTTTGCCGCTTCGAAGGCAATTAATTAACAAAATTCCGTTTGCATCGTAACAATCTAACCTTATTTGACAAATTTGACCTCTTCACTTGCGGTCTGTTATCGCAGTTCAGGATCGTAGTGGTGAGCTAAGTCTTATCCATAGTTACTAATCGATTCACAGATTGATTCTTTTCAAAACAGAACAAATGTTCTTGAAGAATCTCAGTAGAGTGTATTTCCGATCCGCTTACAAATGCGCCGCCCATCTTGCCAGTACCTTTCTCAGACCTAATTCATCAAGATATGTAACGCCCGTTAAGTTGACATGCTTTAATAAATTCAAACCTTGTCAATCGTCTATCATCCACAAGCATATAATGTTCAGAAGAACTCATTTCCACACTGGCAACACTTGTTGGACGTCCGGAGCTAGGATCATCTTCAAGGCTTATTTGGCCACGTTGAAATTTTAAAGACTACTTGAACACCATGATTTCTGAAGTAGCATCATCACCCTATCCATTTACCTTTTCCTTATGAAGTTCCATAACCTTCAAACCTTTTCCTCAAAGAATTTTATTACGACTCGATGTTTAATTTTATCCATTTTGGAAAATACATTGCCACGTTTATTTTCAACATCTTGTAAACAGAAAATTAAATGACATCGTGTGTGTTCATACGAAAGATAAATTCGTTCAATACACTAATAAATTTGTTTTTAATGCAAGAGTATAGGTGTCGCTCCGCGAATATTTCAACCAACCTTATATATAAAGGTAAAATAAGAATTTTCTTTCAGAATACTCAGTGTTTTTACGCTAAGTAGACACTATTTCTAAGAAGTATCCATTGTACCTTTATTCTGTTTTGTAACGACAGTATCCTCTAGTGAGAAATTTTCTTTTTTCATAATTATTGCAGGCCCTGCGGATGCTTTCTCTATCAGCCCCTCTAGCAGCGCTTCCGGAAGATTCAAACTAGGAGTCAATGAAAAAGATCCTGTATATGCATTGAGTCGATGGTGTTACGACACTCCTGGAGTGGTACAACCAGATCAGATCATACATTTGCTCACTTCGGAAGAATTGTATTTAACGCTTCCAAAAAGTCTCATTGCACCTCAGTGTTTTTGGGTCAGACCTGGGGAATCTTTATTCATTGCTGGATTAGCTAGGCTGGATTATCTTGAAGGGGATGAACCGATCAGGTGAAGTCCATTTGTTCTGCCTTTATCAGGTTTACTTCTTGATTAGGTTTACATGTAGAACTTCAGTAACTTCTTATATATGATATGGTGAGAGTTGCAAGAGTAAAAACTAGGAAATTGAGAATATAATTTGTAGACACCGATGTCTTCACATATGGACTTGTACGTTCGTGAGCATTTAGCAGATGTTTCAATGTATCATGATTTTTTTCTTATAAGTCTGTACGTGTAGGAAGTGAGTCCCAATATTCAACAATTCAATGCATTAGCCTATTTTATGTGCGAGAAAACCTTCATCATCAAAATAGGAATCAAAGACTACTTTTTATAAGGAGAATGAGATCAATAAGTACTTTTTTCAGGTCAGCTGTATTTTGTTCAAAGGAACTTCCAATATCTTTATGTAAGACCGAAGAGGCAAAAGAGTTCTATGAAAAATATCTGGGTACTGAATATCTGAAAGTCCCGTCTGGGGGTGCAGAAAGGTTGCAAAAATGGCCTGGTTTGGAAGAGGCTAAAACGTTCACAGTTAAAGGTATCGATACTGATTACGCTGCCAAAGATGTGGTTTTATCGAACGCAGGTAAGTTGTATAAAAATCAATAGATGTTTAAATTGGAAGGATTTATAAATGTTGAATGTAAATAACGTTCAAACGTGTTTTTTTTATTACACATTAGCTGCATCAACCACTAAGGGTTATTAGCGAAGAACACAGAACATATAAAATAGTAATAAGTGGTGAAATGCAGTTGTATTACAATTTTCGGCACAGATTCATTTCATAAAGAAATCTATTGTTTGGTTTATGTTGATTGATAGTAAAGTTTAGAGGTTAGTAATCCCCATTTAGTGCGCTCGATGGTATATTTAGGACACTCGCCAAGATATGTGCTATAGTTTCGACACTACAAGTTTCGCAAATATCAGGTGGTTGTGTCAATGCTATGTGATCTATTCTCAAGCGAACTGCTTTTACTTGGTCTCTTCTATTGCTGGTTGGTCGGTTGATGAAGTTTGGCTAGCAAAGTAAGTTTTCAGACTTGAGATGGGTGTTTGTGGCGTTCCTGATCAATCGCCACTTTTCATTATATTGTTCTGTTTGAGGCAATTTATCGCTATTAGTGTGTAAATCCGGATTTGACGTTGAGCTCACAGCAAGCAGGTCAGCCTCCTCGTTGCCTTTTGTTCCCATATGGGAGAGGAACTATAGAAATTTCACGGTTTTGTTCTGACTCTGGAGATTGAGGAGTTTCTCTTTACTGAGACGAATGATAGGGGCTGTATGTATAATTGCTTCAAACCTTTCAATGCCCTGATGGAGTCTGTAATGATCAATATTTTTGTAACAAGTGATGACGAACGTTTTTTCAAAGCCGGTAATATAATTGGAACTCCACCAATATAGATACGGAAGTTATTCTGAAGCCTGAAGGCATTTATTGCTTCTTCGTCTATTACATTATTACATCACCTGCAGCTTCGTTTTGCATTTCATTGTATAAAGTGAAAGAAAATATTGTAAATGAAAGTTAGAAAGAATAAATTTCATTTATTCGATAATTCTGTTTTTGAAAAATCTTGAATAACTTGGAAAACACTGTTAGATACTTGTACACAATGTCATATCACTGGTGCAGGTCAAGGCTAACATCGTATTCACATCTTCGTCTGTTCATCGTGATGCTGAGTTTTCAAATCTAGTTATTTAATTCTTAAACATTTTGGCTAATGGAAACTGACTTTCATGGGAAGACGGACTAAGGACTATCTCATGCCATATTCCAATTTCTTAGTTTTGAATTTGGAGTTGGATGCAATCAACCCTATTTCCAGCATCCCCAAACTCAAAAATCATTCGATCGAAAATAGGTCAAGTGGCACCTCGTTGGAAAGGTATTTCAATTCTCTTCGAATTTGGTATTTTCGAAATTCAGAATCAGCATACAGGGTGTCCTGGAGCAGAACACTGAAAACCCAAATAACTTTTTGAAACTGGTTCATTTCGGTATAATACGAGAACATGTTTATGTTTGATTCGAGAATAAGACTTCTCTTGCGTGAATATGGAATTTTGCAATCAATCTCTTCCATTCAGCATCCCCAACTCAAAAATCATACAAGTGATTACAGGTTGAGTGGCAAAGTTCCAGAAAGATTTTTTCTATTTTCTGAATCACTGAGGCATTGGTTTCAGTTTGGCAATCGAGGTTTTCTGGCGTGAGGATCAGGATGAGGGGATGATGGAGAAACTGATTGGATGCTCATCTAAACAGGAAAACGAGATTTATTGAACTTGTATTCAATTGAAAATCGAACTTCCTTTACAATATACAGGTGGTTTTTCGATTTCATTCAAAATTCCTTTTATTAATGACTTCTTTTCCTAGGAAGTGAGCCAAGAGAAATTTGGACGAAGTTTGAAAACAATATCAATGTATAGTTCAAGTATATATATATATATATATATATATATATATATATATATATATATATATATATATATATATATATATATATATATATATATATATATATATATATATATATATATATATATATATATATATATATATATATATATATATATATATATATATATATATATATATATATATATATATATATATATATATATATATATATATATATATATATATATATATATATATATATATATATATATATATATATATATATATATATATATATATATATATATATATATATATTATATGAGGACTTTACTGATTTGCTAGAATTTCAGCTCTTGTCTGAGACATGACTTTCAAATTGTGCACAGTATTTGTAATAAGTTTCATTTTGGAATTAACTAATCGAATAATTTTGATTCTGAAATCAGAACTACTTCCTCAAGAAAAATGATTCCATAATTTACTAAGTACTGTTAATGTTTGTATAGACAGTGTATATCAGGCAAATGGAATAAATTCGATAATAAATAATGGGATTACGTTCGAAAATACGAAGTGAGCGATTCAATAGGATCAAATTTCTTTTCTAAATAAAACATTGTGTATATTTGAATTGATGAAATAATTATATTTCTTGAAAATAGTCATTGTGCATGAAATATGTCCAGAATTTTCAGAAAAATTAAAAATTGAAGAATGGAATTTAAAATAAGTCTGTATTGGCTAACGTGACCCTTTCTGTATAAAAAGTTTCTGTTGGTAGAAATGGACAAATAATATGCCAATCGACGATTCTTTATTCCATCTGGCTGATATACACTGTGAACGAGATGTATTACTTGTAACCTCGAAGATTATTGAAAATTATATTTCATGATAATATTTGGTATTTTTTTAAGGATGGATATCGCTTACAGGCAGAATGGGACGCACATTCAAACTTAAAGCATGGACTCCTGAGAAAAGAGGTGTCTATATAAGAGAATCTTTACTTCCACAAGCTGTGAATCTAAGAGGACCACGAATAAAATCAAGTCCAGCTTATAAAATTCATAAATATTTCGAAGAGAAGAACTGAAGAACTTTTTCATGCAATGAAACTACCAAAGTTTTAATTAGTGGGCGAATTTTTGAAGAGTCTTTCATTAGGCGCTTCCTATCTTTCAATTTAAATGAAACAAAGTGTGTGAGATATCATCGAAATTTCCATGACCCTGGCGCATAAATCAGACTGAATTTGACCGTTGGCATGGGTTATGTTAGACTTTGAGGACCGCTGTGATTTGTGGCTTATTCGCATAGACCTGCGACTTCAAAAACACCCACAAGAAAAGTCTAACGGAGTTAAATCGCACGATCTCGATGGCCATTTCACATCACCAACACGTGAGATGACCATGCCCTCAAATCGCTTGTGCAGAATATCCAATGGGGCGTGAGCTGTGTGAGCGTAGCGCCCTCTTGTTGGAACCACCTGCCATTGGTGTCCAGATTATCCAATTCAGGCCAAAAGAAGTTGATCATATATCTGCACTCGCCGTTAACGGTGATGGCCAGACCAACGTCGTTCTCAAAGAAATATGGACTGATGAATCCGCCAGCCCAAAATCCACACTGAACAGCAACTTTTTCGAGATGCATTAGACGCTCTTGGATCTTATATGGATTGGTAACATCCCAAATTCGACAATTTTGTTTGTTCACATACATTCATCCAGAAATGGGCCTCATCGCTGAAGGCGATTTTTCGATGAAATCAGTTCCAGAGTTCATTCAGCAAACACACGTCGTTGTCTATGGTCTTTTACCGTCAGTTCCTGTGTCAGTTGAAATTTATACGGGTGCAGGCCCGAGTCGCGACGCAAAATTCTCCAAGTTGTGGTCTCCGAATGTCCGAGTTCTTGTGAGCGACGGGAAATCGACTGCCTCAGATTCTCTTGGACATGGAACAGCGGCGATGTTTTTGGCAGATCTGGCGTTTCGTTGACGTACATATATTGGTCGATCGTTTAGTGATCCAGTGGTATCAAATTTATACACCTCATTGCGAATAGTCTTCTCGATAGGACGATTAGGGCGACCGTAAAATAGGCGAAGCGCGCGGTACGTACATTTTAATGATACAATTTCATTATTTGCACGTGTTCTGGAAGGCTCTATTCATCCATGATGATTTGGCAAAACAGACTGAATGAATGACAACTAATTTGACAGATGTAGCTTCACAAGATGGCCGCTTTCAAATGTCAAAGTTCGGAAGTTTCTATTGAAAGACCCTTTATGTATATAATGAATTACTGAAACATCTTGCAAGTTGAAGGAGAAATAAAATGTGATTGGAAGTTTAGTTTTAATTTTATGTGTACGTTTCCTACCTTTTCAATATTCAATAGTTGTTAAAATAACTCAGTTTATCCACTTCTATCTACTTTGAATATTTTGAAGTCATCTTTTTCATTTATAATTTTTAATTAAATTCAACTTGAAGGAAAGTTTGATTCTTGAGTTATTTCAAGAAAAATAACACAGTAGACGTCCTGATATAATGCTTTTTTTCAGACTTTACAATGAGTAGAGAATATAATCCTGAAAGTCAAAGCTGATTAGCTATAATATTTGTTTTTAATAATCAGTGGTTTCAAGTTAATGGCAATTTTATATTTCTGTTACCAGTAAACGCAAATGAAGTTTCTAACATCATAAAATCTCTGAAAATTAAAGTCAGATGGACAAAATGAAATACCAATTGAACTCATCAGATTTTCAAATAACTGCATTGCAAAACCTCTGAGTTATATAATCAATCATAATGATTCTAGAACATCTATAGATCATAATCGGTATCACACTTAGAAGACCGAACCTAGCCATCGGGGCTCTCCCGGTCAAACAGAGAGGGAATTGTTTTGTTGAGTTTGAATATTGAAGGGATTTTGCGATTATACTTCAAAATTGGCAAGCAAGAATAAGGAAGTGATTATGTTTCAGGAGACTCACTCTGCGATGGAAGTTATGCACTTTTTGATCATCTCCTTAGTCCTTTTTATGGCCTTGCTTGCTATGTAAAATCTTTTCTTAAATTCAAGTGTGTTTAGACATATAAGAGTCAGGTTAGGTTAGGTATGATTGTTGAAATATTTTTCTGCTGGTTTTGTTTTTCCATTGTTACAGATTCCTGTCCCAAACCCCCTTCTTTTGACCCTTGTTTTCGTCTGGAAATTATGGAGTGCAAGATGAGAATTGAAGCTGCTTAGCAGAAAAATCTCTGGTACTCTTCATGTACACACGGCACTAACACAACATAAACAGACAAGCTATTGCTAGTGCAATAGCGACAGGAAAACGAGTTTTTCCTCAGGTTTTTTCACTCGTTTATTGAATCATACACAATATAGTATGGATCCCCTGTTACATTTACCTGAGCTCACACTTATGTTTTTCTGACACAAACCAAAATTATACATATGAGCATTTATTGTAAATCTTCTCCTTTTCAAAATATATATATATATATATATATATATATATATATATATATATATATATATATATATATATATATATATATATATATATATATATATATATATATATATATATATATATATATGACTAAGGTCCGTACACTGGATTTTTCCGGGGAGAAAGCCTCTGACACTACTCGTTGGTACATTGATATCATTGTCTGATGATGCTATAGTATGTATATATTCTGGTAGATTGATATATTCTCATAACATTTAACGTTATCCTAATATATAATTATTCCAGGATATGTTTTGATTATAATTATTGCCTGGCAATGGTATTAATTACCGGGTGGTGGATTTATATTTTTCATGAAATCAGTTTGCATGAACAGATATATGGGCAACTCGTGGGGTGAAACCCCATATTATATATATATATATATATATATATATATATATATATATATATATATATATATATATATATATATATATATATATATATATATATATATAAAATGATTATATTGATGAAATTGCATCGAATAAATGGTTAGTTTCTGGAGAATTGTTTGCTGAAACAGAAGGCTTGGCAATTGCGATCCAGGACCAGGTTGTTTTCACAAGGAATTATAGAAAACATATCATCAAACAAAATATAGATGATTCTTGCCGTAGATGTTTCTGTTCTTCAGAAACAGTTTTTCATATATTATCATCTTGCTCAGTCCTTGCTTCAACAGATTATTTAGAAAGACATAATGCCGTCGCTAATATTATTCACTTAAATCTAGGAATTAAACATGACCTAATTCCCAAAAGAAAAAATTTCAAAAATATGAACCTGAGATTATTTGTGAAAATGACAAATATAAACTTTATTTTGATAAAACAATTCTGTGCAACAGAGCTGTAAAACACAATAGACCAGATATCGTTCTTAATGATAAACAGAATCAAATAACATATATAATTGATATTGCTATACCCGACACACATAATATACAAAATAAATACAATGAAAAAATTTCTAAATATATGATGCTTGGCGACGAGATTAAAAAATGTGGAAAATGAAGAAAATATTTATTCTACCGATTATTATTTCTACAACAGGCGTTATTCCTAGAAATCTTCACAAAAGTATTGAGATTTTGGGTCTGAAGAAAAATTTGTTTGAACAGTTACAAAAGATAACAGTCATCAAATCTTGTAATATTCTTCGTAGGTTTCTTTCCGAAAATAATAATGAGGTAGAGTCATAGGTTTTCTTTAGTTTATACAGCTCAGAATCTCATTTCATATTTTATTTATTTGTTTATATAAATGTAATATAATTAACTGACAATTTTGTCATATTTATATTCAGAGCAGTATTCTATTCGATCGTTCACCACTTCACACAAAGGAAACTATTAATGAGTAACATTCAGTGTTACTTGACTAAGGTCCGTACACTGGATTTTTCCGGGAGAAAGCCTCTGACACTACTCGTTGGTACATTGATATCATTGTCTGATGATGCTATAGTATGTATATATTCTGGTAGATTGATATATTCTCATAACATTTAACGTTATCCTAATATATAATTACTCCAGGATATGTTTTGATTATAATCATTGCCTGGCAATGGTATTAATTACCGGGTGGTGGATTTATATTTTTCATGAAATCAGTTTGATTGCATGAACAGATATATGGGCAACTCGTCGGGGTATATATATATATATATATATATATATATATATATATATATATATATATATATATATATATATATATATATATATATATATATATATATGTATGTATTATCTCAAATAATAATAATATAAAGCAATTTTCCTTAATGGCTGAAAATTGTTATCTAAATTATAAGAAATTCTTTTTGTTTCCTACATTTTGTATTGGGAATAAAATAAAAGTCACACAAAAATGAAGAGAGCTTTACTTGTGTAATTATAGCTGACATGACACGTATATGTAGTAATAACTATACATACATGGGCTCTGAGTATTACATCGACAGACAAAAAATGATGACAATATGTACAATATGGATGTAAAATTCAAACTGATAATAGGAAAGAATTAATGTTTTCGGGGTACGACATTGGGACAATTTCTATAAGGCAATGAGGGAATAAAAACGAGGTCCTCAAATCTCTCCAATCAAAATTTTCACGTCAGACAGGACTACTTTAAATTTTTCAAAGCATTGAATAATTTTCGACTTTCAATCCTTACAGAAATATTCAACATTTCAGAGAATATAATTTTCATTCTTGAATGAATATTATGATATGAGATTTTTTCTGAAATTTTACTAGAATGAACGGAATTTGCAGTTATGTTTTCCTGATTCCAAAACTGTGACTGTGATATGCCTCTTTGGTATTCATTATTCATTGAAAGTGACATCTGCAAGGATTGAATGTAAATTATACATAGGTTCAAACTAACAACAATTCAAAATAGTTTCAACAGAAGTACTCTGGCTTTTTGATCACATGATCATGGAAGTGATGAAGTCGACGAAAGAAAAGAGCTCCACCTCGAAACGATTCTTTCCGTTTGGTGATTGTGGGGGCCGCCCCAGCGGCGTAGAGATTCAGTCAAGCGATGCTATGTATTAGTAGAAGTTTGGGTTAGTCCGCGCCTGCGCGGTTTGTGTAGCGCGTCAGTGGAGACGGCCTGCGTCTCTCACTTGACGCGCCACCACTGCTGCACCTTCTCGGTGAGTTTCTTGCAGAGGCCGGCCAGCCTCCGTCACATCGGGGCTTCGGAAGCCGCAGCCGCTTCTGCCTCGCCCTCGCCTTCTTCAAGAGTTACCTGTAACGAGAAATAATTCGTTAGAAAACTTCTCTAGTAGAACTCGAGCGTCTATTTACCTGAAATCTGATTCCAGGTCTCTGACCATCACCCATATCGTCAGCAGGCGGACTAGGAGGAATAGCGGCTTGGTACCAATCCCTGTTTTCTTCAAGAGTATCTAAAATATCTTGGGCGTCGGGATGAACCAAATCTGCCCAAGTTTCCCATAAGGGGTGCACTATGTAATCAATGAAACCGACCTGGAATAGAAAAAAAAACATTTAATAATCATGCTGAGGTTTGTGACGATTTATCTTCAGGTTATGGAAAGTATTCTGTAAAAATAGTTACCTGCGATTTTTCTATTGTCGCTGAGTGCCTATCGCACATTGGACTAATATCCATCTTAGCCTCTCGTTCTTTGTCACCTTGCTGGAAGAATTCCTCCATGAGGCGCTCCACCCACTGTTTATATAGTGCTAAGGGTTTAGTGGGATTGCTCAGATCAGCACAATGGACTAGATTTTCTAATACTTGAATACGGTCCGTGTAGTTGTCTAGCAACAATACCTGAAAAGGAAGATATTGTTCATTAGACGGGTGAAAAGTTGTAAGAATTCATTAAATATCTCTTTGCAAATAGTAAACTTCAATTCTGACATTTCCCTTCGACTATTCTAAACAAAATTTTCCTGGACAAAAGGTCTTACATTGAACTCAAAACAAAGTGGTATTTCGATTAAATATTGGTGCTACATTCGTTGTTCTTACCCCGGATCCAGCGACTTTCTTCGTTTCAACCATGGTCTTTAAATCTGCCAGCAGACTCATGTGCTTGGACATGTCAGTGCTAAGCACCATATCGATCACCATCTTACGAAGCGTCTGTCTCTGTTTCTTCGTCATGTTGCAGAAAATGTCGCACCCGTCGTTCTGCAATAGTTTGAACGCCACAGCCAGATGGTGATTTTCAAGCACGGATTCGTCGTTGTACATCAGAGCAAGTTCGCTGCTTGAATTGATCAGGAACTGATTGGTCAGGCCTGGATGATCGACGTCGTGAACGCAGGCCGCGAAAAGGGCTGCCGTAATTTCAAGAGGCGTGAATACTGATTCCAAAGCGGGGGTGTTCAGAAGAACGTGGGTTCCTGAAAAAAGGAAATTATGAAATTTTTCTGTTGAGTAATACTGATGATTTATTTTATACTTGCCACAATTTAATTTTCACAAACACGACGGGTTTCAAGTGGTCAACTACAGGAAATACTTATATAGATACTACTTTCCTTTGCCGCAATTAAGAAGAATTTGGATATTATCTTATGTTATTGAATGTTTTGTGGTATTTTATATGTTCACGATTATTTTATTTCATAAAAGATACTTGATTGAGAAAATGCGCTACTTTCAACTACTCTGGCCCTTTCTCCAATAACTAGAACAACTATTATTTCAAATTCAAATGAACTTAAGCAAATTATCTAATGCTAAACAAAAAACATACAAATTCATAAAATCGGGAGTTCATAAACTTGTTTGCATTGAGTGTAGGGTAGCTTAAGTTGGGAAGACAGGTTTAAAGAACATTTATCCTCTGACACTAATTCTCCAACATGTGAACATTTAAAAACCACAACAATAACATTAGTTAATATCAAAATTCTTAATAATAGCGACAAAGGAAAGAAAATGAATCTGTTGGAATGTTTGGAAATCAATAAACTCATATCAAATTAGGCTAGTATCTATATAAGTGAGTTTATTTTCTGTAGTTGGCCACTTGCAAATGACCTGATGGTCGAAACCGGTAGTCTTTGTGAAAATAAAATTGTGGAGAACAGAAAAACATTTCACTTCATCTTCGATGAATATTTCTGTAAAACCTGATTTAGATGTAATAGAGTATATCGTTATCGTGAAGACATATTTTCTGGGAAAATCATGCAAAAATACCTTGATTCATAAGATTTTCTGTGAGTATGGTGGTTTCTGAGAATAATATCCAACAGGAAAAGAAATTGAATTGAATGGAGTGAATACATGTAGAAATCGTGAATACGAAGCGACAAAATCCTCAAATACATGTTAACAAACTGACAGCATGTTCCATACAGATGCCCCTTGAGTTAAATTACAGTAACAGATGGAATTTTTATTCTGGTACAGAAGCAATTATTACTTTATTAACTCATATGAATCTGTGGCATTAAAGTGAAACGAAATTCATTTCGTATTTTGTTGATTAAGAGAGTATAATATAAATGGTATAAATTACTATCAAATGACGTATAGTTTGCCTAGCGTTTCTTCGAAACCTGTATCAAGTAAAACACAAATTATTTATGGATCTAAGTGATCATTTGTCGTCCGTGTTACGCAGAACAACTTAATTACGAAAGCACCTATGAAAATCTCTCTGTCAAGTTCATAAATTCCACCAGGAGGCGGAAAGAACTGAGATTTCTAAAACCTCATCAAATTAGCATAAATTTCTTCGACGAACAAGTATCGCACCTTAGTTCTCTCCACACCTGTCTATTACGAGATTGCACTGTTGATCCCGGTTCATTTCACAAGGTGATACACTTTTGATATCCGCCATAAAAACCGCGTTTATGAGCTACTTCAAAGATTGTGGATCGCGCACATACAAGATACCGACAGTCACTAGCCTTGTGACGTCATTACAGTCATCATCCGCGTTACGAAATGTTCAAAGAAATAAGAAAAATAAACTGACACTGTAGTTTGTTTTTTCGTCTTTTATTATTCAAACTTGTGTTTATAGAATTGTTTTAATTGCCGTTCATCACGAAGCGGATTTAGGGGGGCGCATTAGAGGTTAACTAAATGTTTTTTGTATTGAGTTTGACTCATTGTTGGTGTTAATACGATTGAATGAGTGTATTGTCATCGAAGAAAATTAAAATACAATTTCCAACATTAGGACAAGCTCATATGTCAGACTATACACTTTAACTTCGAAATTGAATGCTGGAGTTTCTAAGTATGAGGGAATGGAGTAATTCTTTGATTAATTTTATTACTAGAGTTTCTTATGAACTTAAGTCCTTAAATGGTTCGTTACAGCTACAGGTTGTTGAAATTTCTCTATTCTTTCAGTTTCTTTTCTATAGCTACTGCAAATTTCGAAATATCTACCTTAAATTTTAGAAAAAGGTCACACAATATGAGTTTTACGAACATACTTATCAGACCACCCATAGAATCTACAGGGTTATATTTTTTCGGGGGTCATGCCCAATGACGAGGACACCATACTCGGTTATAATTATTTCTACAATTCAGTTTAGATAATTATCTAAATTGAAATGAACACTGTATTATTGCTATACTCATGACATCACAAATTAATCGTGGGACCTACCTTGAGTAACGTCTGCCGCGTGCAAAGAATTATGGAACGGATTATCCTTGACGTAATGGTCCTCCAGAGTCATCATGAACGTGATAAAGGTTTTCGGAGGTATTTTGAGCGTGTTCAAAAGATCACGAGACGTAAAGGTGGTCCATGCTACGCAAGTTAATGGTCTGCCGTTGCTCAAATCACCTGAAAAATAAATGAAACTGGTAAAGATAAATTTTTTTATATAGGAGAAAGAATTCTTGAAGATACCAGGTGTGTCGTTTCCAGCTTTTGTTAGATATATAGCTTGCCATAAGTATGAAAACTTATGAATTCGACTAGTAGACAATAACACAAGGGGTAGAAAACATTTCTGAATTTCTTCATTTTCGATTAGTTTTCTTTTCAGGGCTAAGTACTACTTCACGTCACCACAGCTGATGATTTTATACAAAGCAACCAAACATTCATTACGAGTACATTCTGTTGAAAAATATGGAGAATTGATCTGCCTGAAAAGATTGTCAAAATTTTTGTTGTTGCTAAGTTGGCACAACTGTTTTCTATGCTGACGCGAGGTTTGAACGCGATCTGTCATTTAGTTTGTTCACAGTGCTGGATGTTGTCAGTTCGTACAACAGTATTGTATCTATTGCAAATGGAATTTTGTGTGCTGAATCGCTGAAAATGTTACAGAAGGCTTACAGTGAATCGACACGAGCACAATGCATTAAACAGCGACCGAGATGTGGTGGAAGATTTGCCTCGCTTTGGTCGGCCATCAACATCTTCAACTGAAGTTGATATCGATGGAGTCAAAGAAACGGTAATCAAAAACCGTTTGAGAGAGATAGGCAATGAACTGACTGTATCTCAGGAATCCATTCGAAACATTTGAACGATTGGTTGGACCTGAATTTCCTTCAAGAATTGAATCTCATAAAGTTCCTGAAGACATTCTTGAACGAGTCAATCTCAACCTCACTATCATAAAACGCATTGTAACTGGTGATGAGACCTGGGTTTATGAGTTTGACATGCAAAACAGTCAACCGAAACCGAAAAATATCAAGGATTATGTTGACTGTCTTCTTTGATTCGCGGTGTTGTGCACTCGGAATTCTTGCAGAGGTCAGAAGGCGAATGAAGAATATTACCTGAGCGCTTTGCGGCGTTTGAGATAGCAAACTCGTTCAAAAAGATTTGTGGAAAGAGAACTCATGGATTATCTCAACAAATACCATCGAACATCCACCGCATTCACCTGATATGGTTCCGGCTGACTTTTTCTTTTTCCAAAACTCAAATTACCACTTCGAGGTACCCGCTTTGGATTTGGTCTACTTTAGAGACGATTCAATGAATTTGGATGAAAGAAGGTTAGAGAGACAATAAAGCTCCCAATTGTTCAATTCTATACGCAAAATTTAAAAGACATCTCTCGTAGCTCAGAGTAGAAACTGTCTTTAGAGAATGGTATCTATAAATTGCCTGAGATATGGACAGAATAATGTATTATCAATCAAATGGCAAAAACATTACGGGTAAATAAATTCAAACTATCCGTCACAAGTAACGTGATTTGTTTACGAAAAAATCGAAAACGAATTACTGGCACACTTGGTAGTAAAGCTAATGAAATTTAAAATTGTGACAGATCGTCGAATCTTACTATCAATTTTGTAATATAGTAAAAAAATAACATCTATGTTTCTCTTTTAGCATGAGCATTCTATTTCGTACTTTCCTTTTTTTTCGTAATCTTAACAAAATCTCTGACTTTTTTGGTCTTCAGAATATCTCTTCTGTGTAATTCAAAGTATTGTCGAAGCTACTTACCAATTCGGAAGATATCCACTCCCCATCTGTCAATATCTACAAGAAGTTTACCAAGTTCTTCTTCATAAGGAGTCTCCACCCCATACGTTGGTAATTTTTCGCCAGTGAAGCTATTTGTATGGTGTAGCGGCTTCCGATTGATTCCAGAAATTTGTGACATTGTATTCGGGCCCCTCGGTTTCTCTTTACGTTGTGCCCCCTTACTGGGGGGCGCCTCTTGTTGCTCATCGACGCGGAGAGAGGGAATATCGAGCTCTTGTTGTTTATCTGCAAAGATGAAATCATTATGAGAAAAAAAGTCTTCAAGTATTTTCATGAATATTAGCGCCATATTACCGATGGAATATCAAGGTAAAGAAAATATAGCAAACAAACTGTTACCCGAGAAATTCAATGCAAGCGTTGTTCGACGCAAAACTAAACAGAATTAAATAATGAGTGCAGCGAAGAAATCTGAAACGTATCATTCTAATAACGATTGGGAGGAAGAATTTTTTCCTTGTATGGTGAAGGATAAATGCATTTGTGTTAATTGTCGTGCGTCAGTTGCAATACCTAAGCGTGGTAACTTAGAGATGCATCATAAAACGGTTCATAAAAACTATGAAAAGGATTTTCCGCCACAGAGTGAATTAAGAAAAACGAGAAGTACGTGATTTGATAGCTTGTTCGAAAAAACAACAAACCATGTTCACAAGATCAGCCAAATAATCAAAATCTACGATCGCCTCATTTGAAATATCTCATATATTGGCGAAACACAAGAAACTATTCGCAGATGGATCGGTTGTGAAGGAAGCATTTATTGAATCGGGTGAGACTTTATTCGGAGATTTTAAAAATAAAACAGAAATCATGTCTGCTGTTAGAGAACTTCAGTTATCTCGTCCGACTGTCACGAGGCGTATTGAAGTTATGAGTCAGGACATGGCAGATAAACTAAAACATGATATCATGAAATGTACATATTTTTTTTACAGTACGACGAATTCACCGATATGACAGACATTGCCCAGCTGTGTATTTTTACTCGGATGGTATTCAATGACATGTTGGCTAAGGAAGAATTTTTGACAATCATTCCTCTAAAGGGAAGATCCGTGGCGAAGATATATATGACGTTTTCTTCAATTTTGTAAAAAACTACAAGCTACCAATATATAAATTAGTGTGCATTACAACCGATGGAGCACCAGCAATGACTAGAAACAAAAACGATTTTGTGGCATTGTGTCGAGCTAATGAAGATTTCCCTTCATTTTTTTTCATTCCATTGCATTATTAACAGGTTTTGTGTTCAAAAGTTTTAAACACGGAGGAAATTATGGGCATTGTAACAAAAATTGAGAATTACATCTGTGAACGTAGCTTACAACGGCGGCTCTTTTAGTTGCAGTTGGAAGATAAGGAGTCAGCTGAACACACTGATTTAGTTCTTCACACGGACGTCAGGTAGTTGAGTCGCGGAAAATGTCTAGAAATGTTTCAAGAATTATTACCCGAAATAATAGTTTTTCTAGACGAAATAGGTGATGACTGATTTGGCATTTTTGACTGACATCACAATGCACTTAAACACCATTAACTTGGAGCTTCAAGGTAATGGAAAAACTATCATTGAGATGATTAGCGCAGTAAACGCATTCGAAAGTAAATTGCAATTTATGATAGATCAACTGAAATGAAAGGATCTGAAACATTTTCCGTCTTTGAAAGCAAGGATTCCTCAGTTGAATTATGATACGTATGAGTAAATTGGCAAATATAGCATCATTTATGAGTTATCCTTTTTCATGTAAAAACATTCAGGTTAATATGAACTCATGCTCTGTTGAAAATGAGTTAGTGCAGATTCTATCAGATATACATCACAAAGCTACTGCATCTGATACAAATTTCTGGTGTTTTATATCTGAAGATGAATATCCGAATCTGAGGCAAATCGCCCTTCAACTGATGGCAATGTTTGGGTCAACTCACTCGTGCGAGTCTGCATTTTCTAAAATGAAGACAATTAAGTCAATATATCGCAATCGACTAACTGACGATCATATGTCATCATGCTTGCGATTAGCACTCAGTGTTTACGTAGCATCTTATGAAAAGTATGCTGAGGACATTCAGAGCCATGCTTCAACATCCAAAGTCAGTCCTTAGTTAAGTTCAACACCATATGTAACTCTTTTGTTTTGTAACAACCAATAAAGTCGCAATTTTGAAAGCTATGAGTTTTTTCATTGATATTATAGAGAAGAACCTAACTAAACCTAACCCAAACCTTGACTAAAATAATGTATATTGTCTATATATCTATATATATCATCTATATATGCTACAATATCGTTTATGTACGACAACCCTGCATCACACATACTTGCAGCATCTCAGAGTCGATCGTAAATAGTCTTAAAAAATTGAGGTAGATAGTAAGCAGTTCAAGTTTGAGCACCCCTGCTTTAAACCATTGTCTAAGCCTTAAGATGATAATCAATATGATCGACAACTTCAATTAAATTGATTTTTTTAGGCGAAAATTGTAGGTAGTATCGCTACCTACGAGTTTACTTGCGAACTAGTGAAATAATGAACCACAAATCATTATTGTTCGTGAATCCTGAGTTTTTATAGTATTTTAGTGCATTATTCTGCTTTTTCGACCGATAAAGTTGAATATTATACTAGAACTTCTTCAAAAGTGTCTGAATTTGTTTTGAATAACGAATAGTGGTAACAAGAAAAAATACGCTTCCAGACGCATCTGTTTAGTGTCTCAGTGTCATTCCTATAGTGGAAATATATGTTTCTGCATAGTTTCCAACAAAAGACAAAAAACTATGTAATGCTTGGGAAAACATTCTCAAGATTGGTAAACTTATAACAGAATATATGTTCGTGTGTACCTTGCATTTGACCTCTGAGGATTTCACTATCTGTGAGTACCTTCAATGAACAGCAGATTCACTTTTTCTATGAAAGAACTTTTACTTGCACTATTGCTTTTGCATCTCATACTATTGTCATAAACGTATAGTCAGTGAGCAGAAAATTTATAATACTTGAAAAATGTTTTATTAAACTCAATTTTATTATATGGAATGGGTGAAAGTGGCATATATCAGTGTTCCAACTACAGGTTCACAGCACCCGCTAGCACCTGCTTTGCAGGTACTACTGCAAAGACATTATTGTACATTCTCCGAATTAATTTTTATGGTCACTTGGAGTTGATGTAAGAGTTGATGTTTGAAGGGTCTGTTACGATCCTCCACATAGTCCACTATATCAAACGAAGAAATTTCACACTTAAAACTTCACAAAAACGATTAGAAAAATCGAAATTAATCCTTGTTTATAGTTAAATTCAATGTTGTTCACCAGAGTTTCCGACATTTTATGAAATTCAGAGCCATCTATTGGTTCGTGATTTTCGCGAATATTTTTATTCGGTCACCTAGATATCCCCCATAATCCCATATAAATTACTATATTGACGGTTTCTGCATTTGCGGCATATTTACGGAACATATATCCCGCGAATAAAGAGCTTATACTGTATCAGCATTACTCGAAAAACTGGTGCTTCCGGTTGGACGATACTTTCAAAATTTGCCACACTTTTCACATCAGTAAACACAGAAGTGAAGTTCAACCCGTTGAATATTTAGTAAGGCAAATCCCTAGGATTTGCCTTTTAAATTATGAGTTCGAATCGCACGATAGAAAGTTTGAATCCAGTCGGCGTTGAACAAAGTATTGGGTTATTGCTCCGACGGTGTAGCAGAGCAAAACGTGTGATTTTGCGGGTTCATGAAAGGCCGACAGGTAATCGGATTTCGGTTCGGGGAATGGTAGGTTTAATTTTAATCTTACTTAGGGCAGATGTGGGTCCTAGCAGTTAGACGATGGAAATAATACCAGAAATGGGAAAGGTCGATCGAGGTCGGCCTTGAGAGAGTATTATAAGATCCTTTGAAGGGATGAGAAATACCAATAAATATTGCGGTGATACTTGATGAATTCAGGAGAAATAACGACGCTTTTGCAATGAATTACAAACGACGAATACTTCCTAATTAGTGAAACGCTTTCATGTTCCCACATTGAATTCTATTTTGTGATCTCGTTTGAGGAGTAACATTTGTAAAATTGGGATGTACCAATAACAAAACGTCAATGTACATTCCGTCAACAAAGTATTAAAAATTGATTACTCAAAAAATCTCCTTAAAACATTCGAACGTGATCTTCATTTAGTTGGTTTACAGTGCTCGATTTTATCATTTTTGCGATTTTTACAATGGTAAAGATATCGAACAGAAAATTTATATCAAATTTTGTATTGCAAATCGAATTTCGTGTGTCGAATCGCTGAAAATGTTAAAAAACGCTCGCGGTGAATTGCCTTCATCAAAAACACGTGCATATGAGTGGTAGGATGAATCCAACAGCGGACTAGATGTGGTGGAGGATTTGATTCGCTCTGGTCGGCCATCAACATATTTAACTGAAGTTAACATCGATAAAATGAAAGAAATGGTAATTTGAAAAACCTCAATTGAATTTGAGAGAGATAGGAAATGAGCTTTCAGTGTCTCACCAATTAAAACGATTGTTTGGGCATGAAACGCGTTGTCGTTCGACTAGAGCCAAAAGACCTGAATTTCCCTCAAAAATTAAATCGCCTGAAGGTCGCTGGGAACATGCTAGAACGAGTCGATTCCCAGAAGGTTCGACAATGGATAAATAATATTACCTGAGCGTTACGCAGCATTTGAGAGAGCAAATTCGTCGAAAAAGCCAGATGCACCGCTATAATGCACCATCTCACAAGGCTATCACTGTGAATGAATTTCTAAGCAGAACTCAAAAAATACCATCATACAACCACCGTATTCACCTGATATGGCTTCGGCCGACTTTTTACTTTCTCCAAAACACCAATTACAATTTCGTGGTACCCGTTTTGAACCCATAGAAAAGACAAAAGAAAATTTGCGGCGAAAACTGAAGTCGATTCCGGGCAAAGCGTTTGAGAAATGTTTTGATGATTTGATTTTTTGTTGGCGTAAATGTATTATTTCTGAAGGGGCTTACTTTGAAGGCCATACAATGAATTTGGATGAAAAATAAATATTTTTCGACTAATGTACACACACCCAAATTTATATGAAATCACCTGATATTTTGAATACTACCTCAGGGACTCTGGATTTTTCGAAGGATTGTTAGAATATTGAAAATTGTTTCTCACGAAGTAGTTGTTTTTTTCTAGACCTCAGTGGCTCATATTACCTCTTCTTGTCCTGATACAAGCCTGAATCCATTTAGGCATGCATTGGTTCAGGTTTTCGATGTCCTGTGGGGTGCTTTCTGCCACTCTTCTGTGGCGGCTTAGATGAGTTGTTGTGGGGTTCTTGGATTATCCTGGCGCGATCAAATTTTCCGCTTGAGATTATCCCATAAATGTTCGATAGAATTTAGGTATGAAGAGCAAGCTGACCGGTCCAAAATAGCGATTCCCTCTGTTTCAAGATAATGAAGCAGGAGGTTAGGTTTGTATGTTGGTATGCGGAGACGCATTATCTTACATAAAAGAGAAATTCTCACCGTGGGCACCTCGCCAGAGTCTCACTATGGGCTCTAGTACTAGGTCCACGTAATTTCTAGCCGTTACACTCGCAGGAAACGAAATCAAATCTGTTTTGCCTTTCAGCATAATGCCACACCAAAACATCACACTGCCCTCTTGGCATTTCGGAATTTTTCTTGCTACTCAGAGTCTAGCTTGTCCTCCACGACCCCTAAAAATCCGAATCCGGTGGTCATCTGATCGAAGACCAATTCTGGTCTTATCCGAAAGAAGAACATTTCGCCAATTCTCAATATTCCAATTCTGGTGCTCGATACACCAATTAAGTCTGTTAATTTTGTGTTGCCTGGTTAGCTCTGGAACTCTTTAGGGCCTTCTGCTGTATGAACCCCTTAAACGAAATCTTTGACGTATCGTTTCGACTGATATACTGATTCTTGTTGCTTCCAGAAATTGCATTTGGAGTATAAGGTGCGACGCAGTAGGCTCTGTTCTTGTAATTTGGCTCAAAAAGCGGTCTTGTTCTTCAGAAGTAATCTTCCTACGACTTCTTCTAGGCCTATTTTGCAGAGATTGTAGCTCCACGAATCGGGCGTAGCTTTTTGAAATCACCCCCTGTGATACCCCCATTGTGGTCGCTACATCCCTCTGTGTCAGCCCTTCTTCAACGAGAGCAATTGTTCGACCCCTCTGCACATCGGATAATCCAACGTAAGGCACTTTAAATTATGACTATAGGCTTTTTTAAATTGTGAAATTCACAATTTCAAATGTCAGTGACGACTGAGTACAATATCCCGAACATGTGGTGACAATTCAACATTTCTTATCATACTATCCAGTTTTTACAAAAAACTTCATTCGTCACAAGTAGTCAAAGATACATGGTTAAAAACAATCAACAATATGATTCCATATAATATATATATATATATATATATATATATATATATATATATATATATATATATATATATATATATATATATATATATATATATATATATATATATATATATATATATATATATATATATATATATATATATATATATATATATATATATATATATATATATATATATATATATATTCAATTAAAGTGCCTGTATACTTGTGAAGGGCCCGAACTGAAAATAAGGAAGGAAAAAATTGCTAAACACGTATTTTCCCGGAAAAATACTTATCCTCGTCTCCAATAATCCTTTAGAGGAAAACTGCGAACGCTGACGAGGCACCTTCAAAGGCCCCCTTATCTTACCACTCGCCGGTAGGTGTTCGAAACGCTCGAGTTTTTCCGCAAATTTATTCTAAAAACTGAGGAACAAAAAGAAATATACTCACCGAGAAAAGTGGAACATATGTATTCAGATATCTGATTCCCGGATTTGCTCGACTCTGAGAAGTGGGACAGTTCCTTGTTCAGCATACGTTTGAACTGAAAAGAGAGAAAAATTCATTGAGGATAATTGGTCACGGTTGAGAAGGAAAATACGAAGCGACAGTTTTATTCGTTTCTTTCCCATATATAAATTGTATAACGTAACATTTGAAAGCTCCTTAAAAATGCTTCCTGAAAATCAGTATCAACTGATATGTTATATTCATGAAATTTTAGTCAGTTTTATTATTATTGAAACATTTTTTTTAATTAAATAAAACACTGATCTTGAAATTCTCACCTTATTTATTGAGAGACTCACCACACTGTGGTTTCATTGGCAAAAGGAAGGTGCATAGCTCAAAAGGAGGAAAATCTTGCTTCTTTTAAGAACCGAAAATATTGAATTTAGATCTAATTGAAATTTCAAGTAAATTTCCAGAAATTTCCTGTTAATTGATTTTTAATGCTTCTCTCATTTCAATCTTTTATTTTCATTTTGTAAAATGTCGAAATTATTACTGAACGTATGATTTTATTCAAGTGGAAGATTTGTAAAGTGAGAATCTGAATTTTGGATGTGAAAACTGCGTTTGTGCTCTGATAACTCAATATTGACATTTCTGAAGTTCTACCGATATAAATTTTATCACAACTTTCACAAAAGAGTTTTCAAACACCTGATTTCTCTTGAAGAATTTTTGATCATATCTGCTTGATCGATCCATGCCACACATTGCTGAGCCATAGGCGTTCTTCCGATTTGAATTTGCCTCTTATTTGTTTATGGTCTCAACGTGAGTGAGCTTCTTCGATTTTAGGACTTCCATTAACTCAATAGAGGTAAACCAGTTATCAGCTGTGACATTTCTCTGGCACCCAATGATGGGATGAACCAAAGGCTTGAATAGGTGTTTGATATTGTTGTTCCGCAGTACTCAAACTATAAATGTAACTACCTTTCAGGCAATAAACGTATCCATTGTAAGAATAAGATGTTCTGGTGTCACATGGGCTCATTTATTTATACACCATACCTGAACGGTTTTTTGGTTCGTACACTTTTGTTTTGCACCGATTTCCAAACGGCTCCCAGTCGGCAATTCCACTTCCACATCGAAATCTGGATCATCATGTCTTGAACTTTCACGTTCAGATCTATTATCCCTATCTTCAGAGTGGAATTCTTCTAATTCATTTCCGTCATCACTATCCAAGAACTGCCGAAACGCTCTGCGAAATTCTCTTCTTCGTCAGGATGAAAAATTTGACAATCCCTCTTACTTTTCGCAGCATTTCTTGGATGTGATATTTCGAATAGGATGCTAATACCAATACAAATTTCATTAAAATAAGTACGGCATTCTTTACAAAAACAAGTATACAGAAACTACGCAGATGGACAGTGCCTGAGTGATACCCACAATTAACCTAGTAACCAACTGGACAGTGTCTACCAGACACAGTAGGTTATGGTAAATCTAGCTTAGGCACTCTCGATGACAGCCAGAATCAAATTGAGGAATATCTGACCTTGACTGCATGGTGGGGGAAAGATACACTGGCGCTCAAGCCGATCAACTGAGCTGTGTTACCAATTGCATGAAAAGAAATACCGTAGGAGAAATACTGTACATTCATCAGGAAAGCGTGAAAATACTACTTAAAACAAAAACTCATCACAACATATCTTCTGTAGATCTTTAAAAAACTTCTTCGTTTTGTGAGCTTCTGAGTGAAGCATAATAATCAAAATAGTTTGCCTAACGAAACAGATATCATTAAAACATCAAAGGTTTCGTTTCGAATTTGCTTGTAAACCTGATCCATTTGGTCGTATTGCATTCTATTCTGTTATATTGAAAGTGTCAATCCATTGATTTTCAAGGTCTTGTCACAAGCACTGCTAGCGTTGCCCAAATGTTTTCTAAGCTTTCCATTAACCAAGATAAAGCACACAGAAAAATCGGAAAGACT
Source organism: Cryptolaemus montrouzieri (assembly GCA_013387265.2). NCBI lineage: Eukaryota > Metazoa > Arthropoda > Insecta > Coleoptera > Coccinellidae > Cryptolaemus > Cryptolaemus montrouzieri. The sequence continues at coordinate 112,135,335 of JABFTP020000021.1, forward strand.
TCTGCCGAAATAATTATATATTAGACTGTTGTTTGCGTCAAAATTATGAATTCCTCGCATACTCTCCTAGAGTAGCCGCAAGGTTTCTGAGATAAATGAGTAATAATCCTATTACATAAATCTGTAGTTAGAAATGCAAATCACTGCAGAAGGTCACATTTCACAAATAACACATGTATGTATATTATGTTATCGTTATCGATACGATACGATAGTTACGTTAAACCGTATTGTGAATTTGACAGATAAAGTATTATTATAACCTGCACCTAAGTGGAACAATTACGTATGATATCTCTACGATGCAAAACATGATGGACTGCGTAAAACGTTTACCGAGAATGCGTATTATAATCATTTTTGTCATTGACGACAAATTCTGTCAAAAACAATTTAAACCCAAAAAATTAGATCTACCACCTTCATTCAATGATTTTTGGGTGTCATTTTTCTAATCAATTTTCTTCTACAGAACTCCATACCGTAAACACACCCTTATAGGAATATTTCGTTGTATATTTAGCAGTCTGTCAAGAAACTTTTCCTAGAAACACGTTTAAGTATAGAGGGAAACTACATAACAGAAAAAATCGTTTTTTTCGATCTGATAAAAACACTTCATTCGCTGGGAATCATAATGTGAGATTGAAGTAATGAATTTTAAGTTGGGGAATGCTATAGGTGTCTCGATTTCTTTCCAAACAAAATGTGACCTTACTCTATTATTTTAGGTGATACAAAATTTGTCTGTAATATACATTTTATGCCTGTGGGAATCGACTCGCGATAGCATGTCTTAAGCAGCCTTTACGCGATTCAATTCTTGAAGAAAGTTCAGGTCCTTTGAAACTAGTCTAGCGACAACGCGTTTCATGCCCAAACAATCGTTTAAAATGATACGAATTAATTCGTGAGACACAGAGAGCTGATTGCCTATCTCTCCCAAACTTAAATGACTATTTTCAATTACCATTTCCTTCACGTTGTCGATGATAACTTGAGTTAAATATGTCGATGGCCGACCAGATGAAAGCAAAGCTTCCACCTCATGTCGGCTACTTTTGAATTCACTGTACCACTCATATGTAAGTGTATTTATGAAGTTGATTAACCGTAAGTCTTCTGTACTATTTTCAGCGATTTTGGACACGAAATTCCACTTGCGATATAAAATTTGAGACGAATTTTTTGTTCGATTTTTACATCCATTATAAAAATCGTAAAACACACTTGTGAGAACTGACAAAATCGGGCACAATAAACAAATTGAGAAACTTGAAAATGCGTATACTGTATTCAAATGGTCAAAAGATTTCACCCCAAACTTGTTGTTGAAATGCACTATACTACGCTAAAAAGATATTTGATACTATATGTTATTTTTAGAGATAAAATAATATGTCGTTAATTCCATAGCAGTTACTTTCTGTTTTCTGAATTCACAGTCCTCATCAACCTTGAACTTGTTATTAACAATTAAAGATTTTCGAAAATGCAAATATATCACGAAAAAATACATAAGAATTTTTTTCTGTGATCTGTGATCTCCGAAACCAGATTTTCTATAATTTTTACATTTTTTCGATTCGAATTAGCTGAGAAAAAACCTACTAGTTTGTTAATTCAACCGAGAGTTCTCATCTTGATTATTACAAAACTCAATAATGGTAAACCGATAAGCTCGGGCAACCTGTTTGAATACGTACGTAATACAAATTATTATACTCGAACTTGAATTATACAAAACGGCTTTATCTTCCGGCATAACGTTGCCCTTAATTCATCAATTTTCATAATCGATAAAATTTCAAGTTCAATTCGAAAAAAACCGGATATCAATTCGAGTTTTCGAATATTTTTAGATTCAATTTGTAGCTCGCAAATGTGTCTATGAACTATATAAAATAATTTGTCGTAATATATCTGTCTCAGTTAACTTGTTTATATGAAAGGAAGTTGGTGCCTTAAACTAACAGCTCAGAATTGGATTTTAAAATGTTTCTTCTTGTTTTTACTTATTAGAAATTTATACTTTTCATAAATATTTGGGCAAGCAAATTTTGCTTGGATGATCTTTCAGTTTTCTTTGAATGAAAACCGGCGTTGACTTTGCCGGGTTCAAACTATTTATCATATAGTTATAGATTAACCCATTATGGCTAAAATATGTTGCCTACACTACAACACTTGTAAGCAATTTGTCATAAAAGTGAGCCACAATCATATAGGATACCCAAATCCAAACTAATTGCGCCATCTACTTCAACAAACCATTGTTAAAATTAAAAACAAACAAATTAAGATCTATATACTTATATAAAACCAAAGCGTTTGATTAAACACCCTCTATTCCAAAAGTAACTGAAACTAATTGATAAAAATCTTTTCTATCAATCAATGTATTCGCCTTCTGCATTGATACACAAATCTGAACGCTTCCTTCCGATAATCCACCTTTGGGACGGATAGATCTTTCGTCATCATTCAGGGTATTTCTACCCGATTCGAATCGCTTGAACTACTCGTACACTTGCGTACGGGATAGACAATCATTACCACATGCAGTTTGTAGTATTTGATGCGTTTCGGTAAAAGGTTTATCAATTTCAACACAAAACCCAATTGCACCTCTTGGTTTAAAACTCATTTTCCGACCGATGTACTAAATGCACTAACAAACATGATGAAGTAACTCAAGTTGTTTACATGAAATGGAGGGTATAAAATCATTCAAAAGGAAATGAAGAAGAAGTTCAAAAATAAAGACTCGAAAAGAGGAGTATAGGGACTATAGAACAACTGCTATTGGTGCAACGGGACGAGACTATCAACACCACCTAACAAGATATTAAGAAAATACCTGGAAACTAACATTTATCTAGACATAATCAAAAAGAAAACTGTTATGAAAAACCTTCTGAGCAAGAAGTACCTTAGATGCACGCTGTGTATCTGGTGTTTCCACATGCTACCATATAAAAAACTACTATCTTAAACCAGAGAAAATGATGAAAATCATTTATCATTTCATGAAAAATATCATAGAAGAAAACTTCACAAAGCTTTATTATCCTATTCAAGAAAGATCGATTACACACAAGAATTCGATTAATAATCCTTCATTTTGATAAATTTTAATGATTTTACTAACGACCTGATATTCAATTTTCTCGTTAGTCTAATTATGAGAGATAATTAACGTCTACGTTCTGAACCGAATGTAGCATTCGATGATGTCAATCGGAAACAAGTTTGGTCACATACTCTTAAATTTGTAATCATAGATAACCGTTCCTATTTTTACACAGACGTCGGAAGAGGCTGAAGAGTTTAATGAAAAAAGAAGGATATGAATCATTGAATCTAATAAAAAAATCATTTGTGGTTTGTAGGTCGGCGCCATCAGATATTTCTACGAATTGCTGCATATTTATCATCTCGTGTATCACCATTCGAGGTAACATCAAGTCATCTTGTTTTGTCCTTGAAAAATACCCTTTCCTTTTTTTAGAACTTCTGGAAAATAAGGACCATCTTTTATTATATATAGGTCCTGATGGTTATTTTTACCATTGAAACTTGTCACCCGATTTTTAATTAAAAGATTGACTCAAGCCCATATTAACAGAATGGACTGGCCAGCATGATCTCTTAACTTAAATCCAAAAGTATCAGTTAACATTCCTCGGGTTCATAACAAACTTAATAAGAAGCATCCGAAGAACAGACCTTGAAAGGATTCATAGAGTATTTACTCAATAATAAATGGATAAAAATTACTTCTGATTCTTCAGGAATTCATAATGTAATAATCAAACGTTATAAATCCAATTTTGGTAACCCCTCAATTTCTGATGCATGGATTCAACATTCAAATGGTATTTTAGAAATGAACTGGTTCTATCTACTTCTTAGTCGATCCATAATTTGTGCCCACATGGCGAATATTTCTGTAGAACGCCTTTCCATTTTTGGTAGTCAATCTAAATGCGGCAAACTGCGGGAGGTACTTTGTAGGGAACTCTCCGATGCACAATTGGCCAATTGTTCATGTAAATTGCGTTATTTGCATAATTGATCATGCTGATTGTTCGTAGTATCGCGTCAAAACAAAACAGACATCAACCAATTAAAAAACAATTCGAAATACGTACATGGAAAAACTACGCGTCAACACGTATCGCATAACTTCTATGGCGATCTTAGATATTTATAAGTTGAGTTTGAATAGAAGTATCCATCAGTTAATAATTCGGAAATTTATGCAAAATACTCGATGTGACATTGTTCCAGTAAAGTCAAATGATTATTTCCTGTTATATATTGAAGAAAAATTTATTAATAACTGTCGTTAGGTTTTTACAGGAGAATAATTTACATAAAATATTGACTAGTGGGAAAAATGTGCTGAAGTGAAAGTTCATAAAAGAATTTTGTTGTAAGCTAACAAGTCTAGTCTCGAAAAGAATTTTCTGTTTGGTCTTTTCAAAAGAGAGAAAGAGAGCTGTGTAAACATATGCTCAATTTTACAAACACCACTTCAATCATTTCCTAAAATAGAACATAAATTCTAATAATAACGTCAAAGGAAAATAACATAATCGATAATAGGAATATCACTTGAGGAAATCAAGGACATAGGAATAGAAATGTGTACGTTCTTTAATCGTTGTGGAGTTTGATTTTCAACAGTTCTTAGGATGAAGTTACCTAATGCGGTTTGTGTTTTGAAGAAATCGTCAGTAACGAAATAGTGTTGATGCGTCAAGTTTTAAGTGTCGATTCAATGAATTTTCATTTAGAAATGTTTCTACAATATTGAGTTTTAGTGTAGATACGGGGTTAGTAAATGAAGTAATGAGGCTGGCAACGTTTTTTTCGATCCGGCAATGCGTGAGACGAGACCAAAAAATTTGATCTGACTATCGATTTTTGCGCTCTAAGATGGATTTCATTGCAGTTTGGTGCGTTAGGTTCGTGAGAATCTCTAAAAATTTTGTGAACAGATCTAAGCATGTAGAAATTCCACATTGTCTTTGTGAATGAGAAAAATGCATTTCAGAATTGCATTTTGAAGTAGGCAAATGTAAAAAGAATTGAAAATCAGTAAATAATCGTGTTTTAACGTCATGGAATTGGCCCAAACTTGTTACTCGGGGGTGATAAATTATCATAATACTCCAGAGGGTATCTGGTATTCGTGTTCAGCGACCTAGAAACCGAGTAACGAGTGTGGGCCAATTCTATGATAGATTGTCATGATACTCCAGGGAAAGACGTAACAAAAAATTTCGACTTTCTTTATGATTAGATTAGATCACAAAGTTTCTGGGGATCAAACGCACCAAACTTCATTAAAAACCGCCTCACTGCACAGAAAATCGATAGTTCTTTTCTTTAATGTCCCGACTAAGAGGCTCTGAGCAAAGTCAGGTGCAGATTTGAATTCGCTACAGTCATTTGTGCGTATCGTTAGTTTTCGTGAAACAGTTTTTCTTGTGCGTTCTGAAAATGAGTGGCATCAATTTGTGTGTTATCAAGTTTTGCTTCAGACGTGGATGCAAAGTAATGAATAGGTTCGAATATTTTCGGCAGGACTATGAAGAAAGTGTTTTGTTAAAGGTCCAGGTTCTTGCGACGGTTTAAGGCATTTCCAGAAAGATGAGATTTGAGTGAAGACGAAGCACGAAGCAAAAGACCTTCAAGTGCAAACACCGATGAAAATGTCCGGGATCTTGTACGTTCAAACCGACGGTCGACATTCAGAATGATCGCGGATTAGTTAATTTGAATCACATCTTCGTTCATCAGATTTTGACCAATGCATTGAAGATCAGAAAAAAATTATCGAGAATGGTTTCAAAAAACCGAAGACCAAAACAATATTCGAGAGGAAAAGAGGCTCGACTTTTCGGGATCTGATTTCAAGTTAAGTTCGAGAGAGATAGGAAATGAACTTTCTGTGTCTCGCGAATCAATTCGTACCATTTTAAAAGATTGTTTGGGCATGAAATGCGTTGCCGCTCGACTAGTCCCAAAATACCTGAACTTTCTACAAAATTTAAATCCCGTAAAGGTCCCTGATGATGCACGAGTCATTCATGAAACGCATTGTAAAAATTTGGGCAAGACTATGGAGAAAGTGTTTTGTGAAGGGCACAGGTTTTTCTGGCATTTTCAGAAAGAAAAGAGACGATTGAAGATGAAGCACGAAGCGGAAGATCTTCAAGTGCAAACACTGATGAGAATGTCCAAGATCTTGTACGTTTAGACCAACGATCTACATTTAGAATGATCGCGGAAGAGTTGAATTTAAATCACATCTCCGTTCATCAGATTTAGACCAATGCATTGGGGATCTAAATCTAAAATAAATGAACTTTTCGATAATCAATATCGCAATAGGCCTATAGTTATTTATAGCTGTACAGTCTCCATTTTTGTTAATCGGGAGTATTTTTAGCGAATTTTAATTTCTTCGGAAAAGTACCACTCATCAAGATGAGATTAGCAATATGACGTAGAGGATCAGCTATTAGGTGAGCAATATGTTTAATCAATTTCACCGGAATTTCATCAAAGCCTACCGGGGAAGTGTTTTTCAACGATTTTATGATGTTAAAAATCTCTAAGGATGTTATAGGATTCGAAAATATTGCGTCATCAATCATGTTCTCAACTTTGAGATGTTGAAGTAGTAGAAATAGTGAAGAAGAAAATGACATACAAGAAAGGATTGTAGGAGGAATTAAATGTGTGGGTGGATAATATATAAGTTCAAGGGTGAAGAATATACCTCGAAACACTAAAAAGAAGATTAATAAGCCAATACCAGACTAGTGGTACGAATACATGGAAGCTTAATAAAAAGCAAAGAACGCTTTAGAGATTTCTCAAGAGCAAAGTACTGAGGAAGATATATGGACGTAAGAGAGTGGATATTACGTGGGAAAGAAGAACGAACAACGAACAAGAAGAATTTCGTGGGGAATTGTTAACAACAAAAACAGCAAGGAGTCAAAGAATGAGATGGTTGGCCATAGAGTAAGATTGCTAGAAGGAAGAGCAACACCAAAAATATTGTCGAGAGAAATAATAGGGAGAATAAAAGAACACTTTTACCCAGAGGTCCTTGAGAGATTTCGAAAAAGTCTTCCGTGTGAGACCAAACATCATAGACATTTGAGTGTTGCAACACGAAAATCTCTATAATGGAGTTTTTGATCAGCAAAACATTCCTGCACCTCCCCAGCCTTCCTTTTCAGGAGAATTGAGATTTGCCTCAAGGAAACTCATTTTGGAACACTTGGAAACGTCCAAACAGTGTCCTGTCAGATGCAGGCTAATCCAGTATCCGATTTCCAACAACGCTACGATAGAAGAACCGTCTCAAGCGCTGTATGGCTTTCCAAGGGGACTATTTGATATTTTTTTCTGGGACTTTGGCATTAAAAGCCTTCAGCATTGCCTAGTCAAGAGTATATAGTGTTTATGAATAAAAATGAAGGCAAAATAAGTTTTTGTTCCTTAGAAGCATGGTTACCTCTTTTTCATAACATTGCATCTCTCGGCATCTCAAGTCTTAAAAATTCTCAATTTTTATTGAATCGTTAGAATCGCAAATGTTTTCGCGTTGGAACAATTTGAAAACGTGCCACTAACTGCTAAAATTAGCCCATTAATTCAATGAAGGAAACATACGTGAAAAATTGATAATTATCGAGTTGTGTTTCCGGTATAATAGACTTCCTGTTATCGTTAACATAAACTAATTCACGGACATTCGAAAATTTAACTCGATTAAGATACTTCTACCGCTTAATTTCTCGCTCGATACTTAGAATTTCATCGGGGAGTTCGCGGTTCTCTCTCATCCCGACTCGTCGAATGTGAACAGGAAACGGCGGAATATGAGCCGCATGTTTTATTCAAAAGTTTCGAAATTTTTCATATGGAATCCGCTTTCTTGGCGAAGTGAAACGATAGAGAAAGTTGCATTTCATTAATTGAATTCTCATTACCTTCAATTTAATCAATTATGAACGAACGGTTGTTAGCGTGATCGCTAGGCGTATATTATTTTTTTTTCGGGCAATTGCTTCTTTCTAATTGGAAGATGATAGTTGCAATGTTGAATATAGTTCAACAGAATTGTATAATAGACTTTCTTTTCGAATAAAACAATTTATTCAATCAGCTGTAATATCAACTATTAGAATGGTAGGTATACGGCACTGACGACTCTGTAATGAAAATTTAACATGTCGTTTCGTCTTTTTATATTTCTGTTTTTTGTCTTGTCATTTTGCGATTATTCAAAATAATCTGCTTGAAACGATTGTCGAAATGATTATAGTTCTGCTTAAAATGTTGTCAAAATGTTTGTAGTTGGTACAACTGTTTGACCGTGATTTGTCATTTATTCACAGTGCTCTATTTTGTCAGTTATCACATGGACTAAAATATAGTACAGAGAATTTGTCTCAAATTTTGTATTTCAAATGAAATTTCGTGTGTCGAATCGCTGAATTGTTACATAAGGTATTCAACATCTTTGCCTCTCTCTGGTCGGCCATCAACATCTTCAACTGAAGTTAACATCGATGAAATGGTTATCGAAAATCGTCATTCAAGTTTGAGAGAGATATGCAATGAACTTTCTGTGTCTCACGAATCAATTTTTTAAACGATTGTTTGGGAATGAAACGCGTTGCGCTCGACCTGAATTTCTTCAGAAATTGAATCCCGTAAAGGTTCCTGAAGACATGCTAGAACGAGTCAGTTCCGACCCTAAACGCATTGTAACAGGTGCTGAGACATGGTTTCTTTGATTGTCGTGGAGTTGTGCACTCTGAGTTCTTGCTTAAGGTAAGACGGTAAATAAAGAATATCACCTGAGCGTTCGAGAAAACAAATTCGTCGAAAAACGCCAGATTTGTTGAGAACAAAACTCATAGATTTTGCAACACAATAATGCTCCTATGTAGTTTTATCTGTTTGACGATGATCATCAGTTTGAAATTGTAGACATAGTGTTGAGATTTCATAATTCTCGATAGTAAAATGAAGTGAAATCTAATATTTGTGTTGTTCATTCATAAAATCGCTTCATAATCCATTAGCTGTGATTTGCATAGCACAAACGTGCAGACCTAACGAAACGGTAAGATCTTTTAAGGCCGAGAGAAAATCACAAATTGATATTTGCATAAATAATAATCTGAGAATTTCTAGTTTCATAGATTTTATGCGGTTTTATCTAATTAAGAAAACTCAATCAGAATGATTGAGAATAGATAAATAACGAAATTCAATCGGCAGACTTTGGTGAATGTTTTTTCTAACAAAGAATTTCTATTTTTGGAATCGAATAGCGTTTGACGTATAGACTTTCGCAAAATTGCAGACTGTGTCATTAATATCAACTTTATTATCTTGTCTAGATCATTAGGGATGATACTTGTAGATACGGCGTTCTCCATAATGAGGTCTCAGCCTTATTAGAAACGTATTTAAATATTCATAGCATAATTAATGAAAATTTCTTTTCTGCAGCATTCTTCTTGATTGCATTGAATATAGTTTATGTTCACCATTTTTTCCGGACTTGAATGCGTCATTTGCGTTTAGAATATTTATACAACTCGATGTTTAATCATAGTTTAAATAATCGCAGCAAGATAAGATCAGACGGGAATATTTTACTACGACAGGCATCCTACGAAGTGAAAAGATTTAGTAGATTGTATTGAAATCTGATTATTCGGATTGCCCTTATTTATTGCTGTTTGTTAATGGTTTGTTTTTCAGTAGTTTGATCTTAATTTTTATCGTACATTCTTCAATAAACGCTTTACAAACGTAAATATTCATTGAATAATTTGAAGACCTATTCAAGGAACAGTATTCAACCGTCCATAGATTGTTAAATATTTGTTGTCTGATCCACCCTTCATAATAATCGGTAACCAGGGTCACACAGTGGTGATACAGTCCGGTCTGATGTCATGAATAGAAACTATAGACTGCATTTTCTGTATTTTTGACCTTGTCACTAGTACACATTACACAACATCAGCCCAGATTGCTGCTTACTCATGTCGAGACCTCATCAAATTTATATATATGTATTGACGCCCCCCAACGAACCGACAGCACCACTAGGAGAAGATGAAAACAAAGAATAGATCAAACAGAAAACTTTAAGAAGACATGAAATCTACCAAAACGCTACACACTATCTTTAAGATGCGATCCGTCGAAAAGCTAACGCTCTTTGTACTTGTCGAACTGTCGAACAAGGAGTACATAATATCTCAACAATGATACCATGCGAAATTCATCGCTTTATGTGTGAATTCATTCAGGAATAATATTCAATCTTCCGTAGAATGCTACACCTTCTAATATGCATTGTTGTGATATTAATAATCTTTCATCCACAGATGAAAGTGTGTCCACTGCTGGTATCCTATTTTGGACGACAAGGTGCGAAGCTATTGGCTATGGTCTTTGAATGAGAATGGGGGCATTTTCTGTAAGTAATGATTGAAGTATCATCATATTTACTTGTGCAATTCATTTATGATAGATGCTATGAGAACATTAATTTTTATTGAACATCTATTCGAGGACGAAAGCGATATTTTATCATGCAGTCTACGTATTGAATCTAGTCGTACAAAATGCATGGCATTTTTCTTCACTGTATTTAAAAAGGACCTCTCCGCAATTGGAAAATGTGAAAAGACCAGATTTGTGGAAAGAAAACGCATGGATTTTGCACCACAATAAGGCATGATATCATATTGTGATGAATTTCTGACCAAAAGCTCAACAAATACCATCGAATAACCACCGTATTTACCTGATATGGCTTCGGTCGTCTTACCACTTCGAGGTACCCATTTTGAATTGATAGAAAACAAGAGAGAATTCGCGGCGAGAAATGAGGTCGATTCCGGAAAAGGTGTTTGAAAAATGTACTCTTTTGACAGAATGTATGTCTATGAGAAAAGAAGAAAGTTTCACGCATGAGTAGGTTAAAGTCGGAGAAAAAACTTCATTCTTCGTTTAACCAATGAGAAAATAAATCAAAAAATGCGGAACATGATAATATCAAAGTGAAATAAGAGGTATTCGAGATGTCGACGTAAAATTTAAATCCCCTTAATATATAACTCATTTAGAACAAGGATGCAATTTTCTTTATGATTTGAATATAATTATTAGCACTGGAGAACCTTAAGCAATGTGAAATTAACCTGTCATCAATGAATAATAACAACTGTAGTTAAGTTGTAATTAATTATCGGCATATTTTCAAATACAATAGGACAATATATCATATTCGAAGCAATGAATTATAAACAAGAATGTTTCTTCCTACAAATTGCCTACACGATTCGATTATTACTTTATCCATAGTAATTTTTATACGATTCTATATCAGGTTCCACTAATAATAATTTACGATCAAAAATCGACCAAGAAATTTAATTCTAACAGAATTTTTGTTACCTTAAATACACTCTCAACATATATCAACAGTTTGAGAGCAGTATATTTGGGAAGATACGAGTTTGAAAGAGTGGAGAACTCAAACTTCAAAGTTGAATCATAGAAGATTTTCTAATGATAAATATTTTTAGATACTTATCACTGAAGAGCGGATTATATGTCAATTACATATTTTACCAAATTCGAACAAAGATCCATATTTCACGGTATTGTTACATATTTCCGTCACTTACCTAGATTCTATAGATCATGTTCCCTTCAAGTAAGTACAGCGTATTGAAAATATATAATTACCCTATATTAGTAGGGTAAAAGAATGCTCTTCATTATATCTCCTTTCTTTTTTTCTATGTTTTCTGAATTGTGGAAGTGAAAAGCCCTTTTGATTGCAACGGTTAGTTTTCTATCGTTGCCTAATGTATTGGAATATCTAAGAGTCAAGAGGAATATCTTGTCAAATTTTTGTAGGCCTTCAAATAATTTGAATTTATTGTTTCAGATTAAAGCTGATATCGAATTTCACGTTGATCAGCATGACAGAACAAGCAAGCATGTTACGATTAAGATCCGCTCTAATCTTTCAAACAATTTGTCTCTCATGAAAATTAGATGAATACTGAAAAACAGTTCAATGAAGATTAGTGTAGAGCGTTGGTTGCTTCAAATATTCTATTGAAAAAGTTAAATAACAATAATATTGAGTCGAACGTATTTTCAGAACAACAATGAATGAAATTAGTGAGCTATAATCGTCATATTTTTAAAACGACTGTCAAAATATTTTCGCAAATTTTTCTTTAAATTGAACAATATCCACGAAGAAATAATATTTAGGAGATGTCAACCCAAATTATTGGGTTCATAATGATTCTAGAACATCTATAGATCATAATCGGCAACTCTTACAAGACCGAACCTGGCCATTGGGGCTCTCTCGGTCAAACAGAGAGGAAATTGTTTCGTTGAGTTCAAATATTGAAGGGATTTTGCGATTATACTTCAAAATTGGCAAGCAAGAACAAGGAAGTGATTATGTTACAGGAGACGCACACTGCGACGGAAGAACATCTCCGCGAAAGAGGAAATATCGCAGGTTATGTACTTTTTGATTATCTCCTTAGTCCTTTATATGGTCTTGCTTGCTATGTAAAATCTTTTCTTAGATTCAAGTGAGTTTAGACATATAAGAGTCAGGTATGATTGTTGAAATATTTTTCACCTTTGTCTTCGTCTGGAAATCATGGAGTGCAAGATGAGAATGAGAGATGAAGCTGCTAAGTAGAAAAATTTTTGGTACTCTTTATGTACACACGACACTAACACAACATAAACAGACTAGCTATTGCTAGTGCAATAGTTTTTTCCTCAGGTTTTTTTGCGAAAAATTTCCATTCGCAAATGACTTGATAAGCAACGGGAAAAAGTTTTTTTCAAAGCTCCCCTCGAATACAGTTATATAAAGAAAGATTGCCAAATCTGCAGCTATCACTACAACCAGTATTGACCCGATGGGGCACGTGGCTCACACTGAAACTTTCGAAGGTATCGAAAAAATCGTCAATAAAATTGTTTCCCCTAAGAAGTGCATAAAAGTCTTGTATTCATCAAATAAAACTACAGCTTCATTCCTCATTCAATTTTATCTGTTGTAAAAAAGGTATCAGCCTTTGACCGATTTTATAGGAATAATTGAAAATTTCAAAAACGAATGCGAAAAAGTTAGATGTGAAATAGGCAAAATTCTATTCGGCAAATTGAAAACGGTTTTAGAAAATAATTAAGGTTTTGAAGAAATTCGAAACGTTTTGAATATTTTCCAAGGAAACTTCAACTGGAAACCAAATTCGCCGAAAACGTGCTGCTACAATTGAAACATGCTTCTATCACCTCAGTAGATGTAGAATGAAGTTTTTCTTTATATGAACAGATGTTTAGCGATGAGCTTCATAATTTCACTCCAGAAAATTTTGAAAACATTTGGTTATTGATTCGTTATATTCGTTGTTGTTGAGCTTGAAAGATCCCTTCAAATAAAATTACATATATACACTCTTATAAATAGGCGCTCTGGAGCCCAAATGATATCAGAACAGAAGGCATTACCTTAATCTCCGAAATCGCAGCCGTCAGGGCGATGTCCGCCATAATATTCAACCAAGGCAAATTCTCGAAGAGTTGGTCCGAACTAGGCGGTATCCTTTCCATATTATCGTCAATAATCACTGTACTTCCATTCACAGGAAGGCCCCTAACCAACAGCGGATTTTCATCCGAGGACAACATTTCGTCTTCCAGATCGAATAACACAACACTCAAGATACGACACGGTTCAAATTGTTTTTAGTAAGATTATTAGAAAATTTCGGTGGCTATGGCGTGAATAAACTTTGAAATTATATCACTTCGCGATAACTCAAAGTGAGACGTGACTGAAAACTACCGTTTTCCTCCCGTAACTCACTTTCATTCGGTTAAGCGAAACAGCTGAGCGCTATTGAGACAAATGACTGTCCGTCGTAGCGTTGCGAGCGTTGTTAAATAGGAAAACCGCGATCGCTATTTGTTTGAATACGTCGGCGACGTATGATACACGCCTACAGTATGGTAGCGAACTCGGTGCCGGGGAAATAGGAGAATTTTCATTTAGCGAGAATGACAAATTTAGATGTTAACAGTTACGTGATAAAATACATTTTATTGCGAATTCTCGTTTCAAAGGAGTACATTTCGAATGAATCTTATGTTCGAAGAAATGGGTTACTTTCGGTTGACACATGGAACTTTGTTAGAAAGTCAGCCGGGAGGTGATCTAAACACATCTTTGCATTAGTTAATGCTTTTTGAGGTGTTTCAGTTTCTCGGGATGGTTTTCAGGTGATCAGTTACAGTTATATATCGTCATAATGACAGATGCAAAACATAGAGTCTTTTCAATTAAATACAGTAGAATACTAGGGGATACGGCGACAAAATAAAAAATAGATTGAGACGACCCACACGTCTATTTTTTTTTGTCAATTTGCTAAAACTATCCATATATTACTTGATTTTTATCTAATTGAATTTTATCAACTGTGATAACTGTATTCTGTAGATCTACCTGCATAACATTATATATGGTTCATGTGAATTCGAAATTACAGTGAAAAGACGGTCATTTGCCAGAATGATTCAATAATTTCATTTTAAATTCTCAATGTAGTAAAATATAACGTATTTTTGAAGTAGCTCAAAATCACTCAAAAGCGAAAAGATCGCAACGAAGGAATTTATCTCAATTTAGATAAGAAACCTAGCGTAGACGATATTCGACGTTATCACAAAGAGTAACTAAGCACCCTTTCGTATCCACGACCCCAGATACCATCTGGTATTTTCTCATACAGCAATTCCCACGTCGCGACGAAGGAACGCGTTTCTGAATGACTATGTAACAGGTACTTGAGTACCAAGGGCAGGGGGAAGTGAGGGTGTAAGAGCTTCTGGGCCACGCATATATAAGGCTCACGATCGCGACGTAAGAGGATGATTATTATTGAGTTATTTTTCTTCAATGTGCAGTTACTCTTATTATTCAGTTATTCAGTTTTCGAAGCTCAGTGAATTTTCTCACTCATGTGAATCGTAATGAAATTTAAAGTTGATTTATCGTCCGTAAAAAGTCCAGAAGAATGGAAGACGCAGATTGTTCGCCTCCAAGAAGCCCGACAGGGGAGGAAGAAACACGGTTCCCGCTGTGTCCCACAGATGATTACTTTCTGAATTTTCCTTCAATATTTCTGTTCACCATTTAATCTTTACGGATTTCTTGAATTGTATGCTACGCACTGAGGCGAGTTGAAATAATCACTTTTCAAATTCCAAATTATTTTCACATATTTTTTTCTTGGCAAATGATCTTTTTGAACTGCACTGACATTTTCTAATATTTATTTTGAACAGTTATTTTCATAGACTAATTTAAAACCTTTGTTTTCGTAACTTGGTAAAATTTGAAGTGTACTGAATTATTTTGTATTGATTTTCATAGTTGTTCTCTTAACTCCTAACTGAAGTGTATTCAAATCCTTTAATATTGATTTCAACATTTGTTTACATAACGTGCAATATTATTGAAACGCAATTAAACTTTTGTACACTGATTCCAATAACTTGGTAACAATTTGAATTTGAAATGTTATGAAGTTTAATATTGATGTGAGGCTTTACTTATTGATCTCGGTGAAATGTTACTAAACCATTTTGCCAATCCAAATCTTTTATTGATAATCTGATGAATGATACATTTGAATGTGAGAACATTTAATATTGATTCTTATCATTGCTTCTATAAATGGGCCAATTAACTATTTGAAAAACCATAATCTATTTATTCAGTATTTATAATTATCTCATTTTATAACTTAGCATAACATACTTGAACTGTAACGAAGATATTTATATATGGGGGAGGTCTCACTTTCAAATTATTAATTGGATGTCCGATACTCTTAAGCTCAATAAGGAACTTTCCCTGCATTCAGGTGTAACGATCGCCTACGAATTATATCTCACAGTAGTATAAATAAATGGCTTTAGGGACAAGCTTGAGGGTTGTATGCTGTCGGTATGAAAGTTTTGAAGAATGTCTGAGTTGGTGGAATGTATGTGACGTTTGTGGTACATACAGATGTATGATCAGAGGGCATGATTCCCTGGTTGGCAAATCCGCGATATGGGAATAGAATATGATCCGCAGTCGGTGACACAATATGATTAATATTGTGCAAACAAAACAACAATTTAACACTGCCCGTTGGCGCTCAGTTCAGAAAAAAGAATCACGTATGGCTTTACGGGCTTACCTCTACTTCCATATATAACGTTTAAATATTATACGAATTACTGAATTCGATTAATAATACGCGAGCGAGTTAACGTTTGCAAGTTGTCAGCTGTGGGCGTGTTCCTTAGAATTTTAAAAGCAAATCTTCCAGAGTTTGGAGTATCAGGACAACGTCCTATTCAGAAAACATGATATAATATTACCAAAACCCTCAGATAGAGTCAGTTACCACTCATAAGATGGGTGAGGGCCGGTTAGGCCTGTCTATAATAATCTCATATCCGAATTCCATCCAGAATATCGAGGAGGGCCGGTTAAGCCTAATGTACCAACTTCCACTCAAAATATGGGTGAGGGCAAATTCGTCCTGTATCTAAACGATCTGATATTTCTTTAAATTCATTCAAAGAAGCCAAAGAATGCAAGGATAAGAATTTAATACAAATAATTTGATTGAGGAGGTCGTTACTTGATGAAAATCGTAAAAGTACAAGGGGTATGTTGAAAAACCCATCGGAGTTGCTTACTCAATTTTTTCAATTCATAAAGTAAGCAACTCCGATGGGTCAAACATACCTCTTGTACCTTTTGTAATATTAAGTAGGAAATAAGACTAATATATAAGGAATAACTCTGTTCATTTGTTTGTGCCTATCTGATGAAGCCACAGTGTGGTGAAACCGGTCATAGTTTTGTTAATATAGTAAAAATCTAAATACCATAATTTTATTTCATCGAAAATATTTAATACAAATGTCACAAAGATCAAATAGACATTGTTACCGTATCTGATTTTGATTTTCTAATTTCCTTACCTATGGTATGAGCGACGAAGAATTGGTCGTATCATATCAAACCTCACATAAAAGCATTTGTTGAGTAGGTTACTACAAATACACAACACAACAAAGAAAAGGGTCCTATTTTATAAAAAGAGCTTCACAGCAAGTTCAGGTACTAGACGATCACATGGCTTTTCATTTGACTAATTTCAGTCGGTCTCAGGTGTAATTACTATGGGAAGAAAACAACATAATTCAGGTATTGCAATTTTCATAAGAGCGATGCATTCTGCATCGTCTTTCGTAGACCGGGGTTGGGGGTGTTCCAAAATATATGAGAAAATCAATGAAAATTAAGTTTTTTGCCATATCTCTTCATTATCGTTTTCAGCCTTAGGCAATTGTTTGAAGAATTTTGTATTTTTTGTTTGCTTGGCAGTTTTTAGCTACTTCAATTCAGACTGATATTCAGCAGTGGCATTAGCAATTTGCCTCGAAAAAAATAAGTTATCTCTCCATAGACGGATCGATTTTTATGAAGGAATCACAAATCTTATTTGCCATTCTTGAACCTTCACTAAGATTTTTCAGATGAAATGTCACTTTCCAGTACTTATTGAAGCCTTGTCTTCAATATGCTGTGAATTTAACGTTTCCTTCGTCGGTTGCTATCAAATCTTCATCTTGCGATTCAGGGAATTCCTGAATGTTACTTGATTCTATCTGTTCGAACCCATTTCGTCCATTCAATATTATCCAATATAATTCTGAAGGTTCGCCTAATGTAATAGATATTAAAGGCCTGGATTATTCTTCATCCGTAGGTTGAAGAAAAGACGTCAAGTTGAAAGGTAAAAATGTCGCTTTTATATTTGGATGCATAGTTTCAAGTTCGCCAGGATGACCTGTTGGATTGTCCAAAACTATAACAGCTTTGAAGTCTGAATTTTTTTTAAATAGATTCAATTTCTGAAACAGAACAATTCCGTAACTAGTCACAATATATATCAGAACGTTCTTGTTTTGATTTTTAAAGTACGAGGATTTAACGATCTGTAAAGCCTCAGTAGTTGGCACATTCTCCAGATGTATTAGAACATAGCAGCAGTGTAACTCTATCCTTTGCTGCCTTAAATCGAGAGGCAGACTTTTCGCTTTTGAAAATGAATGTTTTGTTTGAAATTTTCTCCAAAAACAATGCACTTTGGTCTGCATTACATACTTGCAAAAAAAAAAAAACGAAAAGAATAATGTATTAATAATTAATTGCTCACCACAAAAGAAATTTGAAACATAGTAATTGTGCCTTAATTTATTGGCACAGTGTATTAGACAACAATCGTTTTTATTCGAGTTTTCCTTGCTCAACATGTTTCGAGGATGAAAGTAAGGAAGGTTGGATAAAAGAATCATTATTTAAACAATCCAAAATAACAAAATTCCACGGTAAAAACACTGGATACCTTTTTCTCGAATCGATCTTCCAAGGTCAGTAGATGACCTACGAGAGTTGCAAGATCTGCTGCAGATGGACTCATGGCTTGTTTCCTTCTCTTCATGAAAACTTTAAAGAAAAATGGGAACAAGAGTATATTGTACAATGAAATAGTTTCACTTCCGAAATTTTTTTGCTTGTATAGTACTCGAGTATTTCGAAACATCTTCGTATATTTTCTAATAGTTAATAATTAAAGATAATCGCCAGCATCTTCTTTTTCACGCATTGCGCCCTTCGACCCATTGTCGTTGCCGTGTTGTGTTGTTGTTATCAATTTGGTAGAAACTTTTTGATGAAGTTTGTCCCCTGGATCATCTGGCAACTAGGTGGTTCAGTACCCAATGCGTCCAATCTGGTCGCCTGAGTGGGATATTCGAAGAGTATATATTTCGCTGTTTCATAATTTTCTAGGCAACTACGGCACTGTGTGGTTTCCGATGGTCTCATGACGTGTAGGTGTTTATTGAGTTGGTGACCCCATCAATAGACTTGTTGTCGATGGAAAATAGTTCAAGTGTCGTCTTCTTTGATTGTGGCCCTTTTATGAGCCTTTTTGACTATTTTAGTCTCAAGACGCCTGCCTAATAGTTCAGAGCCTCGGTGGTGTTCCAGATTTGAAAGGAAGAGATAGTTTAGAATTGGTTCTGGTCTCATCGACCTAACAGCTGATTAACTATGTTTCTATTACTGAGTTGTCGAAATGCTGTTAGCATTCGTCTCTGTAGTTCCTGTGTAGGTTTTCCTGTACATATCGGAGAATGGCGTATATTTCTTCGTGTATTACGGTGACGTGGTCTCCTATATCAATTGTAATGAGTACACCGATGTCTGCACCCATCCCGGTTTTGGTCTTGTCTGTAAGCCAGGAGGGGCCCTGTGGAATGAGTAAGGCATGTGATGTTGACAGTATTTCTTTTGGTGGAATCACGACTTTAAAGGTTTCGTCAAAGTAGTACGCGCCTCTCATCCGATCTCCTCTTGTGAGAAGATCAGGTCGGAGTTCCCTAATTTTACTGAGGGATGTAGAGCGTCCAAAAATCGAATTTCTGTCCTTCCGCATGCCTGCTTCCCCCAGACTTAATGAGGCTATCATGGCCGACTACTCCACCATTTTGTGTATACAAGCAAAATTCGTTTCCTTGTGTAGTTGTCAGTATTCTTCGATGATTAATAATTAAAAAAAAAAATCAGGCATTTAGCTTTTCCGCAATGAAATAACAGCAACGAAAATGCCTTGTTCATTCGAGAAAAAGAATAGTACATGCGTGCTGTTTACTCAACTTGGTTGATTCACTATTAGAACATTCTATCCAAACCAAGAGTATGAGGAACTATGTATTTTTTTCTTCTCATTTATGGAACTAAATCTCAAATATGCAATTTGTTATGAAAAGGTATTTCCAATGACAACTCCGAGTAGTTTCATTTATATCGAAAATTCCGTGTCCATTTATAATAATTATTTCCTATTGAATATAATATAATTGTTACATAAGAAGTGGAGAAAGCCAATTTGATCTTAATGAAACAATAATTATTCATGTTGTCACTTTATTAACAACCTATGCAATTGTAGTGATTGACGATTTAATTGGAAAATTTCCAATTGCTCATTGAAAAACGCGTGGAATTTCCAATCTAGTTTTTCTCGGAATGTACCTGTAACTTCAGTGATCAGAATTGCCGGAATAGATTTTGTTTGAAGATGTCAATATTTGTCCAGGTTATGATCTAATAAGTGATAAGACCAACATAATAATCCGAGCTAATATTTTTTTGTTTACTGAATTTTTGTTTAGCCAATCAGATACCGGATCGCCATTTCATTCATACATTTTTTGCTGGATATAGATCTAGACGTCACTTAGAAACACCATGGTTGGGTAGATATGCTACTAAGCTACGTATTGTGTACTTCCTATGAAAAAACAACCTTTGGAAAACTAGCATCAGCAAAAGTTGATAGTATGATATACGTTCTATACCTACAGAACAGAACTTCTTATTTTACAACTCATATAAAAATACGCCTTCAAAATTGAAAAAAAATTAAAATCGGATTAATAAAATTTCTCTTTGAAGTTGCTTCTTTCTAAAGAAATTCAATTTTCGCAAAACTACGTGAAACTATTTACCAAATTCATATTTTTAGAACGACTGTCAAAATTTTTCTCTAAATTAAACAAGATCCACGAAGAAATAATATATGGGAGATGTCAACCCAAATTGTTGGGTTCATTAAGATTCTAGAACATCTATAGATCATAATCGGCATTACTTAGGAGACCGAACCTGGCCATCGGGGCTCTCTCGGTCAAACAGAGAGGGAATTGTTTTGTTGAGTTTGAATATTAAGGGATTTTGCGATTATACTTCACAATTGGCAAGCAAGAACAAGGAAGTGATTATGTTTCAGGAGACTCACACTGCGATGGAAGAACATCGCGAAAGAGGAAATATCGCAGGTTATGTACTTTTTGATTATCTAAGTCCTCTTTATGGTCTTGCTGGCTATGAAAAATTTTTTCTTAGATTAGATTAGTGAGTTTAGACATATAAGAGTCAGGTATGATTGTTGAAATATTCTTCTGCTGTTTTTCTTTTTCCATTGTTACAGATTCCTGTCCCAAATCCCCTTCCTTTCACCCTTGTTTTCGTCTTGAAATCATTGAGTGCAAGATGAGAATGAGAGAATGAAGCTGCTAAGCGGAAAAAATCTTTGGTACTCTTTATGTACACACGACAATAACACGACATAAACAGACAAGCTATTGTTAGTGCAATAGCGACAGGAAAACGAGTTTTTTCCTCAGGTTTTTTCACTCGTTTATTAAATCATATGCAAGATAATATGGTTCTCCTGTTACATTTCCTGAGCTCACACTTCTGTTTTTCCGACACACACCAAAATTATAGATATAAGCATTAATTGTAAATACCATTATTCAAAATTTTGTGAATCCTCTCTTTTCAATACATATATATATATATATATATATATATATATATATATATATATATATATATATATATATATATATATATATATATATATATATATATATATATATATATATATATATATATATATATATGTTATCTGTAACACTCTCATTGACTCCATTGGCAAGTATACGGTTATGAGTATCATTTTCGCTTCTGAGTTCCATTATGACCTCTTCTCGTATTATTATTATTATTATTGTTGATTATCTTCCCTATAATCAATTGACACCACAGTCACTTTTCACTGCACTTCATACTTGACGAAAACATGTAAATGTATTATTGTATAGCAGCTGTCCAAGCGGACGCATCGCTCACTCAAGTAGGGGAGAGACAGATGTCGAACGCTGCCGAACGCGGAGGCCGATTGTGCCTCTTTGTTGCTCGTTCCGCGCTCTCCCTTGCACTTCAAGTCTTAAATGGAACGCCTCAGAGCGAGGTAACGCCGCATGAGTTATATTTTTTCGTGCGTGCAGCCGGCTCCATCGAATTATAAGAAGTTGTCACGTCAAAAATAACTATGAACATATTTTGCAGTATTGTGAAGCTTTCTTATAGGTTTCTTAATTTTGTGCTTGAAGTTAGACAGTGAAACATTATTCTGTGATCATTCAGAGGTGTTGTAATAGTGCTAATCCTTTTTCAGACAAATTTGAACAAAAATTGCGATTTCTGAAGAAGTTGCTCGATCTAACTGTAGGCCTTTTTTCCTTCGTGCATAAATTGTGCTAATAGAAAATCAAATGTACTCAATAATAACGAATCGCATGCATCTCCTTGGTTCTTCTGTGTCAGGATAACTGAAAGACCTTTTCCAAGATATGTCTTTTGATCCATTTTTTTATAATGAATTCTGACTTATTCATATTAAGTTAGAGGCGGTGGCAAATTGTTCTTGGAACATTGGAGTTGCTGTATATCAAAATAATTCCTTTCGAGGTACAGAAATGTCATCGCCGTGGAAGCAAGAAATTACCAATTCTCGTAATTGATACTAATTCACTTCAGCGGATTTAGTTAGTTTGAGAAGAATGATTCACGACGTGCAATTTGCATCCCGTGTCCTCATTTTCATCGCTTCCCAGATCTATTTTTCTGAAAATCATGACGTCTTTTTAGTCCACGGACACAGATAATACCTGCGAATAATAAACATCGGCTAATTCACGTGGCGATGGTTTGCGTAAACGGGGGTAAACTGGGTCGCAATGCAAATATTTGAAATGAGGTTGTTTTTATTGAACACAAATAATCGTCAAGATGCGTTCGCTGAATTCTCGAAACGGGGAGAACAATAAATTTTATACTGAATATACAATTCCATAGAACCGCGGATAGTGCAAATTTCATCTAAATTTATCGAACGATGACGAAACTTATTTTTATTATGTTGAGCAAAAATATCTAACTCGGATTATTAGAAGAAATGAATAAGATATTGGATGTTCAATGTTACTTGTGAAGCAATTCCAGCAAGCAATTATTGGAAAAAAAAAGTAAAGGGAATTAACAAAACAAGGAAAGAAATGCATCATTTTTATTCAGAAATATGCAAACAATATACCTTGTCGCTCACCAATTTTGCGACTGAAGATTAGAAATTTGTTACGGCAGATTTTGAATTTTTTTTTGCGCAATAATATGCATTGATTCAGTGACTATAAATTGAAACTATTTCAGACTATACAGGATGTTCCATTACAAACTAACATACCAAAGTTATGGTTTTTTAAATGGGACACCCTATATTTTGTTTCATTTTTGACTTTGTGAGGAAAAATGAAGGAAAGTTTGTTTGAAATTCCTTGTAACTATCTTAAATAGTTTTCCAGAATGTTACATAAAAGTATGTCACAACTTGAGGGGGTTAATCTACGTGCAATTTTAAGAAGAAGGCTCCTATAAACATAGGTCCGCAAAAGCTTCGTTACGGAGTGTTGAAATTTCCGAAAAAAATTGGGTTGTTCTTCAAAACTCCTGCAGTTTTTTAGATAATCAGCCCAAATTTGGAATGCAAGCTATTTTCACAGCCTCTATCATTACACGTTCTAAATTTCAACTGAAATTCACAAGGTGTTTTCTTTTCCGAAGCTATGTCTCATTTTGCCTTCTCAAACTTTTTTGCAGTACGCCACTGATCAGCGTACAATCAATTTTCGTCATCTTTGTTCAATTTAAAAATTATTTTCACACTTGTAATTTTTTCGTATCTCCAACCGTTTTCGAGTGAGAAATTATTGAATTTGAATTATTTGAATAGTATGTTATTCGCTCAATAAAAAAAAATACTATAAAACACTCGATAAGTGTGCCCAAAATTTGCTTTTATTTTTTTATAAATACTTATTCAATATCAAACTAAAGAAAAGAACAATCAAAAACTGAAGAAATTGCTGGAAGTGTCCTCCGCCTGCAAGAATACAGGCCTCTGTCCTTCTTCGCATATTATCACGCACTCTTTGAAATATTCCTTCCTAATATTTCTTATCGTGTCACAAGAGGTTATAATTACATTTCTCAATTCTCCTACAGTGTTCACTGGAGTGGTATAAACTAAAATTTTGAGATATACCCATAAAAAAAAGTCTAAACTATTTAAGTCTGGGGACCTAGGAGGCCATGGTTTGGCTCACCCCGACCTATCTGTCGGTTGTTGAATGTATTATTCAAGAATTCTCTAGCTTCTCAACTAAAATGTGCTAGTGCCCCATCATGCATGAACCACATTATGTTTCTCACCAAACGTGGCACATCCTCGAGCTATAAAAGTATCTCCTTCTCGGTTAGGCAAAAAAATGGCCCAATCAAATAATTTACAATTATTCTGACCCAGACATTTAGTGAGAATTGTTCTTGATGATGAGATTTTTCAATCAAATGGGGTTTCCCTCAGCCCAATAATGATTATTGTCAAAATTTGTGATAGCAGTTCTCGAAAAGTTAGCTTCGTCTGTGAGCATTATTTCACTATCAAAATGAGCATTTTCTCTAATTTTATCTGAGAACCATTGGCAGAAATTCAGTCTTGAAGGAAAATCTCGAGGAAGTAGAGTTTGGACGCGTTGAATATGAAACGGGTACAATAAAAAGTCGTGGAGAATCCTCCAAACTAGAACATGTGAAATATTCAACTGATTTCCAATTTTTCTTGTACTCACATGAGGATTCAAATCAATACAATTCAAAACTGCTTCCTCAATATCTGGAATTCTCATAGTTTGAGTTGCACCTTTTATAAATGATTATTTTCAGTAAAAGTACCAGTTTCCCTCAACCTTCTGTGAATATTTGAAAATGTTCGCCTGTCTGGTACTACTCGATTTGGAAAGCGCACCTGATATAATCGCCTAGCTTCTGTTGTGTTCCGTAAAATTAGTGATTTTTTCTTACATCAATAACTTCAAAAGTCTTAAAACTAATCGTTAATTTAATGAACAATTCGCGCAGACACTGCAACTGTTAAAATATATAATAAATGAAGAAAATCAAAGCCTACTAGTCATTTTTCTAATTAGAAGTGCTTTCAATTCAGCGATTGCATACAATCGTTTAATAATTTTTTGCTCGAAAACGGTTAGAGATACAAAAAAATTACAAGTGTCAAAAAAGTTTTTAAATTGAACGAAGATGACGAAAATTGATTGTACGCTGATCAGTGACGTACTGCAAAAAAGTTTGAAAGGGCAAAAGTAGACATGGCTCCAGAAAAGGAAACACCTTGTAGATTCTAGTTGAAATTCAGGACGTTTAATGATGGAGGTTACATAAAATAGCTTGCATTCCAAATTTGGGCTGAATATCTCAAAAACTGCAGGAGTTTAGAAGAAAAAACCAATTTTTTCCCGGAAATTTCAACACCCTGTAGCTTCGTAACGAAGCTTTTGCGGACCTATGTCTATATGAACTTTTTTTCTTAAAATTACACGTAGATTTACCCCTCAAGTTGTGACATATTATTATGTAATACCCTGCATTGATTTCAAAGCTTCAGATGTATAACTATTGTAAGAGTACTTGTTGCTTGAACAAATGACACATTTTGTTAGGCTATGTTACACAGGGTGTTCGAAAACGTGTTTTGAAGTTGAGGCTCATTCAAATCTCATTTCACTGGACTTATCCAATACAAGAACGTTTTGATACGATTCTTGTCATCTGGGAGTACCAACAAAACTGTTCTTTAGCGTCAAAAGTTTACTGGGAAAGATTTCCGAATCGAAGATATCCAGATAGAATAACTCCTATAAACATTTTAGCAAACAGATAAAAGCGGGTGACAGAAAATGAAGAAAACGACCGCCGTTGAAAATCTAACTTCTAGTCAACGGAAAATTGCGGATGAAAAGAGAATTAGTAGTGGAAGTGTATCCAGGATTCTATCGGTATCATGTTTAGGTTCACCAGGAACTATCGGAAGGAGATTTTGAACGTCGACTTGAGTTCTCTTTATGGATGTCGGAAATGATCGGAAGAAATGAAAATTTTGCAAAAAAATATAATTTTCTTGGATGAATGCACTTTCCACAGCATTTCCTTAGTAAGCCGTCATTATTACGATGATCAGAATCCACATATCTTTCGTCAAACGTATACGTAGCATCGATGGACGATTGATACTTGGGGCGCAATAATAGGCCCGCATGTCATCGGACCATTATTTTCGATGAGCACTGAAAAGTAAATATATTTCTGAAGTTTCTTCGTGATCATCTACAAAAATTGTTAGGAGATGTGACGATCGACATAAGGCAACGAATGTGATTCTAATTGGACGGAACTCCTGCACATTTCATTGCCAATGTGCTGAATTTCATAGACACACATTTTCCTAATAAATGGATAGGCAGAGGTGGATTCCGAGATTGGCCTGCAAGATTGCCCGATCTAACTCTTCTTGACTTTTTCCTATGGGAGTATTTGAAGAAAATTGTATCTCGAACTCCGCCAACGACGATATGGAGAAAGGATATGAGAAGCATTCCGATCGGTAACACCAAACATGCTAAGTAACGTTAGAAAGTCATTTGAAAACAGGATAACATTGTGTATCGTTTAAAATGTTCAAAATATTAGGTTTGAAGTATGAATTGATATGAACTCGAATGTTTTGTCAATTTTTTACTCAATAGTGTGAGGATGATTACGATTCATGACAATTAAACACAAGAATGATTTTATTTAAATCGGTTTTTTCTTCTGAGGCAACAATCGGTTTAGATAGAAATTGGAGTGAAAAATTGGAGTATTTCTTGAAATTCGATAAAAATTTGCTTCGAAACCGTTGAAAATAGATATAGGGAACATAGATACCTACCTTTCCGAAGGTATTAAAATATACCACCTACTCGAATCTTCAGATATAGGGTATGTCATTTGAAAGAAATAGTGAAATGAGATTTGAATGAGTCCCAACTTCAAAAATCGTTTTCGGACACCCTGTGTAATATAGATCAACAAAATGTGTCATATGTTCAAGCAACAACAATTACTATCACAATAGTTGTACATCTGAAGCTTTGAAATTAATATTGAGGGCACAGAATTTATTTTTGAAAGTCCTCAAATTTCAGAAAGTGTTAAATATTTCGGAAACTATTCAAGATAGGTGTAAGGAATTTGAAACAAATTCACCTTCATTTTTCCTCACAAAGTCAAAAATGAAAAAAATTTGGGTGTCCTATTAATAATAATAAAAAAATGATATTCAAAGGCAAACTAATAATAATAACACCTCACGCCATTGCAGTGTTGCTTTACTCATTCGGAATAATCAGACGGACTAAGATAGAACTGGATGATATTCAAAGGCAAACTCGAACGATGCTGACAAAGTACAATAATCACCATCCAAAATCGTATGGGATAACAACAATTTTAAAGCGAAAAGAAGGAGGACGCGGATTGATGGATGTTGTCAACTTACATACAGAACAGATCAAAAGTCTCAGAGAATTCTTCTCTGCAAAAGCTCGCACTTCTGACCTCCACAGAGTAGTATCGTTGGCTGACAAAGGATATACACCTCTAAATCTTGCTACCAATGATGATCTGCTGAACCTACCGTTCCAATCAGATACTGCAAAACAAGAGCAATGGTCAAAAGAAGAATTGCATGGACGACATCACCATGAGATTAATCAACCACACATACACAGAGAAGCTTCCAACAAATGGTTGATGAAAGCAGAACTATTCGCGGAAACAGAAGGATTCCTTATGGCCATTCAAGACCAAGTCATTGCTACAAACAACTACAAAAAATTCATAATTAAGGACGGAACATTACAAACAGATAAGTGCAGAAAATGCCATATAAGATCGGAGACTATACAGCATATTACGTCCGGATGCGAACAACTGGCCAATACGGACTATCTTCACAGGCATAATCAAGTATGTAACATTATCCACCAGAAACTTGCACACAAGTACAGACTTCTGAATGCCTCCTAGCCATATTATAAGTATCAACCGGCGCCCGTATTGGAAAATGACTCTATCAGATTATACTACGATAGGCCTGTTATCACTGACAGAACGTTGACGAATAATAGGCCGGACATAGTGGTGTATGATAAGAGAGCCAGAACAGCAATGCTGGTGGATGTCGCCATACCGAATAATAACAACGTGGTGAACAAGTTCCAGGAGAAAAAGTCCAAATACACAGACCTTGCTATTGTGATCTAGCAGATGTGGCACCTCGATGAAATAGATATTGTTCCTGTCATCGTATCCTCGACTGGATTAATAGCCAAAAGCTTGCATGATAGCCTTAAGAAATTAGAATTGCATAAGAATACCTATATAGAAATGCGAAAAGCTGTAATTCTTTATACATGTAGGATAGGAAATTTATATCAAGTATATTGTAATTGAGCCTATTCCCTTTGATTGCTGAATCTGGGAAAGGTAAATTATATCCAGCTAACAGATGAAATAGTAGTCCAATTAAAACTACATAGACTAAGTTACGGGTACAATAAATAAAATAAATGAGTCTGATGAAATGAATAGGAGGTTTTTGAGGTAATAGTATCACCAGTTTTGGGATGGTACCCTACAACACACTGAGTACGACTAGTCCTATTTAAAAATTATAACTTTCTTGTTTGTAGTCACCACAGAACAACATATTACTGTAAAAAATTTCAAAAACGGCCGAAAAATATGCCTAATCTTCCGTCCCGAATGTGGTGAGCCACTCGGTATATGTACATTTTTACCATGTGTATCCGAAGATCGGAGATGAAAATTGAAGGAATAAATAAAAACCCAACACTGTATCTTGTCACGAAAATGTTTATTTTAATGTACTACTAATAAAGTAATAAATCCCATTCTTAATCAGCCAAAAACTCTCTTTATATCGAGTCGTACCTAATTTGCCTTTATTTATTTGGCCTGGATTATCAGTTTCTCCAAAATTAACCTAACTAATTCGAGATTCGAGAAATTTGGAATATAGTGTCTTCATTAACGAAGAATTGAAAGTATATAAACCGATGGTTGAATGAGATTTCAACAGTTTATCTGAAAAGGAGGAGGCGAAAATTGAATAGCCAAACTGGTACACTATTTAACGAGTTATCTTGAAGCGGTTTGATTTACATGATTTCAAAATTCAATGTGAAAGAGGTCAAGAGCGAATAAGATCCAAAGAATTAGGGAAATCGAAAGGTGAAATGAAAGATTTTTTATTTATGCATATATTTATGTCCTGAAATTTGTTTGTGAAAATTGGAAAATAATATCACGTCATACATGAGGAAAAAAGGTATTCATTACGATTTGTATACGTAAGTGTCCGTTTGGATCTCTTAAAGTTATTCTGCTCCCATCTGAGGATAGAACATTTATCAATTGCTTCACAATACAGTCACCATGTTCTCACGATAACTCTTGCTCTTGGAGAAGATGGGCGCTTGCTGGACGAAAGCTGTTAGATTTATTTCTGCCAAATTTCTTTCAAAAGTAAGAACCATAATTTCTGGCCTCAAAGAGATAGTACAAAACGAAAGTGGTTTCTCAACACGTTGCTAATGAAAAAATCGTCTGGTATGAAAGTGGAGCCACTACTGCCCTAACCTGGTCTCCGCTAATGTTAGCCTGTTTTCTAAAATCCTATTTTGCCATTCTGTACTGTGGTTGAGCTACACACCGAGTGTCTGAGCGATTCGTCGTTGGCTGTACAGGATGGACAGATTTCCACGTTTTAGTACTGCAGCTATGTGAAATATTATGAACTGAAGAAAATAAAGCCCTCTTCACCGTGTTCTTCATACGTGAGGATTTCATTGTCGCTAACGGATTCAACTTAGCTTTTGTTTTTTTCGAGTTGTTTGGGGTGTGCTTCCAACAGTGGGTTCAACGGTGGCGACGGTGTAGCGAAGAATGTACTTTCCGGACCGTCCGGCACTTTTCCGCGAACTTAATTGACATACCTCGTATTCAATGTAATTATGATACTGCTTTATGGATTATTTTCCTGGGAGGCGACAACTTCATAAAAGTATATTCGATAAATTGAGGCGAAATCTCATGAACCATGGTACATTCAATGTTCCAAAGAAATAAGAATATTAAGCCATTGATGGAGAAAATATCACATTATGTAATAGGTAGTGCAATTGCCAATCTATCGATTTCGTGCAGGCAAATTTAAATCGAAACAGGGGTATCCAAGATTCGAGCCAAGAGATTTTTCACGTTGAATCGATTCTTGCAATTGGTTTCTGCAAAAATCTGAAGATAATCCGCAGTTATTTCAACAAATAATTTAGACTGATGAATTTCATATCAGTGGTAGTGAAGTGAACATTGGTGGTAGAATGTGAACCCATATCGTCATATTAACATCAAGGTAGATATGGGTTTAATATTTTCGTACGGCATGGCTGCTTCGTTGTAGAAAACTGTATAATACTCGAACAATAGATAAAACTTGATGAAAAAATATTAAATAATTTAACTGAATTATCATTACAAGAATTAATTTTGATTTGTCATAAGGAGGGCACAGAATATACTCAAGCTATTTCAATAATTCCATGCAAATTCAGTGTATGAATATAGAGTTAGTTGCTGAATTAAATTAAGAAAAGTTATACAAATTCCAGTTTTTATGAAAACAAGTCGTGGATGGAAAAATTGAATGCACATGTGAAATCCTGAAATTCTTAAATTAAAAGACACCTTGGATAAGGTTTATTCAGTGTTTCCGTTCCATCCTCAATTTAAAGAATGCGAAAAAGAAGTATGACGATGCAATCTTGAAAAGTAAACAAACATTTATTGGTATGAAGATCCGAAATTCTGACAATAGATCAAAGGCAGCTTGGCAAACTGTCAGTGAACTCACAGGTAGATGTCAGAAATCTAAGCCAGCTATCTTTCCTTCAGGTAGTCCCTCAAAAGTAGTAGAGGATTTTTACAACTATTTTGTCAATATAGCGCCAAATTTATAAAGAAAATTTTCGAAAAATCCTTCTCAATGTTTTCCCAAAAGAAGAAATAAGAAATCTACGATACTGTCATGAAAATGAAGAGTAAATCATATTGTGGGTAAGATAATATTCCTATGAAATTAATAAAGAAATCTATTCACATTCTTTCTTAACCTATGTCTCTCATAATGAATCGAGCTTTTGTAAATGGAGTTTTTCCAGATCGCCTTAAAATTGCTAGAAGAGAAGGACAATCCTGAAGAGTTTGGGAACTATCGACCCATAAGTTTGCTTACAAATTTCTCAAAAATATTCGATAAAATCTTAGCTAATAGGTTTATCAAGTTTTTTGAGAAATTTAAAGTTTTTTCTCATTGTTAGCACGGTTTTGTAGGGGGTAAATGTACACATACTGCTATATTTGAACTGATTCATGCAATAACAGAGGCTTTGGAATCGGGTTGTTTCCCACTTGGGGTATTCTTGGATTTTTCAAAGGCATTTGACTGCGTGCAGCATGATATATTACTGCAAAAGCTTGAAGGCTGTGGCATCCGAGATAACCAACTACTTCTTATGAAAAGTTACCTGAATGAGCGGAAACAGAGACTCGTTACAACAATAGGTGATCAAATTTTTACGTTCTTTGAACCTAAATTAGTAATGGGTATCCCCCAAGGCAGCATTCTTGGCCCACTTCTTTTCGTAGTATATATAAATGACCTTCCCAACGCTCTTGATGGAGATGCTTATGACTCTCTTGTTATGTTTGCAGATGAAGATCCCATCTCTGTCATGTCTCATGCGAATGTAGTATTTCAAAAGATTGAAAAATGGTGTGTTGATAATCAAATTTTGTTGAATATGAGGAAAACGGAAAGTGTTATTTTTCATACAGATCAGTCTAAAATTGAAAGGAACGGTACACTCAAAATGAATGATATTGACATACCTATTAATTCTTCTTGTAAATTTTTGGGAGTTACTATATATGACAATATGAGATGGACCAAACACATTGAGACACTAAGTAAAAGGCTACACTCAGTTATTTATACTCTGAATGCCCTTAAACATCATGTTGATGAGGAAACATTACTACTTGTTTATTTTTCTAATTTTGAGTCACTGATGGTCTACGGTTTGATTTGTTGGGGTTGCTGTTCGAATGTGAGTAGAATTTTTTCGGATCAAAAATGGGCACTCAGGATCATTTATCGAATGGGTTATAAGGATTCTTGTCGAGGTCTTTTCAGATTAAAAGGATTCATGACTCTTTGGTCTTTACATTTTTAAAATCTTAGTGTTTGATGAACAGCATAATGTCTATTTTTTACAACATGTTCAGGACAACAACACTAGACAAATATTTCCTCGGTATCCGAGGTGTCGACTGACACTTACCCAAAAGCAGGCCGAATATACTTGCCTTAAGTTTTTTAATGTGTTACCCAGAGCTTTCAGACTGTTAAATGGGATTAATCTTGTTAAGAAAAGGGTCCGCAATTTGATAATAGATTGTGAACCGTATTGTGTGAATGAGTTTTACGACTATTGTAAAATTTGAGTCGTAAAAAATCATCTGTATCTCATTGTGACTTGTTCGTCGAATATTTGTATTATATTGTACAAGTGTTTTTATGATAAATCTGTTGAATGAATGTATTATTATTATTATAGTTATTCGATTAAGCCGTTACTACATGATGGTCGATAGACCGAAATTGAAATCTTGATTTTCAATAAATCTCTTCGATTTCTTATTATAATCATATCTGATATAATTTCAGAAATGAAACGACTCGAAGTTGCCTATGGTTCAAATTCAAAAAATGTTTGCATATAACGCAAAAACAGTTGGATAAGAAACAATTTCCGAACGTAGTTCTTTTCTACGTGAAAAAGTGCATGCAAAATATCGAAACCATTTTCACATAATTTCAAAAACAACCTAGGAATTGGTATTTGATTGATAACCA
Source organism: Cryptolaemus montrouzieri (assembly GCA_013387265.2). NCBI lineage: Eukaryota > Metazoa > Arthropoda > Insecta > Coleoptera > Coccinellidae > Cryptolaemus > Cryptolaemus montrouzieri. Next base: position 112,168,391 of record JABFTP020000021.1, read on the forward strand.
AAATTTACAATGATTCGAAAATGAAAAGAAATTAGCTTGAAACTGTTTCCTCGAGCAGAATGATCATGCCGAAGGGGGGTAATTTTCCTCTATTCACAATAGTTCACATAGCTGCAGTACTATTACGTCGAAATCAGTGCACCGTACACAGCATCCAGTAAGACCAATTGCGTCTAACGGCATCTTTTTCACTTGGACCATGACGTAAGGAAACTTTAAAAAAAATAAATGTCAAACACTAGGTTTGAAGAGAACAAGAATGTAGTCCTCGTATTACAACGGTAATAATGTGAAGAACAACTCATTCTACAAGTGCATTGGCAACACCATTTAGAGAACAAAAACATCACCTTGGCATGATCATGTGCCAGCCATTGCTAAATCTGTTTCTGTTGAATTTAGTTTTTTTTTTCAAGGCTAAGCGTACTTCACGTCATCACAGTTGCTGCTTTTATACAAGACACAGGTGCGACCTGGTTTGCAATTCTGTTCCCATGTGTGGGACTCCTCAAAAACCTAGAAATGCATATTCGTAATTAAATGAACATTGAGCGCTAGTTGTTCAAATTCGTCAATAGCTTTCGATTTAACAATTCATTGTATATATATATATATATATATATGATATATATATATATATATATATATATATATATATATATTGAGGAGAGGTCTTACAAAATTCGAATAATTGTATTTACAATGAATGCCTAAGTTATCTACCCAGTTAATGAAATTATCTGCGATATTTCCTCTTTCGCGGGATGTTCTTCCGTCGCAGTGTGAGTCTCCTGAGGCATAATCACTTCCATCTTGCTCTTGCTTGCCAATTTTGAAGTATAATCGCATTTATTCTTGGAAATCCCTTCAATATTCAAACTCAACAAAACGATTTCCTCTCTGTTTGACCGAGAGAGAGCCCCGATGGCCAGATTCGGTCTTCTAAGTGATGCTGATTATGATCTTTAGATGTTCTAGACTCATTATGAACCCAATAATTTCGGTTGACATCGCCCATATATTATTTCTTCGTGGATCTTGAGTAATTTATAGAAAAATTTGCAAAATTATTTTGACATTCCTTTTAAAATTATGACAAATGTCATAATATAATGATATTGTTGGTGGATTTATTTTATGGAAATCTATTTTAATATAAATAAAATAAAACAGTTTTGTCTGATTTCCACAATGTTTATTTTCATTACTCACGACTGTTTTTGACAGTTACGTTATTTTAGAGTTATGAAAAGTAAGTGAAAATATATCTAGTTTGAATGTTGAGCAGTGTAGAGTGATTTCAATCTAGTTGATCATTGAAAGTGATGAAGTTTGGGTTTCTACGAAGTTTAATATTTTCAAACTCTCCAAGAGATTCATTGTCATTCCTTTAGTATATTTGTGGGAAATGTCTAATTAAATTATGTGATTTGTAGAATTAATATGTTCAAAAACTGCGGCTCTGTTATCTGAAGAGAGATGTTCTTTGAATCTAGATTCGAAATTTCGACCTGTTTGTCCTACGTAAGCTGTTGAGTAGTCATCAGTTCCATATATTCCAGAATCTTTGAATTTATTAGTTTTTCGTTTGACATTGAGAAGTACCACTGGAAAATGAGGTTATCAGAGAGAGGGCCAATGTAATGAAGAGAGTTAGAAATCTAGTGTAGTGTATATAACATAATGTAAAGAAATCTGTATCGTCTGCAGTCTATGTAATATTAGATTCATTCATCTATTTCTTTATATTACAAAATACAATTATAAACCCATATTACTAAAACTTGGTGTATTGATGTAATTTCATATCAATCTATATTATCTTGACATTATCTTTCCTTTCCAAAGTTGAAACCTGAAAACGACCTGAAAACGAGTAACTTGAACAGATAAACGACATCATCGTAGTTATTGCATTCTTTAAAATGATCTATAACAAAAGATAATACGTAATATCACAAAATTGATATAAATGATTTTTGTGTTTATGATAAATTATCTTACAACTTAATACTCAGTTGATAATTCACTCAAAATGAGGTAAATGTTATTTTAATTGGAAGGGAATATGAATATCTTCTATCCACGCATAATTCGCGCAGTAAATTCAATTATCATACAATTACTGATCGCTTAAGTACTCGCCATTGGAAAACGTGTTCTCGGAGAATACAATTAATTTTTCTAATGATCAAGTTTCGAGGATACACCGAGTTCGTTCTCCTTGACACCGGTTATCGCTCTGAGAACAAATTTTATTCATGAATCGAAGTTACTCCCCATCGCAACAATTAGTCAAGAATTCATTTCGACACTTCGAGGAGAATTTCGATTCAAATTTATGTCGAAAAGTGACATGACGCAATTTGATATGGCGCCGAATTGATAGCAAGGTTGAGATGTAAGGCAGTAGTTTGATTTTTGCGTAATATCTAGAAGTTTTTTGCATATATGAAGGTGAATAGATTTTAATTTCAGATGTTATAGATAAGTCTTCAGTGCCCTAATTAATTCTTTCAATAATTTGCACTTTTCTTAAGTTGATTGCGGTATAAAGAATGTCACTGAAGACCTTCTAAACTTGTCTTTCCCTGATATCTGAAATAGAGAACTCACCTCTAAAGGTTTGTGTCAAATTTTCATTTTCAGAAAAACAACAAATTCTCATACTGTGCAAAAGAGTGGAATGTATTCATTATCAAAGTTTGAAGTGAACAAGACTTGCTCAGGAAGAAATGTCTGATAGTTGTGCTATTCCATTTCTTGCACTCTTTTCCCTACCTTGTGGGAATCCCCTACTCCATTTGGTAAGCGAAGCTGAAGCATAAACCTGTACTGGGGATTTCTATGTCTATTGCTTCATCGTGCTTCGGATGTAGCTTGGAGAATAAGATCCTGTTTTATGGAATTTTTAGAAAAATCCCAAAAATTTTAATTGTTTCCATGATGATGAACGCGTAAGTGTATTCAGTATGCATCTTGGAAGATCTATTTCTCATTCGATTGGCTCTGAATAATATCGCCTCCAGTGGGGTTGTCAATTCCTAGGAGTATTATCATTACTTTTTCCTGGTAATGAGATGAGTCACATCTTCAGGGGTATAAGGGATGAGCTGAGTTAGTTATCGAGGACAATTGAAACCAAGATCCGGTAAGAAAGGAAAACACAGCTAAACCCCTGTGAAAACAACATACGAAAATCACTGCACATTATTGGATCATGTAACGTAAGAACACTATTCTAAGCAGAAAAATAAGCTAACGTCACGAGAGAGATGAGAGAAATAGTATACAAATTTTGGCAGTTTGTGAAACTAGATGGGTTGACTATGACACGTCCAAACACGATGGTTATGTGGTGTATTATTCGGGAGGAGATGATCGAGTGAGAGAAGTTACCAAAGGAACATCTTGAGAAAGCGGTCACGGAATACATTCCCATTTTGTATTGAAAAATTGCTGGTAGAATTTCAAGCTTCACGACTGAATGTGAATGTGCAAGTTCATGCCCTCACAGCCAACAAATATCAGTGAGAAATCGACTATTTTTAGTATCAACTCGACGAAACTCTCAAATACACTAAAAATAGGACATCAATTTTATGATTGGCGACCTCAACGCAAAAGTTGGAGAAGAAAGAAATGAAGATATTATTTATTTTTCTTATTCATTTATTGTTACAAAACATAGGAACCCTTACAGGATAGACCCAATTACCGGGGTTCACAAAAGTGATAACAGAAAAATAAACAGAAGTGAAACTGTCATACTAAATGAAAATTATAACTTTCATAAAAATTCAGAAAAAAAGACTCACCTAAGACTACAGAATGAAGTAAATATCATGAAAACTAAAAACTACTACAATGAGCATGATTCAGATCTAATGAGATAAGTAACAACATTTTTTTTGAAAGACGAAAGAGGTTCATGAAAAATATCTATACTGGCAATATGCCAAATGTGCAGACGCATAATTCGCAAGAAAACAGAATGGAAAAATGAACTAGTACGGGCCTTCGGAACATAGAAGAGTGCATTTCGACGACTAGGATACACGGGAACATTGAAAGTGAGATAATTAACAAGCGGAAAACTAAAAGAATGATTTAAAATTCGATAAAGAAATACAGTGTCGAAAAGGACTCTCCTCTGCTCCAGGCTTAAAATTTTGTGATGACGCAAACTTAATTGATAATTATGGTTACGACTGAAAAATCTAAAGTTGAAACTTTTGACAAACTTTCTCTGGACTCGTTGAATTCTGTCAATATACTTGTAATAGTGAGGGGACCAAACAGGTGCAGCATATTCCAAATTACTCCTCACCAACAAGAAATATAGCATTTTTAAAGACCTTGGATCACTGAAACTTTTAGTAATTTTTAGAACAAAACCCAACATTTTGAAAGCCTTAGAAACTATATGATCAATATGATACTCAAAGGACAACTTTGAATCAAGATATATACCAAGATCCTTCATTTGGTTTACCCTCCCAATTACAAGTCCATCAACAGAAAAAATAGCATCGAAGACATTGACATTCTTTGTAAACCTTATATGCTTACACTTATCAGTATTTAATTGAAAATACCTATTTTGACGAAAAGAGAAAAGTCTGTCAAGATCACTCTGAAACCGCAAAATATCATCATAGGACCGAATCGCACTGTACACTCTAAGATCGTCGGCTATAAATCATTTTTTGTATAAAGAAAACATTCCGAAATATCATCAATATAAATTGAAAATAAAAGGGACCCACATGTGACCCTTGCGGAACACCAGAGGTGACACGAACAAAACCGGAATGAGTGTCATTGAGTGCTACATACTGCAGTCTATCCGACAGATACGATTCTATCCGTTTCAGTGAGGACCCCACCTCACCAAAGTCTTCTAGAACCCACAACAAAGTTGCATGATGTACCTTATCGAAGGCCTCAGCCATGTCTGTGTAGACGGCATCAACTTGAACACCATCATCGAAACTACTCGATTTTAGCTTTGACATCCTTCAGATCTAACGTGTTGAATGTAATCGATGAAGAAGATTTATATCTACTTTGGTAAAGAACAGGTTTATGCGGATGTTCATAAACACTAGAAAAGTACTCAGTAAAAGCATTAGATATAGCCGAACTATTTTCTAAGATTTTTTCACCATGACACATGGATTGAGGCATCCTCTGGCTATCTTTCAACTCGCCGACATAAGACCAAAAGAGCTAGGGATTTTTCACAATTCCGCCCTCTACAGAAGCAATATGTTTCTTATGATCTCATTCAATTATTATTATCAGATAATATGGATTAGGAGAGATGAATGAATGAGGGGAACAACTAATTGAGTATTTTTAAGGGAGATATTTTACGATCTGTGATACCAGGTACAACCTACCCCCAAACCAACTGTAGACATGGACGTCGCCTCAAGATAGACAAGAATATGAGAAATCAGATCGATTATATAATGGTAAATGGAAGGAAAATAAATTTCGTGAAATCTGTAAAAACAAATCCAGGAGTCGATGTCAACTCCAACCACAACCTACTGTGTGCAGACATTAAGATACGTCTCAAAAAGTTCAGAAACTCCATACTAAAGTCACTGTGAAAGACTGAAATGTCTAACAGTTCGAGAGCAAGCAATAATATTTCTCAATCAAGGATTGGAGCAGACCACACCAGGAGATTTCCAAGCCATGGGTATAGAAGACCAGTGAAAACAGTTGAAGGTGTAGTGGGTAGACAAGAAAGTACTCCTAGAAAGAAATAGATAAATGAAGAAACATTGACTATGTTTGATGAAAGAAAAAAATTCAAAAACAACATCACTCAATATAACAACATAAATGACTTATTGAGAAGGAAAATAATAATAGGCAAAGAATCATGGATGAAAGAACAATGTCAAGAGATAGAACCACTTCAAAGTAAACATGATGACTTTCACATGCACAAGAAGTTAAAAGAGATAGCCGAGATATTCAAAAACAACTAGAAATGTACCTTTCTAGTGGACGAAAGTAAAGAGATTATCACCGATAAATAACAAGAATTGAAATCGTAGGAGTCATTCATTGTTATTCAATTCGATGATGAAAATAGACTAAGAACGTGTATGGCGAAGTATGTGAAAATTCTCCTACAATACTACGAAGCGGGGTAAGACATACCCTATACCAGACGAAATGCGGCAAAGCAGCTGGCATGGATCAGAACTGCTCAAACTTATCAGTGATGAGGATTTGGGAAAGCTGACAGGCTTATTCAAAAAAATATATAACACAGGTGAATTTCCACACGAATGGCTCTATTGAATATTCATCACAATTCCCAAAAACGTAATCCGAAGGTCTGTAATGATTATCGACTAGTCAGCCTCATTAATCATACTCTTGAGACCTTATTGAGACCGTTCAGAACTGAACATACAATAAACGTGAATGCGGGAATGTGTAAAGAACCATTCAGATTTAGAAGCGGGCTGGGAACCAGAGATGCCCTATTTTCGGTGTACGTTTTGATTCAACATGGGATAGAACCTGTTCATCTGCTTCATTGATTATGAAAGAACTTTTGATTGCATTATGTTAACTATGATCAGCTTCTAGAATTGTTGAAAACTATCGACTCAGGTGATAAGGATGCTAAATGAAATATCGACAATCTAGAATCGTAATTCATTCCAATAAAGGGCGTGAGGCAGAGAAGTATCCTCTTCTCGATGCTTTTCAATTTATATTCTGATGACATTTTCGATGAGGATCAAAGTGACAGCACAGAAGGAATGAAGATTAACGGTCATTTGATTGACAACATTACATATTCGGATGACACGATCTTTCTAGCAGGGACGTTAGTAGATCTTCAAGTATTATTAAATCGAGTGAATAACGTATGGAACCGATTTGCATTAAAGATGAACACCGAAAAAACTCAGCTAATGATAGTCAACAGAAATGAACAAGTACATGCTGCATTAAATCTTGAAGGGAAAAATATTCGAAATAGTCGACAGCTTCAAATATCTTGGTAGCCTCATCAGGGTAGATATAATCCAAGATGTCGAGGTTAAAACAAGAATCACCACTGCTAGGACAGCCTTCATCAAATAGAAAATACTCCTCGGCGATAATAGTCAGATTACTAAAGTGCTATGTGGTCCCCCTCTTAGCGTATAAGATGAACGCCATAATCGATTGGAGGATTTTGAAATGCGGTGTTTCAGACGTATGCTTCGAATATCTAGGACAAACAGAAAAACTGATATAGAGGTTCTGCAGCTCATGAAGATAGATCACCAACGTTTTCAAATAATTAAGAAGAGGAAATTTGAATTTATGGGCTACATTGTTCGTGGAAAGGATACTTGCTCCTTTAATTAACAATCAAACGGATATTGAAGACATACGAGGTATTGGAAAAAGGAAGATGTTCTGGTACCGCAATATCAAGCCTTACATTCGAACAACTCTGTCACTTTGATGTTTCAACTTTGCTTAGCGTAGTTTTCATTTATGTAAATCCCAAACGTACTGCAGGTTATTGATGCAAATTCTCTGACCTTAAGAGACATTCCTCGGTACATTGATTCAGAACCTGACATCTAAACAGAGCGAAATAAACGCTGAACTGTAGTGAACGACTCGCCATTTTTGTAAACGTTTCACAAGTTTGAAAGACGTTTCCTTTCTATCTTTAAATGTCCAGATCATTTGCGATGGATTCTCCAATTTTTTTTGCAGAAAGTTTCTGTCGAGTTTACACTCGATGAGTCATTATTTTACTGGACCATAAACCGTTCGTTTGTGAAATCATCTTCAAGGAATTCACGAATTTCAACGCCGGCAGGTGTTCGAACTTGTCGGACCACATCTTGATAGATCAAACTAACAGGATGAGACATTTATCAAATATGTTGAGAATTTCCGTTTTTCTCATCTTTTACTGGTGTTTGACCCAAAGTATGTTATATGTCTCCTTCATTTAAGTTGAGTCGAACTAAAGATTCCTTCATTTTAGAATAGAAACTATTGACACCTAGTTCGTTGAAAAGTTTCAATGTTGACTGGAAAAGCCAAGTCGTAAGTTGTGGTAATATGAAACATACATAAGACTACCTGATTCAATGGAAAAACTCAAATAAGTCCTGGTCTGACCCGTAAAAATAAACACAACTTGAGTGAACTCAATAACTGCAACACAAAATCTTTTGCATAGGCGCTCTGTATTGTGAATAATTATCGTTTCGGATTGTAGATGCCGTGTTGTTTTTGATCAGCTGCGTGCAAGGGCGGTACCCATTTCGATCAAAGTATTTTCAAAGACGTTACGATCGACTTAAACGATTTTATGGACTTTTCATGGGTGTTTTCATGGGCAACTGTCGAATTCGGTCGATAGGAGCGCATAGCATCGTCAGTGGTTGTTCGACTAGGTTTGAGTCAGCATACACATTTTTATTGATTGTTTAGCACACATAATTCCCGTCATAACCTTCGTAGATGATTTATTGATGTTATAAACAGGCTTAGATGTTTCCTCCAATGAAGACACCATGAAAAAATCGAAACACAAAAAAATAAATTGAAGAAAAGTTATCAAGAGGCGAAAAGAAGGCGCGTTTTTGATAAATGTATGTTTGTGAATGTGTTATTACATCTAAAATAAATAATATAACAATATCTTGACCGCCCATAACCTCGGCGAACCGGTCTCAATGAATTACGATGAGCAATTTCCGGAAGATATCGAATTGCCATATAACAGAATTCAGCGTTATTATTCTGTATGATTGCCTGATAATTGCGATTTGCGGTCGTGTTTGTAGACCAGTAGTTGCGCGAGTAATCATTTTATACGGAAATTATTGTAGCGCCGTCAACAATAATAAAATGAAATCAGTGCAAAATGAAAAGAGTGAAAATATTTGGCGATTTTACGCATAGCAGACAATTCACAATACAACATAAGTTTTTTTTTGCGGGGTGACTAGATAAAAAATAAAGATATATAAAAAATCAATTCCATCGAAGTGTTGATCATATTGATCAATTGTTATTTTCAGACTTAGGCAATGGTTTGAAGAATTTTGTAGTTTTTTCTTGCTAGGCAGTTTTTAAAAGATCCTTCAATTCATATACTACTCACTTAATGCATAAAGACAATATCGCACACATGGAAAAGTGGATTATAAATTCGGTACTAAAACTCCGTATTTACTGATCTGAGTTTCTAATGTCTCTTATTATATGAATTTAGTGTACTATCCTGCCACAACTCTGCTATATATCTCAAGTCCATCAATAGCTAAACAGGTCAAGCATGACTTGGTATGGAGAGAACAAACGCCCCAATTGGTGAAGAATAACCAGATATTTACAAATGCTGTCCTAATTGTATGAAAACTTTGCTAAGACTTTTAACCTAAAGTTGAAATATCTAATCTTCTCTAGGGTTGTCATATATTGTTAATGGTTACATGATCTTCAAAATAATAAAAGAAAAGGGAAATTGTTTTCCGAAGCAAGATACTTTTCACCCAAATTCGTCTTCACACAATAAATTAAAATCTATTACCAGCCTTAACAGACTTTCTGTTCCATTTTTTAAATTTCTGAGGGTAGGTTATCATAGACCTACTGGAAGAACGCAGCCTTCCTTAAATTTTCTTATTTTATGCGGCCATATTCCATTTTCTGCAGTGATTATCGGGAAGCCCATGATTGGACTATATCGAGATAGATCCTGAATGGTCGTATTCCTCGGAATTCGTACGAAAGCTGGATTATCGTAGTTTCATGATGATAAGTCTTCCTCGAGAATTGTTATAAAGCCACCTACGTTTATCCTTTAGACGCCGCAGATTCCGTTAACAAAGATCTGGCCGTAATTCAATTAGCAACGAGTAATTAGTTTGCGTTGGTATGTTAATAGATAATATTTCGCCAAGAAAACCCTTATGGAAAGCAAATTATTAATTATCCTCAGAAACCGAAATCATAATAGGTTTCATATTACGACCCTTTCGCACTTATTGAAGGGATGGATGATTCTCGACTTGCTGGAGTTCGATTTCAAGGAGACGTCAGTTATGATGCTCAGGTGAACATTATGCTACTATGAAGCACGGTACTACAGATCAGCATGAATATTAGTTTGAAGTGCAGGATATTTTCACCAGATGAACATATTCTGCGCAATTATTTTGGAGCATTCATTATTATTTAAAGCTGAGTTGGTTATCCCATGCCTACACCCCACGAGCATAGCTAGAAGCAAAACGTCATTTACTAGAAAACCCAAGTTAGGACTATAATCTCTTTTACATCTATTCTTAGTTGTTAAATCTGGCTTTGAGATGAAACTGCGTGTTATAACTCCAATCAAAGAAGCAATTACGTTTATTCTCGTTACTATACTTTTCATACCAAATTGTAGATCAAGTGTAAATACAGCATCCGTCAGTTGAGGTGATCATGATGGGAGACAACGTCCATAACATCAACTGGTTCCAACAGCGAAAGAGAACCGACAAAGCAAGAAGGCAAGCGGAGGCCTTTGCGATCAGCCGAATGACTCAACTTATCGATGAACTGAAAAGAATTCCTGACAACATAACGGATTTTCCCAATACTCTCGATCTCTTTCTTGTTTCAGATTCAGATGATTTCCGCCTACAGATCTCAGTTCCCTTAGGCAACCATAACCTCGTGTCTGCTACTGGTAACTTCGAACATCTACGCAATGAGGATCCAACATCTTCCAGGAAGTCTTGCACGAATTTTTCTCGTCCTTTTCCTTTAATGACGTCTGTTTTTCAGATACTGACCTCAATGTCTGCACTGAGACCGTCACTGAAGTTATTCTTGCAGGCATGGATCTCTACATTCCAAACTCTACGAAAAAAACCTCTGCACGAAAGCCTTGGTTCACCAAAAACTGTCAAAAAGTTGTCCCAGTTAAAAACAGTTCTACTGATCTTCTCCAAGATTCTATTCCTAATTCCTTCATTGAAGTAAGTTTTCACTATATCAATTGTTGAGTTACATGTTTATACATTTGAGGCATTATATTGTCCAAATATTTTATAACTTATGTACTTGTGTGGTATCACTACTTAATTCATTTGCACTTTACTTATCGAATCGCTTTCGTATAATGTAGCTTTCTATAAGCAGAACAATTTTAGGATCAAATGAGTAGTTTTCAAGCTAAACCATACGAACAACAAATCTTCACTCTTTATATATAAGTGTAGATAAAGCACTACTGACACCGGAGTGAGAAATTAATTTTCAATTGTCAGAAATAGAAATAAATTGGAAAAAAAATAATGACCATCAAAATTATTACTCATAAAAGAAAAAATGCGGTTCTTAAATTTTACGATTTTAGATATTGCCCGAGTTATTAATCAAGTGTGGGAGAAATGCATTGTGGAAAACACATTTTTCGCGGTAATTTTTACCATCGTAAAAACGAGAGCCAAGACAAGCATATAAATGGGAGAATTACTCGAACTTTCTACGAGTTTTCGCTCTGGGACACGCACATTTGTTAACCAGGACAAAAAAACGATCCAATAGATGGATATATTTGAGATAGTATGGCCGATAGATTATCAGGGAGACATTAGCAATTAAAACTTTCTACAATTTCATACGGTTGATTATACATTGCTCTGAAGAGCGATTTATTTGTTCAATAAATTATTTCTGAACTTTTATTAATTATGAAATAAATTTGTGCTGAATCGTGAATAAATTTTAATACTGTTTTTCATTTTCTAAACTGTTTTTCCTTCCCGATGTAAGAGTTCCAAATGAATTTTTATCTTCAATCACACTCAACAACCAAATATCTTTCCTTTTCGATCAGAATGGTCAAATAACCAGATCCGATCTTCCAGGTTATATTAATTATGTTCAACTGCAGGAGAAACACTATGCACTCCAAGGAAAAAGCTACCAGCTTCCAAAAATTCACGACAAATTCGATATTTTTTTAGAAAACTCCTGCTCCGTTTAACAGTCAGAGCTAAATAACTAAATTTTATAAAGCGTTCAAAGTTTTTATAGCTGAATTCTTTTTCCTTTAGGTAAACTGCCTGGCTTCAATTGCAGAATTACGAAAGAACCTATCAACAGAAAGTTCGATAAACAACCGAAAGTAAACTGGAAATACGTCGAATTCTAAACGGAATAGGAAATAATTAAAAGTTTTAATGGAATTCCTTACCCGAAATCGCCCTTTCATATCAAGTTTAACGAGAAAAGCTTCACGAAAATAAAATTAGTGTTATATATATATATATATATATATATATATATATATATATATATATATATATATATATATATATATATATATATATATTCTTCAGAAACAGTTTTTCATATATTATCATCTTGCTCAGTCCTTGCTTCAACAGATTATTTAGAAAGACATAATGCCGTCGCTAATATTATTCATTTTAATTTAGGAATTAAACATGACCTAATTCCCAAAAGAAAAAAATTTCACAAATATGAACCTGAGATTATTTGTGAAAATGACAAATATAAATTTTATTTTGATAAAACAATTCTTTGCAACAGAGCTGTAAAACACAATAGACCAGATATCATTCTTAATGATAAACAAAATCAAATAACATATATAATTGATATTGCTATATCCGACACACATAATATACAAAATAAATACAATGAAAAAATTTCTAAATATATGATGCTTGGCGACGAGATTAAAAAATGTGGAAAATGAAGAAAATATTTATTCTACCGATTATTATTTCCACAACAGGTGTTATTCCTAGAAATCTTCACAAAAGTATTGAGATTTTGGGTCTGAAGAAAATTTGTTTGAACAGTTACAAAAGATAACAGTCATCAAATCTTGTAATATTCTTCGTAGGTTTCTTTCCGAAAATAATAATGAGGTAGAGTCATAGGTTTTCTCTTTAGTTTATACTGCTCGTAATCTCATTTCATATTTTATTTATTTGTTTATATAAATGTAATATAATTAACTGACAATTTTGTCATATTTATATTCAGAGCAGTATTCTATTCGATCGTTCACCACTTCACACAAAGGGAACTATTAATGAGTAACATTCAGTGTTACTTGACTAAGTTCCTTACACTGGATTTTTCCGGGGAGAAAGCCTCTTACACTACTCGTTGGTACATTGATATCATTGTCTGGTGATGCTATAGTTTGTATATATTCAGGTAGATTGATATATTCTCATAACATTTAACGTTATCCTAATATATAATTATTCCAGGATATGTTTTGATTATAATCATTGCCTGGCAATGGTATTAATTACCGGGTGGTGGATTTATATTTTTCACGAAATCAGTTTGATTGCATGAACAGATATATGGGCAACTCGTCGGGGTAAAACCCCTATATATATATATACAATGTATTTAGGAATACCAAATTGCGTCTTCATATGGTGATTTGTCTTCTATCAGTATCTGATAGCTTTCTCTGAAGATGAAATGCAAGTTGTGTCGAAATATGTATCGAAATATATATATATATATATATATATATATATATATATATATATATATATATATATATATATATAAATCTAAAATCTGCTTTCAAATCTAATCCAATCGAGCGTTAGTATTGCATATAATCAAGGAAAAAGCATTGGTGCGAAATTTCCATATTTATTTCTCGTTGTTCAATAATATTTGTGGTTGACCCACATATTCATATATTTGTTGATTGATACCTTCAAGTAGAAAACCAAAGTAAATGGCGATAACTAATCTTACCGCAAACTCATAAATGTGGATTCAAGTGCTCAAACAATTCCAATGTAATTGGCAGAAGAAACGATCGGTTGACGTAACAACTGTTCGTGTCCCCAATAGATAAGCAATTTCGGCCATGACCTATGTCATCATATGCAAGCAATTCTTTGCAAAACAACAGCTGCTGAAAGTCAAACAAGAATGGCACACTTTGATAACGGAACTAGATGACGGCTAGCGATTAAGTTAGATGAATATTTCTGATCAATATCAGTGAACCAGGGTAATAAATTTAAAAACAGTAAAAACGTCTCATGCGTTTGAAATATAAGTTGAAAATCACTGGCTGTCATCAAGATGCCATTATATAGCCCAGAGAGTCTGATGTATGATACAGGCCCCAACAAATAATGAGAATCATACGTACTAGTCGTGGGTAATCCTGGACATAAACTACTGGAAGAAATAATGCCACCATTTCATAACTGTTGAATTTCATTTATTTCATCAAGACAGCAGATGTTTTTATGATTTTTTCGTCGTCTCAGGTATGATATACTTTCACAATATAATTTGAGATATACACAATCACGCGTAGTAAAAGCATTTTCAGAGAGAGAGATAGGTGGCGTAGCTAGATGGATCGTCCAAGTTTTCTACGAGCCTGGTTTTTCTTTGGAATTGGATTCTTTCTATGATTAACGTTTCAGTTCTTCAGAGCATTCACAATGGAAGTAAGAAAAGATAAAGAGCAGCAACCTGCTGCATTCGAGCCAGAGGCAAAAGATCACGCGTGATGAAACATAACCTACAATTTGGCTCTCTTCAAGAAGCTAGTGAACATACAGATTACACCATCTTTGGTATCATCTGTGGTATGACAAGCATCGCCTCTTCTCAAGAGTTAAGAATAAAAAACAATGAAGTTGAATATTGATAAGCTGACTGGCATTTATTTGGCAGCCAACCAAAGCGGACGGGTTGCTTCTTTTGTAATAAAATGGAAAAAGTTAAGAGTGCTAATAAAACATTATTTTCTCGCAACGGAGACCAAAGATCTCTTGATAGTAGTATGGTGTTTCTTTCACCACTTAAGATGATTCATGAATGGTTTACCGACTTTCGTTGCGGCAGAACACATACGGAAGATTCCCTAGGACGTCCCATTGAGATCACAACTTCCGATATGATTACTATAGTCCCTTATATTGTATTAGATGAACGAGTGAAACTAAAATAGATAATGAAGACTGTAAACATCTCATGTGGACGCGTTTTCAACATTTTGCACGAACGTTTGCACACTAAAAATATATCGGCAGAAAGTTCACATAAAACTTGAAAGAGTGAAACTCTCCGAGACCAATTTCCGGCCATATTGGGGACTGGAATTTTTGGCGTTTTATCTCACTGAAAACACTGTATAACAATTAACCAAAGCTTTATTACAAAACTTCATGCGAGTTTCGCCAACTAAATTGGCGAAATATAAAAATAGTAGACTAAGTCTAATTTTACATCTATCATTCATACTCAAATCTATCCTTCCTACTAGACACTTTCTACGAACCATAGTTCTGATTGGTCGAACGCGCTATTAGTGAGCGTGTTTCACCAAACGAACTGTAGAGTACACTAAACGGAATCGGACTTTTGTCTCTGTTTAGTGCATGTTTACGTTTTATTATATCGATATTCTCAAAAGTGATTAGTGAATTTGCATTTTCATTAATTTTTATCAACTAAATATTTTCGAAATCAATGCTATGATCTTGATCGATCAATTTTATAAACAATATGAAGGAGTTCATTTTCAAAAGAATGAGATATTCAGTTACGAGAAGAAGAAAATTATATATAGCCTAAGCAAGTGTAAGACTCTGAAAGAAGATTATGTTGGAAAATAAATTACATCCAATAGAGGAAGGTGAGTTCTTGGTAAATTTTCAAGTAGAATTCCCCGTACGTTGTGCTTCAAAGTAAAATGAAAATGAATTTCGTCCAGTGACTCGGCTCATTCTCCAATATCTGGAACCTTTTCATTTTTTCGAAGAAACTCCCCTGGACCCTATTGCAAGTTTCATATTACCGAAACGGTCAAAGAAGTGGCTAGTAAACAATCACTTGAATAGAATTATAGCTGAAAATACACCGTTCAGATCATTAACGAGACGTCTGCGAATCTGTTTACAATAATTCTGTTCGTTCAACTGATGGAACAATCATTTCGTCACGTCGATTGACCCCTAAAATGAACTCACGAATCGAGGTTTCACATTCTTTCTCTATTTCATTCAGTGCACTTTCTATCTTCGACATAATTGGTGTAATATTATAATAAACGAAGAGAAATTGCTTGAAGAGTTCTATTGTTTCAGTCACATAGACGATGTGTATGATGCAGGATTGTTATCGAATAGACAAAATGAGTGAAATGAAATACACTTTGTTTTTTCCACAGTTTTCTCATATCAAAACACAAAACACGACTGGTTCATGTTCGTCACAAATCTACAAATTTGAAATTACTCAAACAGATGTAATTCTTCTAACTTAATGTTAGTAGGAGTTGTACACAAATCTTCTTCATTAATCAATGCATTCGTATTGATACACAAATTTGCACGCGCCAACAGGTTGTCAAACGGATTCTCTATCTCCTTTTTTGGAATGGTGTTTAGCGCGTAGGCCATTGCACTTCCACTGGCCTCAATCGAATCGTCTGTTTTCCCTTCAAATGCAGCTTAGGGAACAGATAGTAGTCGCACGGAGCCAAATCAGGTGAATGCGGTGAGTGTTGCAAAGCAATAATGTGGTTTCGGATCAAAAACTCAGTTACAATTGTGATAGTCGGGTAATTGGTTTAATACACAATACAAACACTGTTTTTTGTAATTAATATCTATCAACAAAATAACATAACACTTCTTTACTAGTTGCCTATTTAGAATTGTTGGTAACTGAATGCTTATTTAAAATTTTTGGGAACTGAATGATGAATAAGTCGATTAGGAACTGAATGTTGAAAGCTGAATCCAATGATTTTACCTGTGATCTATATATACTGGTGACTGAATGACTTGGACAAGGTGTCTTATGAAATACATATGGTTCTCTCAAATTTTGGGATCACAGGCGCCATATAATTCATAGTACCCGCTGACTGATTGACATGGACAAAGTAACTCATAAAATATATATGGTTCTCGCAAAGATTGGGATCACAGACGCCATATATTTCATGGTTGACGAGAATTCTAGAGAATTCCCTAGTTCTTGAAAGTTTTTGTTTTCCCTTGAATTTTATGTTTACCTTATTCCAAGAAATGAACGATAAAAACATTTTGAAGGGCTCGATTTCACATGTTGTTGAATGGTGAAATTATTTGTAGCGAGTTGCTCAGCTGTGTTAACTTAAATGTACCTAGACTGTGTTCTCGCAACTCTTTCATTTTTTATACTGATTTGGTCCTAACCAATTATTGTAAACACTTTTTTCTTCACCGAGCATTATTTCTGAGTAATAGTATCTCTTCTAATTTGCATTATTTTTGAATTTCAAGAAAACTGTAATAAAGTTACTTAGTTAGATGGTTCATTCTGTTTGTGTCTAACTGCTTAGTTAATGTGTACCTATTTTAGGCACCTATCTGGTGCATCTTCAATTCCGAGTTCATTCATTATATGTATGTATACAATGTACGTCATGTTACATATGCATGTATATAAATAAATGAATGAATAAATAAATAAATAAATGTTGTGCCATGTAACATTATAATGTGTCTTTGTTGAATTTCTATAGCAAATCATAGGCTTAACACGGAGTGCTGGGTAGGTACATTACACAACTTTGAAAGTATGTGATGGAGCATTATCGTGCAAGAGAGTTCACCTGTCGTCTTCCCAATATTCTGGCCGAATACGATCAATTCCTACTAGCAATTGCGTCATGACGCCTAAATGAAAGTCTCCAGGACTATCTAGCCGCGTGGAACAAATTCTTTGTGCTTAATTCCTCAGAATCATAAAAACAAATCAGAATAACCTTCACTTTCGATTTCTCGAAGCGACTTCTTTTGGGATGTCTTTCATCCAACGCTCTCCATTCAGCACTTTGCCGGGTCTTCCTACCCGATTCGAATCGCTCGAACCACTCGTACACTTGCGGGAGATTAGTTGGAGGTACAAGGGAAGTTCTAGAGTTCAAAATTCGTCTATGTATCGATTGTATCCCATTTGGCTCAATTTTTTGGGTTAGTGCCAGATATATTCATCAAACAAAATGCAGCCATCATGGTGGTTAAATGGTCCTTTCCGGATCGTAGTAGTTTCTCTCTTCACATTTGTCCTTGAATGGAGAAAGTCAACGTACGCTTTACAAAGTTTTTGAGGAACCCAAAGCTTATCACTCATTTCCAGTGGATGCCCAAAGTAATTTGTGTAAGTTTCCCTCATGAAGTTTATCTCAATTAATTGGTTTTCTTCAGACATATGGAACAAAAATGATCTAAATCATCATACAAAGTCTTCTTGACGATGCCATATTAATTATAGCAAGTTAAATCAATATTTATCAGCAAATTATTAAGGTAATTAAGTGTTTTTAATGAAAACTATAACTCGAAAGTAGGAGCTGATAGAAAACAAATGAGGGCATATTCAGAATCGGCGACGTCAACTGAGTAGGCATCAAGTGATTCAATAGACAAAAAGTACACTTTTGTTGTCCAGTGTTATGGATGTGAAACTTATTCGACAGGTCGTGAATAGTTGTTGAAAACTCTCGATCTAGTTCACAATTTAGGGGTTACATACTACAGTGGCGCCCTTACGTAGTAGTCCTGGTGAAAGTCTTTATGTCGAATCAGGCTTGCTTGGCTCAGGCATATATAAGGAGAAGAAAAATAATTACAAACCTTTATGTCAAAATACATTGCTGATCCTGAAAGACAGAACTTCAATCTTTTATCTGAATATGTAGGAGAATACAAAAATAGGCAACCATAAGTGAGTATTGATTTTTTCATTAAATTCTGAATATCCTTAAAATCTTAAATGATCATCGAAACTTCAAATTACGTTCACTTAGAGAGCGCATAACTGAACTATATCGCCTTCGCAATGGCATAACTCATACACTCATGCATATTTTATGATAATTACCGCCAATTTGTCTTAACTATGTACAAATATCGATAAAACCAGCTTTATGATAATGCTCGTAGACGATCTCTGTTAAATAATTCACTGAAGGAGAACCTTTACATTTCTCGAATGCATCGATCTATATATATATATATATATATATATATATATATATATATATATATATATATATATATATATATATATATATATATATATATATATATATATTGAAAAGAGAGGATTTATAAAAATTAATTGTATTTACAATAAATGCTTATAGCTATAAAACACAATCGTAAAAAACAAGCGAATAGATAGAATACCAACAGAAAAAACAGACCATGCCCGTTCCTTAATCAGGCATCTGAACTTGCATCATGCCTCCTACGATTGCCCCTAAAGTGTGAGCACAGGAAATGTAACAGGGGAACCATACTATCTTGCGTATGATTCAGTAAACGAGTGAAAAAACCTGTGGAAAAAACTCGTTTTCCTGTCGCTATTGCACTAGCAATAGCTTGTCTGTTTATGTTGTGTTAGTGTCGTGTGTACAAAAAAAAAGTACCAAAAATTTTCTGCTTAGCAGCTTCATTTTCTCATTGTCATCTTGAACTCCATGATTTCCAGGACTTCTTCACGAAGACAAGGGTGAAAATGAAGGGGGATTGAGACAGGAAAAATCTATAACAATGGAAAAAGAAGAACAGCAGAAATATATTTCATCAAAACATACCTAACTCTTATATGTCTAAACTCACTTGGATCAAAGAACTTAACTAATGCTCCTCTGTTTTTCAACAGAAAACATCTCATACACCTTTTGGGAATGAAGCCCTAGATAGGTGTAGCCCTTGCCTTATCGACATACACCATGAAAAAAAAACACTAAGGGGGAGCAAAACCTAACCTCTAAATAGACTCAAAGTTCTCTACCCTGTTAATGAAATTATCTGAAACGGAATGAATTTCTTGAAAACCACCCGTTAAATGGTAAATAGGACAATCGAGGACTAGATGCCATATTGTTTCTTCAGCTGCGCCACATTCATATGCCGGACTTTCTACAGTATTCAATTTGAACAACATACTATTATTACGACCATGTCCTGTCCTGAGACGATTTAATGTACACCAATTTTTCCTACTTGTATCGAAACCTGCAACCCTTTTGGAAGTATCCTAAATGAGAACTTTATTAAAAACATCAACTTCCTGCCATTCAGTTTTCCATAGATCAACAGCCTTCAACTGTGTACGCAAAAAGTCAATCGACCAAATAGGTTTCCTAGGTTTCAATCTCAGGTTAGGTGGATTTTGAAGATCGTGTATTATCGGAAAAACTTCTGGAAATGAGTGGTACTTATCCCAAGACGGTTTAAGAGCTAATTTTCTGCGAATATGGGAAGGAACTATACTACAAATAACCGGAAGCCATGGGGTAGCAGTTGAACTGATACTTCTACTTATAACTCTCATAGAACAGTTTAACTGAGAATCAATCTTATTGACATGAGCATTATTCAACCACACCTGACAGCAATATTCTGCTGCTGAATATACTGAATCTAAAATAGTAGTTCGCAAAAAAGAGACTTCGGTGCCCCAATTAGATCCAGCTAGTTTATGTAGTATATTGTTTCTTGTTTTCAACTTCTGACATAATTTATCAATATGAAATTTGAAAGTCGAAGAATGATCAAGCTTTACACCAAGATATGTTGGAGTGAAATTATGAGTTAATAGTGATTGATTGAAGAATACTCTTAGTTGAATATCCTTCTCATGATTATTCAGATGAAAACAAGAAACCTCCGTTTTCGAAGGATTTGGACATAAACGCCATTTTTGTAGAAAATGTTCAGAATTTCTAAATCAGAAGACAGTGTTTGCTGAATTGTTTCGAAGTCATAGTTTCGAAGAACCAAAGCAATATCATCAGCATGAATAAACTTTGTAGAGGAAGTTTCAGGGATGTCAGACATATATAAATTGAAGAGAAGAGGTGCAAGAACAGATCCCTGAGGTAGGCCATCATTTAGAGTGTAAAATCTACTGCTTTTCTCACCGATAAAAACTCGAAGTCTTCTATCAGATAACATATTTTCAATCAACTTTACAATCTATATAAGAAGATATGATAGGCTATTGAAGCTATGTAGATTTGAGAGAATATTGCAATGGACATTGGAGCTAATAACCGTAGCAGAAGATGCATCCGAACCATCCAACAAAAATAGAAACTTGAAAATGACCTGCGGTCATGTTTTCGAAGAATTAAACCGTCGAAAGTGAAAGAAAAATATTTTATTATTTATTATTTAATCAATCATCAATATCAAAAGACAAAACTCGAAGTAGAACTACATGATATCAAAGTATTCGATTATTTTGGATTTGGAGAGGTTTTTCGGAATTACTGTGCATACTCTTTAATCTACCAATATCTATCTGAATTCTTCTATACAACTACAAGCAAATTTTATCTGATAAACGAATTCTTCCGCGACATCAAATCTCAAAATTCGTCAACATCGATGAACTGTAATCTCATGCATAACCAATCTCGGCTGCCCATTTCTCGGAAATGTCTCTCGAATTCTCCTAATCGAAAAACAACTCATTCGAATGCATCAGCGATAAAAACAACTAATTCAAAATATTCTAATCGTACGTTTTCAATTCAAATGTATCATAACGAACCGTCTCTCTCTATCGAAATTTTAAATTTTATCGAATTTTATGCCAAAATTGTTTTTGTTTTTCTGAAATCGCTGAACTGTTTGAAAAAAATTAGCAAGACTGGTTTCTAGAGTTTCCTATTTTGATGTTTGATGTTCTCGATTCGGAATATACTCAACTGATGGATCGGATATATTATTTTTCGGGAGCAATCAGCTTATCGTTTTTGCCTTTTATTTTTCGATTCTTCCTGCTTCTTGAGTAAATATTATCTACTCAGTCGTATGTTCAAGGTTGAAAAATACTTCGATATCATTAATTCGGAATTTTATCTTATTTAAAAGAAACTGATTATTCCTCATTTTTTCAAGTTGTTACTTTTAGGTTTAAACGTGCGGACTACAGATCTTTCAATCCGTCAAACTGTCAAATCGAATAAAATTTATAATTAACTTCCAAGTTAAAATGATGGGGTCGACAGTTAAAATAACTTGATTTACCTCAGAATATATTGTTCTCCAGAAATTTTTGAAAAAATAGAAATAGCCAAAAATAAAGTCTTTGGGTATATAATTGCCAAATCTGAACATACCGGCCCTAGCCATTTTTAGCTTGAGGATAAACACAATAACTTCAACCTGCATAAAGAGATCGGGGAAATGGTAGGACCAAAACAATCTCATAGTGTCCCTAGACCAGGGGTTCTCAAACGGTTGATCGCGAGTGCTTTTTGAGTAGATCTCTAGAAGAAAAATAGTTTTAATAGGTAGGTAACTAAACTACAAAAATTTATTACTTAATAAAATAACACTCTCCTAGCGGCAAAAGGCGGCTTTATCAAAGGAACGCACAGTACTTGTCAAAGAAAAGCCGCGTTTTTTATTCTTGCCGCTTTTTTTTTCTTTTTCCTGCGCCTGCAGGAATTGGAGTCATTCTGAATTGTAACTTGAAGGTAATACTACGTCGATACAAAATTTGTTGTACAAAATGAGTGCAGCGAAGAAATATAAAACGTATCATTTTAATAACGATTGGAAGGAAGCATTTTTCTTTTGTATGGTGAAGGATAAGTGCATTTGTCTTATTTGTCGTGCGTCAGTTGTAATACCTAAGCATGGTAACTTAGAGAGGCATCAAAAAAGGGTTCATGAAAACTATGAAAAGGATTTTTCGCCACAGAGTGAATTGAGAAAACGAAAAGTTCGTCATTTGATATTTTGTTTTTTGACAGACATCACAATGCTCTTAAACACCGTTAAGTTGGAACTTCAAGGTAAAGGAGAAACTATAATTGAGATGATTAGCGCAGTAAACGCATTCAAAAGTTAATTGCAACTTATGATAGATCAACTGAAAAGAAAGGATCTGAAACATTTTCCGTCGTTGAAAACAAGGATTCCTCCGTTGAATTAAGATACGTACGAGAATAAAAAACAAGTACTGTGTTTTAAGGAATTTTACTTAATAATTGCGATTCGTAACGCGTTTCACTACACCGTAGCTTCTTCAGACGAATGATTATGCAGAAAATGTAAATGAGAATATAACTATAAATGTTCTTGAGTAATTAAAAGCTTATTGGTCGGCTCCTCCTAAGTGGTTATTTATGGCAGGTATATCCAATAAAATTAAGGAATAGATTGCTCCCCGAAAAGATTCAATAGAGGTGAAGGGCTTAAATCGACTTGTTCATTGATGAGTCTACCTGAGTGTTTGTATTTATTTATTTCTAAAGTTTCCCAAAGATCTACCTTCCAATATTTATTATCTGTATGCAAAATTTCAAACTGTGGGTCGAAAGAATGATTATTTTCTAAGAGATGATTCGCGTAATTTGAATCTGATTTTTATTTGAAAAACTGCGTTTATGTTCCGATATTCTAATATTAAAATTTCTATGTGTTCTACCAATGTAGAAATTGTCACAGTCATTGCAATTCAATCTATAAACACCTGATTTATTGTTTTACCTGGTTTGGTTTTATTATTTTTATATATTTGCCTAAATTATTATTAGTTTGGAAAGCTATGTTGAAATTATTGCTACTTAAGAATGATTTCAGTTTCTCACTTGTAATGCCAAAGTAGGTTAAGGTGTTGAATTTTTGTTTCAATTTATCGACAGGGTAAACTTCATTCAATGCGATTCTACTTTGTTTTTTATTTAAAATATTATTTATTAGTTTGGGATTGTAACCATTATTTTTGGCTATTTGTTTAATCAAATTTAGTTCTTTGTTGAAATTTTCTGGTGATAGCGGGATGTTAATCAATCTATGAATAAAACTATTGAATGCTGACATTTTATGTTGATATGGATGACACGACGAGTTATGTATTATAATATCTGTATGTGACGGCTTATGGTAAATTGCGAAAACATGTTTTCCATTTTCATTCGAAATTGTTACGTCTAAGAAATTTATCGAATTATTGCTTTCTATTTCGGTTGTGAATGCAATTTTGGATGTAATGAATTTATATGATTTTCGAAAATTTTCAACTGTCTATCTGTTCCTGTGAAGCAAATAATGATATCGTCTACATAGCGATACCAGTATAAACAATATTTACTGAGTGGATGATTATGAATTAATTTCTCTAAGTTATTCATGAAAATTTCTGCTAACAAAGGACTCAACGGATTGCCCATAATCAAGCCGTCTTCAATAGTATAATATTTGTAATTGAAATGGAAATAATTTTGATCTAAACAAATTTTTAATAATGAAAGAATATCTGATTTAATGATAGTATTGACATGATTCCTTTCTAATAATTCTTCAACTAAGTAATACGTATCTTTTGGAGGAATGTTGGGAAATAGATTCTTAACATCGAAAGAAATAAGTTTGGAATTAGGTGGTATAGTGGTATCTTTGATATTGGCAATAAGTTCGTATGAATTTTTGACCGAAAATTCAGATTTAAAATTGCAATGTTTTATTAGCAAGTCGTTGAGGAATTTTGAAAGTTTGAACGAAGGTGCCGTTACATAAGAAACAACAGGTCTAATAGGGTAATTAGGTTTATGAAGTTTTATCAACGAATATAATTCGGGGGATTGTGGATTGGAGTTAATGAATTTATATTTTTCTTGGTCTGTAATTAATGATTTTGCTGTCGAAATTATGTTTTTAACAACTTTCTGAAATTTTGCGGTAGGATCCTTAGTTGATGTTATATAGTTTCCGGCTGTTAAGAATTCTTCAGTTTTAGAAATATAATCGGTTTTACTAATCGCAATGACGGTGTTACCTTTATCTGCTTTAGTGAATACTAAATCGTTCTTGGTACTATTTTCACGAATTGTTTTTATTATCTTATAATCGGAATTGCAATGAGGTGATAATTTGATATCAAAATTATTTCCATTTCAATTACAAATATTATACTATTGAAGACGGCTTGATTATGGGCAATCCGTTGAGTCCTTTGTTAGCAGAAATTTTCATGAATAACTTAGAGAAATTAATTCATAATCATCCACTCAGTAAATATTGTTTATACTGGTATCGCTATGTAGACGATATCATTATTTGCTTCACAGGAACAGATAGACAGTTGAAAATTTTCGAAAATCATATAAATTCATTACATCCAAAATTGCATTCACAACCGAAATAGAAAGCAATAATTCGATAAATTTCTTAGACGTAACAATTTCGAATGAAAATGGAAAACATGTTTTCGCAATTTACCATAAGCCGTCACATACAGATATTATAATACATAACTCGTCGTGTCATCCATATCAACATAAAATGTCAGCATTCAATAGTTTTATTCATAGATTGATTAACATCCCGCTATCACCAGAAAATTTCAACAAAGAACTAAATTTGATTAAACAAATAGCCAAAAATAATGGTTACAATCCCAAACTAATAAATAATATTTTAAATAAAAACAAAGTAGAATCGCATTGAATGAAGTTTACCCTGTCGATAAATTGAAACAAAAATTCAACACCTTAACCTACTTTGGCATTACAAGTGAGAAACTGAAATCATTCTTAAGTAGCAATAATTTCAACATAGCTTTCCAAACTAATAATAATTTAGGCAAATATATAAAAAATAATAAAACCAAACCAGGTAAAAACAATAAATCAGGTGTTTATAGATTGAATTGCAATGACTGTGACAATTTCTACATTGGTAGAACACATAGAAATTTTAATATTAGAATATCGGAACATAAACGCAGTTTTTCAAATAAAAAATCAGATTCAAATTACGCGAATCATCTCTTAGAAAATAATCATTCTTTCGACCCACAGTTTGAAATTTTGCATACAGATAATAAATATTGGAAGGTAGATCTTTGGGAAACTTTATATTCTCATTTACATTTTTCTGCATAATCATTCGTCTGAAGAAGCTACGGTGTAGTGAAACGCGTTACGAATCGCAATTATTAAGTAAAATTCCTTAAAACACAGTACTTGTTTTTTATTATTGATAATGGAATTTTACCAAGTAAAAGCCTCCCAAATTCAAAAGATACGTACAAGGCTGAATTATCAAATATTTTGGGACAGTTCGAAATGCGTTTTTATGATTGCAGTAAATTGGCAAATATAGCATCATTTATGAGTTATCCTTTTTCAGGTGAAAACATTGAGTAATTAGCTACTCAAATAACAAGTCAGTTTAATATGAACTCATGTTCTGTTGAAAATGAGTTGGTGCAGATTATATCAGATATACATCTCAAAGCTACAGCATCTGATACAAATTTCTGGTGTTTTATATCTGAAGATAAATATCCGAATTTAAGGCAAATCGCCGACTAACTGACGATCATATGTCATCATGCTTGCGATTAGCGCTCAGTGGTTACGTACCATCTTATGAAAAGTAGGCTGTGGACATGCAGTGCCAAGCTTCAATATCCAAAGTCACTCCTTAGTTAAGTTTAACTATGTAATGTAAGCTCTTGGATAGAGTATACAATACAAGTAGAGAAGTAGGACTCATCATGAATGTCTCCACTACAAAAGTCATGACAGCAAAGAAGACAAACACTTCTAACCATGCCATATACATCAAAAGAAAACTAGGTGAGCAAGTAGGCGTTACAAATACCTTGGTTGCTTACTGACAGATGACTCAAAACCCAGATGCCGAAATCAGATAAAGAATAGAAACCGCACGCAATAGTTTCTTCAGAATGAAATCTGTTATGTGCAACAACACAATCTTACTCAACACAGAAGGGCGAGTCACACAAAATTACGCGATTCAGGTACTTTTGTATGGTTGTGAAGGATGAGCTCTGAAAGCAGCAACCATCAACCGAATCGAGGCCTGGGCAATGGTAAATACGATCTGCTGCAACTAATCAAGGGAGGAAAGATGGAAGGAAAACGAGGACTAGGTCGAAAAAGATTTTCCTGACTCGGAAACTTAAGGGAGTGGTTTAATGATAGAACTGCAGAGAATCCCATTAGACTGGCACAGAACAGTGAAGAATATGGGGTGATGGTCGCCAACCTCAATGAAGGAGAGAAAACCATTTTTAATGATTCTTGGAAAATAGCCTTTCGGGTGTAATGTCCCCCAATCCCTATCATTATTTTCTTATTATTCTTTGTTCATTTGTAGTCTATAAATATAACAAAAAATGGAAACAAAATCAATCAGATCAATCAAGGTTGTTCACTATAATACAATTATTTAGCCCTCACTCTTGTTAATGTTTTTTCCCCAGGAACTGTAATTGCGCTTTTAATATTCAATCTATATATGATATTCCTACAACGAAAATGATGAAGAATATAGTTTATACTTTCCACAATTTTATTTTTACAAACACTACCGAAATACAATGACATGAAACAAGCTTTGAAACATACAGATTACTTAGCTCGTGCAGAATGGGAAGGAAGAAAACTTATATCAACGAACGCTCATTCTCCGAAGTTATACGGACTAATACAACTGCACTAAGAAAAAAAATCTGCTAAATCAGTAGTGTCATATTTAAATACACTTCAGGTAAATTAGTAAACTTGTTTAATCAAAAATGTATTGATCTCACAAAATTCCGTTTCAAACACACCATTCTGAACTCTACTGATCTTATACAAAAACTTTCTAGGCTCAAAAATACAGAAAGTCATTCGATATTGAGAACATGTATCCGAATATTCCAACAGATGAATGCTCTCCAATAGCCAGGGAAATATTCATCAAAAATAAGATGCTGTCACAAGTTTCTGATAACCTGCCTATCTTAAAATTATTTTGAATTTCAATCAAAATTTTATCAACAAGCATCAGAATCAACTTTCAGCCCTCTTTTAGCAAATATATTCATGAATAACTTAGAAGGAAGAGTGATATTAAATAGCCACTAAGCGAAAAACCATGAAGTGTTCTGGTAACAATATGTAGAATTTTTTTCAATGAAATAAAACTAAAGTATTTTGATTTTCACTATATTAACAAAACTATGACCGGTTTCACCACACTGTGGCTTCATCAGATAGATACAAACTAATGAACAGAGTTATTCCTTATACATATATTAGTCTTATTTCCTACTTAATATTACGATAGGTTTACGAGGTATGTTGAAAAACCCATCGGATTTGCTTACTTAATGATTTGAAAAGACTGAGTAAAGTAGTCTAAAATGAAAATCATTCCTTTCGCATTATTATTTCAATATAGCATTCCGAACTGATAATTCTTTAGGCCGACATAATAATTTCAAAATTTTACACAATGAAAATAACAGACAAAAACTCAATCTATTGGAAATTTCAGAGATCAACAAAGAAAAGAGTTCAGGTAGGTTACTTAATAGTCAATTAGATCTAAATCCTTCTCCTTTAATCAGTCTCTTCAATTCATAAAGTAAGGAACTACGATGGGTTTTCCAACATACCTCTTGTACTTGTACCTTTTGTAATATTAAATAGGAAATAAGACTAATATATGTATAAGGAATAACTCTGTTTATAGTTTGTATCCATCTGATGAAACCACAGTGTGGTGAAACCGGTCATAGTTTTGTTAATATAGTGAAAATCTAAATACTTTAGTTTTATTTCATTGAAAATATGTATATCGATTCTCATCAAGTAACGACCTCCTCAATCAAATTATCAAAAAAAAATGTAGATTTTAATTTTGTTGGTTTCCAAGGCGCAAACAGGAAAATTGATAAATTTCTACAATGTCTGAATAAGTATATAGCAGAAATAGAAATTAAGCTGGTTTGCTGACCCATCCTTTACAATAGTCATCGTCAACCAGGACCACTCAGCAGTTAATGATGTATACCTGGTTGACATCCAAACAAGAATTAGGAGCGTTAGTCTTCCGACAGATCGCAGGATATTTTACATTCTACGGAAAGTTGAATATTGTTCCTTGAAGGTAATTCTGCAAGATGAATCTGTTGGAATGTTTGGAAATCAATAAAATATGTAAAAACCCAAGAGAAATCACCCTCAATAGCCAGCTAGACTTTCATATCTCTCCATTACTTAATATCAATATAGGCTAGCATCAGTTTCTTTCCTGAAGTTGACCACTTGAAAATGACCTGACGAAACTGGTCGTGTTCGTGAAAATAAAATTGTGGAAAGTATAAATGATATTCAACTTCATCCCCGTTGAAAATGACTTTCCATAAAATAAATAATTCATCAATATTACTCGACATTCCTTCTTTTAATAACTTTACTTATGCCTATGATGGATTTTTCTTTACGTGGCAATAATTCCAAAACTATTAAACAAGTTTGAACTGGTAATCCGGAAATTTTGAAGCCTTCAAAATGATGAAGAGGGAATTCGGAAAATACGAAGTACGATATTGTCTGAATAAAAGAATGAGATAATAGACAAAAATATGGCAGGCTTTCAAAAAGTATAATGAAAGGAGCAGACTTCTTTCAAGATTCTCTCCACAGGAATATGCGAATATTTTCAGGCACTATTTCAGTGAAATTGTCCATATAAACTTCTTGAAAGATGTTTCAATTACCTGCGCTGATTACCTGAATGTCGAACCTCGAAAGAGGTTCAGTTCCTTCTTCTCGATTCGCTCTTTCGAATAGCTACAATATTATGTTTGAATGCTAGCACAGATTTATTATATACGACAGTAAATTTAGGCAGGCGCTCCTTAACCAGCGTAAATATTTATATTATAATTCGGGAAACTGAAATAAATTGCCAGGAGAAATGGGATTTCAAGAGACTGCTGACGCAAATTCAGGCAAATTATGTTTCCCCAAATAAAATTTCTAAAATCCCATAGATTCAGTATAAGTGCTGCGAATTTATACCTTCAGAATCAACTCCATTGTATGTTTTCAGAATTAGTTTCATTATCGATATCATCCTCAAATATATTGCGTTTTTAATGTTCCATGTTCAAACGACTTATTATACTGTGTGTCCGATATCAGCCTCAAATAAATTGAATTTTAAATTGTAACAGTCCGATTTCTCGAATTAATCATTTATATCTTTTAAACTCAGTTTTCATGATTTTATTAATATTTCAATCTCATTTCATCAAACAGTTTGAAACTCGAATCAGGAATCTACAGATAATGATACCTAATGAAAATTAAAGTTATATCCGTAAGGTGTCGCTGCTATTGATCTAGGTTATTCACCGGTTAATTGTGAAGTCAGTACTTGAAAGAAGATCGTTTTCTCGTTTCTGTGGGAGAATGGAAAGCAGTACTCATTCTATGTTTCGTTTCCACTTTATTGTTGTGAAGAGAATAATTTCGCTTTTTATTAGTTTTTTTTAATCAATAGTTTTTCATAGAACCGAGTCTATATAAGTTCGGAATTCATTAGATTCGCTCTTTTTCTATTTAGAAATCTTCGGAACCCTTTGTGATTTTATTGAAGCTGTGTTCTAGCGAGTGAATAATTTTCAGTAATAGAAACTAAGTATTCTTTGATTTTCTGGATAAATTCCGTCTGAGGCATCATAAGTAGTAGGAAATTTTTCCGGATTTCCTCGACAACCAATTCAATTAGAGAGTGGAGAGATTCCGAATTTTCTTTGTTATATTAACCTAGATCGATATCTGCTATTCCAAGGGTAAGTCAAAGTCATTCTGTTCATTTTAAAAATATATATTCGAGAGATATGGTTTTTATAGATTTTTTTTCACCCTCAAGATATTTTGAGTTATCTTTATGTCAAACCTGAATATTTCACGACTGGGGTACCCACGTCTTTAGGGAACTAGTCTTGCCACCTAGGAGAGTCACCTTGCGAACCATATTCAGCCAATCAAGTAACCTGTAAGATGTAAGATACTGGAATACCAGAAAACTGATGTAAAACACCAAATCCAATAATCGTGGGAATTAATCTCATTCCTAAAACCTGAGTGTTTATCTTTATGATCAAATTCTCCTCTTCTATCTTCGTTAATTGTTGGCTATATCTGGGACCTAGGTTCGAGACGAAAATCTCACACACTGAGATAAAGGGACTCTGATCTAGCTAGGCATAGGTATTAATAGGTAGTGTCAATTGTAATTTTCTTTCAACTAGCCTTTCTATAATTGAATCTCATTAAACTTCATTGTTTAAATTTCTTAGTTCCAATAGAATTGAAATATTTCTCCAATTTCAGATATTCAAGAAACAAAAACTATTACAAAATGTTCCATGTCCAAATGACTTGTTATACAATGTCTTTCTTGATATGTAGTGGGAGGCAAATTTTTGTCGGAATACAAACTTCCGTTGCGTTTGGACTTTTTATGTGATATTGAATGTACATAAAGATACTATTTCTGAACAGAGAATTAAACGACATTTTCAATGATATATCACTCGAGCCCCTTTTCCTATAACGAATTTTGACTTTGATGTTGCAGAGGGTAGGGGTTGATTTTACATCCTCAATCCTTGATGTGTCTTTACTCTTTTTGCCAAAATCAGTCCATCTTGAGAGAGAGGATCGGAACACACTGTATACAACAAATCAAGGAGTAGGCAGCAGTTAATTGCCTCTATTTCAAAATGGAGATCTATTGTGATATGTAATTCATTTGCAGTACAATATAGTTGAGAGTATGGTATAAAATAATTGTTCTCTGTTCCTCTGATTCCCATTCATACGAACGACTGATGTGATGATAATTCCCTATCATGTTTTTGTGAAACAGAGCAGCAAAAACAGTTTGTAATCTCGAATCAATAATCAATACAGACTCAGTGGTCAGAGGGTATTGAATGTGATATAGAGGTA
The DNA here is from genome assembly GCA_013387265.2 of Cryptolaemus montrouzieri. Lineage (NCBI taxonomy): Eukaryota > Metazoa > Arthropoda > Insecta > Coleoptera > Coccinellidae > Cryptolaemus > Cryptolaemus montrouzieri. Next base: position 112,200,264 of record JABFTP020000021.1, read on the forward strand.
TAAACATTGTCGACAAGAACGTAATCTTTTTTAAATAATTTAGTTTCAACAATATGCAGAGTCAGTGAACCAAAATGAAAAAAAAGACATATTATTGAAATACAGAGACCTGCGGTTTAAAATGGTAATTGTTCAATTGTGAAAATTATCCCAAAGTGAAAGAATGAATTTTTCTTGTTCTGTTATGAAGAAACATGTAATACGGTTTCATCATCGAGAACGTATAAAATAAAATTGACAGGAACTAATTATAATAATATCAATTAATATAATTAATAGACTTTCATGATTCAATTGCCCAAGAAATACGTGTGAATATGACCAGAAAATGACATAAATATCCAATATGCAGGCAGAAATATCATTGAATTTTCAACATATACTATTTTTCTAGAAGAACCACATTAAGAATTATAATCAGTAGTAAAATTAAATGGCACATGTACACATTTTTATCGGAAGTCCATTTTTAATAACTCCTTCAGTTTTCATCCGAAAATTAAGAGAATAAGTCTGGATTCGAGTAAAAACGGGAAAACACCTTTACAATTAACTTCGCTTAACACCGTACTGACTGACGTACTGCAGGGTCGGGTTCAGATTTTCTGAAAATCTTATGTCGAAGCATAAGGAACGTTATCTTCCTACTTTCTTCGACTATCATACCAATTCGCAAAAAATAAACATTTCGACACTCGTTTTAAAGCTCAGCTACTCCCCTCTACTAACCTCACCGTTACGTGTACTACCTGTTCCAAGAAACGCCCTTCCATTATGCCCCACCATGCATTTCTGACTGAACACTGAAATTTGCGAATTTTTTTCCCGTCAATATTTTTGATGAAATTAATGCCAAGAATGTCTCAAAAACCGTTCTATTCCATTTGAATATGAGAATTTCAGAGACTTAAAGAAGTTCTTGGTAAAAAACACCCTGTAGAACCACCAACAAGGATCTCCAGAAAGTTTAAATACCTGATCTTGATCCTCCCCATCGAACTGCATCCACCGTAGAAGTATGTACAGTTTCTCGGGTTCCACCCTGTATATAAATGTTATCTACAATTATGCAGAATATTAGGAAGAGGATGGAGGTGTGCCGCTTAGTCGAGTCGAACATTTGGCGGATATTATCTCTGTTACATAATTGTAATCAACCAAATAACGTAAATGAATAAATAATTTCTAAAAAAACCACTTATCCTAATTAGGTCCTCAACGAAACACCTTTACGATTTTTTTGGCTTGTCCAAAATCTCCCTTCTCCCCACCTAATGTAACTACTGGTCCAACAGGATCAAATAGATACGTCCAACGTCAGATATTCACGCAGAGATCCAGATGAAGTAGAGGGTTCAAGGTTTCCTTTATAGCACGAAAATACATTTCAGACACCGAACAAGTAATTTTCGAATGTCTCGCATCCATCACTACGATTAGAAACTCCTTTTCTGAAGTGTAGTTTATCGAGCCTTTTTCCATCTGTAGGAATTTTGTTTTCCAAACTTTTTATATTTCGCTCCGAATATGCAAAACCGCGTTTACGTCAACGGAGCCTGTTTTAAAAACGTCACAGTTGATTAATTTGGCGTATATCTTAATTCCCGATCTATCTAAAGTTCTATCAGTTGGCCATGATATTATTTGTTTGTCTTGCCTAAAGATAGGGAACACTCCGAATCTGGTTTTATGAATGTTTATCTATTTGAAACTGTAAAACCATCCTCAAGACACACACTGATTGTCGCGATAAGACGAGAAATAGCTTTTCATTGAGCGGAACTTTTATTGACTTATCATTTCTGACAAAATAATTGCTCAAGTTTAGAACGATTATAAGATAAATTTTTTCACGGTACCTTTCGTTTGGGGATTTGGGCTTTGAAGACAAATTAATTCATAATTAATTAGAACGTCGTTTTCATAAATAGCTGTTTTAACTTTCAGTTTGATGACCTCTTGATGTGGAAGAAGAAAAAAAATTGAGAAATTCAAGGTAACTTGTGGAATCATTGATTGCTATCTGGATGAATTTCTGGGTCAATTCAAACAAAACTTGATAGCAAATTTAACGTCCTGTGCAATTTACAAATGATGAGACCCGTTTGTAAATTGCACAGGACGTTAACTCCTGGCCAGAAGGTGCTTTTATTACAAGGTTTTTTCAGAAGAAGTTGACGACGTATAGAGCAGACTGTTTAACAATGATGATAATTTGTCAAGAGAGGTAAATAATTTTTCTCGGCTTCACTACTCAAGATTTTTCCAGATGACAGTGATTGTCCGGATGTGGTGTGTTTATCTTCTCAGTGACGTGCGTGTGAGGTACTTGGCCATTGATAGGTGATAAGCAGCTTCTTCTTTTGGTGGAAAAAATGTACAGCATGGCGGTGTTGCCAAATTAAGCAGGAGTAATAGATTTGCATCTCTCGATTATATTTCTGCTTTTTCAGAAATCTCAGGCATTCTTCTTGAGAGTTTCAATATTTTTGTTCTGTGTTTTTATAGGTCCCTTATAGGAAATTTTGATAGATTTTTAGAAATTTTATAATCTGTGATGAGTCATTTCAAATCTGATGGCAAAGTGATAATTTCTGTTGATTTCAATGTTAATATTAATGTTTCAGATAAGAGTTCTGGTCTGTCTGGTTATCGTAGAATGGTTTTTGAACCCACCAGGGGCCTGAGGTCTATCGTCAATATTTTCATGAATTTTAAAGGGTGTAATGGAAGAGTTGATGTATTGAATTGTGATTTCTCAGATCACAAAGCCCCGCGGATCGCTTTGGATTTTCTGGGTGAGAGATCTAGTAGTAAGGAAGTTTTTAGAACTTTTCGACCGTTGGCCGAGAGGGCATTCAGTGTTTTTTTTCCATGTTCGAGAGCTGTGATTGAAGTTTCACTACTTCTGAAGGCATTAGTGCGAATAACGCATTCAGTATTGTCCATGAAAATGTTCTTGATGCTTTCGAAATAGATTTTCCAGTAAAGAAATTAAAGATGCGAGAGAACACTGTGGGTATGAATTGGTTCAAAGATGACTTGAGACAGATGCGTTTCGATCTATCTTTCTGAATGAACTTTATGACCGGTATAGAACAAATGAACTCAAATCCATGCGAGATTCATTCAAACTTTAGTACAAATTGACAATCAGAGATGCAAAAATAAGAACCAATTATAATTTGATATCAACATCATCAAATCCACCAAAAACTATATGGGATTCAGTGATAATTTCATTTAGGTTCCTGATAGAATTATTGAGAATATAATACCTCAAAATTTTTCCTTGTGACTTATTCACGGAAGAGTTGCCTTCTGATTTGAAATTCTCCTTCAGAGAGGTTAGCTGTGGAGGTAAAAATACGGTTGGTTCTTTGAAAATCTAGAGATTATTATGACTTACCCACTGCATTGCTCCAGAAAAATATCAGCAATGTTTTGTATGCCTTCTGACATCTTATCAACAAATGTATTTCTAACAGTACTTTTACTGATGTGTTGAAAATTTCAAAAATAACTCCACTTTTCAAAAAAGAGGATAGAAATGATGTGTCTAACTATCGTTCTATCTCATAAGTCCCTGTTTTTTCCAAAATTTCGGAAAAAATTTGTTGTAATCAGATGATATAGTATCTCGAAAATGATCTGATTTTCGTTCGGAATCAATTTGTTTTCAGGAGATGTTGTAGCGCCACTCTCGTGCTGGTTGAGTTCATTAACAATACCTTGAATTGTTTTGAATTGGAATTATACTAACTGTCGGTGTTGCTGAATCTGTCTAAGGCCTTCGACTGCGTCTCATTCAGCTCTGATACAGAAACAACTTTGATATGGACTTGAAGGTAGCAGTGTGGAACTTAAATATTCTTTTCTAACAGATAGATATCAAACAGTCTGTGTTGATGGTGTCTGCTCGGGTAAGGAGAAAGTTGGAGTACCGCAGGGCTCAGCAATGGGATCGCTTATCTTCATTATTGACTTCCCTGATTACCTGAGTGGCTGCCTCAACGCGCTGTTTGCTGGTGACACTGTTGTATCCGTGACGTGTTATGATCTGGCTGATGTGGAGGAGCAGTTTGAGAGTATGGAGCGAGGGCCTTGGAATGGTTTTCTGGCAGTTTATTCGCCATGAATAACGATAAGACAGAAAAAGTAATTTTTGGTTCGAGACCTCTTGCATCAACCAGTGCTCGATTTCTGGGTCTCCATCTTGATTCCCGCCTTACTTGAGGAGTTCATTGCGATCAGCTTGAATTGAAGTTCATTATTTATCATATTCTGACTGAAATTGACTGTGTAATTCAATCTGAAGGCTGTCTGAAACACATTTTCGGACCGATGTACTAAACGCACTAACAAACATGACGCAATGACTCAAGTTGTCTACATACAAATGTCATGAAATTTCTTACAGCTGTCAAGGAAGTACCAAGTCATCGACGGGTACAATATCACAACAGATAGCACTGATAGTACTGTTTTTTAATACAGTTTGGTTACTTTTGAAATGGAAGGAGTAAATGTGCTAGAAGTTTATGCCCCCACTGGCGACAAATCTCAGTCAGAAATCGAAAATTTATATCAACAACTCGACAAAACTCTCGAATATACCAAAAAACAGGACATCAATTTTATAGCTGGTGACCTCAACGCAAAAGTAAGTATTGTCAAGCGAGGAATTTCACGATATGCAACACCTGATACAATCTATCCTTAAGACGACTGTATTCATGGAAATGGCTTAAAATAGACAAGAACACCTAATCAGAAACCAGATTGATTATATATTAATGAATAAAAGGAACAGAGATCGCGTGAAATCTGCAATCACATATTCGGGAGCGGATGTAAACTCCGAGCACAATCGACTGTATGCAGACATTAAGACTCGTCTCAAAAAAACTCAGAAACTCCACACCAAAGTCAATATATCACTTCGAAGAATCCAACAGTTCGGGAACAAGCAATGATATTTCTGAATCAAGGATTGGAGAAAAGTATCCCGCGGATTTTGAATCTATAAAAGACCAGTGAAAAAGAGTAAGGTTGCAGAAACAGTCGAAGAAATACTGGGTAAACAAGAGCGTACTTCTAAGAAGAAATAGATAACGGAAGAAATATTGACTCTGCTAGAAGAAGGAAGAAAATTCAAGAACAACACTACTCAGTATAAGAAAATAAATGACATATTTAAAAGAAGCCAAAGAATCATGGATGAAAGAACAATATCAAGAGGAGGAACTACTAAGAAGATGAGATAAACATAGATATTCAAAAAAAAAGCAAATTAACTTTTCTGGCGGAAGAAAATAATGAGATTATCACCAATAGGTTACAAATAATGAATCGTGAAAGACATTTATTCTCCATGGCCATTTGATCAACATCAAATATACGGATGACACGGCCCTTGTCGCAGGGACGTTAGAAGATCTTCAAATATTATAAAATCGAATGAATAACATATGCAACCGATTTGGATTAAGGATGAACAACGAAAACACTAAGCTTAAGATAGTCAATAGAAATGAACAATCAGACGCAGTATTAAATAGTGAAGGAAAATATTCAGAGAGTCGACAGCTTCAAATATCTCGGTAACCCCATCGGGGCAGATACAAACCCAAAGGTTGAGGTTAAAACAAGAATCGCAACTGCTGAGATAGCTTTCATCAAATACAAAACACTCCTCTGCCATAAAAATTTGAATATGGAAAGAAGAGATTAGTAAAATGCTATGTGTGGAAATCTAACCTAACATTTTTATATGGCGTAAAAGCATGGGTTTTGAAGATGAACACCATAAATTGATTGGAAGTTTCTAAAATGTGGACCTTCAGACGAATGCTTCGAGTATCTTGGACAAGCAGAAAGAACTAATTAAGAAATTCTGCAGCTGATGAAGATAGACCGGCAACTCATTCAAATAATTGAGAAGGGGCAAAATGCATATATTGGGCATATTTTTCACGGAGAAAACTACTTCCTTCTTCAACTAATAATTGAAGGGAATATTGGAGATAAACGAGGTATCAGAAGAAGAATATGTCCTTGTACCGCAATATCAAGACATGGACAAGCGTAACATTCGAACATCTCTGTCACTTTGCCCAAAATCGAGAAGAGTTCTAGCAAATTATCGCTAACCTCTGATCTCAGAGATGTCACCTGAAGAAGAAGAAGACTTCAGAGAACGTCGATCGTATTGAAACAGACAAAATTTTGATCCTTGGTTTGCGCCAAAAACAAACATCGAATTTTGTAGGCATATGTCCGGATACATACCGAAAAATGTAATAATAATTAGTTACCTACAAAAAAAAATTGAAATATTGAAATTGTACCTCAATTTCTTGGCGCAGTGTAGTATGGGCTCCTTTTTTTTGTTTTTTGTGTTATAGAAACCAAGGAAACAGTAATTTCAAATACATATTTCTTAATGAAATAAAAAATCCGAAATCGAAATTTCTCTATACTACAATTTGTTGAATTTTATATAAAAGTTGGATCAATTAATAGAAAGTACATATAAATGATCTGAAAAAAATTTGATGGCTAATTTTGAGTAAGAGCAGATTTCATTTTTCTAATAACTGCAACGGTAGACTCAAATAGCAACTTAAAACAGTTCATTTCTAAGAGAAATCTTTTCTCGATCGCTCGTAAACTCGTACTCAAATTTGATACTTCATCTACTCAATTACACTTATGATTACCCATCGTACTATATGATCACTGAAGTGGTTATAATCGAACGAAAGCAACGGATTTTATAGTTATACTCAATCGTATTCAGAGAATGACTTTAATAAAAGATATTTCTGTTTTGAAATGAAATTCCAACGAAATTCGATTGGAATATTCACATTTGCTTCAAGAGCATTTCACGGTTTAAATATGCTATTTCGCATGGCACAGTGAATTCGTTTTTATGGTAATAGTTCTTTTGAAATAGGTAATAAATGATAGTTCGAAGATCACTGAATCTTTTATTGTAACAGTAAAATTCTTAATTGCATAGTTGCATAATCTCTGGGTTCATTTCGTATGTTTTTGTGAGAAATATATGAATTAAAAAAATGTGTGTAGTCGGGTGACTAGCGTTGGAATGAACTTCATTCAACGAATGCAATTCCGAATAACATTCTTATTCTTCTTTAGTTTTTCAATGTAAATAAAGTAGGATATGGAATCAAATCTTAGGTTTCTTTTCAAATAAGTAATTATAAAACACAAAACAAGATAACCTAATACGGGATTGTCTTGCATCTTTGCTCTAGTAATGCAAGTTTATGATTTAACAAATATTTTATTCAGAGGAACCTAAAGTGTACAAGTCGACCAACAACCACAATTCGACAAAGTAAGAAGAAAGAGAGTCACACCGTACTAGGTAGTGGGGCAAAAAAGAGAGACATGCTCCCTCAAAATAACCCTCACATAACATAGGCGTTAGATGTTCTAGTGCAGAAATTTATTTTGAAAACATGCTGAAAAAATTGATGCAAAAAATGATAGTGACTGTGAATGAAATCTTCAAGTTGGTTTTCGTGCTTGCAGAACTTGTGCCACAAAGGTTGCTAGGTTACTAAAGCGCATCTCTATAGACGACTGTGTGACAATTACTAGGAGGACGACGAACCTCTTCCTTAATCATTCTCCATTAGGAAAGAGGTGGGAAAGGATAAGAGGAGAATTATCACTGGAAGCAAGTCAATGTAATTTCCAGTAAAGGGCTTGAGTTCAGTCACTTTCTAGGAGGAAACAGGCTAGTTTATATTTGTTTTTAACCCTCGAACACCGAAGAACAAAGTGAGTCTGAAGATGAGAATGGTGATCAAGATGTCTGGATCCAAGATGAATGAAATCCTCAGGATTGGGATAATTACTATACCAAGCAGATGGTTCGACCTGTTATAGCAGAAGGAATATCATCCTAAAAGCAAAGATCTAGATCATAGGCAAATGGCTCATATCGTTGAGGGGATGTATGATCGCGAATCTCGATACTTCTCTAAAATGAGAAAGCTGTGCGTTATTGCATAGATTTATTTCAATTAGGAGAGCTCAAATATTTTGAAGAGAGATTTGAATTATTGGATATTTCCTACAATTTAAGTCAAAGGACTTTTTCAACTTTTACCGTCGAGACAGCTTGGAGTATTTTAGGGTAACTTGTGTTACACAAAAATGCTACAGTTGAATGTCATGAAAAGAAGCAAAAGACAGCATCAACTCGTGTATGTATAAGTATACGTATTCAGTATTCAGTATTCATTTGATGCCTTATACATAATATAAAAGTGTTTGCACAGGTCAGTGGGTTGATTACAATACATACCAAAGGACAAAAAGAACAATTGAATTTGTATACATAAAACCTCAGATAAAATACAAAAGGTAATGGTATGAATGTAATCGATTCAAAAATAACTTGAATCAAAAATAAAAGTACATTGAAATGCACATACACGATAAAACGATAGAAACCTTCAAATGGTAGACAATAAAAATTCACAAAAAGTTCACATTATAAACTCATCAACAGAGTATAAAACCTCCCGAGCAAGAATCTGCCTGAGCTTTTTCTTTAAAACGTCCGATTTGAGACATTTTATGGAATGGGGTAGCCTATTGAAGAAATCAACAGCATGAGAATTGAAACCTATCTGTGATTTACCGAGTCGAAAGAAATCTTTTCTAATATAAAATTTATTTCTTGCGTTGTGAGAATGAACATCAGAGTTTATTTTAAAAGTTGCTAAGTTGCTGTGGACATACACAAGACACTCAAGTACATAAAGAGAAGGAAAGGTAAGTATGCCAAGCCGCCTGAAGGTGCTCCTACACCCATCTCTTTAGCCCAGACCCACCAACACCCTGACAGCCCTCCTCTGGAGACGAAACAGTAATTCACGCCCAGAACAACCACCCCACACTACCACTCAATATCTAAGGGAAGACTCGATTAATGCAAAATAAACCATCCTCAGAATCATTGGAGAAACAGATGAAGCCAGACGTCTAAGAACATATACATTCTTACCTATCTTAGAAGCCAAACACTCAACATTAGCATTCCACGACAAAACCGGATCAACACTAACCCCCAAAAAACAGACCTTACTGTCTCCAGCAAAATCCGTGGCCACACCAGAAGTATCTCTCAAACTCAGCAACAGTTTCTGAGTTTTAGCACCATTCATTGCCAACCCGTTCACAGAAAACCAGACCAACGCCCTTTCGTGTAACCTGTCCGACAAATGCTTCAAACTCCATATATCTTTAGATCCCATAGAAAGAGAGGTACCATCAGCAGAGAGAGTACTGTCCGCATCATCAATAAAATCAGGGAAGTAATAAAAATTGAAATTGAAATAGGACCCATGATAGAACCTCGCGGAACTCCAGTCATGAGCTTCACTCCATCAGAGTACTTACCATTTGAAAACACAACCTGATCAGTTAAAAATGATTCAATGAGATCACTACTCCCTCTACCCAATCCGTACCTTTCCAACTTCCACATCAGCTTATCATGATGGATACAATCAAAAGCTCTGGTTAAATCCAGAAACAGCAGTACAGAATGAAAACCCTGCTCAAAATAATCAAGAATACCACTCACCAAATCAACCAGGGCCCCCATCGTACTCCTATTCCGCCTGAAGCCAAACTGACTCCTTGAGAAGAGATTATTATTTTCAAAATATGCTCTAATTGATCACAAATAAGTCTCTCAGTCAACTTAGAAAAAACTAGAACCAGGGGTATGGGACAATAACTTTTAATATTCTCTACATCTCCCTTCTTGTGAGTCGGAAGAACTCTCGAAACCTTCAAACATTCCGGAAATACTCCACTTCTCATACAATTGTTAATCAATGTTGTTAACCTTGTTAATATACAATTAGCCACCTCCAAAGAATTGGCACGGATGCTTCTACCAGCCCCACCGTAAAATGATGAAAACAAATAGTACATCAAACAGAAAACTTCAAGAAGCTAGTTCGACCAACTATGCTACACACTGTGCCTGTGATACGATCTGTCGAAAAGCTCTAAATACTTCTCTGGCTGTTACCTAGGAGAGGATATCATTGTTGAAATATGATAAAATAATTTTTCTAGAGGATGCTTCTATGTGTTTCAATCTCGATCCCACTATGAAAACATCGGAACACATGCAAAATGTTGTTATCCAATTCATGCTGCATACACATTTTACAATACTTAAATTGAAATTGTATCCATCTTATCATCTTATCTCTACAAGGTCGGAAAACAGCATATATTATTGAATGTATCTAATGAAAGAGTGTGCTTTAATGTTTTCTCCCTCATTGAAACTACCATGAAATTTACAGTTAATATGGGTGACAGTTTATGAAAATTTTTTGAAGCAGTTTAGACCAGAATGCATTTGGTTTTGCATTATTTCGCCTTACCGTTGTCCCTGAAGAGAAATTTTTGGAATATAGAAAGCTACGTCAGGAGTACAATGAAGTAACCCATTCTTTCTATGAAGCTCTGATAATTCTGCTATAAATAGTCCTAGAAGACTCTTAGTTTAATTGTTTTCAGGAAAATGCGTGAGTGCTTCATGCCTTTATACTCTTGCTCACTTTATTTGATACAGAACAATGGTTTGCTCTCTTTCATTGATAATAAACTTTCGGATTTGTTGACGAATACACGCTGAGGTAGCCATTTTCAGTCAACCTCTAGTTACAGCTGGGGGTCACTCTGAAAGATCTGCCGATAAATGAAGAATCTGCACTCAGATATAGATGGAGAGCAGTGTGAATGAGAGTTTACAATATTCTTGACTTCGTCGTTTGCACCATTTCGAGTCCACGATAATTCAGCATTACAGTTTCTAAGCTAAGAGTTTGAATGAGTTACTCGAATGATCTTAGACTTTCTTACGAAGGGACTTCACATTATATCAAAAGATGCTCTAGAGATTCTGTCCTCATAGTAATGTCGATACACTGAACTTTCCTTCTGCTGGCGAAATGTGAGTATTTGTTCTCATTTCGTCTTTTCTGATTTGCTGTCTTCTGTTTCCAAATTCCTTGGTGTTTAATCATCGAACCACCAATACCTGACACTTTGTCGACAAGACGATGCGTAGTTTATTACCTTTAGGTGATTGTATCAGGCTTCCGTCATATGAGCCTAGGCTAAGTTTCATCTTGATATTGGCAATAGCTTCTATAACAGCTTTGCTGTTACTGATTTTATAGATCCTTAGCCCTCAATATGCCCTTTCGAATATAATTCAGGCGATTTTGATAATAGACATTAATTTGGTTTATTCATAACTTGAAAATCTGCATGTACCAGCCAGGCCCATAGACTAGCACCATCTAACCTCATGAAACCACATGGTCAACACCCCTTTCGCCTGTACCCAAAGGATGAATTCGCCATCATTTGTCCTTGTATGATATTTTAGTTTCTAGACTTTCTATATAGCCATTTTTCTAGTGATGTTATCTATGAATATTCCAAATTAGATATGGCAGATGTTTCAGTACAGTGAGACGTTCTTATTTTCCTGACTAAACCATTTGCTTTTGTATTCAATTTGATTGGTGAACACATTTTCCATTTTAATAATCCTTCACATGATTTCCAACTTACTTTGGATAATTTTGTACTTGATGCTTACTGTTTTTTGTGTTGTGTTCCAATATTATTTCAAAGAAAAAATCAATAGACGGCACTCTTTCCATAAGCAGTTATTCATATTATCATATTTGTAAACCGAAACGATTTGTATTACGAATTCGTAACCGAATAGCTAAGCTACATCTCTGAATAATTTGTGATTCATATGACGTTATGGTTATGGCACAATAATTTGAAAAGTTTTCACATGGAAGGTTCGAGAAGTTGGTCGATTCGATAATAACGCTTGAACTTTAACATTTACGTCCTTGAAAATTGATTTCGTCTTCGAAAATTCATTTATTTGTCAATATCGGCTCATATCAGGACTATTTCTCTCCCAGATGCTACTTTCAGTCTGATCGACTCTTTCCATCGTTTATATTTAAGTTTATATTTATTTTTCCTCAAGATAGCGAAGTTGAGTTGAACATTAACTCGTAAAGGTTATAAAGTTCTTGTTGAGCCGGTATTTTAGAAGGAGAAGAGACATTCCAGAAATTTTTACACTGTAATGTGAAAATGAAGGACAACCAGATTTTGCTAGATCAAAAAAAAATTCAGAACTTTTGCAATTTACTTACAAAGATATATAAGATCGAAACTTTTCGCTGGGAAAATTCAATATTCAAGATTGCCTGTATAAAATGGCTGTCATTTTGACATTTATTTGATTACTCTGATATAAAACATACATAAGCTTTCTGCAGGTGCTTCAAGTTATTTGCTAATTTTGCTTTTACAAAAATATACAGAAACCTCAACAGAAAAACCAACCTAGGACATCAGCTACCTTATAAATAATCTCATTACAACTAACTTCAGCCATTCAACATAGAGGAATATACTTCATATTTGCATGCTGGGACATGGACAACACCATCAATCAACTGCTAGAGAAAAAATTAACCTCTATGCTTCGTTAATATAAATCTAATATTTCTATACGTGCTGTTCTAGACACAACGAGCTGTCAAAGTTGGCAAGTTAGTTTTCAAACCATGAGCATTTTCGCACAATAATTTTTCATAAATTTATTTTTTATGACAATTATCTCAACAAGAATGTCCCGATGAGTTGGTTTCTGTTTTCGGCATTTTGATCTTTAGAAGCTCTCAACTGTTTCATACTAGCTCTATATAATTACGTTATGCTTTACCAAGAACAGAGTGACGATAAGCACTCCTGGTAGCTGAACCCCATAGTCGTCTTCCAGGAATCGACTAGCTTCTCAGGTGTCTCTATGTTCAACACTTGTAAAACCATTTCATTATTTTCAATGAAATAAAACTATGGTATTTAGATTTTCACTATATTAACAAAACTATGACCGGTTTCACCACACTGTGGCTTCATCAGATAGATACAAACTAATGAACAGAGTTATTCCTTATATATTAGTCTTATTTCCTACTTAATATTACAATAGGTACAAGTACAAGGGTATGTTGGAAAACCCATCGGAGTTGCTTACTTTATGAATTGAAAAGATTGAGTAAAGGAGAAGGATTTAGATCTAATTGACTATTAAGTAACCTACCTGAATTCTTTTCTTTGTTAATCTCTAAAATTTCCAATAGATTGAGTTTTCGTCTATTATTTTCATTGTGTAAAATTTTGAAATTATCATTAAAGTTATGGTTTTCTTCGAGTAAGTGATTAGAATAATGGGAATCTGATTTATGATAATTAAAACTACGTTTGTGCTCGGATAACCTAACTTTGAAATTTCTGAAAGTTCTACCAATATAAATTTTAATGCAATCCTCGCAAGACAGTTTATAAACACCGGATTTATTATCTTTATCAATTTTAGATTTGCAGTTTTTGATATGTCGGCCTAAAGAATTATCAGTTCGGAATGCTACATTGAAATTATAAAGCAGAGGAATGATTTTAATTTAAACTAGGATTACCAATATAAGTTGAGCTGTTGTATTTCGTGTTAAAGCTTTTTATACTTGGAAATACTTCCTGGATTGTTTTTTGAAATTTTTGCTTTAAATCATGTTCTCAATCATATTTGCTCAATTATATTCAGCTATTTTATTGTATGTACCATACTACTGTAAGCAGCTAATTTATATGGATAAGGATGTGTAGATGAGCTGTGAATAGTAATATCTGTATGCGATGGCTTATGAAAATAAAAAATTATGTTTACCTTTAATTGTACTAATAGTTAAATCCAGAAAGTTAATGGAGTTTTCTGTTTCTATCTCTAACGTGAATTTAATATTATCGTGAATTTTGTTAATGAATGTTTTGAATGACTCTTATTGTCTGTTTGTGCCAGTGAAACAACAAATGACATCGTCGACATATCTAAACCAATAAACAAAGTCTTTGAATAATGGATGTTCTTGGATAGTTTTTTCAATATTATCCATGAAAATGTCACCGAGTAGAGGGCTCAGAGGATAACCCATGATTAAACTTCTTTTACTATTATATAATACTCCATCGAAGTTAAAAATTTTTTCTAAACTAAATTTTAAAAGTATTTCTGATAGAATTACCGGATTGACTTTATTAATTTGAAAGGTGTTAATGTATCACTAGGTGATACTCATTGTCCCAATGTCACAAAATAATTTCATAAAAGAGCTAAATTTAATTAATCAAATAGCAGTCAATAACGGTTACAGTCCAAGTATGATTGAGAACATGATTTCAAGCAAAAATTTCAAAAGCAATCCAGGAATTATTTCCAAGTATAAAAATCTCTAACACAAAATACAACAGCTTAACTTATATTGGTAATCCTAGTCTAAAATTAAAATCATTCCTCTCGCATTATAATTTCAATATAGCATTCCGAACTGATTCTATAGGCCGACATATCAAAAACTGCAAATCTAAAATTGATAAAGCTAATAAATCCGGTGTTTATAAACTGTCTTGCGGGGATTGTAATAAAATTTATATTGGTAGAACTTTCAGAAATTTCAAAGTTAGGTTATCCTAGCACAAACGAAGTTTTAATTATCATAAATCAGATTCCCATTGTTCTAATCACTTACTCGAAGGAAACCATAACATTAATGATAATTGCAAAATTTTACACAATGAAAATAATAAAAAACTCAATCTATGGGAAATTTTAGAGATTAACAAAGAAAAGAATTCAGGTGGGTTACTTAATAGTCAATTAGATCTAAATCATTTTCCTTTACTTAGTCTTTTCAATTCATAAAATAAGCAACTCTGATGGGTTTTCAACATACCCTTGTGTCTTGTACCTATTGTAATATTAAGTAGGAAATTGGACTAATATATGAGGAATAACTTTGTTCATTAGTTTGTATCTATCTGATGAAGCCACAGTGTGGTGTAACCGGTCATAGTTTTGTTAATATAGTAAAAATCTAAATACCATAGTTTTATTTCATTGAAAATATGTATATCGATTTTCATCAATCAAATCATTTCATTATTCATTATTAGATCAGATTCGATACTGTTCAGGCCTTTATCGTATTTTACGTTGTGAAGAATAAAATAGTTCTTAAAAACAGTTTTCGAAACTTTTCGTTTATAACTATATTCGAAACTTATAAGACATCCCTCGTATATCTAACATATAGCAATAATCTTCAGAAGAGAATGACTTTGTTGCACGTAAATATTTCAGGCGCTTGTGAAAACTTGTGTTTTTGCACTAATACTTGAATAGCTCAGGGAGATAGATAGTCTCCTCTTTTTAGTAGCTCACTCTGTATCTTCTACAGTTTTCAATCAAAAATGAAAATTTTTTCACAGGGATGCAGACAAAGATAATAATTTTCTTTCGAGGCATCACTCGACCCACATACCCTCTTCAAAATTTTCAAGGGTGGTCACCCCTGCTCTAAGGGAATTAAAATTCGAGATGAAGACATTGATCAGCATGGATCTGTTCCATTTTACTTCACTGAAACTTGAATGGTCTCAGGGAAATAGTCTTTCCTATCTTTCAGTTGCTCACTCTGTATCTTTCACAGTTTTCGATTAAAAATGGAAATTCGTTCAAGGCGATGTAGACGAAGATACCAACTTTCTTTTGAGTCATCACTCGACCCATCTTCCTTATTCAAAATGTTGTTGGAACACCCGCTTAGGGGGTTGATATTTCAGGCAAGATTTGTACCCCAAAAGATGTCCCCTTGAAACAAAAATTGACCTGTTTTTGCGTTTTGATCAGAAATGAATATCTTGGTAGATATAGCCTCTGTTTAGTTTTCGTTGAAGCACCCTGTATGTACATATATGTATGAATAAATTCGAATTTTTCGACTCCAATTTATGACTCATAGCCAGTTCTCTAGGGAATTCAACTAGTCAGCGTGGCATTGCTGTTATATTTCTCCTGGAGAGAGACCCAGCATAGCGTTGTAGATCCAAAACTGTTTCTCTTTTCAGATAAACAGAGGCGGTTTTCAATTACTCACATGATATAAAGTGTCGTGAATGCGGATTCCGAAAATTGTGTGTTTCTTTCTTATTCGTTTATCAATAACGAATAGCAGATGTAAGAGAAACCGTTCCGCCGCAATTTAGATTCCAATGAAAGGTTTTTCTTCCCAATGAACTCAATCTTCATTTTCGTAGATTGCGTAGAATTTCAATACGATAACAGAAAAAAGGGAGCTCTCAACATTCCCACTTAATGAAGTCGAAACAACAGATCTATACTATTTCGCGACTGTGAGAGCCTAAAAAACTGATTTCCCGATTAATACGATCAAAGTCCATTCAATTTCTGGGAAGACACTTCAATTTATTTTCGAGCATGGTGCGAGGAAAATCCAAATTATACGAGAATTCCCACAATTTTATTAATAGAGACGTTGAGAGATGTCTTCCAACGGAACTTTATAATAGTATTTTCAGGAACTGTCAGATAGGACTGAATATTCGGCAGAAAAAGCTGGGAACTCTATTTATTTATGCAAGTCGGAACAGCTGCTCGATTTTCGGTATACAAAAAAAATGAAAAATGAGATATCGAGAGATCATAAACTAGCAGATGTAATCTAGAATAAAATATACAGGCTGTGTTGCAATATCCTAAGCAAGAATGATTCCGTTAACAATATTGAAATGTTTCTTAGAAGAAGGTTGTGAGATTGTAAGATAAAATAGTGGAAAATGAGACGACCCAGAACCATTTTTCCTTTGCTAAAATTACCCATTTCTTCATTGATATTTGATCTTATTAATTTTCACTGTCAATTGTGAATAATGTGTTGTGTAGATCTAACCGAAGAACATGTTGTATACTTCATCTGAATTCAAAATAACAGTGAATCCACGGTCATTTGCCAGAAATATTCAATTATTCTATTTTAAAATCTCAATGTAGAAGGATATTATGTACAGGGTGGGCAAAATTGGATGTATTTGTACTGCAGCTATGTGAAATATTCCAGATAGGGAAAAATGAACCCCCACTCTCGATATTATCTTGTTTATTGTTTATTATTATTTCAAGAATACAATCAGGTTCAAACCCATAAAAAGTATTCACTAAGTATAACTTTAAAAAATTAGGTTTTAACTAAATGAAAATTGAAAATATGAATAATTGTCTTTTAAAATTATTTTAGATCTCACCATGTTATTTGAGAGAATGTCAACTGACTGATTATTTTCATTGCCCATGCGTAGCATTCTCGATAAGGTTTCATGCTTGGAATAGTTAATTCTTTTGAAAGGAATGTAGAACAAGTCATGTTTCCTCAAGTGAAAATTAGTAGTGTTGAAGAATATATTTTCAGAATAGTTGGTGCACTGACCTCCCAGCCAATACCTTCTAAAGAATTAGAATGTCATTCATCTTTCTTCTGTCCTCAAGTGAAACCAAGTGAAATTGTTTTCTTGCTTCCGCATAGAAGTCAACCCCTCCGCCACCGTGAAATAACACAAGCCAGATATTTTGAAAGTTTATTTTGAATTTTTCAATTCGCGAGATGTAAACTTTATACTGAGGATTCCATATAACGGAGGCAAAGTTGAGTTTACTGAATACGTAGGCATAGTAAACACAGAACAGACCTAGAATTTTGAATATACGACATTGGCGGAGAGTGTAGCCCAACATTCTACTCGAAGAGCTGACTATGCAATCAATGTGTTGATCGAAGACCAACTCGAACCCAGGATGACTCCAAGATCTCGAATTTGTGACCCTTTCATTAAATAATTGTTATCTAGTTGATAAGAAAAATTGAAGGATTTCGAATTTCAAGTGAACGTGATAGTTTGACATTTTTTCAATATTCTGAAAAAATCAAGAGCTCCTCCTGTACAACAAGACAGTCAGACAAGCTCCTGATTGTATAATAGAAATTGAGATCGTCAGCGTATAGTAAAAGTTACATTTTTCAAAAATATATCTTATATTATTTACATATATTAGACACAGGAAGGGACCAAGGTGGGATCCTTGGGGGACCCCAGATGTACAGCAATATGTCTCCGATCTATGCCCACCACCAATAGCTGATTTTCTTTGTTCAAGAGCTCTTATTGATTTCTCAATCTCTTTTGGAGTTAACGAAATGAATGAAAGATAAACAGGGGGTAACGAACCTGGATCAACGCGAGGACTTGCTGCTACTGTTGGCGGCACTAATACCGAGCGAAAGAAACTAGCGAACAATTCACACATTTCCGTGGCATTATTAGCGGTTTCGTTGTTATAGTGCATTGACGACGGCAAGCTACTACAGAGTCGCTCAGAAGAAGAGATACTGAATATTCTTTTGGACTCGTTTCGACATCTTTTCGATATTTGAAATGAAGTTTTATAATCTGCCAAAATCGGAGTTTTACTTTCCTTCTCAAATGTCTGAAACTTGGGAAGTCATTGTAGTTTTGATAAATTTTCCATTTCCATTTGAACACCCCTGCAATAGAAGGTCCAACTATATGAAAGAAGGCAAGTTCAGTTACTAGACGATCACATGGTTTTTCATTTGACAGATCACATTGAGTCTCAGATATCTTAATGTGGGGAAAAATATGATAACTCAGGTAACTGTAATTTACATCTGAGCAACGTTTTTTACATCATCCTTTATAGGACAAGGTATAGGATTGTCCTAAAAGTATCCGATCTGTCTCTTTATCTACACTATCAGAAATTTACGTACATTAATTTTCATTGCGATCTGGTAAATGGTCTGAAATATATATTCTGTCGAAAAAAGTAGAGAAAATAGATCAATGAAACACAAAATTTAAAGTTTTCATCCAAATTTCACAAATCCTTTCACAATAATAGCCTTGCCAGATGATGCAAAAATCCATGAGCATTTTTCGACAAATTTGCTCTCTCAAACGCCCTATAATGTGCAGGTAATATTTTTATTAACCCTCTGACCTTTTGGCAAGAATGCTTTGTATACAAAACTGCGATGATCAAAGAAAACAGTCAACATTACCTTGACTTTCGATCGACTTCGACGTGGTATTTTCGGTTTGGGTTCAGTTGGAAGACGTCATTTCGAAGCTTGTTGACTGGTTCGCACGGCAAACTCATATCTCATCACCAGTTATAATGAACCTGGGATTTGAATTGAACGACTTTTACGCGATTTCTGAAAGCAATACAGGTCTTCTGGAGCTAGTTGAGCGGCAACTCGTTTCATGCCAAAACAATCGTTTAAAATAGCACAAATTGATTCGTGAGACACAGGAAGTTCATTGCCTAATTCTCTCAAACTCAATTGACGTTTTTCAATTACCATTTCCTTCACTTTATCGATGTTAACTTCAGTTGAAGATGTTGATGGCCGACCAGAGCGAGGAAAAAATCCCACCACGTATCGGCCGCTGTTAAATGCACTGTACCACTCATATGTACATGTTTCTGATAAAACCGATCCAACGTACGCCTTCTGTGAAATTTAAGCGATTCTGCACACAATTCCATTTGCAATACGAAATTGGGGGCAAATTCTTTGCTCGATATTTTTATCCATAGTAAAAATCGCAAAACACACTCGTGACAATTCACAAAATCGAGTACTGTAAACAAACTAAATGACGGATCATGTTCGAATTCCGCGTCAGTATAGAAAACAGTTGTACCAACTTAGCAACAACTAATGTTTTGACAATCGTTTCAAGTAGATTTTTGAATGATCAATTACCGGTACTATCTTGACAGAATGTATTTAAATGCCAATCTGGTAGTGAGTAATAGAATATATATATATATATATATATATATATATATATATATATATATATATATATATATATATATATATATATATATATACCACGAATATTGATTTTAATGGTGATCGGTTGAACTGCATGGAAGTTGAAGCAGTATAGCGTCATATTTGGGGAAAAGGGGAAAATTGCCTCTTCCAAGGAAACGATCCATCAAAAAGTGTTTGAGTTTAGTGTGGTAGTATATACAAACATCCATATGAATATAAATAAAAATATCATACCTGTTTTGTCATAAAAGACGGATGAAATTGTAGAATAGCATGTTCCTTAACGAGGAGAGATAATTTGTCTGGCTGCTACCAAAATAGTTCGCAAAAAAATTCAACATGACATTAATATGCCTTTAACGTAACGTGAGTCAACCAAACGACGGCCGAATAAAGAAATCGTTGACGTATTTAGTTCGACGATATTGTCGAATTCTTCAATTCCATCGAATTAAAATTCCTCAGCGACCTGCAGAAATGTTGTTGTGTACCCTTCGAATTAGTTATTCGAATATTTATGCCGTAAACAGCAACAAAATATTGCCAATCAATGTTTCGTTTCGAATTTTTCCCATTTTGATTACCGTAATAATTGGAATACGAGAACGCTGCATTATCGAGTTTGTTGTTCGTTATTTTTGATGGGACCTGTGAAATTAAAATTAAGTTTTATGGATTTGCACCCAATTAATACGCTGTTGACGTAAAAAAGTACGTTGTCGAACATCTTAAAATTGAGAAAAAGGTCGATTCTCAATCAGTGGATCTGTTTCAGGGAAACTAAACATCCAATTCTATACAAGATTCAGGAAATAATTTCAGGAATTTCAATTGCCGAAGCTTCCTTTGTTTATTATTTCACTTTTCTTCGAATTCCGTATATTGCAAAGAAAAATACCATATGGGAGTTTTCAATTGGAATATCAGATTTACAATATTACTCATTTTGTTGTACAGGGTGTAAATGAGAATTTGCGAAAGATTTCACGAGGTAATTCCTCAAGCCATTCTATGACGAGAAGTTCCCATGAACATACATTCTGCCGAAATCGGGAATCGATTATTTTAAAAAAGAACTTTTATTCCTGCTAAGTTGGCAAAACTGTTCTCCATATAAACGCGGAGTTTGAACGCGATCTGCCATTTAGTTTGTTTAAAGTGCTCGATTTTGTCAGTTGTCGAAAGTTTGAATAAAAATATCGACCAAATGTTTTGTCTCAAATTTTGTATTGCAAATGAGATTCGTGTACTGAATCGCTGAAAATGTTACAAAAGGCTTACGGTGATTCGACTCTATCAAAAACCTGTTCATATGAGTGGTCGACCATCAACATCTTCAACTGAAGTTAACATCGAAAGAGTGAAGGAAATGGTAATTGAAAATCGTAATTTAAGTTAGAGAGAGATGGGCAATGACATTTCTGTGTCTTGCGAATCAATTCGAATCCTCACAATATCTAACAATATCTAATACCACGGAACTTGCAAAGACAAGTGCAGATCAGATTCTCAGTGCTGTACATGACTAGTGCAATGGAAACCAATTGGTGCTGAATAGAAAGAAGACCGAATGCCTACTATTTCAAACAACTAGATCCAAATTAACTCTGCCCGATAGAATTTAAGAGAGATTATTTTGAAACAGAAGGATTCGCTATTTTGGACTGGTCAGCTTGCTCTCCAGACCTGAATCCTATTGAACATTTATGGGATACTAAGGAAAATTAGATGGCGCCAGTAAAATCCAAGAACCCCACAACAGCTCATTCAAGCCGCCAACAGAAGATTGGCAGAATATCACCCTAGAGGAGGTCGAAAACCTAATCCAAAGCATGGCTTTGGATTAGGTTTGAGGAAACAATTTTCAATTTTTTTACTACATGCGGGTCTTATTATCTCAGAAAGGATCAATTCTAACAAACCTTACAAAATACCTGAGTAAATATTTAAAATTTCGTGGGATTCCATATGAATTTGGTTGTGTTTATGTTCAATACACTTCAGAATGATTTGTGAACTTCTTTTGCTTAGGTATAGACTGAATTTCTATCATTTAGAGATATATAAATTGTTTGTGAGACCAGAGGAAGATCAGAACAACGTTAATTACGTAAATTACAATTCTCTGAGCGTCAAAATTTCGTAGCATCATTATTTCTTTCCTAATTATATGAATTCAATTTTCGGTTCAGTTATTCGGACGGTCGAACTGTTTGCAATGATACTCTACAATTTGCATCCAACATCCCATTCATGCTGATTCTGCCCTATCTGTATGTTGAAACTTTTCAATCTGATGAATACTGAATTCAAACCAGAACCAAACTCTCGTTTCTTTTGCACTATCTACGTGGGTGGACACGAGGCAACCCGTAACATTGAAACGTAAATAAAACAACTTTATATTTTCGAGCGCCATGGGCTGTTTGAAAACTTTCTCTCTCAGAATTACGCAGTGCGAAATTCAGAAAAATAAGTGACCTCTTCCGAAAAACGATGCTAATTAATGGCCTTGACTACGCAATGAAAAGCGCTGTGACGTCAAAAATATATTTGTGAAGAAACCATGCGAAAATAAAGTGTAATGTGAAACTTATATTGACCATACTTTGGTAAAGGGTATAGAACCATATAACCTATTGTTCTTAAAGCCCATATAAATGACCATTTTTCAACCATACTTATAACATGTAAAAAATGAACCACATGAAAGAACAAGGTGTAGGTATCACAAAGGCATTGATTATATGAAACTTAAATTAATGTTCCGGATGGTTGACTGAGGGAATTTTCATAATACACACCACAAAAATTGTCACATCACCTGGTATTCTGAATTCCACAATCGATTAAGCAGCTCGATCGCAGGTTCTTTGTCAACGTATGTTTTTGGACATATGAGGGAAAACAAATCTTATCTATGTAGTAACACTTGTTTCCATATGATCTCAAACACGCCTGAATCAAGAATGAGTTTATTTGACTATCAGTATTCATTCAATTTCTCTTCAGTTTTCACACTAAATTAATGCAAGTTTCCTGTGTTTCTTGTTGATTTTCGCATTTTTGAGTTTATTTTAATGGCTGCTGAACGTCCTGAACGCTATTTGAGTGATCATGAAGTGGTAAGAATTGTAACACTTCTAGAGGAGGCGCGAAGCCAACGTTACGTGGCTAACTTATTGAATGTTAACCAAAGTACTATTTCAAGAGCAATTAATCGGTACCACGAAACAGGGATATATGGAAGAAGGGCCGGACCGGGAAGAAATACGATAACAACACCAGTTGATGATCGTTGGCCTCGTTTAACTGCACTAAGAGTTCGGCAGTGTACGGCTAAAATGCTACAAAATTAAATTCCAGAAATGTGCATATTTCATTGCAAACTGTTAGGAACAGGCTCAGAGAAGACGATATCAGACCAAGGGTGGCTTCTACCAACCCGCGTCACACCAGAGAGCATCGAGTTGCAAGACTTCAGTTTGCGAGGGAACATGCAAATTGGGGTATTCCA
This sequence comes from Cryptolaemus montrouzieri, assembly GCA_013387265.2. Taxonomy (NCBI): domain Eukaryota; kingdom Metazoa; phylum Arthropoda; class Insecta; order Coleoptera; family Coccinellidae; genus Cryptolaemus; species Cryptolaemus montrouzieri. Next base: position 112,223,679 of record JABFTP020000021.1, read on the forward strand.
GAATGGTCGAATGTTCTCTTTTCCGACGAGTCCAGGTTCTGTCTAGTATCAAATAATAGATGTATGCCTGTATACAGACGACCTGGGGAACGGTATTAGCAATGCAATATTCGGCAAACCGAAAACTTCGGAGGGGGCTCAGTAATGTTTAGGGGAGGCATTTCTTTATATGGTCGAACTGAGTTAGTCCTATGGAAGAATGACAGCGGTCAGATACATCGCAGATATCCTTGAACCCCATGTTGTACCCTTTGGCCCATTGATTGGCAAAAACTTCATTTATATGCATGATAATGCTCGGCCTCATGCAGCTAGAGTAGTTACAGAATTTCTGCAAAATGCCGATGGCCAACCAGAAGTCCCGACTTGAATCCCATAGAACATGTTTGGGACAACATGGGGTGGCAAATTCAGCAACGTAGGATGCCTTGTAGAACACTCCAACAACTAAAAAATCTGTTTCCTGAAATTTGGAACTCGGTGACTCAAGAGTACATTCAAAAATTTGTTTGACGGGCTTCCGAGACGTAAACTGGCAGTAGTTGGGTCACGGGGAGGAAACACTCAATTTTGAAAATGATTAGTAACCATTCGATGCTAGTTGAATGAATGGTCTTTTCGCGAATGTTTGAAGATGGTAGAATTTTTTGATTTTTCATTAACTCGAAAATTGTGGATATTTTCCATCATAAACTCATCTCTTTTGAATGATATCTTCTTATTTCACACTTCTGAAAGTTACCGAGCGACTCTTCAATGACCAACCTAAAAGTTTTTATAGTATTGTCGTAAAAGTAGGGTGATGCGACAATTTTTGCGGGGAGTATGTTTCAAACATTAGCAGAGTTACTGAGATACTCATTGAAAATATTCAGGAACAGATCACTAAATGTCAACATAGTAAACGAAACAAAGTCGCCAAAAGAAAATCATGTATTACGGCCGCTCTATTGACAATCGAAATAAATTCTGTAAACTTTGGGAAAGAGATAGAATGCCACCTCTTGAAACACGCTAACAAACTACAAAAATAAAAATGAGATAAAAACACAAGGTTTAACTTTAATCTACACTTTATTTGAAAAAATTCGACGACGTTTCGCTCTTAGCGCATTCAATTAAATAGTTAAGTTTATTTTTGTATTTGAATTGTGGAGGCCGTTACTTGATGTGGATCCATTATATAAATGAGATAAAAACACAAGGTTTAACTTTAATCTACACTTCATTTGAAAAAATTCGACGACGTTTCGCTGACACAGCAGCTTTATCAAGAATGAAAAATAGAATGAAGAGTATGGTATTATAAACAAATCGTAGAACAAGTTGGATGAATAACAGGAAAATCCACACCGAGCCATTGTACAGTTAGTATGAGAGGTAATAAAAAACTAATTAAACAAGTTAAGTAGGGGTGAGTAATTCAAATCTACCTGTTCATTTGAAAGCTTGTCCGAATGTTTGTATTTATTTATTTCTAATGCTTCTAGGAGATCTAATTTTGAACTTTTTGATTTTATATGTAATATGTCAAAGTTTTCATTGAATGAATGGTTTTCTTTTATTCATCTGAACATAAACGTAGCTTCGATAAAAATAAATCTGATTCAAATTATTCAAACCACCTAATAAAAGAAAACCATTCATTCAATGAAAACTTTGACATATTACATATAAAATCAAAAAGTTCAAAATTAGATCTCCTAGAAGCATTAGAAATAAATAAATACAAACATTCGGACAAGCTTTTGAATGAACAGGTAGATTTGAATTACTCACCCCTACTTAACTTGTTTAATTAGTTTTTATTACCTCTCATACTAACTGTACAATGGCTCGGTGTGGATTTTCCTGTTATTCATCCAACTTGTTCTACGATTTGTTTATAATACCATACTCTTCATTCTATTTTTCATTCTTGATAAAGCTGCTGTGTCAGCGAAACGTCGTCGAATTTTTTCAAATAAAGTGTAGATTAAAGTTAAACCTTGTGTTTTTATCTCATTTATATAATGGATCCACATCAAGTAACGGCCTCCACAATTCAAATACAAAAATAAACTTAACTATTTAATTGAATGCGCTAAGAGCGATCATTATATGAGTAGATATCATACAGGAAACAATAGTATGGCTGGAATGTGGTCTATGGTAAAGGCGCTTTGTCTACAAAAATTAGAGGTTGATGGACAGTATACTGACAAATCCTGAGCAATAGCTCAGGAGCTGAATGAATATTATACAACTGTCAGAAAAAGGTTAGCACAAAAAATTAAGGTTGAAAAAATAACATGTATACGACACCATAAGCTAAGCCAATCAACGACACTTCTGAAGCAAGGGCAATAATATTGAACTTAAAAAATAACAAAAGTTATGGATTAGATAAGATTTCAGCTGAAGTATTAAGAGCGGGCATTGAATCCTTAGTTATAATAATACAATAATAATATAGTTAATCCGGTGAAGTATGTAATACACTTAATTTTAAAAATGGGGCTATTTCCAGATACATTGTATAAAGACCTATTTCACAACGCAGGTGAGATTGAGGCAACCCTAAACTATAGTTTCACTAACGTACATACAATATTGCATGAACATTTGGATGTCAAAAAGATCTGTTCGCGTTGTTTCATTGCTCAAAAGAAGACTCGTCCCGTTTGATGCAAAAGAAATTTTGAAAAAATTCGACCACGGTGCTTCAAAAGACGTTTACAAAATCGTTACAGGCGACAAATCATGGATATACGCGTATGAGCTCGAAGATAAACAACAATCGACAGTACGGGTATTTCAAGACGAGACAAACCCAACAAAATTGCTTGCACGAAGAACTTCGAAGCAAACGGTCGCCTGTTTTTCAGGAAAACCGATCGTGTCGCCACCATAGCATTAAAACAACGAAGAACAGTAAATTCTGAATGGTTTATAAGCATTTGTTTGCCGCAAGTATTCGATGAGTTTAGGAAATCCAAATTCTGGATCTTGACAATGCAAGCTCACATCAGCGCATGCGATAGAGTATTTGAACACCCAAAACAATGAATTATTAGGCCATTCACCTTATGGTCCCGATTTGACACCTAAAGACTTCTTTTTGTTTAAGCACATCAAGAAAAAGTTGCGTGGACTTAGAAATAATATAAATGGCCGTAGTTGAATCTCAATTAAAGTAATGGATAGTAGCATGGTAAAGTACCTATTATAATATGCTAAATAAACTAATTCTTCGAAAAAGTGATTATTAAAAATAATATACATGAAAGATATCACTTGTCACAAGTTTCTGTACTTTCGATATTAATCATATTTTAGTGACAGATAATATTTTAGCTTTTATCGGTATTAAACTGAGTCTGTTTGTGAACAATTTTGGGTTTTCTGAATAAAATAAAGAAAATACCATATTTTGTAAACTTTGTGAATGGTAGAATTGATTTTCTTCTGTTTTTTTATGAGTATGTAATGTACATTTACTGCATATGTATTCTGCCGAAACAAAGAAGAATATTATTATTACTAACTGACCTGGCAAACTCTGTTCCGCCTTGAAAGCAATAAATAAGCATATTTTGGAATTTATTCATTTTTTTTATTAGAGAAATTACAAAAAGAATTGAGTATCTACATCAGTAATTCATTATTATTTCTGTATTTTAGTACATAGGTTGTACCTTGTGATACAAGCGTTTAATTCTTCGGTAGCCGTAGATCTTGGAATTACTGGCATTGTTTGGCAGAAATCTTCAGACAGTAATATCATTGCTCCTCCAAAACATCTCGAGTCATTGCGTATATCTTTCAATGTTCGGTTAAGTGCTTCTAATGCACGTTTATGCGCCATTGTGCATTCGTCCCAGATGATGATTTTCGATGCCGTTAAAACTTTGGCCATTGGTGATGGTTTTGCAAAATTACAGATTGGTTTTTCAATAGTTTGAAGATTTGACGGTAATTTCAATGCTGAATGAGCCGTACGGCATCCTACTAACAATGTGGCTGCTATACCAGAACAAGCAACTGCAACCACCATGTTGGATCTCGCACAAGCAGTGGCTAAAACTACTGACAAAAAAAAATGTCTTACCAGTTCCACCTTCGTTAAAGTATCATAACCTTTAAAATCAAATTGTTATCTATTCGTCCAAGTCACACAGGAACGCTGTTGAACGGGATAAACAGTCCGTCTCTTGGCTCTAAGCTACCTACCCACCAATTTTCAGCTACATCTGTACAGCCGTTCTTGAGTTATAAATAGTGTAACTAACACGACTTTCTTTTATATATATATATATATATATATATATTTTACCCCGACGAGTTGCCCATATATCTGTTCATGCAATCAAACTGATTTCATGAAAAATATAAATCCACCACCCGGTAATTAATACCATTGCCAGGCAATGATTATAATCAAAACATATCCTGGAGTAATTATATATTAGGATAACGTTAAATGTTATGAGAATATATCAATCTACCAGAATATATACATACTATAGCATCATCAGACAATGATATCAATGTACCAACGAGTAGTGTCAGAGGCTTTCTCCCGGAAAAATCCAGTGTACGGACCTTAGTCAAGTAACACTAAATGTGACTCATTAATAGTTTCCTTTGTGTGAAGTGGTGAACGATCGAATAGAATACTGCTCTGAATATAAATATGACAAAATTGTCAGTTAATTATATTACATTTATATAAACAAATAAATAAAATATGAAATGAGATTCTGAGCAGTATAAACTAAAGAAAAAACCTATGACTCTACCTCATTATTATTTTCGGAAAGAAACCTACGAAGAATATTACAAGATTTGATGACTGTTATCTTTTGTAACTGTTCAAACAAATTTTCTTCAGACCCAAAATCTCAATACTTTTGTGAAGATTTCTAGGAATAACGCCTGTTGTAGAAATAATAATCGGTAGAATAAATATTTTCTTCATTTTCCACATTTTTTAATCTCGTCGCCAAGCGTCATATATTTAGAAATTTTTTCATTGTATTTATTTTGTATATTATGTGTGTCGGGTATAGCAATATCAATTATATATGTTATTTGATTCTGTTTATCATTAAGAACGATATCTGGTCTATTGTGTTTTACAGCTCTGTTGCACAGAATTGTTTTATCAAAATAAAGTTTATATTTGTCATTTTCACAAATAATCTCAGGTTCATATTTTTGAAATTTTTTTCTTTTGGTAATTAGGTCATGTTTAATTCCTAGATTGAAGTGAATAATATTAGCGACGGCATTATGTCTTTCTAAATAATCTGTTGAAGCAAGGACTGAGCAAGATGATAATATATGAAAAACTGTTTCTGAAGAACAGAAACATCTACGGCAAGAATCATCTATATTTTGTTTGATGATATGTTTTCTATGATTCCTTGTGAAAACAACTTGATCCTGGATCGCAATTGCCAAGTCTTCTGTTTCAGCAAACAATTCTCCAGATACTAACCATTTATTCGATGCAATTTCATCAATATAATCATTTTTCAATTCTTTAGGTGCTTTCCGTGTAATTCCTTCTGCATTCAACTTTCTCTTTTAGAATTATCATTATATATATATATATATATATATATATATATATATATATATATATATATATATATATATATATATATATATATATATTATATTATTTTAGTCCTGGTAGGGATATAGCAGTTAACATTATATATTTTAATCAAAATTAATGAACACAATGTTCATTCGAAAGGGTAATTTTGTACGGAATGAACTATTTGTCTCACATTTAGTATTGCAAACGAAATTTCGTTTGCCGAATCGCTGAAAATATTACAGAAGGCTTACAGTGAATCGACTTCATCGAAGAAGTATAAGGTTTGGTTCGCTCTAGTCAGCCATCAACATCTTCAATTGAAGACATGCTAGAACGAGTCGATTACTACATTCATGAAATGCACTGCAACTGGTGATGAGACATGGGTTTATGATTTTGACATGCAAACCAGTCAAAAAGCTTTGGAATGGCTCGTTCCTACTCAACCAAAATCGAAAAAACTACGTCAAAGTCTTTCAAAAACCAAGGTAGTCTTGAGTACTTTCTTCGATTACCGCGTTGTGGTGTACTCGGAATTCTTGTAAGATGACGGTGAATAAAGAATAGTACCTGAGCGTTAAGTGACGTTTGACAAAGCGAATTCATCGAAAAAGGCCTGATTTGTGGAAAGAAAATTCATGGATTCCGTACCACTATAATGCACCACCTCACAAGGCTATCATTGTGAATGAATTTTGATGATTTGAATATTCGTTAGTTTGAATGTATTATTTCGGAAGGAACCTACTTTGAAGGCAATACAACAAATTCGGATGAAAAATAAATATTTTGAAAGAATGCATATTTCTCAGTAGTTTTTGAGGCGCGTCATAAACACGTTCGGCAGAAAGCACTGTATGTGCTTACACCTAAAGTGTGGGCTGAGAATGAACGAGAAGATAGGAATGAAGTTACGCTCACGATCTGATCTCAAGCAATTCAAGATGTTCTAAATTTGTCTTCTGAGAAGCTTCTGATAAGGATGTATTACTTGTACTCATAAAAAACAACATTTCACTCTTACGCTTACGCATTGAAATGATTGCGCAGAAAACTAAGGGACCAAATTGGATCCGAACAAGATAGGTTGACTCTAAACTTCTTAAATATTCGGAAGTATTCAATAAATGTTTAATTATACGTTATTCAACGTATACATGAAACGATTCATGAAAAACAAAAAGTTTTTACTCTTATGATTAACCCAAACGATCACTGAAAAGTAAACAGTTTTCTTGTACAAACGAACTAGTGTAATCCCCTTAGAAATCTTCATAATCTCGATCAAATACAGTAACTATTCAAATGTTATTTCTGTCACTTTATATCAGACTCTTGATATGCTGCATATACATTTCGTATTATTCAGGAATTATTTTTTAGTCTCAAATCGGACAACATCGCTGATTATTCACTATCATCCTTCAAATATTTTATTTTGGATTTTCGATCAGTACAATTTCGGATCAAAACAACGGTGATAAGATAGCGCGGCATGCGGGACAAACAAATGCTAGGCAGCGACAGCTTGTCTGCTAAAGAGATGAAAAGTTCACGTTATACATATAAAAAATATACGTATATATTACTTCCCTGATAAGTAAGTTGTTCCATATTAGAGATGTGGACGTTACTTTTTAATTTTTTTTAATTTTATTGTTATGTTCTGTGAATATGCCGTCAAATGGAAAAGTAATTTATATGGTCGTATAGAAGATACGTTCTTACGTGACGAAATAAAAGATACGTATAGTACAATTTCACGAGTCCCGGACACTCTCTATATCGGACATTCCAGTAACTCGGGCACGCGACTCATAAGGGCACTTTGAGAATTTTACCTCTATAATCCGGGCACGTCGACGCCGGCTGTTATACAAACAATAATAATTTTCCTGTCTGTCCATGTATGTATGTACTTGTACTATCTAAGAGTGGAGAGTATCGTTCTACAGTTGCATTGTGCATTTCAATCTCGCCGGTGGTGTGCATAATGGCTCCAACCAAGAGAAATCATAAAACGCTCACACTGGCAGAGAAATCAAAAATAATAGATTTTATTGATGATGGAATGAGTACTCGTCGAATAGCAGCAAAGTTCACTATTCCAAAATCAAAAGTGTTTGACATGAAAAAGAACAAATTAAGAAAATTTATATCCAAATCGTATCAAGGAACAGGTAGGAATTAGGGATGCACCGAGCAAGGGTTTTTACAGAGAGCCGAGTACCGAGCTCTCGGCCAAACAAAATCACTGCATGCCGAGTATTACGGCCGAGAGCTCGGCTGGCCCAACCGGGCCCTCGGTGCATCCCTAGTAGGAATATTATTTTAAACTTTTCTCGAATTTATTCTTCCCGAAGTATTTCTGTAGGAAAAGAAAAATTATCAGAAAAGCTGACAATCCTGATGAATAGCATTATATAACAGGCTTCTTCAACAACGCAACGCACACGTACCAATTAATACCATTTAAGGAAAAATTTCTATCGGTTGTTGAACAGATGGAATTAAGCAAAGCACAGGTGTATAATGCCGATGAATAGGCCATTTTTTTTGGGATGTTTACCAGACACAGCTAGGGTTCATCAAGGGGAAAAATCAGCATCAGGTCGAAAAGTGTCAAAAGACCGCTGAACATTCCTGCCATGCTGCAACGCGACTAGAACACACCAATTACCTTTACTAGTCTTCAGAAAAGCGATAAATCCACGAGCATTCATAAAATGCCACTACCAGTTGTCTAAAAAGCATCTACCATAGGGTAGATGACCAGACCATTATTTAATGAATAGTTTAAAACATCTTTTATCCCCGAGGTGAAGAATTTTTTAACCAAGATTAACAAGCCCTCTGAAGCCCTGTTGTTGGTAGACAATGAACCATCGCACCCACCTGAGGAAGAGTTATGTTTTTGCCACCCAACTGTACTGCCGTTCTCCAACCTATGGAGCGGAATTTAATTCAAAACATTAAAGTGTCGTATAGAAAATGCCTTCTTAATCATATCATTTCGCATGAAGGTGAAGAGATAACTTCCATTTTGAAGCAGTATAATTTGAAAAATGCCATGAACAATCTTGCCTAATCTTGCAAAGCCATTACTTCAAAAAATATTAGAAAAAGCAGGAGAGCATTGTGGCATGACACTACAGAAGTAGAAGAATCAGATGATAAAAATATTCCACTCTCAGAGCTTCAGAAGAAACGTGGTATCAGTGAAAATGATTTGAAAAATATTGCCGAATCATTAAGGGTCATCGATCCAGACATGACAGAAACCTAACCAACTGGGCTGTGGGAGACAAAGAGTTTGTTATCGATTTGACTGAAGCAGAGCTTATACAGGATGCTTCAGGAAGGAATATTGAGAACGTAGATGAATCTTCTGACTCAGAAGATGGTTTCAATACTATGCTAAAAGTGAAACATGCAGATACTATCAATGCGTCCTCCCTGATTATAAGTTGGGCCGAACAGAATAATCTTCTTATGGAAGACGTATTGCTCCTTAAAACGTTCAAGGAAAAATCAGTTCAGATGGCAGCATCGAGAAAGATTCAGAGTGGAATCGATGGATATTTTAAACGTCATAAAGAATAGCATGTTGTTTATGTACACTAGCTTATATTCAAATTCTTTATTTTCTATGAGGAAGATTATAATGAATGAAAATTCCATAATTTGATACTGTTTTATAATAGAAACTCTTTTTGTTCAACTTTTGATATTTTTGTGTTATTTTCTTATGAAAATTGATCTATGTCATGGAGTTTCATTTTCAGAGGCAAACTTTATCAAATTGCCACTGCTAAATATCACTCTGAATTGAAGAAGCTCCTAATAACTGTGTCAAGCAATTCCAAAAATTACTTCAATCGAATTAGTTTTTTATATAATTATTTTATATTGTGTCACCTAGGTATATATATATATATTCCATATAAATTACCATTTAGGGAACAAATGTTTCAAATTGAAATAATTTTTTCACGGGGCTTTCCGATAGCTCCTCAAACAGTTGTAGTATTCCCTTTCAATAACCCTGTGAAAACCATTCAACCATGTGTTTAAATTTTTCCAATCGAATGAGAAATAGATTGGCATATTCTGGAAAACATCGTGTATATCAAATAGACAAAAACATTGTGGAAACATGAAGCTCCGAATTGGTACAGCTGTTGCCAGCATAATTATTAAAGAAATGTGGAAAGCTCCCATCGGTTTTACATCTGTAAAAAAATGCATTGAAAGTCGAAAGTCACAGATGTCGATTTTTTGCTGAACGGTAGGTTTCGTCATAAAAATTGGTGTGTTGCAGGTGATGCATATTCTATATTTCCATGAATTCTTTCTAATTGTATTTTTAATTACATTGCTATGTCACATCTTGGATTTTCTGGTAAGAAAAAGTATGACAGTATGAAATGTGAGATTCAAAGTATATAAAGAGAGTGAACGAAATAAAAACACAACTTAGACGCACCTCTAATATATTTTAATAATTCATTATTCCTAAACCAGCATTTCCACTTCCAGTGCAGTTTTTTTCCGGAAAGAATTACCCGAGAGTTCACCATTTTACACTCCGAAAAGAGCGTTTCTTCTCTAACTCGTTTGAAGATGTAAATCTCTGTTTCCTTTACAGATTTCATGTCCCGTTTAATTTTCAAAGTAATTTCAGAGCTTTTCAATTAAGTTAGTCTCTCTCGGCGTTCGTGAGGTTATATGGAAATTTTCAGAAATAATTAAAATTCTGCTATGATTCAGTCATCTAGCCGTGACATCAAAAGACTTCAATCTGGTAATCATGGTTGAGCCTTGTCGACAAATAACGACTCAATGAGTGAACACATATAAGGGTTTTCTGTAGCATGAAACTGAAATAAACTGTTCATCGTTTTGAGATGTAGATTAGGAAAAGTATTATTATTAGAGGTCATACATCCAGATATTCACAATGTGGTGAATATGCAGGGTCCTTAGGAATTAATGTGAACTTTGTATTGAAAACAGGGTTTTATCAAGTCAAGTTTGACTTGACTGGAAATTCAAGCTTTTCAAAAATCAAAGGTTTGATTTGACTTGATTTTGCAAACCAAAAGCTTGACTTGACATCAAGCTGTTATGAGAATTACGAATTCTATCACGTAAAAAATATCACGGTTTAAGATGAAAAAGTTTATTCAACGTTATAGATATTTCGAGCTTTTGCTCATCATCAGACCAGTATGAGTTCAGAACTAAAATACAAAGTTAGCTATTTTATTTTAAAATACAAGTAAACGATGATTTCTACTAAAATATATTATTAAATGCTAGACGCGTTTCGATACACAGTATCTTTGTCAAGAGTGAATGAATACTAGTACCTTTGAATATTAGTATTCATTCGCTCTTGACAAAGATACTGTGTATCGAAACGCGTCGAGGATTTAATAATATATTTTAGTAGAAATCATCGTTTACTTGTATTTGTAAAAATTGATTTCTATCACGTAAAAGCCTCGTCAATTGAATTTTATTATATATGTACGTACAGTGAAATGGGTTAACAGAACAGGTAAAGTACATATCAGAAATTAATATTGAGTACGACTGCATACATAGCTATATCAAAATGAATTCGTTAAAAATTTTGGACCCTGCCATGGAGCTAAAGGGCTTAGAATTGAATGAAATGACAAAAAATAACAAAGAGCATAGAAACTGCAACAAAGAAGGTGAGCATGCAAAGGTATCAATGTAGATGGAAAACAGCTAAATCATTTCCGGTTCGCCGATGATGTGGTCTTGATCAGTTCAAACTAGGAAGATTTAAGAACTATGTTAACTCAACTGAACGAGGTATCCAAGGAGCTAGGCCTTCATATGAACTTTAGCAAAACAAAACCCTTAAGCAACTGCTACCGGGATGGGGTCACACACACGATGGGAACACTGATGGTTAACATAATCTTTATAAACGTAAATTTAAAATGAAATAAAAACACGTAGTTCGTTGGTAAGCAACGCGTGCTGCAGCCTGTTTTCTAGGACCGAATGCACGGATATTTAAACCCTCGATCCAGATAGACCCAGAGTACGTTCTGTGCCTAGCCTGGTCGAAGCCCTACTAGACGATCCGTGATTAGGGAAGCGTGGTTAACACGGTAACACGCTTATTCGGAGGGGCCTAGAGCGATCTATGGTTAGATACCGTAGTGGACACGGTAACACAACACCATAACATCCGGGGAGAACAGATAATCAGATGATAGGAAAAGTTGAAGATTATATTCATCTCAGTCATGTTATAAAACTAGGAAAACAAAACCAGGTGGCTTGAGTGAAAGGAAGCACCCGACTTGGATGGACAGCGTTTGGAAAAATGAGTAACACTTTGAGGAACAGAGATGTTTCCATCTCCTTACGCAGGAAGGTGTTAGACTCCTGGTCCATCCGGACACTTGTCGTGCTGAGGTTTTTCGTCAGTTGAGCAATAATGATAATATGTGACCCAGGTATCATTATACATTTTTTCAAAGGAATCACAATTTCTCCTTTTTGATAAGCCTCAATAAACTTTACTGCTTGGCTTAGTTGCTTATGCTGACTACCACTCTCAAGTATTTTCCAGTTTGGGGAAATTAAATTTAAAATTTCAGGTATGAAAACACTAACACAATAATACTTTATGCACTCTGAAATGCTTTTTCAAATTTGCGTATGTACACATATATAATATATATCTATATCTATATATATATATATATATATATATATATATATATATATATATATATATATATATATATATATATATATATATATATATATACCAGGACCGAAAATAAAATTACAATATGAATCTGTATTTTATAAAATAATCTAACGATATATAACTATATATGTGTATATATATCAAAAAATAAAATGAAAAGAATCTGTATTTTGAAAATTCTAACTGTATATAACTTCTTGTCATACGAAAAATTGAAGAACGAGTATTTGTTTTTCAAATAATTGTTTTTTGATTAACTAATTGCTGAGACAAAATAAAATGATAAGATTATAAAAACTTTATATAGTACTTCCATTTTACCTAATTTTCTACAAATTTAGATTTTATTCCATATCTTATACTATTTGCATTAGAGAAAGGTACAGATTCATGTTGGAGTTAAAATAATAGCTCAATGACAAATCTTGTGATCAGTGCATAAATCGTTGTGTGGTTGAACTGAAATAATGCACGAATATTGAAGCGACAGTAGGGCGAAAATTGTTTAGATTAGTAAAAATGACTGCACAGACCGAAGCAAAAAATTCGATTGAAAATATATGCGTATCTGCGGTAGCAGAATGTCCGAAATACCGAAAATAACGGTCTGAACAAACTGGGGAGAGTTTCTGTTTACAAAAGAAAGCCGCGATCTGTATTAAGCCCAGTAATGAGCGCAACTCGATTGCAGCCCTAGAAAAATACGTGCTACCCTAATTTTTGCGTCGAGATCAGTACTGAAACGAAGTTGTCGCCGTACATCCATATTGTTTTAATTTGATGACTAAAAGGTTATTTATTTCGATGTCTATTTAAGACATTCCGAAAATTAAAGAGACCTTCCAAATTTAAAAGGATTCGCGATTCGTCTTCTAGAGCGAGAAGAATATCGACGCTTTCGACAAATCCGAACAGAGGGTGTCAAAAGTAAGAAATGTATTCGCGAATTGGGAAGTCTAACCTGAATAATATATTATTATTTGGACAATATGAATAATTCATGTTGAAATATCACCCAATTCGTTCGAAGCGTCTTCGGGGTTATGCAATATGCGAAAGGGAAACACCCGATTTCCATATTTATTCACAAACAGACATATTGATCCTGGAATTATTGCACGAGGTATATGGTCTTTTCGTTAACATAAAAATCAATCCGATCTTCGAATGATCAAGAACTTTCCTAGAGATTCTTATATTCAAATCATTGTCAATTTTCAGCTACTGAAGTCAAGAACAAATAAATATGAAAAAAGAGTACTACACGTTCGATTTTTCGATATTTCGGGGGTAAGTAACAAACTTTTAAGCGTGTGAAAGTGAGTTTTTTCTGAATGTGGAAAGAAACCTCAGGTTTCCATTTGAAAACTTAACATGCTTAAGCTTTACCTTGAGTTCATAGTCAACAGTACTTGAAAAAATGGTCCGCAAAATATTTGCTTGTAAGTACGATAATTTAGGATAATATGATCTTCATTTGATCTTGGTGAGTTATGCGAATTCCTATATACGATATCAAATGCAAAATGGTTAACTTCAGAGTAAAAAGCTGAAAGTTCCTATTGAAAAACTTCATAACCCCCAAAAAACCTTAAAGGTCAATTTAAAAATCAAAATGAGAATAGAAATGTTACTTTCTTTTCACTTTTTGTTTGGGAAGATTATTGATATATCGATTAAAATAGTTCATCCAATATATTAACATATTTTATATATATTGAATTACATTGAATACCTAAATTTGAATACCAAATATGGAAAATTATGGGAAAACTGAAGCAGGTTTTCACAAGTTCATGTTATTAGAAATTTAAAAGGATTCTTTAGAAATTTATTCAAGAAATTTGCATCAATTTATTGATATATACATTTCCAAACAGCCTCGAATTATTTTCTAGAAAAGTATCAGAGTATTATATATTTCCGGCATCATATACATACATTTCCTAAAGTAGCTGTGTATAATTGAATAATTTTAATGAATTTCCTGAAGTTTTTAGGTATTATTCTTAATTCTCAGATAGTGTATAAAATGTCGAACTAAATATTTCCGGTAAACATTAATGTTTAGTTAGTATTCAAATCACTTTAGGATGTAAAGTTGATGATATAAAACCTTCAAAATCATTGATCTGAAAATTTCAGATACATCATCAGATGCAATGAATTGGTATAACTCAATTTTCAGAAATTTCAAGGAAATCATATAAGGGAGGAATAAATTGCATCTACCTTTGTATTTCTCTCTATTCTGTTTATTCTCTGAAGCCCAAGATGAAAATCGATGAATATTGAGTTTCAAAGAAAATTCAGTCTCGTTGTCTAACTATTGATTCTAGCAAAAATCGCTGAGAATTTTAATTTCCAAAAGGGGGTAAAGATTGATTCGGAACATCTAAAATCAACAGACAAGTAGCTTTTTGTTGTAGCTCTCTTTTGATTCTCCACTCAAATACGATATTTCAGATTGCTGGGTTTCCAGCTAACAGGCCTTATCTTAATCCCTTTCAATTTTCTTTGAGATAGTCTGTATCCCAAGGTTTACTACACAACATGGAAATTTAGAGAAATAGAGGAGAAAACTATCACCGAAGCCCTAACGAATGAAATAAGAGAATTCGAAAATCGTTTATAGATGTTTCTAGAAACGAGCAAAACATTTTGAAATACAGTGTTCGAGAGAAAAATAGAAAGGCCCTTTTATGGAAGAGCCATACAATACATTTTCCGTCTAATGAATTTTATGTTGACAGATTCTGAAAATGAGAGAGTTGCTTTTAAACTTCCGATTGAATCTCAAGACGCAAGGTGTATGTTGATATTGAGCAATCGACCTATCAATGAAGTTGAGCGCCCTGGTCTATTCAGCCGTTGCCCAAAAAACATAAAAAAAGACTCATTCATGGAACAATATTTAACTTTCCGTAAAATGTTGAATATCCTTCCCTGAAGGGGCTGGTCTTTCTAATCCAACCCTCATAATCATAGTCAACCAGAGCCACACGAAAGTGGTACAGTTGGGTCAGATATCATGAATAGGAGCAATAGACTGCAGTTCCAGTCTCATTCAACCTCGTCAGTATCATACACTCATTCCAAGCTCCAGGCCAGACTGCTACGTACTCATCCCAATCCGTTAGATCGCATTAGTACATATTGCATCCTCCAACAAAACGATACAGATTCCACTCACCATCGCCCTCGGAAACAATGTAAATGAAGGGTGGATATCAAACAGAAAACTTCAAGTAGCTGCACTCTCGATATTTCCAAGGCTTTCGATCGGGTTTGGCATAGGAATCTGCTAGGCAAGCTGTCCCCATATGGCTTATCCCGACACCTATGCCTGTGGATTTCAAGCTTTCTTTTAGATAGATCTCTCAGTGTGATCTTGAATGGAGTTACATCTGACACACTTGCCATTAATGCTGGTGTGCCTCAGGGCTCGATTCTGGCACCAACCCTGTTTTTACTTCATATAATTGATTTGATTACTGTTATAGGTTGTAAAAATCCACAGTTTTGCGGACGACAGTAAACTCTACGCATTATTCTGGTCGAGAAAACCTCTATCAAACATATCGGGGAAAAAGATTCCACCGATTCAAACTTGAGTTGAAGGCTCAGACAACCCGTTCTCACATAAAGTATTGAAAAGTTAGTTGTTTCTACGGGTTCAATCTGGGACTCATTGAGTGATGTATTAAACATTCTGTCAAAAAAGTAATAATTGTTTATTCAAAAAAACCGCCTAAGAGGATTCTTAAAATCTTTGTTGTTTTGTAATGACGCGGAGTTTGAATGCGATCTATCATTTAGTTTGTTCACAGTGCTCCATTTTGTCAGTTCTCAAGAGTGTGATTTGCGATCTTTACAATGGATGAAAATATCGAACCAGGAATTTGTCTCAAATTTTGTATTGAAAATGGAATTTTGTGTGCCGAATCGTTAAAAATGTTACAGAAGGATTACGGTGAATTAACTCAATCAAAAACGCATGCATATGAATGGTACAGTGCGTTCAACAGCGGCCGAGATGTGGTGTACGATTTGTCTCGCTCTGGTGGACCATCAACATCTTCAACTGAAGTTGACATCGATAAAGTGAAGAAAATTATAATTGAGAATCGTCATTTAAGTTTGAGAGAGATAGGTAATGAACTTTCTGTGTCTCACGAATCAATTCATTCCATTCTATATGATTGTTTGGGCATAAAACGCGTTGCCAAACGACTAGTTCTAGAATAGCTCAATACATTCACAAAACGCAATGTGAGTGGTGATGAGACATGAGTTTATAAGTTTTACATGCAAACCAGTGAACAAGCTTTGGAATGGCGCCTTTCAACTCAACCAAAATCGAAGAAACCACGTCAAATTCTATCAAAAGTCAGCGTAATGTTGACTGTTTTCTTGGATTATCAGAATTCTTGCCAGAAGGTCAGACGGTAAGTAAAGAATATTACCTTAGCGTTATGAGGCGTTTGTGAGAAGAAACTGGTCTGATGAGCAGAAGAAACTCATCAGTTTTGTACTACGATAATGCACCATCTCACAAGACAATCATTTTGAATGAATTTCTGATCAAAACCCCAACAAATACCATCGAACAACCACCGGAGAAAGCTACGGCCGACTTTTCTCTCTTTCCAAAACTCAAATCAACACTTCGAGGTACCCGTTTTGAATCGATAGAAGATATAAAAGAATACTCGCGACGAAAACTGAAGTCGATTCCGGAAAGAGCGTTTGAAGAATACACTCCCCACAAAAATTGTCGCATCACCCTACTTTTACGAAAATACTATATAAACTTTGAGGTTGGTCATTCAAGAGTCGCTTGGTAACTTTCAGAAGATTAAAATAATCCTCCCCGGGCCCTAATTACTGCCAGTATACGGACGCCCCTCAAACAAATTTTGGATGTACTCTTGAGTCACTGAGTTCCAAATTTCAGGAAGCAGATTTTCCAGTTGTTCTACAAGGCATTCTACGTTGCTGAATTTGTCACCTCATCTTGTCCCAAACATGTTCTATGGGAATCAAGTCGGGACTTCTGGCTGGCCATCTTAAAATATCAATTTCGGCAGATCTTCTGTAACTACTCTAGCTGCATGAGGCCGAGCATTATCATGCATATGAATGAAGTTTTCGCCAATCAATGGGCCAAAGGGTACAACATGGGGTTCAAGGATATCTGCGATGTATCTGGTCACCCTCATTCTTCCATTATTCACTAGGACTAACTCAGTTCGACCATGGAAAGAAATGCATCTCCACACCATTACTGAGTTTTCGGTTTGCCGGATATTGCATTGCTGATATCGTTCCACAGGGCATCTGTATACAGGCATGAGTCTATCATTTAATACTAGACAGAACCTGGACCCGTCGGAAAAGAGCACATTCGACCATTCTGGAATACCCCAATTTTCATTTTCCCTCGCAAACTGAAGTCTTTTAACTCGATGCTGTCTGGTGAGACCCGGCCGGTAAAAGCCACCCTTGGTCTGATATCATCTTCTCTGAGCCTGTTCCTAACAGTTTGCAATGAAATATGCACATTTCTGGAAAGTGGAAGTTCGTTTAGTAGCATTCAAGCCGTACAGTGCCGAACTCTTAGTGCAGTTAAACGAAGCCAACGATCATCATCTGGCGTTGTTATCAGATTTTTTCCCTGTCCGGCCCTTCTTCCATATTCCCCTGTTTCGTGGTACCGATGAATCGCTCTTGAAATAGTGCTTTGGTTAACATTCAACAAGTTAGCCACCTAACATTGGCTTGGCCCCTCCTCTAGATGTTTTACAATTCTTACTACTTCATGATCACTCAAATAGCGTCCAGGAAGTTCAGCAGCCATTACAATAAATTCAAAGATTCTAAAATCCACAAGAAACACAGAAAACTTGCAGTAATTTAGCGTGAAAACTAAGGAGAAGTTGAATGAATACTGATAGTCAACTAAACTTATTCTTGTTTCAGACGAGTTTGAGATCATATGAAAACAAATGTTACTACATAGATGAGATTTTTTTTCTCATATGTCCAAAATCATATGCCGACAAAGAAACTGCGATTGAGGTGCTTAATTGATTTTGGAATTCAGAATACCAGGTGATGCGACAATTTTTGTGGCGTGTGTATTTTAATGACAGGATTATTCGTTGGCGGAAGGGGCCTACTATGAAGGCGGTGCAATAATTTTGTATGAAAAACAAATATTTTGTGTTTCATTGACCAAATGCCGCTACTTTTTCGACAGAATGTATGGCTTTAATTTGAGGTTTTTGTTTAATATTCTTCTGCTATGTTTATGAGTCAAGCTCGTAATGATTTCACGATTACAAATTTTTTCGTACCGTTCTTGCAACAACTGTGGTATTTCGTCGAAAGTTTCATGTTGATTGCTTCTTAGTAATGCGGAAGACTCTCTTATAACCATTACAAATAATTTTGCTAGTTCGATTCGAAGAAATCTTTTTCACGTTATATTTGAATTCTTGTAAAACACCTACGTTCAGTGTCGAGGCAGTCAAATTATATTTCGTCTTGGACCATTGTCGTGTATGAATCTCAATTCAAAAAGAAAGTTCCATTAACCAAATTCAGCAGATTAAAATTAATAACTTTCGTTTACTAAAATTGTATGAAGATTCTTTCTATTAGAAAAAATCAGAAAAAATTATTATATATAATTTCATTGCTTAGAATATCATCGTACTTGACCATTCATTATTGAGATTAATAAGCGCACTTCCTGTAATAACAATTTATTTGTTTGACCCGAGTTATACTTGTTATCATTTTTTCCACTGACGACAATGAGTACGTGCGAATTGTACCATCCGCCAATACATTCATGCAGCAGTCTAATTTATACATCACGAGAGATAGCTGCGCTCAATGAAAATAAACAAACAGCTGCAATGCCGTGGATTAAACAATGTTCCATTTTATATCTAAACAAAATTGATCCAATTGATGCCACAAGGCCACTTCACGGTGGCTTTCCCGATTTTATTTAAGGAACATACTGATTGTTTATTCGAGAAAACCTGTCTAATATTCGTCCTTTTATTCTAATTCTATCCACTATTTGAGCAATATAAACAAATAGTACGACAGTTCGAGGGTTTTTTAATATTCTATTCTATTTCCGTAATCTGACAATTGAATTCTTGTCGATCGAATTCTGTTATTCATTCATGCTTTCCAATATAAGGATATCCCATCAAGAAGATGAAATATAAAAAATTTCGAGTCTTAATACGTAGTCCTTCCAATGAAAAAGTAATAATAACACTTAGTCAATTATCTCTGATCTTTTTTACCGAGGAAAGGATGAGATAGATATAGAGAAAAACACAAGGAAATTCGAAGAGAAATAAGAAGGGCTGATTAAGAATGGTACACCAGAGAATGTATAGAAATTGAAAATTTGGAACAGAATCACGATACTTTTGCTCTTCACAAAAAAATAAAAACAACCACTGGTCTTGGTTATCGAATAAACATTTCAGTATCAACAGACGACTCTGGTAACTTGGTGAACAGCACAGAAGAAAAACTCAGTGTCTGGAAAGATTACGTAAGTAAACTCTTTGATGATGTGAGAAATGCAAATCGTGTAAAAACACAAACTCTCCTAGAACCACCTAAAACAGAACATGAAATAGAAGAGGTAATGGCAAGAATGAAGAACGGAAATACCGGTAGAGGTGCTGAAACTGTTTAACGAAGAAGTCATGGATCGTCTAATCAAGCTTTCTAACACCATTAATGAGTTCGGAAATCTGCCGGAAAAATGACTCAAGTCGACCCTTATTGTCCTACCCAAGAAACCAACGATGCGGAAATGTGAAAAATACAGATCTATCAACCAGCTATACATGAGTGCATATACAGAAAACTTGAATCCCGTATAGGTAACACTAAGTTTGATTTAGAAATAGATTGGGAATAAGAGAGGCACTTTTCTCAGGGCAGGTTCTATTACAACGTTTTAGAGACATTAATTGTGATGTATATGCATTTTTTATGGATTTTTAGAAAGCGTTAGACAAGGTTAAACACGATGAAATGATCGATATTCTGGAAAGGACCGGAATAGATGAGAGTGAAATCAGAATAATCGAAAACCTGTACTGGGAGCAGAATGCTGCAGTGAGAGTGGAAGATGGACTGACGGATGAGATAAACATTCGATGGGGAGTCCGTCAGGGTTGTGTGTTATCACTCCTGTTATTCAATGTATACTCGGAACAACTTCTTGCCGATACATTTGAGGAATTTTCAGAAAGTATTTCTATTAATGGAGAGCATATCAACAATATCCGATACACCGACGACACCATTCTTTTGGCAGACACGTTTGAGGATATGAAGGCAATAGTAGAACGATTGACAGAACATGGTAGCGAATATGGTCTCAACTTTAATGAGTCAAAAACCAAATACTTGATTAAAAGTAAAAGTAATCATGTCAATTAACACTTAATCATTAATAACAAGACGATACAGAGAGTAGATCATACATATATACTTGATGCTCATTAAATGATGACTAGTACCATTCAAGAGAAATTCGTCAGAGGATAGAGAACGCAATATCTGTCTTTCTTAGAATCAGATCCGTGTTAAGCAGCGATTCTCTCAGCCTTCAACTGAGGAAAAGAATTGTGAGCTGTTATATCTATTCGGTACTGCTCTATAGTGTTGAGTTTTGGACACTAAAAAACACTTGGTAAAAGGCAAAAGAGTCAGTGCATTTGAAATGTGGATATACAGCCGCATGCTCATTATCACTTGGGTAGATCATATCACCAATGACGAGCTTTTAACAAGAATAGACTTTCTGAAGTATTGAAAATTATCAACGAAAGAAAGCTCTCCTATTTTGGCCACATTATACGAGGATAGGAATACACTTCATTACAGCTGATCATGAGCAGCAAGATTAAAAGAGAAAGATGATCAAGTAGATGGCGCATCTCATGGTTAAAAAATCCTAGGCATTGGTTTGGAATGACATCGGTTGAATTGTTTCAGGCGGCTGTGAACAGAGTAACTATAGCGATGATGATTGCCAACGTTTGCTGAGCGAATACATCAGAAAGGATGAGAGCTCTTGGCCATGTGTTTATAGTTATATTCTCTTCATTTCAACTACTGAAATTCATTAACATGAATCAAGAACACAGAAGGATCGTTTGTTAACAAGTGTTGAACCAATTGAAAAACTAACAGTTTGCAGGATTCAGCAACATAAGGCAACACCTTTCAGGAAGATATGGCATTACAACCGAACCAGTTTGATGGAGCTGCGTGAGTTTTTCTCGCATTTTCCCTTTAATGTGTCTGCACCTCATCTGTCAGTACAGTTATTATTGCAGTTATGGACCTCTACATTTTTAACTCCACGAAAAAAACATCCATGAGCCTTGATTCACCAAAAGGTGTCAAGAGGTAACATTCTTTAAAACAGAGCTCTAAGAACTGGAAGAAAAATCCAACAAATGAAACTGCATATGTGAGTTTCAGGAATATATGCAGCTCAGTAAGTGGTAAAGCGAAAACCTACTTCAATGAAAGAATTAGGAATAGACTCTTGGAGCAGATCAGTGGAATTCGTGAGGTCTAGTCTATGGCGAAAGTAGTCAGCACCAACTTTTGCGAGTCATTCTTCCCACCTTTGATTAGAGATCACGGTTTACGTCAACAAGCCAAAGATTTACAACTGGTCATTGTCTACCCAACTCGGAGAGGTCAAATAAAAAGCGACCAAGGCTATCGGATGAAAATATTGCAGGCGTACGAGCCAGCAGTCATCAACAATATCCCAAAAACGCCATTCTTAGCCGCTCGGCATTCCCGATCCACTTTACAACGCATTATATGCGTTGATTTACATTTGTTTCCGTTCAAGATGCAAATGATACAAAAATTGTTGCCTGTCAATAAGCCACTTCGATTGGATTGGGCCCAAAGAGTCATCGAAATGACTGAAGAAGACAAGCAATTTTGGCAAAAATTAACTAGATCAGTTGAACGAAACGGCCACAGAAAATCCACAAGAGATTTATGAGGTACCTCGTCAGGATGAAAAAGTCACTTTTTGGTGCGTCAGTCGTGCGAAAATGGTCATTGGGCCGTTCTTCCTCGATTGCTCGAAGATGATAATAGCGATACGGTTACTGTCAATCAGGAGCGTTATCGAGATATGATTACCAATTCTTTCATGCCAACTATTCGTCGTTGCGTATGGAGCACTACTGGTTTCAACAAGACGACGCGCCACCACGCACAACCCGCCCTACAATCGATTTTTTGGAGCAATCGTTTTCTGGCCATTTGATGTCAAAAAGTGGTGATTTCGATTGGCCGCCAAGATCACCAGATTTAAAGCCTTCAAACTTTTTGTGAGGTTATTTGAAATCACCCTTGAAGAGCTCAACATCAACATCCGTCAAGAAATAGCCGTCATTCCGGTCGAAATGTTGAAGAAGAACTTGAAAAATGTTACAAAACGGACAGAATACGCCCTAGAGGCCAAGGGCTACAATTTACGAGATATCATATTCAAGAAATGATGTAACCAGCTCTACTTGAACCCAATTAAATGATTTTCATGACGAATATAAGAAAAATTCTGTTTCCATTGATTTATTTAACAATAAAATGAGCGGTTAGAATATGAGCAACCTTGTACTATGAAAAATTGTATCAGGTGCTGCACGTACTCTGCAGCTATGCTAGTATTCTTAGGAAGATTGCATAAAGCCCCATATTGAACGTTGGATGAGGATACAGATCAGAGAGATAGTGTGGAAATCTACCTCTAACAAGATTTGTGAATAATTGATGGTATCTTGCAAAAACTGGTACCTTTTTTCCATCTTAATTTGTTGTAATGTTATGGAACTTTCGCATTTGTAACATCATAACCAAAACTAGTGGACATAGATTTAACGCTGGTGATTTTCAACTTCTGAATATATTCACAGGTTCTATAGCTGAGTCTTTTTTTTTTGGTTTTAGAGAGCTCGAGTGATAATAGGTAGTATGCGATATTAGTGAAACCACAATGAGAACAATAATGTTGATAACGATTGCGGTTGATATTCCCAGTTCATCCTTCAATTTCACTCAACTTCATTCTTCTGTTTAATCAATTTGATGAAAATCAATCAAACAAATAAAACAACTTATACAGGTGAATCCCATCAAAAAGCAAAAAACTTCAAAGCAGATATTTAATGGAAATTTTATCGAAACTGACAGAGTTAGCTACGAATACAAGGCGATTTCATCTCTATCGTCTCCGCCGTTCTATATTCCTTGATGTTTTTCGTCTGTTTGATTCGAGAAAATTGATGTAGTATATTGCTTTTCCACTAATGAATTCTCTGCGTGATATCTTCGCTTTCTTCGACCTCGACTCAACATGGAATTGTTTTATTATTAGTTTCGTCTGTGTAAAGTGACAGAAGTTACCTTACAACAAAATTCAATTTCGAACATTCCATCGAATTGATCCTAAATTGAAGTTTTTCGTTCATTTGTGGCCCTGCGCTTCTGCTGAAAGATGAGTGCAGTATGTTTTTCTTTCATTTCGGTAGGTTTACTTATTACCCGGGAAATATTCAGCAAACAACCCTGCTCAGTTAGTTGCTTAGTTCGACGTCATTTAATTCAATTTGTGAAAAGAAAAGTTTTCCGCTTAGTGATATTAACTAGAAAGTTATATTTCATAGAGTTGATACATTAATGGTGACTAAAGTTGAAGAAGTTTGAGAAATTGCCGCAATTGCATAATATAAGTGGAGCTATATTAGAGTCTACAATATACTATATAAACTTAGAAGATTATTTTGAATTTACTTACAAAACAGAGTTTTCCTGAAATACTGGCTATTTATAAGGTTTAAATTTGATATTCACAGACACACACTGTTAAAATACAGTCTGTTAATTAATTTAAAGCTTTCTCATAAACTATATTTTTGTTTTGTTTTGTGGTGCGTAAATAAACAAAGAAGACGGTTTTCCGACGCGCGAACACGCGACGTATAATTGTCCATGCGCGAAACAGGAAACTCCAAGTTGATTCCACAAACTTCTAACGACTGTCCTTGCGATTTATTTATGGTCATCGCAAAGGCCAGACGCACTAAATTGTAACCGTTTAAAATCGATAAGTCCGTTGGAATCATCGGTATCCGCGGGATCAAGACATCCTCTCCTTTGTATTTTCCTTTTATGATTGTCGCCTCAATGACGTTATTCATCAGTCTTTTCACAGCCAGTCTTGTTCCATTGCATAGTCGAGGTTGATTAATGTTACGCAGCATGATGACAACTGATCCACTTTTAACTGCAAATTGTGAGGTGGTAATCCAGGCAATTCCAGTGAATTTAAAAATTCAGTGGGATAGTTGACTACGTCATCCTGGTTCATTACGGTGTCGACTGATTTGAAGAAATCAACTGTCCTGGAAGAAAATTCTGAATGGTCGCATTAAGATCCTCGACATCTTTATTTTCGCTGCTAATATTGCTCGTTCACCCAGCCAATTATGGTTATTGAACTTTTGCGCTATATCTGGGAAAACTCGCTGAATAAGCTCCACTTTTGAGTCTGTGATGTGACAGAAATCTGTAGGTAATGTGATGAATCCGGTCGAGGTGTCCACTGCAACTTTATTATTTCCAATGTCTAACAACTGCTTCGCAAACACATTTGCAGTTTCATCTTGTTGCAAAAATACTCGCATGTTAGTTGTTAAGTGGAGTGTCTTTACGTACTGCCACAAATTTGATGATTTTAGGCATGCATTTAGTTCATCAGCAACAGTTGATCGGGGAATAACTGGAAGAGTCTGACGAAAATCACCTGACAACAGAATCATGGCCCCACCAAAAATATTTTGGTTGTCACGAAGATCTTTCAACGTTCTGTCCAGTTGAGTGAATATTTTTATATGTAAAGTAAAGTACAAAAATTTCTTGTGCTTTGAAAATGTATTTACGAGTTATTAATTTTTAGAATGTTACCATTTCACATATACTGAGAATAAAATATATATATATATATATATATATATATATATATATATATATATATATATATATATATATATATATATATATATATATATATATACAACTATTATAGCTAAGAACAATGGTTAACCCTCAGATAAAATGAACGGAATGATCAATATTTACCCATATATAAATCAACTTCTACAGAAAACTACATCTCATCAACATATTTTGCCCTATCAGCGCAAAGATAGCAAATGTCATTTCAAAACAGCATAAAAAGTAGTTTTCAAACCCACATCAAATTGTACCAAGAATTTTTCAAGAGTAATGATAAAAATGATAGATTTGACGATACTGGAGTTCACAAGTTGTTTATATAATTCAGACTGGTTGTTCATTCAAAACTAGATACAAAGAGCATCAATCAGATTACATTAACCACAGAACCGACGAATCTACTTTCGCTTCACATTGTACGGCAAATGGCCATCCTTTTCCACCCATAGATCAACTTCAAATTATTCACAGAATACCTAAACGACGAAATTTAGATTTCTTAAAATCCATCGAAATTATCTAACTGCAACAAACCACTGATACAGATAATCTTCTGAACGACTAGAATGGCCAGGCTTATTTCTCCATATTCGGTTCCTTTGAATCATATCAGTTTTTAAAAAA
Organism: Cryptolaemus montrouzieri; assembly: GCA_013387265.2. Classification (NCBI taxonomy): domain Eukaryota; kingdom Metazoa; phylum Arthropoda; class Insecta; order Coleoptera; family Coccinellidae; genus Cryptolaemus; species Cryptolaemus montrouzieri. The sequence continues at coordinate 112,249,760 of JABFTP020000021.1, forward strand.
ATTCGTTCATTACCTTTAGTTTGCACCCTTATTCATTCTGTATCTACCTTATTTTTTATTATTTATCATTTATTTAAACTCTAGTTCAGTACTTATTATATAGCTGAAGATGGTCAAGATACCGAAATTGCAGACCTGAATTTCAATAAACTCTTGTGGCAGTATAGTTCATAGTGCAATTTCTCATTATCGTTACAATTACATGTTGAAAATAGCTACATTACTTTTCTTTTACTGATTGAAAATGTTTGAAATTAATTTACCACCTTTATCCATATTCGGATCAAATACTTTTAAAATTTTCATGGAAGACAACAGCCTACTTGAATCTTTTCGATTCTAAGTTTGTTAAAATTTTAAATGCACATTCGTATATGATTCATTTTCTCCACAGAATATATGTATTTCCAAGAAGAATACATGGGCAAAAAAAGTTCCTATCAGAACGGGGCTTGGAAAAATAAATTTTTCATCGTCAAATTATCTTTCAAAAGAGTTTTAAGTGAAATACGACAAGAAATTGAGGACTTCACCCATTTTCTAATGAATGAACGAAAAAATACTGGCATGATTTCGCAGAATTTCAAGCTGATTGCTTTCGGAAAAATAAATTCAAAACCACATTTTATGACTTGAAGCAGCCATATCTTGTGAGAAAACATGTATTAGACAAACCTGTCCCATTTTAACTGAAGAATTACGACTTGAAATAGACCGGTGTACTAAGGAAATACCATGTGGATCTGAAAGTCAAGAACTATGAAATTGATCCCGAAGCAAATATAATGTGCCTTCTTGCGTTTAGTTTTCTACTTACTCTACTTAATTGTTGAGACACTTCAATCTTCACTCACCTAGAACAAAAAAAATATTATTAGGAATGTAGTATAGACATATGTCATTTCAGTAGGATGGCGCTAAGAGCTACATAGCAAACTCGACGATTGATATTTTGCAAGAAACAAAAAGTGTAGGATTATTTCTTGGGGTGATGTGATTTTGGCGAACAAGACCATAGATTAGACACGGTTTGTTCTGTTGGTAGGTAACCTTTTAAATTTTGCGCCTCTCGCACTTTCACTGTTGCGAACTCCTATTCGATAGCTACATCGTGTATTTTGAGATTTTTTCAACCTAGACTTATTCACAATACTTTAACGTACGAGTGTACAAGTGTTCATAGTTATTCGAAAAAATTTCAGCTCAGACACTGGATGAATATTTTACAACTGTCGGAAAAGAATTGGCACAAAAAATTAAGGTTGGAAAAGGAGATAAGAACAAAACCTTTGTACGACAACATAAGCTTAGTCAATCAACGACTGATTCTTCTGAAGTGGGGCAGTAAAATTGAACTTAAACAATAATAAAAGTTGGGACTTAGATAAGATTTCAGCTGAAGGTTTGAAAGCGGGCATACAATGTATATAGTTTATACAATTATGAATGTGCTTTGAGCAATTGTTTTACAACTTTTATTCACAACTTTTAAACATGTGTGATACTTTACTTCTTACAATTTGTATTATTCTGCTGAGAATAGGACGATGACATTTATGTTTTAATTTTTGAAATCATAGCTACGCTCGATAGTTATTTCGATCGAATAGTAAAGCAATCGATTTTTTACTCATCGTGAAATAGTTCTGTTAACTTATTGTTATAGTTCTGTCAATTATAGCATAACCTACAATTGCTGCACTATCGAACCGATGTTACTTATTTTGATGATGAAAGCGCGAATATTCGACAATATATCACTGAACATATATTTAATATCGAAAGAATCATTACCTTTATCGCCGCAATTATCGTCGCTATAAACAATTGGCACCGCATTGCACTTCATACTTGACGAAAACATGTAAATGTATTATTGTATAGCAGCTGTCCACGCGAACGCATCGCTCACTCAAGTAGAAGAGAGACAGATGTCGAACGCTGCCGAAAGCGTAGGCCGATTGTGCCTCTTTGTCGCTCGTTCCGCGCTCTAGCTTGCACTTCAAGCCTCAAATGGAACGCCTCAGAGCGAGGTAACGCCGCATGCGTGCGTGCAGCCGGATCCAGGAACAAAATTCAAGAGGCAGCCTACGTATTTATTGAAGCCACAAATTTATGTCAACAACCCAATATAACTCAGATCATCAAAATTCACCAAGATGAATCAAAGTTATACATGATCATACCTCTTGGATGTATACCATGAACAGAGGCTATATCATATTCAATTTATGATACATTAATGGGTCTTTCAAAGGAGCGAGGATAAACTAACCCACCACAAGAAAATTTTCGAAACCATATAAAATTACTTTCGATGTCAGAGCTTTCGGAGCCATTTTTTTCCGTAAACTTCGAACAAATTCGATTGCCATGAAGTTCTACGTTTTAATTATCGATGCTTATGTAAATAGAATAAGGAGAAATTGTTAAATAGTTCTCGACAATCAAGCATATATGAAAATGAGTAGTTCTCAACTGATGATTCTACAAGAAACCCCAGCATTATTTAATCAGAAAACTGGCTAACACATGCTTCACTTCCATTCAGATTAGGGTTTGACATCAAATTTATTCTGCAATTTCCTTTAGTTGGAAATACTATTAATTCCTGCCTAACCGTTTCCGAGTATAAACAATCCTTTGTCTTATGTAGATACAGCACCAGATATATCCAAAGTAATTATGGAACAAACGCTGAAGTTGTGATTTAGTAAAACAACAGATATGCTCAACAATGTCCAAAGTTTGTCTAGAATTCAAATTTTAAACTTGGTGATAATTGTTGCAACCACGAGAAGTCGAGTTTCATTAATGGAGATGAAATAATATTGTGCATCATCGCGAATAAATTCAGTCATTTGAATTATATTGTCTTAATGAATTATGTATTTTTCTGCATCAATGCTTTCAGTACTTTTCAATACGCTTAAAGTTTAGAATAAATAATCGGTAATCCTACGATGAGCTTTTCGCTAAAACCCAGGATTTTATGTTGGGAACTCAAAACTCAATTATAAATTCAAATAACAACGAAAAATTCTTCATAGAGAACATCAAATTTCTTCATTATCCATCAAGATATGGTTTAAATATGAAAAGAGATTATAACTGATCAGATTCAAATTGTATTAATACATTTGCATGTTGCTCAATATTCATGTAGTATTTAATAATTTGTTTTCAATTATGATGTATATACAGGATGAGTCATTTTCGATCTTTTAGTAGAATAGCTATGTGAAATACTCCAAATGAAGGCAAATTATTGGTTTCCGATGTTCGAAGAAAATTCGTTGGTGAAAACTGAAGATGAAGTAAAATAGAAATAAATTTTATACTTTCCACAATTTTATTTTCCCGAACACGACCGGTTTCCACCGTCAAGTAATTTTCAAGTGATCAACTACAAGAATTGAAATTATTTATGTAAATACTAGCCTAATTCGAAATTAAGTAGTGAAGAGGTGGTGATGTCTATATAGCTGGGTGATTTCACTTGGGTTTTTACAAAATTTTTTAATTTACAATCATTTCAACAGATTCATTTTCTTTCCTTTGTCGCAATAATGAAGAGTTTTGATATAATTTAATGTTATTGAATGTTTTATGATTTATGTATGTTAACCTACCGGAGAATATTTGTCAGAGGATAAATGTTCTTCGAATCTAGTTTCATAATTCCTACCTGTCTGCTCAACACAAATTACTGTACACGCATTGCAAGCTATTTTGTAAAGCGCTGATTTTTTGAATTTGTATTTTGTTTAGCATTGAATAATAATTTTCTCAAGTTCAAACCACTTGAGATGAAGTGCTTATTTTGAATTTAGAATAATAGTTGGAGAGAGAACCAGCGTAGTTGAAACTTGCGTATTTTTTCAAGGAAGTATCTTTAAGTATTGTGTTACTGATGTGTTTCTTTACGTTGTAATTTTGCCAATGAAGAACGGAGACTTTTGATTTTTGGTGGCTTTCTAGGGCCCAAATAGGCAAATTGATAAATTTCTAGAATTCTTGAAAAGTTCATATCAACATTAAGTTTACAGCACAAACAGAAAGAAATAACTTTTTTAGACCTGACAAACAAAATCGACTAACAATTTCATTTCGACTACCAACATTTTTTCGCAAAATTTACTTTAAATTGAACAAGAACCATGAAGAAATAATGTATGGAAGATGTCAACCCAAATTATTGGGTTCATAATGATTCCAGAACATTTATAGATCATAATCATAATCACTTAGAAGACCGAGCCTAGCCATCGGGGCTCTCTCGGTCAAACAGAGAGGAAATTGTTTTGTTGAGTTTGAATATTGAAGGGATTTTGCGATTATACTTCAAAATTGGCAAGCAAGAACAAGGAAGTGACTATGTTTCAGGAGACTCACACTGCGACGGAAGAACATTTCAGCAAAAGAGGAAATATAGCAGGTTAAGTACTTTTTGATTATCTCCTTAGTCCTTTTTACGACCTTGCTTACTATGTAAAATCTTTTCTTAAATTCAAGTGTGTTTAAACATATAAGAGTCAGGTATGATTGTTGAAATATTTATCTGCTGGTTTTCTTTTACCATTGTTACAGGTTCCTGTCCCCAACCCTCTTCTTTTCACTCTTGTCTTCGTCTGGAAATCATGGAGTGCAAGATGAGAATTGAAGCTGCTAAGCATCTTTGGTACTCTTTATGAACACATGACACTAACGCAACATAAACAGATAAGTCATTGATGGTGCAATAGCGACAGGGAAACGAGTTTTTTCCTCAGGTTTTTTCACTCGTCTATTGAATCATTCGCAAAATAGTATGGTTCCCCTGTTACATTTCCTGAGCTCACACTTCTGTTTTTTCTGACACACACCAAATTATAGATCTGAGCATCTATTGTAAATACAATTATTCAAATTTTTATAAATTCTCTCTATTTATATATATATATATATATATATATATATATATATATATATATATATATATATATATATATACGTCAACACAAAAGACATCTTCACAGACTCAACTATTTCCTTGGACTCTTTCAACCATTTGAATCACGCTTATAATTCAATGATTTATAGGGTCTTTTTCATTCCACTGTCACAGACAGACTTCGAATTTTAATGAAATACTATATCGAAAACGAATAGCGTTTCCTAATATTCTAAGTACTCTAACTACAGTTAAGCTATATACCACCAGTCGTGAATCATCCTGTATATTCAATGTCACTAATTTTTATCACTGAATTAATTGAAAGGTATAATGAGTGGAATCGAATCGTGTAATTTGCGATGATTCACAACGTTAATTCCATGAAAAACACCACATATTTATCATAAAACTATTAAAAAGAAACATGTTGAATGACATGAAATGGAAAAATGACACTGTTCAACGTTTTACATGACTCATACACTGGAAAATTTCGAAAAATCCATTAGCTTTCATGACGAATCAGATCTGTTATCACTCGCGAGCCTATTTTCGAAAAATTATTCGAAAACCAGTAGTATCATTCATTAAATATGCTAAGTATTTCGAGGTCACAAAAATTCAGTAGCAGTATGAAAAATGATAATACATACGACGATTTTGTATATTCAGAAAATTATGATTCACGAATTACGTTTTATTTCATAAAAAGTGAAAAAGAGAATATTGATTTTAAGTAGTCTTTCGGAGGGATCGAACCTAGATATCTGCCAATATTGGCTTAAAAACGTACTAATACTATTGGGATGTCTCGAAGTGAAGACTGTTTGAAGTTTCATAAAAGAAGTATTGAAAATTTCATCTTCGGCAAATGGAAATATTGGTACATATAAAAACAATTTTAATATATACATCACGTAGAGTACATGAGCTGATCTCAAGAAGCGTACGAAGTATAGGTATTTATATAGACTAAATTTCCTGCATCGAACATCAAACAATGATGGTTCCGTTATTTTAAGTTTAGGATATTCATGTTCAGAATCTGTGAATAACAAGAGTGAAACACGATTAACTCAGTCAACACAGGCCAGTTATTATTTCGTTAGGTTTTCAATTTAGATTTGCAGATTCATTAGAAAAACCAAGATTTCACTGAACAGGTAGATAGTTATTTGAGATGGGTTTCCCCTGAGTAGAAATCATTACCGGTTTATAGGAGTTGTGAAAAATGCTGCAGAAAAACATATTCCTAGAGTCTTTCGAAAGGATTATACACCTGGGTGGTCAGAGGAATGAAAAAATCAAATGTTTTCTTTAAAGATTTTCAGCAAAATCCTTCCAGAGAGAAAGCCAATGCACTCCTTAGTTCTTTGAATGATAGCAGAAAGAATAAATGGAATGAGTTGATGAATGGTATGTATTTTCGTCATTCTAGTAGAAGTTCCTGGGATTTGTTGAGGAAATTAGACAATGTTGATCCCGTTTCAAAAACTCCGTCTAATATGAATCCAACTTTTGTAGCATCTTGACTTGTTAATGTCTCTAAAAGTGTGAAAATTAGTAGAGATGACAGGAATAGAATGAAACGAATCTTACATAAAAAAGGAAGGGATGCTATCACGGTAGAGGATTTATCGAATCCTTTCGAGGAAGAAGAGCTCTAATCTGCAATAAAATCTACTGAAGTTCGTAAACCTCCAGGATTTGATGGCATTTTCTCCTGAATTTTTTAAACATCTAGGAAATAACGCTGAAAGATGGTTACTATCCTTTTATAATGACATACTCAGCTCAGGTAGTATTCCCGTTAAATTAAGGCTAAAGTAATTGCCATTCTCAAACCTGGGAAGAATCCAGAAATTTCTCTTTCTTTCAAAATTTTAGAGAGACTCTTTTATCAGAGGTTAGAACCAATCATTGTCAGAGCTCTGTCCACTTCTCAGGAGGTTTTCAAAAAACTTGAATTGTTTTGATCAGGTTTCAGGTTTATCCAGCAAAAGGGTTGCAGGTTTCAATATATAAGTAGGAAAAATTGGTAGACATTAAATCGTCTCAGGACAGGATATGGTCGTATTGATAGTATGTTGTTCAAATAGAATACTGTAGAAAGTCCGACATCTGAATGTGGCGTAGTTGAATAAACAACATGAACTGATCAGATATTGCTAGTGCAATAGCGACAGGAAAACGAGTTTTTTTCCACAGGTGTTTTCACTCGTATGTTGAATCATACGCGAGATAGTATGGTTCTCCTGTTACATTATCTGTGCTCATACCTTAGGGGCAATCGTAGGAGGCACGATGCGAGTTTAGATGCCTGATTAAGGAACGGGAGCAGTCTGTTTTTTCCGCTGGTATTCTATTTATTCGCTTGTTTTTTCGAATTGTGTTTTTCTGACACGCCAAAATTATAGATGTAAGCATTTATTGTAAATACAATTATTCGAATTTTTGTGAATCCTTTCTTTTCAAAAGAATATATATATATATATATATATATATATATATATATATATATATATATATATATATATATATATAACTCGATATTGATATTCAGTGTTTCTTTGGAAACGCTAATAGCAATAACGATTGATAAAAATTCAAATACATGTTTGATTATTTCGCAAAGGGTTTTTTCAAGGAGGAGGTTTTTCTTTTAAGGAGTGAAGGAAAAGCCACGTCAAAATTTTCGTATTTAAAATTGGATCATACACCCTCCATTCCGAACTCTTATGAAAAAACAATACTTCTATTGTTATCTGTTGTAGTATTGTACCCGTCTATAACTCGGCACTTCATTGACAGCTGTTGAAAATTTCATGACATTTGTATCTAAGCAACTTGAGTAATTGCATCCTGTTTGTTAGTGATAAGTTGGCACAACTGTTATATATTTACGTGGAGTTTGAAAGCAATCTGTCATTTAGTTTGTTCATAGTGCTCAAATTTGTCAGTGTGTTTTGCGATTTTTACAAGGGATAAAAATATCTCACGAAGAATTTGCCTGAAATTTTGTATTGCAGATGAAATTTCGTGAGCCGAATCGCTGAAAATGTTACACATATGAGTAGTACAGTGCATCAACTGGAGTAAACATCGATAAAATGAAGGAAATGGTAATTGAAAATCATCATTTAACTTTGAGAGATATAGACAATGAACTTTCTGTGTCTCACGAATCAATTTATACCAGTTGAAACGAATATTTGGGCATACAACGCGTTGCTGCCCTACTAGTTCCAGAAGACCTGAAATTTTTTCAAAAATTGAATCGCGTAAAGGTCATTGAAAACATGCTACAACGAGTCAATTCCGACCACACAATCATAAAACGCATTGTAACTGGTGATGAGACATGAGTTTATGGGTTTGACATGCGAACCAGTCAACAAGCTTCGGAATGGCGCCTTCCAACTGAACCAAAACCGAAAAAACCACGTCGAAGTCGCGATGTTTTGCATTTAAAATTCTTTCCAGAAGGTCAAACGATACATAGAGAATATTACTTGAGTGTCATGCTGCAGTTGAGACAGCAAATTCGTCGAAAAAAGTCACTTTTGTGGAAAGAACATGGCCATCATTGTGAATGAATTTCTGACCAAAAACTCAACAAATACCAACGAACAACCACCGTATTCACTTGACATGGCTCCGGCCGACATTCTTCTTTTTCCAAAACTCAAATTAACACTTCGAGGTACCCGTTTTAAATCGATACTAGACATAAAAGAGAATTCACAGCGAAAATTGAAGTTGATTCCGGACAAAGCGTTTGAGAAAAGTTTTGATGATTGAATTATTGGTTGGTGAATATGTATTTTTTTGGAAGAAGCCGACTTTGAAAGCGATACAATAGATTTGGATGAAAAATAAGTATTTCGAGTTTCAACACAAGGGAAACTAGTTAAAATTTCAACCGTTAATACAGGGTGTCCGTGAATTGCGTGTACAACGTTATACTACAGATTTTTCAGCTCGAAATAAGTCGATTTAGGCCAACTTACCTATATGAAAAGTTTCTCCGTTTGGCCGCCAGAGTTCACCAAATCCAAAGATTTAATTTCTTATTTCTCAAATAATTCGAGAACGACTCGATAGATAGAAACCATATTTGGTATGCGTAATTGAGTGCGTTATTCACGTTTTTTAGTGATCCATTCAATGACCTCGACGTTTTACAAGTGTCCCTAAGAACTCGAAGGTGTTTTTAATCAACCATAATTTTTTAACTGTCTGCGTTTGAGCAAAACTGTTTTAGACATTGAGTAGCTAGACTAATTATCAAACTTTTTTGTGTCCTGAGAAATTATGATATGATAGTGGTTCAATCACAAAAAACAGTTTTTCAATTTCATGATTTCATTTCTTCAACCACCTAGCAAGTCAGAACTATCACATATTGATCATGTTGGCTTTGGATTTGTTTCTGTCATCTGGCAGATTTTCATTTTATTATGCTTGACCTCTTTTTGACAAAATGATGTTTACTAGGTTGCTAAATCGGATCAAACAAATAGGAAATTCAATGTTCAATAGTACGAAAATCGTAAAATTCGAAGAAAAAATTAAAAGTTTTTCACAATGACTATTTAAAATATGAAAACAGGTTGGCCAGTTGGAAACTAAATAAGAAAAAACAAACCACTTCAGAATAACGATTAATTAGTTTACACCCAAAACTTCATTCAACTATAATAAATTCCACCATTTTGGTGAATACAGGAGTTAATTCTCTTTAAAAAATAAATTATTCAAATATGCCTCCCCGTTTGATCGATCTGAAATCACTACCGGATCAATATGGAAATTGTCAATTACAGAAATCCATTCGTTGATTTTGAATTGATTCTGAGATTGTGTATTTGTAAAAGCATGTGGATTCTCGACACTGTACACGTGTTCATTGTGAAGGTTAGTGATGCCAGACCTGAGTTCATTTCTCTTGGATGAATCGGCAGAAAGTTAGGCGATTCTTAGGATCGTTGGGAAGTACACTCGGAGGCAAAATTAGCGGAACACTCGAAAATTTAACCAAATTCGAAGTCCGATATATTTTGCAAAAGTAGAGATAAACGCATGAAACAAGGAAGGCGTTACTGTAGGAAGATGTGTCTTGACAGACCATGATATTGTACGTTTCAACTCGGACCACGAAATTCCACAGGTTGTTACGAATTTTTGACAAAAAAAACACTTTTAGTTTTGCCCCGTATAAAATTGTTTTCAAATTTTTTATGTTTTTCTTATAATTTCTACAAAGCAGAAGGGTTGATCTATAACTTGCCGAACAAATCATCTAAATCGGTTGAGAATTAGGAAAAATATCGAACTTCGAATTTGGTTAAATTTTCGAGTGTTCCGCTAATTTTGCCTCCGAGTGTATTTCCTGAACTTTCTGAATGTGATAAGGATGAAATAATTGTTCCTTTAAGACATCATGAATGATTGTTTTAGGAACGACCAAATGCAAACCTAAACCCCGCGTGCTTAATTGTGGGTTTTCCTCAACCATCTCCAAACTTTGTTCTTCGCGTTCTTCAGTCCTTACTGTTCGTTGTCGTCCTCGATTCAAAAATTCCTAGGCTTGAAGCAATCCTTCTCGCTGAGGCGTCTTTCCAGATTTACAAACGTTTGGTGGTTCGATCGGGAAATCTATCAGCATATACTCTCGCGCTTTCACGTCCATTGCCTTTATAAAATCTGTAACCATAGCCATATCAACCATTTCAGAGTTACTGTACATCTTCGTGCCTAATAGTTATAAAAAAATCACGGAAATAGCTAGTTAAGAACTTAAGGAACATTGTTTTGTTAACAATTGGTTGTCCAGCCTAATAAAATGACAATCTGCCAGACCTCAGAAATAAATCCACGGCCAACATGGACAAATGTGATATTTTTGACTTGCAAAGTGGTTGAAGAAATGAAATCAAGAAATTAAAAAACTGTTTTCTGTGATTAAACCGTCCATCACATCAAAATTTCTCAAGAAACAAAAAAGTTTGACAATTAGCCTAGCTACTCAATGTCTAAAACAGTTTTGCTCAAACGCAGACAGTTGAAAAATTATGGTTGATTGAAAACACGGTCGAATTTTCAGGGACACTTGTAAAACGTCACGTCAAGGTCATAGAAAGGATCACTAGAAAACACGAATAACGCACCCGTTTACGCATACCAAATATGGTATGGATCTTTGGATTTGTCCACCTCTAGCTACCAAACGAAGAAAATTTTCATATAGGTAAGTTGGCCCAAATCCACTTATTTCGAGCTGAAAATCTGTGGTATAACGTTGTACACGCAATTCACGGACACCCTGTATATTCGGGAATCATTTTGATCTAATGCTTCGACTATGGCAACAATTCGATCCGATCGATAACGAAAATAAACATAATTCACAAAGATGAATCCGAGGTTCGTGAAAATTTTCAAACTCACCTCTGAACGGAATTAAAGTTCTTTGATCCCATTACAGTAATATTGAATTGGCTTTGAACCCCTTTTGCTTTGATTGCGAGAACTGAAATCAGCCGACTCTTGTGCTTAGGTAAACTCTGTGAGAGATAGCCAACCTATATAATCAATTAAGCTGATGAACTGGTGCATACAAGCTTGCATTATTAGATTCAGCTATACAAACACAGAAGAGGGTAATATTAAATTCGTAACTGAGCGAGTTGACGTATTTCCGAATCTCAAGATAGATACTTTACTCTGTAAGGTTTAATCACTTGGCAAGTTCTCTCAGGTTCATAGCCGAAGGAACTTTTACAATTACTACAAAAATGGATTCACTGTATTCAGTAAAGCGGTTTATCATATGTTGCACTTCGTCAATCCTACTAGCAATTACGCTGGTGTCATCTGCGTATCTTAGTTGTTTATACTGTGTCCATATACAGCCATGACGGACTCCTCTTTTGATTGATATTGTTTCAGATGTCATTTGATCTACTCTAACCACTGCAAATTGATTTCAGTATAATTCAGATATGATGAGAAGGTTAATTAGAAGTCTTTCTTAGGCCTGTAATTTTGAGAATATATATATATATATATATATATATATATATATATATATATATATATATATATATATATATATATATATATATATATGTGTCAGGACATCTAGAGAGAATAGTGCCTGACGTGTTCCTACACCATTTTGAAAACCAAACTGCATGTCGTCTACGTGGCTTTCACATTTTCAATATATTCTTATGTGGTTGATTCTCAGAAATACCTTGAGTGCATGGAAAAGTGGACTATCATTCGGTAGTCATCGCAGTGTGAAGCATTTGATTTTTTGGACAAAGTTACGAAAGTTGATTTTAGCCAGCCAGAGGTTATGTTTCCAGAACTATATATAGAGTTGATAAGTTTCTGTTTCTGCGTGAATTTTATCTGGTACTGTTGCTTTACTATTTTTTTTTGCGTCTTAATTCCATGTTTCGCTTTTTGTTATATTTGGACCTTTATCTTCTAAATCTTCCAAAATCTTTTTTCATTTGGCGTATCATCTTCAGACAGTGTTCTCATATATTCTTCTCATCTCATGATGTTATCATCAACTCCTACTATGATTTCATTGTTTATTCATTTCAGAATCGTTTATCGTAGTGGCCATTCAAGTAAATCATCTTCTTTGCACATTGTAGGAGTCATCTGTGCCTGAATTTCACTACATTTTCCGATAGCCATATCCCTGCCTTCCCTACACTTTCTGCAAATGATTTTTTTGGCTCTCTGTATTTTATTGCAATTCTTTTAAGTTGTCTTCGGGTATTCATCAACTCCAATATTTCCATTCTTGTTTTTTATTGTTTTTGTATATCCTATATCGTTTTTCTGGCTTTCCGCCATTACGTCTTCAATATTGTTCCATTTAGTTTCTATATCTGCTTCATCTATTTCTCTAACTCGTTTCATTTTGTTTTCTATGTTTGTTTGAACTTGTTATCTCTATTTCCTTTTGATTCTTGATTTTACAGTTTTCATAAAACGCTGCATTTTCATAGTTATGATCGAAGTTGATGTTCTGAATCGGGGTATGTTTTGACTAATTTAACAAACTTTTATATTACATTTTTGTCTACCAATGTGAAATCGATTTTATTTATCACAATCTGATCCATCTGTAGGCAATTTTCATGTATATAGTCATCTGAGGTGCAGCTTGGAAAACGTGTAAAATTGCACAAGTCTATCTCATCTTGCATTTCCCTGGCCAAGACCATATTTAGGCACAGTGTTCTTTTGATTTCCCTGTCCGACTACAGCATTGTAGTCTCCCATGACTATAGTTATTTCACCTTTTTCAGTGTTTTTGGGAGCTTTATCCAGATTATTGTAGAAAATTTCAACTTCTTCCTCGGGTTTGTCGTTTGTGGGGCAAATACTTGAATATTGTTGAGTATCCTGTGGGAAGTTTAAAATTTCAGTACCATAACTCTATCACCCTGAGAAATCAAAATCTATAACCGATTTAGCTATCTCCGACGATACCAGCACAGCTACACAGTATATTTGATTGACATCCACTCCTTCAGAGAAGTAAAATTGTGTAATACTTTGTTGTCTGGATCCGGGCAGTCTAACCTCACTCAGACCATGTATATCGATGTTCATTCTACTCATCTAGCTATTAGCAATAGAACTAAGTTTATTTCAATTACTTGCTGTGTACATTCATTTCTTTGGAATTTAATGGAAAAATTATCAGAGGGAGTATAATACGCTCTCAGAACCCAATATTTCTTTACGATATTATGAAAATCACCCATTATTGTAAACTGTCTTGAGTTTCAGTTCTTATATTAGGAACTGTAATAACTATCGTGGGAATCTTCAATGTCGAAAATTTTAATATATTAAAGTTCATTCCTGCCAAAATCCCTGAAACACCAATGACAAGGACGACCTACAAATATGAACTAAATTGGATTGAAATTGTCATTTAAATAATAATTTTTCTACCTTTGTAGCTAAATATATCTCATCCGAATTACTTTCTGAATATTGTTTAATATCTTTTCTGTGAAAATATTCGATTTCTTCGCTTTATAATTTTCAGAAGATCGTTTCACAAAAATTTAAATTTTTATACACTCCCCACAAAAATTTTTCAGCCCTCCGAAGTTTTCGGTTTGCCGGATATTGCATTGCTGATACTGTTCCACAGGTCGTCTGTATACAGGCATGCGTCTATCATTCGACCATTCTGGAATACCCCAATTTGCATGTTCCTCGGAAAAAGAAGTCCTGCAACTCGGTGCTCTCTGCTGAAACGCTGGTCAGTAGAAGCCACCTTGCTATGATATCGTCTTCTCTGACTCTGTTCCTAACAAATTGTAATGAAATATGCACATTTCTGGAAAGTGCAAGTTCATTTTGTAGCATTCTAGCCGTACAGTGCCGAACTCCTACTGCAGTTGAACGAAGCCAACGATCATCAACTGTTGTTGTTATCGGATTTCTTCCTGTCCGGCCCTTCTTCGATATTCTCCTGTTTTGTGGTACCGATTAATTACTTTTGAAATAGTGATTTCATTAGCATTTAAGTTAGCCAAGTAACGTTGGCTTCGCCCCTCTTCTAAAAGTGTCACAATTCTTACCACTTCATGATCACTCAAATAGCGTTCAGCACGTTCAGCAGCCAACAACAAATTGAACAAACATTTAAAAGTTATAATTTTTACACACACACACACTCCCATACATACTTTCTCGTTTTACGTGGAGTTATTAAAAGTGTAAAATGAAGACAATTCGAACATGAATGAGTATTGATTTAATTTTAGTTTTTCGTTCTATTATTTTTGTAATATTTTGGTTGTATTATTTTTATATTTTCTTTTCAATGTTTGTAAAAAGCCTTTACTATATACTCTACTTTCTTTGCTCCTAAAAATCAATCATGATTGAAAATTTACTGAAACTGAGTCCTTGCTTCACTCTGGAAAAGGACTGTGATACCCAATCTAAGTCAAGCCAAAACCCTTTCAAAAAGTTAAATATGTTGAATTCTTTAATTCAAGTAACTTCCAAATACTTCGTTACTTCACAGACTCCATCGTTCAAAAATTGGTCCATCGTTCATAGACACTTTCTTCGACTTTCAGAATCACTGTCTATCATTAACCCCAAAAAATCTGTTAGATATTATTCAACAGAGTTTCATTCAAATTCGAAACGAATTTTCCACCTACACAATATCAATTATATGGAAACCGCCCCGAATACGAGGCTATTTTCGAATCTCAAAATGGAGATTGCAGAGGATTAATTGAATAAATTACTACCTTCGCGAAGTTATAACTTATGTAAGATTTCACGGAATTATCAGAGATGGTAAACTGCGTAGGTTGATGTATAATTTGAGAGAATGGGGTCAAAATAAATGTTTTTATTGAGTCATTATGTGTCTGGTGCAATGGGCTGATACATAAATAATTTTTTTTCTGCAATGGGATTATGTTTCTTAAGTTGATGTGAGTTTTACGATTTTGTTGTTGCCAGCAATGAAATATACTATTTTTGCAGGACTTTTATGAAAAAGTGACATATTTTATTAAAATATTTTTATATTCTAGCTAACCTTTTATTGTATAAGTAAGTTAACGTTCATCTATCGAAATAAAAACTAACCATAATATTATGATGACTCAAACTAATACAGTATATCAATCGCAACTTATCAATCTTATTTTCACACCAACTACAATGATGCTTCTGATATATTGATAAATTTTCATTGTGATAAAGATTTTTCATCCTCAAATAAAGCTCTGATATGGGGTACCCATTCAAAGAAGCTTAAGTTGAAATTGAAAGTTTTTATCGCTTGTCATATGGGAGTTTAATGAAATGAGATCTTGATTGATGAGAAAATTTATTCACGTAATCATGAAGTAACGAAAAAATTGGTTGAGGATATCGGATCCCCTTAAACTGTTTTCAGCCGTTTCAATGATTGCAAGTATTCATAGCCATTCAATAGTGATTCATACAGGGTGTTACATAATGGTATGCAACAGGGGGTAAATCTACGTGCAATCTTAAGAAAAATAGTTTATATAAACATAGGTCCGCAAAAGCTTCGATACGGAGCTACAGGGTGTTCAAATTTCCGGAAAAAAATGGGTTTTTTCTTCAAAACTCCTACAGATTTTGAGATATTCAGCCCAAATCTGGAATGCAAGCTATTTTTTCTAGCTTTCATCATTACACGTCCTAAATTTCAACTAGAATCTACAAGGTGTTTTCTTTACCGGAGCCATGTCTTCTTTTGACCTTTCAAACTTTTTTGCAGTACGCCACTGATCAGCGTTCAATCAATTTTCATCATTTCGTTAAATTTATAAACTTTTTTGACACCTTTAATTTATTCGTATCTCCGACCGTTCTCCAGCAAAAAATTATTAAACGATTGTATGCATTCGCTGAACTGAAAGTACTTCTAATTAAGAAATTGACTAGTAGGCTTTGATTGTTTTCATTTATTTATTTATTTTGACAGTTGCTAAAGTTGAACCAGTGTCTGGTCGCAATGTTCATTAAATAAACGATTAGTTTTAAGATTTTTGAAGTTATTGCTGTAAGAAAAAATGGCTAAATTTACCAACTCCCAATTGGCTGATATCCATTACATGTACTGTCTGGCTGACGGAAACACAAAAGAAGCTAGGCGATTATATCAGGTGCGTCTTTCCAAATCGAGTAACACCAAACAGGCAAGCATTCTCAAATATCCACAGAAGGTTGAGGGAAACTGGTACTTTTACTGCAAATAATCATTTAAAAGGTGCAACTCAAACTATGAAAACTCCAGATATGGGAGGAAGCATTTTTGAATTGTATTGATTTGAATCCCCATGGGAGTACAAGAAAAATTGGAAATCAGTTAAATATTTCACATGTTCTAGTTTGGAGGATTCTCCTCGACTTCTTTTTATACATTCAACAACCGATGGACAGGTCGGAGTGGGCCAGAACCATGGCCTCCTAGGTCCCCAGACTTAAATAATTCAGACTTTTTCTTATGGGGATATCTCAAAAGTTTAGTTTATACCACTCCAGTGAACACTGTGGAAGAATTGAGAAATCGAATAATAACGTATTGTGACACGATAAGAAATACCACTGAATAATTCGAAGAGTGCGTGATTATATGCGAAGAAGGACAGAGGCCTGTATTCTTGCAGGTAGAGGACACTTCTAGCAATTTATTTACTTTCTAATTGTTTTTCTTTTAGTTTGATATTGAATACATATAAGTTAAGTCTCAGAAGACGAGCTATCAAAATTAAAAGCAAATTTTGGGCATATCTATCCAGTGTAACTATTATTTTTTTTATTTAGCGAATAAGATACAATTCAAATAATTAAACTTCAATAATTTTTCACTCGAAAACGAGATACGAAAAAATTACAGGTGTCAAAGAAGTTTCTAAACTGAACGAAGATGACGGAAAAGAAAACACCTTGTGAATTTCAGTTAAAATCTAGAACGTGTAATGATGGTGGCTATGAAAAATAGCTTGCAATCCAAATTTGGGCTGAATATCTCAAAAACTGCAGGAGTTTTGAAGAAAAATCCAATGTTTTCATGAAATTTCAACACCCTGTAGCTCCGTTACGATGCTTTTGAGGACCCATGTCTGTATAAACTCTTTTCTTAAAATTGCACGTAGATTCACTCACTCAAGTTTTGACATACTATTATGTAACACTCTGTATATGGAGAATCGAATTTGAATTCCGAAAAAATGGAACTTTCATTTAAACATTTGTGCTCAAAGGTTCTCAAATATGTTTTGAGGGGAAAAATATGCATTTCGATATTTAAAAGATTAAATTCAATCGGATCAGTGAGATACTGAATGCTGTGTGTCAATATAAAGAGTGTTCTATATACATATGTCAGTAAAGGCTACGTAACTGATCCACGAACTGTTAAAATCTTTACTTGGAAACTATGTGTTTGTCGTTTCATTTGATCCAGAATGAAAGAAAATGTGCGACAACTGAGTTATCTGATAAATGCAATCCAAATATTTCGAGAATTTCTTTTCTGGCGGTGAGAACCAACAAGACCATGACGATATGAGGTTGATAATTGTTTCCTTGAAGGAGGTGCCTTCTCAAACGAGCTATACTGTATATTCTTTATTCCATATTGTGTTGTTGGTAGTCTCCATCGGGCGCCTTCCCAGGTGGCGAATAGGGGAAGGCTTCCTAGATATGGGTGTTATCGAGGAAATCAAATACTCGGTGTGCACCAAAACTAGCACTGAGCAGCAAAAGCTGACTGACTCAGAACTGTTTCCAAGAAAGGGTTGAAAGATACTTCCATGCTTGTGAAAAAGACAACAAACGGCGGACTGGTTTCCACAAGAACAGCGATAGTACAGTGATGAGGAAGGCAATAAGACACCACCCTATTATTTTCCCTAGTAATGAAAGGTTGAGGATCTTATTGATCTTTTGGAATACTGTGAGTCCAGACTACTTACTTTCAATGCGGAGAAAACCACTTTTATGTGTTTCGCGGACTCGGACTTGGGTTGCCGGAAATTAATTCGCTGAGCACCCCTCTTGGAAATGATTTCAGAACCATAAGTAGAGTATCGCCAACAAAATACCTAGAAGTCACCTTTGACTGTTTCCTACTTTGAGATAGTCACGTGTACTTGATGGTTGAAAAAATTACGCACTATTTTACCAGTATTCGAATTATGTCGAGGCTTTTGTGATCTTGAAAAGATATAATCAATTGAACAGGCCAATTATTGAGGTTTGGGAAGAGATAATAGTCCGAGAGAGTCAAATCGGGTAAATATGGTGGATGCGGAAGCAATTGGAGCCCTCATTTATTGATTTTAGAAGTGATTGCGATGCTCTTGTGTGCCTGCGCATTGTCCTGCAAGAACAAATTTTTTTGCCGTTTTGCAGCGATTTCGGCCTTCAATCGCTTCAATAATGCTCAGTAATAATCGCTGTTGATGGTTTTTCCTTTTTCGAGATAGTCTACGAAGAGTATGCCATGACAATACCAGAAAAACGGCACGATTCGATTGAGGGCATTGAAAGTGCGGTGACCGACGCGCTAAAAACCATTGCAGAAGTAGTTCACAACCCGTTGGCGCGTGAAAATTGGTGTATCAATGCAGAAGGCAAATATATTGATTAATAAAAACGATTTATATCAAAATTCATACTGGATGTTTACAGTTTCGAAAAATTTTGTTACTTTTGGAATGGAGGGTGTATAGGAACTTTTCGTCAAAAAACGAATTGATAAATCATCCTTAAAATCTTTAGTACTGTTATTTTAGTCCACAGTATAATAAAAATAATGAGTGAACAATAAACAAACGAAATTTCAAAGGGAAAATTGTTTCGTATTCATAGATTCAGAGCACGTATCTACATTCTACCGCCAAATATTTTTCGAGGTAAAACGAACAAAATATAATTCCTCTGAAATCCCCGGAAAATCATACGAGTCATTTATTTCGCCCTGTCTGACAAATTTCAGGTTTCTCAAGCGCTGTAAATAAAATTCATTCGAAATAATGTCCGGAAAAACAATGGAAAGTACTGTGTAATAAATTGTCCGTTACGACATAAAACTCCATAAATTTATTACGAACATTCCTTTCATTGAATGGTAAAATTAATAATTTCTTGATATCGCGGCCAACAAATTCCCATGTGTTACTTTGACAATTTATCATCGAACAGTTTCAATTTTGTGGCATTTCAAGACTGTCTACGATCCTTTCAAACTTTTATTTTGGCATTCAGGGGTTTGGTATATCAATGTCAAGAGAATCATAGAAATTTTCTATTAATTAAAATGTTGATGGATTTTTTTTTATGAAAATTCATTTTAATATAAAAAATGAGACATTTTGCTCTGATTTCCACATTGTTTATTTGCAATACATTTGTTTCGTGATATTCAAGTGGATAGAGTTGAAAGTTAGGAGCAATAATGTGATAGTTAATTGATTTCGCCGTTATTATGTGACAGTTAATCATGATGATACTAAGAAATTCAACTATGTATCACAAGAATTTATTGAAATTCTGGATTGTAATTTCGGTCTCTCGACTATCTTCAGGTGACAACAAGTACTGAAGTAAAGTTGAAAATACATTCATACATAAACAGGTAGATGCAAGATTATTAAGGGTGCAAATCAAGAGGTAGTCAACGAATTATGATAAAAACAGGTATTATTTGAAGAAATCAAGTATGGCCGAATATGCCGGGCTATTGCGGTCATTCAGAAGCTTATATCTATAGGAGTTTGCTGGATTTTCAAAAATTTTGATGGCTTCAAAGAACTTTCGTCCTCAAGGTATTCTGTGAATGATTTGAAGTTGATCTATGGGTGCGAAATGATGGTCATTTTCGATACAAAGTGAAGCGAAAGCAGATTCATCGGTTCTTTGGTTATTGTAATCTGATTGATGCTCTTTGTAACAGTCCGATTTCTCGAATTAATCATTTATATCTTTTAAACTCAGTTTTCATACCAACATGTACTTGTAGTTTGTGATTATTTCAGTAAATTTACTTTGCTTTTTCCAATTCGTAAAGCCATTGCTTCAACAATTGTAAAATTGATGGAAGAACAAGTATTTCTTATATCCGGAGTCCCGGAATTGCTCAAATGTGATAACGGAGCCCAATTCAAAAGCAGAGAGTTCTGTAAACTATTAAAAGAGTATAATGTAAAAACTTTCTATAACCCATTGTATCATTCAGAACCAAATTTTACTGAAAGAGCAAACCGTGTAATTAAGACTATGATTTCAAGTCATATTGAGAAAAATCACAAAACTTGGGACAAATACCTAGCTCAACTTGGTTGTGCTTATAGAACTGCTAAACATGAAGTAATTCAGAATACACCGTATTTAGTGAACTTTGGCTTGGAAATGATCATAAATGGTAGTGATTAAGGTATCGAAAGGGATATAAATAGTATCCTTGAAAATTCTGCACGTAGTGATCAAATGAACCCTGAAAAAGTAGTAGAACTTCGGAAGTTGAGAACCTTTGTTGAAGAAAGATTGAAATCGGCTCATGAAAACACACTTATAATTTAAGACATAGACCACAATCTTATAATACTAATGATCATGTTTGGGTAAAAACACACCATCTTTCCTCTAGTATTAAGGACTTTAGTGCAAAACTGGCAGATAAATATGTGGGTCCTTATAAAGGGAGAAAAAAAAACTTGGTATTAATACTTATGAAGTTGAAGATGAGTCTAAAAATGTTAAAGGAGTGTGGCATATATCACAACTCAAACCAGACAAAACTTTGAATAATTAGTTATATTGGGATAGTTTATGTGAGTTATATATATATATATATATATATATATATATATATATATATATATATATATATATATATATATATATATATATATATATTATATAGTCTATTCTTTCAATAGTTCAAGTGAATGGCATTTCCTTCCAAAAATAAAAAAATCTTTTTTTTGGGGAATAAGGGAGGTATGTAACAGTCCGATTTCTCGAATTAATCATTTATATCTTTCAAACTCAGTTTTCATAATTTTATTAATAGTTCAATCTCATTTCATCAAGTTAAATATTCAAACAGTCTGAAATTCGAATCAAGAATCTACAGGTAATGATACTCAATGAAAATTATAGTTATATCCGTAAGGTGTCGCTGGTATTGATCTAAGTTGTTCGCCGATTAATTGTGAAGTCAGTACTTGAAAGAAGATCGCTTTCTCGTTTCTGTGGGAGAACGGAAAGCAGTACTCATTCTATGTTTCGTTTCCACTTTATTGTTGTGAAGAGAATAATTTCGCTTTTTATTAGTTTTTATTTTGGAATCAATAGTTTTTCATAGAACCGAGTCTATATAAGCTCGTAATTCATTATATTCTCTCTTTTCCATTTAGATATCTTCGGAATCGTTTGTAATTTTATTGGATCTGTGTTGTAGCGATTGGAGTGAATAATTTTCGATGATAGAAATTAAGTACTCTTTGGATAAATTCCAATCGTCTTAAGCGTTATAAGTAGTCGGTAATTTTGCCGAATTTCCTTGACAACCAATCCATTTAGAGAGTGGAGAGATTTCGAATTTTTCTTTTGTTATTTTAACCTAGATCGATATCTGCTATTCCAAGGATTTTTTCACCGTCAAGATATTTTGAGTCATCTTTATGCCAAACCTTAATATTTCACGACTGGGGTAACCACGTGTTTAGAAACTAGTCTTGCCACCTAGGGCAGTTACTTTGCGAACCATATTCAGCCAATCAATTAACCTAAAATGCTGTAAGATACAGGAATGCCAAAAACTGATGTAAACACCAAATCCAATAATCGTGGAATTAATCTCATTCCTAAAAAGCTAAGTGTTTCTCTTTATGATCAAATTCTTCTCTTCTATCTTCGTTAATTGTTGATTGAGCACTATCATTGAGTTTCAATTCGTTGAAAAGCTCAGCTTGTTTTAAATTGAAAATTTGTACTATGTAGTTTACGTTCATCTCGTCTGAGACTCCTTTTATTGTAATTGGTTAAACTTTTTAGTTAATGTTTTTTTGTATTAGTTACTTTGATTAGAGTTAGTAATTTATTAATCAGTTACTGTGATTTCGATATTTATCTTATAATAAAGCTAGTTGAACGACGTCTATTATTCCTAAGGCTATATCTAGGACCAAGGTTCTAGACGAAGATCTCACACACTGAGATAAAGGGACTTTGATCTAGCTTGCATATGTATTAATAGTTAGTGTCAATTGTAGCCTTGCTATAATTTGATCTCATCAAACTTCATTGTTTAAATTTCTCAGTTTCAGTAAAATTGAAATATTTCTCCAATTTTAGATATTCTAGAATCAAAACTATTACATCTTTGTATCTAATTTTGAATGAACGACCAGTTGACTATATAAATACCTTCACAATCCATACAGGACAATTTTTAAACACCATTATTGTCTAATCTAATCAATTCTTGGAAGAGTTTCATGTGCGTTTTGAAAGATACTTATTTTTGACGATAACTCTAATACGATTAAAATTTCCCTGAGCTTACGGCAGAGCTAAATTTGAATACTTTTTAAATTTCCTGCGCATTTTTTTGGATCAACACTCATTTGCCAGATTATACGGGTGTCACTACCCAGTAAACAGCACGGACTAGGGATGAGACCGTAGCTGGTCTCCTGTTTCTTTCACACTATAAGTCTTCTCTCACTACCTCCACAGTTTTCGGCCATTATTTTTGTTTATGCATCAACCGTAGTAGTAACGTTTACAATTATCATTTTCTATCTCAGTGTATTTCTCAAGTAATTATTCCTATTTTATTGATTATTAATAAATCAGTTAATCACTTGATTAACCATAGATATCCAAAAACTTTAAGAAGAGCTCTGAAGAGAAATTTCACCGATAATACTAACAAAACCAGTCAATTCTTTCATGAATCTGAATCCTGGACATTCAAAATTTCACGGCCCCATAAAAATCACAAGAACAATGCTTCAATATGTCCAGTAGTATCATTCATGAACAACCCAATATATAAATTGGCAAAAGAATTAAATCTTGTGTTCCAAAAATTCAACAAATTTCACGCCTAAATATTCAATAAAAACTCAATTCAATAAATGCAAAAATTGAAACATGTTCAAACCCCAATCGAATCATATTTGATCAGTTAAACATCCTAGGAGATGAATGCTTCTACTTGGTCTTAGACATCTTAAACAAATCACACGGTAATCTGGTTGTAAAAAATGATTTTATGTTTCTACACAAGTTGTGGTTGCAACAGAATTATTTCAAATTCAATAACAAAATTTATGAACAACCTCAGATGTTCATGGCGTATATTGAAGATATCAAATTCAATTCCTCCAAATCAAAATTATTACTTCATTTTTCAGACCTAACAGTAACTCATAAAAATAACACACTAATTTTTGATATATATCGAAAACCCACGTTTACTCATATTTGCATCCCTAATCACACTCATCACACCCAAAATCTCATAAATACGCTGCATTTTATTCAATGATTCATGCGGCTCTCTCTCTACCATTATCCGAAGAAAATATGCCCAGAAGAGTGTCAACAATGAAAGAAATAGCTAAAGAAAATGGTTATCCCTCAAATATGATAGACGGAATGATCCTAAAAAGACACAAATACCATATCATAATATTTACCCAAGTATAGAATCAACTAATACAGATAAATATATTTTATTAACATATTTTGAATCTATCAGTGAAAAGATAGCAAATGTATTTTCAAAACAGAATAAAAAATAGCTCTCAAGACCCACATGAAACTATCCCAGGAATTTGAAAAATTTGACAATACTGGAGTTTACAAGTTGTCCTGTATGGATTATGAAGGCGTCTATTCCGGTCAGACTGGTCGTTCATTCAAAACTAGATACAATGAGCATCATTCAGATTACAATAACCATAGAACCGACGAATATACTTTTGCTTCAAATTGTATCGAAAAGGCCATCATTTTCCATCCAAAGATCAACTTCAAATTATTCACAGAATACCTAAGGGACGAAAGATATATTTCTTGGAATCCATCGAAATTTTCAAACTGCAACCCCCTATACAGGTAATCTTCTGAACGACGGCTTATTCGTCCCTATTCGATATCTCAAAATAATACCTGCTTTCCTCATAATTGGTTTGTTACCTCTTGTTTGCACCCTCATTAATTTTGTAACCTGTTTATATATGTATGTTGTTTAAACCTCAGTTCAATACTTATTGTCAGCTGATTGTGGTCGAGAAACCGAAACTGCAATCCTGATTTTCAATAAACTATTGTGATACACAGTTTCACTTCTTATTATCATCATGCATCTTCTCGACATCACAGTCAACACCGGAGTTTACTGGCATGACCATGTTCAGCCATTGCCAAATCTGCTTCTGCTAAATTCAGTTCTAATTTCAGGATTAAGCCAGCCATTACTGCTGATGATTTTATACAAAACACAGTTGCACACATTCATTACATCTATTGATCAGGCGTGAACTTCAGCCTCCCGTTCAAAGCCAGGCAGTGTCTCTTCCCAAGAAGTGAGAATAAAAAAAACTCTATTCGTAATTTAAGTAGGTGGGCGAAATACAATTTCTATCTACCTTCGTCTTCACAAGGATCTCTCGTGGTTTTCCAAATTAAATATACTTCTATAAGTAATGAAGTATAATCTTGACTTTGATGAATTGCCGCTTATATTTCGACGAGAGGTTACAAGCATAATTTTCTGAATTGAAGAAAATAAACGGTGGAAAACTGATACATTAATTTCAACTTTTCATCGGAAGCCTAATTCAAAAATACCAATTATTTATAAAGTTTGGCAAACTGAAACCATAAATAAGCATGAGACTTCCAAGAAAACGTCGAATGAGTTTCGTAACAGTTTCCTGGATGTGTGTTTCATAAAATTTTCACAAGATATAGGAGAACTGGCAACTGTTTATTCAATGCGGGTTCGGCGAAAACAGGAATTGGGAATTTTCTTCTTCCAAAACGAGACCTAACGAGGACAGGTGTAATAAGTACGTAAATATTAAACTCAAACAACAAGTGTAAATATTTGCTTTGTACTCGTCTTAGTTCTTCCTCCTAATGAGTGAATCATTTTTTCGCTACTGACTGTCGTAAATTACAGCAATCCGTGTTTAGCGTATGAGTAAGTAGGACAAACGGAGTGTCAGATTGACAATAGGGCAATTTTTTACTGTCTGCGTTCTTAATATTATGAGAGAAAATACGTTCCACTAAGAATAAATAAAGGGAATTGTTTTCTACATACGTGGCTTTTTTGTTGAACCAACTTGGAATAATACACTGATCGACGAAATTTTCATAGCACAAAGCCGATCTCTATTTTAAATTAAATTTAAAAAATTTAAATTAAATTTAAATGGAAACCCTTGAAATGATAGGAAGAATATTCCTAAAGCTCTTACAGGTAGCACTTTTCAATATCTCAATAAGATCCTTTTCCATTTGCAGGTAGTTAATGTAATGGGGGGAATTTCATACCTGAACCGTGTTGTTTGCACTAGTGTACATTAAAATAGAATTGTAAATCAGTCTTCAGTTGAGTGTGAAGAAAGTGTTCTAACTACGGAAATGTCGGGACAAGCGTGCCAAAGTTGAAAAATCTCTCCTGACAAATTTTGTTATATTTGTAGAAAACTTATGATGTACCAAAAGTCAAGTAATTTTCTGAAAATGTTAAAAAGCCTAATTCCTATATTCTGGTGTTTCAATTGGAGATCAAGACATGCAATGGGCTTACCATTTGTGCTGAGTTAGTGGTAGCTTATCATTGGTGCAGTTGATGAGTGGGAAGAGGAAAAGCATGCCTTTTGCAATCCCTATGGTATGGCGAGAACCCACTAATCATTTAGATGATTGCTATTTTTGCCTGACAATGACTGAAGTGTATGCCAAAAGGCAAAGAACAAGATGAACAGATTCAAACTGTTCCTCATAATGTAGATTTGACACTGCAGATAGTTGCTTTAAATTCGCAAAAAAATGAAGGTACTGGACACAATGCATCATCAGGCAGCACCGAAATTGAAAATTCGTCGTGTTCGTGTTCTAACAATGACAATTTATTGCAGCAACTTGATATTGAGCATTCCCTCTCTGAGTGGCGTTTATTCTTAGATTTGTCGAAATACAATAAAAGTGTTATTGCATAATGGGAATTTGGAAACCTCTATACCAGTTGCCCATTCAGTGACGATAGAAGAAAGATATGTGAATATGCGCAGTGTTTTGACAAAATAAACTACAAAAAGTATATATGGCGAATATATAGAAAAATAGCTACATTTGTAACATAGTATGTTGGTGTCACAGATAAAATAGCATATGTTACTCTGCAGTTCTCAGGAACTTTCAGTCTTCAAGTCATCCAAGTATATGCGCCAACATCAGCGCATGAAGAAGATGAAGCAGAGGAGTTCTAAGAACAACTACAGAATTCCATGAGTAAGAAACCATCTATGAAAATATTGATCATCGGAGATTTCAACGCAAAGCTCGACACTAAGAAAGATGATAACCAAAATACGGTGGGGACCTTCGGTTTTGGCGATAGAAATGAAAGAGGCGATACCTTAATCAATTTCCTGCAGATGAACAACTTGTTTGCAATGATTTCCTTCTTTCAGAAATCAAAAACTCGAAAATGTACATGGAGATTCCTAATTTGAGATACAAAAACGAAATTGATTACATAATTTTGAACAATAACAGTATAGTGCAAGGCGTAACAGTGGTGAATAGAGTAAATGTAGGCAGCGATCACCGCATGATAAGAGCAAAATCCGACTGAATTAAAATAACACGAAAAAAGGTGCACCCAACACAAAATAATAGACCTAGAAATTATAACTACCAAGAATAAAGAATATCAGACAACTTTAGAAGCAAAAATTACACTTAAAGGAACAGAACTGACAAATGAAGATCTAGACACTCATTCCGATTTATTAACAACGATCATAAGAGAAAGTGCGGAGGAAATCGAAGAACACGCCTTCCGAGCCTCTAAAAAACTAAGTGACAAAACATTAAAACTCTTCCAAATTAGAAGAGAAATGAAAGCAAACAAGCAAAAGGACCTAATAGAATGGTCTGATTTGAACAAACTGATTCGAAAAAATGTGAGAGAGGATATTGAGAAATACAACACCAGAGTCATCAGAGAAACAATACAAATAAAAGAGGACCAAAAATATTCAAGAGGAAGACCAGCAAAGGAAAAGACGAACTAATAGCAGTGAGAAAGAGCAACGGAAAAAAGATTACAAACAGAAATCGAAAATATTACTTGAGATTGTATTCTAGCATGATACAACCCAGTGAACAACAAATGACAGCAAGAAAAAAGACAACACAAAATGTTGGGCCTGAAGATGTACCTCAAATTTCAGACGAGGAAATCATTTTCGCTTTAAAACGCTCAAAAATAATGAAGCAGCATAAATGGATAATATAGTCCCGGAAATGTTCAAGGAAGGTGGACCACGGCTTATTACTCAAATGAAAGAGCTCTTTGATAGGTGTTTAGAACAGAACAAGATACCTTAATGCTGGTTAGAAGTCGAGGTTATCCTCATTCACAAGAAGGGCGTTATAAAGTCTCGATAACTGCGAACCTATTAGCCAGCTGTCGCAGATGTATGAGTTCTTCACCAGAGTTATATCCCACCGATTAATTATCAAGATCGATTTTCAACAACCCCGTGAGCAAGCGGGATTTCCATAAGGATATAATACAAATCATCACCTTCTTACCATCAGGAGCTTTGTGGAAAAATGCGACCAATACAACCTAGATCTCTACTTAGCTTTTATAGACTACCTGAAAGCATTGGACACTATTGAGATGTGGGTAGTTGTGAACTCACTAAACACATGTAGAATCGATAGCAGATACACGAGACTTATAGAAAACATATACTCTGAGGCGAAGATACACGTTGTCTTATGGGAGAAGACGGAAAATATATCTATAAACCAAGGTGTCCGACAAGGAGACACTATCTCACCTAAATTGTTTATCTCTGCCCTCGACAAGATCTTCAGGGGAATAGTCTGGTCTAGTAAAGGGATAAACATAGACGGAGAATACATAAATCATCTTCGGTTTGCTGATAGCATTGTCGTAATAAGTAGTGATCCTCACCAGTAGCAGGAAATGCTTTCAGATCTGAACAACCATTCAAATAAGTCGGCCTTAACATGAATATAGCTAAGACCAAAGTGATGACGAATATTGAGTTACACAAATATATTCAGAAGGTAAACAACTAGAAGAAGTTCAAAGCAATATAAATCTCGGAAAAAATGACACCAAAAAGTAACACGAATATAATGAATAATATATATATAATATATATATATATATATATATATATATATAATTTCTAAATATATGATGCTTGGCGACGAGATTAAAAAATGTGGAAAATGAAAAAATTTTATTCTACCGATTATTATTTCTACAACAGGTGTTATTCCTAGGAAATTTCACAAAAGTATTGAGCTTTTGGGTCTGAAGAAAAATTTGTTTGAACAGTTACAAAAGATAACAGTCATCAAATCTTGTAATTTTCTTCGTAGGTTTCTTTCCGAAAAAATAATGAGGTAGAGTCATAGGTTTTCTTTAGTTTATACTGCTCAGAATCTCATTTCATATTTTATTTATTTGTTTATATAAATGTAATATAATTAACTGACAATTTTGTCATATTTATATTCAGAGCAGTATTCTATTTGATCGTTCACCACTTCACACAAAAAACTATTAATGAGTAACATTCAGTGTCACTGGACTAAGGTCCGTACACTGGATTTTTCCGGGAGAAAGCCTCTGACACTACTCGTTGGTACATTGATATCATTGTCTGATGATGCTATAGTATGTATATATTCTGGTAGATTGATATCTTCTCATAACATTTAACGTTATCCTAATATATAATTATTCCAGGATATGTTTTGATTATAATCATTGCCTGGTAATGGTATTAATTACCGGGTGGTGGATTTATATTTTTCATGAAATCAGTTTGATTGCATGAAAAGATATATGGGCAACTCGTCGGGGTGAAACCCCTATATATATATATATATATATATATATATATATATATATATATATATATATATATATATATATATATTCACCTGTTATGAAGATTTATGGTTTGAAAGTGCACTAAGTCAAGCAGAGTGTGAAGAAACTCGCGATACCGAAACTTGGTTGTGGGTTGGACCAGTTAGATTTGGGAACAGTACGGAGAATATTGTCATATTATTTAGACAGAATAGGTTATAAATTTGAAAGGAAAAGGTTTCAGCATTTTATATTCGGTTGTATTTCACATTGCTTCTCGTATACGGGAAGCAATGGGAAAATTGGGAACATATGCAATATCATATTATTTAACAGAATTAGGTCATTGAAGAAAAGTTTGCTTAACGACTAGAGAACACTTGAAAGATTTTTATTGATATCGGTTCAATTTAAGGAAACTTTAGGTTTCGCGAAAAGAAGAATCTCACCAATAAAAAACAAGTACTGTGTTTTAAGGAACTTTACTCAATACCGTAAAACACAGTACTTGTTTTGTATTATTGGTAATGGAATTCTACCAAGTAAAAGCCTCCCAAATTCAAATGAAAAATCTCACCCTTTATGTGTGGTTTCTATTTCATTAAAGTTTTCTATTGTATACTCAACCGAATCTCTTCTATACGACTGATAAGTTGGTGACTTAAAATTCAAGCAATCGATTGGTACGGAAAGGATGCAAGCTTACCTTCAATGATGCCATGTCCGAAACAGATCTGTGCGTCTGGATGGTCTCGAGTTGATCTAGGCACCAATCTAATTCTTCCATTGTTTCCATAGCCATTTTCATATAAGCCTCGTCTGAAAGAAAACATTGACAATTCGATGAGATTGTAGTAATAAATAAACTACAGTTGACATAAACCATTTCATAAAAAGAAAGTTACTACGAAAATCATATAAATTACTGACACAACCCCGAGGCTCTATGACAAACCTCGAAGGCTGATTTCTGAAGATAAATTAGTGAAAACAGCACTGTCTTAATTTTTATAAATTCGAGAAATTCAGCTTCTTCTTCTTACCTTGAAATCCGAATTTTCAACATACAAGAGCTATTATGTGGTATTACCACAGATGGATTGAAATCAAACACAAGATGACATTCGTAACCATAGTAAAATGATTATGGAAAATATTGAATTACTTTCGATAGATAAATGTCATCTTTCGATAGATAATTATTGATTTGAAATCTTAAATTCTTTGCATTGAAAATGTATTCCTTCAGTAATGAAGAATATGCAGATACATTCTAATTAAATTTTTAGTGAAATTCATTATATTGCCTTCAAAGTAGGCTCCTTCCGGAATAATGCATTTACGCCACGAATTATCCAATAATCAAAACACATTTTTCAAACGGAATTAAGTTCTCGCCGCCAATTCTCTTTCATGTCTTTTCGATTTGAAACGGGTACCTCGAAGTGGTAATTTCCGTTTTGAATAAGGGAAAAAGTCGGACGGAGCCATATCAGGTGAATGTGGTGGTTGTTCGATGGTATTTGTTGAGTTTTTGGTCAAAAATTCACACAAAATGAAATTCTTGTCAGATGGTGTATTATCGTAGTGCAAAGTGAGTTTTCTTGCCACAAATCTGACCTTTTTCGAAGAGTTTGCTCTCTCAAACGCCGCATAACGCACAGGTTATATTCTTTTTTTACCGTCTGAACTTCTGTCAACAAAATACGAATGTTACTCACATTCTCCAAACAATTCCTGAAATTTTGTTTTAGGTCATCAATGTTATTTGTTTTTTCTTCATACAATAAATTCTTAACATACCCCACACGAAGAATTCTAGGAGAGTCAGACCTGGGGAACGGGCTGGCCATTCCACAAGTCCCTTAGTTCCTATCCAATGATCAAGGAAATTCCAGTACAGCAGTTGACATACGCCTCGATTATGGTGTGGCGCACAGTCATGCTCCTCTTTGCCTTATGGCAATTCATCTAACTATTCTTCCACTATATTCCTACCTATAATACGATGGTAAATTTCGCCACTAAGATTGCCGTCACACATTGAAATCGTATCACCCTTGGTGTTGAATACTCAAGTGTTGATGGCGATTAACACCGACAAACGGTGCTCAATGTGCCTATTGAATATTCCGTAACTTGTCGTCTTCATTATCGACCAGTTTCTGGGTTTTGCGATCTTTTCATCCCGCAAAGTCGTCTGAATTCATCTCCTTTAAACTTTTGAGAGTTCTTGACTTTAGATTGCCAGTTTCAATTGCCATTTGACGGCTTGATATATAAAGTTGGACTGCAATTGCTTCTGAAATGTCGACGAAAGCATCTTCTTTAACTTCCATTTCGAATGTTTTGCTCCGTTGTGCTCTGAAAGACCTCCAGCAATTGGGTTGAACTTCTTTGGAAAATGAGTTATGCTACTGTCTCCTCTCGAGGAATCTATTGAAATAAGAATCTTCCGCATCATACCAATTCTGTACAAAATATTTCACCATCTCATTCTTTTCCTAATTTCGGCATTGAGACCCATGATTGAGTTATAGGCTCAAATTTTCGGAGAAGGTAGATAAAAACGACATAAGCTTACGACATAAATGATTGTTTTAACAAAATCAATGTTATCGATTAAATATTGCAATTGTTTCAAACACAGAATTGAATGAACACATATCAATAAGATTGAATAGTTAATATAGTGTATGAAAAGAAGAAAAATCCATGTTTTGAGGGGTGAACTCCATTGTTTTCAATACGGAAATGAAAGAACGGGATCTTTGACGTACATACACAAACCTCTTCTACCATGGAATTGTAAATATCTACGATATTTCAAGTGAATAGATATGAATTTTCGATTTTTTAATATATATATTCTTTTGAAAAGAGAGGATTTACAAAAATTCGAATAATTGTCGCTATTGCACTAGCAATAGCTTGTCTGTTTATGGTGTGTTAGTGTCGTGTGTATAAAAAGAGTACCAAATAATTTTTCTGCTTAGCAGCTTCATTCTCTCATTGCCATCTTGCACTCCATGATTTCCAGGACTTCTTCACGACGACAAGGGTGAGAAGGAAGGGGGATTGGGACAGAAAAAATCTGTAACAATGGAAAAAGAAAAACAGCAGAAAAAAATTTCATCAAAACGTACCTAACCTAACTCTGATATGTCGAAACTCACTAGAATTTAAGAACTCAACTAATGCTCCTCTGTTTTTCAACAGGAAACATCCCATACACCTTTTGGGAATGAAGCCCTACATGGGTGTAGCCCTTGCCTTATCAACATACACCATGGAAAAGAAACACTAAGGGGGAGCAAAAAACTAATCTCTAAATAGACTTAAAGCTCTCTACCCAGTTAATGAAATTATCTGAAACGGAATGAAGTTCTTGAAAACCACCCGTGAAATGGTAAATAGGACAATCGAGGACTAAATGTCTTATTGTTTCTTCAGCTGCGCCACATTCACATGCCGAACTTTCTACAGTATTCCATTTGAACAACATACTATTATTACGAAGATGTCCTGTTCTGAGACGATTTAATATACACCAATTTTTTCTACTATCGAAACCTGCAACCCTTTTGGAAGGATCCTCTATGAGAACTTTATTAAAAACATCAACTTCCTGCCATTCAGTTTTCCAAAGATCAACAGCTTTCACCAGTGTACGCAAAAAGTGAATCGACCAAATAGGTTTCCTAGATTTCAATCTCAGGTTGAGTGGATTTTGAAGATCGTGTATTATCGGAAAAACTTTTCGAAATGAGTGATACTTATTCCAAGACGATTTAAGAGCTAATTTCCTGTGAATATGGGAAGGAACTTTATTACAAATAACCTGAGGCCATGGGGTAGCAGTTGAACTGATACATCCACTTATAACTCTCATAGAACATTTCAACTGAGAATCAATCTTATTGACATGAGCACTATTCAACCACACCTGACAGCAATATTCTGCTGCTGAAAATACTAAAGCTAAAACAGTAGTTCGCAAAGAAGACTCCGGTGCCCCAATTAGATCCAGCTAGTTTATGTAGTATATTGTTTCTTGTTTTCAACTTCAGAAATAATTTATCAATGAAAGAAACTGATGTTGAAAGAGTAAATGAGGCATGTGATATATATTTGGAAAGGCAAAACATGATAAAAATCACCTACACTTCGTATATAAAAACACAGAAAAGGATCGGCAAGAAAATTCTTCGAATACGTCACTGCATTCTACTCAAGAAAGTGATTCTAGAGTATGAAAATATATTTCACCTAACTTCAATTGGATTCGAGATATCGTCACATGTCGAAATACCGAAACATCAAGATCGAGAGAAAGAGAGAAAGAATCGTTTTCCTTTATTTACAATATATCACGTAGCTGCCATGATAAAACTTTGAATTTGGTTCACCTGAACAGGATCGCTTGGCACATTAGGACACATCCAGATTTGGCTGAGTGAGACGCCAAGGCAGAATATCCAGGAACGAGTAAAATGAGGTTCCCAATTTTCGGCAAGATTTCCACAAAACCAAATGAACTGAAGAACTCGTTATTGAGCTTCAGGGGAAAAACAGTTCAACTAGCGTTCAAAAACACCAGCTCCGAAAAGAGGTTTGCCTGAGCACCAGAAACATTTTCTGTGTAATATGAGAGAGTTGAAAGAATTGCGAAATTCTAGAATAATCTCGAATTCGAAAAGAGATCATTTAAGTATTGTCAAGATCAATTATTCCATAATAACCATATATCATTACGAGTAAACAACTCTAATTTAATACACATAATAAAGAAGTTGGTGTCAAATGGCGCGATCGAGTTCATAACCCCAAGACGGAATTCTATTTTGATTCTTATTCCGGTTGTCTGAATTCGCCGCTATCAAATTCGAAATTGACAGCCTTCGAATTGATAACACTGATAATTCTTGGATATTATCATAAGTGTTTCGAAATTGTCTGAAGAACGTCATTCTGTTTAGGTTCGAAGTTCTTCGAGATAGGAGCATTCTGTGATATGAGTTATTTAATCAAGTACTATTCACCATTTCGTAAATAATCTTCCATAATTAGTGAGTTTTGGAACTGTCTTTCTAGATAATCCACAAGGTTATAATAATGGTGGCACAATTCAGAAGAATGCAAGGATTGACAGACTGCAGTTTCGTCGTTGTTGGGATATTACGTTATAACCCTCAAATTTAATCAAAATTAAATATACAAGTGCCGGATTGAGAACTTTAACTTCGGGTAAATATCCTTCAGATTAGAAAAAAATATATGCTCGCAAAAAGCAACCTTAGTTCTTAGACATATTTCTTCGACTTCCACCATTTAACAGCACAAACCTTCACAACTTGTTACTTTCCTGATATACGCAACAAACCTAAGCTGTTGTTTTCGAATTCAATATGCTTCGTCGATTCGATTCTTTTATCGCCATTATCTTATAGCTTTTGTGCCTGATAACATTTCAAACGTGAAGAGCAAAACTGGTAGGATTGCATATTCCACCACCGATTCATCCAGTTCACTCTGGTAAGATTATTTTCGAGGCAACAATACCTTGAATAATCATATCTCAACAATGAGTACATGCAGAATTATCGCTCAATGTGGAAATTTATCGAAGAATCTCATTCAGGAACAATATACAACCTACCGTAGAATGTTCTTTGATCCACCCTTCATAACCATCCACAACCAGGGCCACACAGCTGTGGTATAGTCCTGTCTTGAAGTTTTCTGTTTGATTTCATGATTTCCTGGTGGCGATTTTGACCTTGAAGTGAGCGTCAATACATTCACATGTCTTGATGCGCTCGTTGAATCAAAACGTGCACCTAGAATCTCTAGTTCCCAGCAATCTCCTAAATCCGAATCAACGATGCTGAGATATGAGACAGGACGTGTTCATATACTTTATTGACTCCAGAAATAATCTGTGGGAGATGTAAATCCAAATTATTGGATCCATAATGATCCTAGAACATCTATAGATCATAACCTAGCCATCGGGGCTCTCTCGGTCAAACAGAGAGGGAATTGTTTTGTTGACTTTGAATATTGAAGGAATTTTGCGATTATACTTTAAAATTGAAGGAACAAGGAAGTGATTATGTTTCAGGAGACTCACACTGCGACGGAAGAACATCTCCGCGAAAGAGGAAATATCGCAGGTTAAGTACTTTTTGATTATCTTCTTAGTCCTTTTTATGGCCTTGCTTGCTATGTAAAATCCTTTCTTAAATTCAAGTGTGTTTGGACATATAAGAGTCAGGTATGTTTGATGAAATATTTTTCTGCTGGTTTTCTTTTTCCATCGTTACAGATTCCTGTCCCAACCCTGAAGCTGCTAAGCAGAAAAATCTTTGGTACTCTTTTTGTACACACGACACTAACACACCATAAACAGACAAGCTATTGCTAGTGCAATAGCGACAGGGAAAGGAGTTTTTTGCTCAGATTTTTTCACTCGTTTATTGAATCATACGCAAAATAGTATGGTTCCCCTGTTACATTTTCCTGAGCTCACACTTGTGTTTTTCTGACACACACCAAAATTATAGATATAAGCGTTTATTGGGAATCCAATCATTTGAATTTTTGTAAATCCTCTCTTTTCAAAAGAATATGTATATATATATATATATATATATATATATATATATATATATATATATATATATATATATATATATATAGAAGAGCTTTAAACCGTATTAACCATGAACAGCTTCTAAGAATATTGACAACTATCGACTTAGACGATGAAGATGTACGTCTGATTAGAAATATGTTTTGTCGCAAAGAGGCAAATTGAAGATCGACAATCAAAGATTGGAATCTATTCCAATCAGGAAGGGCGTGGGCACAGTAACTCCTTGATGTTCTTCAATTTCTATTATGATCACATTTTCGAAGATGCTCTGACTAACAGCACAGAAGGAATAAAGATTAATGGTCATTTGGTTAACAACATCAGATATGCGGATGACACGGACCTTGTCGCAGGGACGTTAAAAGATCGTCAAATATCACTAAATCGAGTAAATAACATATGCAACCGGTTTGGATTTAGAATGAACACCGAGAAACTAAGCTGATGATAGTCAGCAGAAATGAACAACCAACCAGACGCAGGATTAAATCGTGAAGGGAATAATATTCAAAGAGTCAACAGCTTCAAATATTTCGATCACCTCATCATGGTGGATACAAACCCATATGTCGAGATGGAAACAAGAATCGCCACTGCTAGGACAGCTTTCATCGAATGCAAAACACTCCTCTGCCATGAAAATTTTAATATGGAAACAAGAGTCAGATTTCTAAAGTGCTATATGCGGTCCACATTTTTATATGGCGTAGAAGCGTGGACTTTGAAGATGAACATCATGAATCGTTTGGAGGCAGTGCTTCAAACGTATTATTGGAATATCTTTGATAAGTAGATAAATTAATGAGGAGTTTCTGCAGCTAATGAAGATAGACCGCCAACTTCCTCAAATAATTAAGACGAGGAAAATATTATCTTTTCTAACTAATTATTGAATGGAAAATTGATGGTAAACGAGGTACCGGAAGGAGGGGGATATTCTGGTACCGCAACATCAAGGCATGTACAAAACTTACATTGAACAACTCTGTCAATTTGTCTAAAATCGACAAATGATAGCTAGCTTCTGATCTCAGAGATGGCACCTGAAAAAGATGCGTTCCAACGGATTGCGATTTTTTCCTGTATGATATCTACTCTTTGTTTTCGTGGTCTGGCTTGTTGTTGTATTTAGCCTGGGTTGACGATGATTATAATAGATGATCGGAAAACCAGCTGCCTCAGGAAAAGATTAAAGAAACGTTTTTTAACAATCTATAACTTAGCATTGTTCCAGAAGTGAATTAACGGATTGCTCTGAATATCGTGGGGCGTCACTTGAATTGAGTCATAAGCTATGCCTACTATGATCAGCAGATAACATAAAGGCGGTCTTGTTCATAATATTCAATTACTCATGTGATATTCTGAGACATCAATTTCAAATATTTTACTCAGCATATAAATTTTTCGAGGTTATAGGGATAGCAACATTGGTTTATGAAAAAATGAACATGCTACTCTATTCCCCACATAGTTTTAGTTAAACTAGAAATGTTAATTGCATTATCATTTTATGAATAGCGAACGGTGATAGCAAAAACACGAATTGATAACCAACGAAAAAATAAATTTCGGAAGTATATCGTTATATTTTTATTCATCTCACACCACCAGCACGAACGAAACAAACAAATGTG
This sequence comes from Cryptolaemus montrouzieri, assembly GCA_013387265.2. Classification (NCBI taxonomy): domain Eukaryota; kingdom Metazoa; phylum Arthropoda; class Insecta; order Coleoptera; family Coccinellidae; genus Cryptolaemus; species Cryptolaemus montrouzieri. Next base: position 112,287,724 of record JABFTP020000021.1, read on the forward strand.
ATGAGAAAGAAAATCCAATTTCAAATATAACATAACATAAAAATTTGTATTCGATTTTGTCGTGTCTCTACTGTTAGAGTAAATTGAATAGCCAATCATTTTGTCGTTTTGCAAGGTCGAAAGGCAATTCAGAGTAGCTACACAATTGAACATACAAAACTGAATATTCATAACAGGGAAATATTATATTGTAGAGAATTAAATTGCAAATTTTCACAGAACGAATATTGTGTGAATCTTCCAAGGAGATTTGAAATGAGTAAGTATAATATACAACTATCTTTCTTCAGTTACTCAGAAACGTACATTCTGTCAAAAAAGTAGTATAAATTGATTATTTAAGAAATCTGCTCAAAACGATTGTCAAAATTTTTGTTGTAGCTATTGGTACAAATGTTTTTCATACTGACGCGGAATTTCAACGCAATATATTATTCAGCTTATTTACAGTGCTCGAATTTGTGAGTTCTCACAAGTGTATTTTGCAATTTTAACAATGGACACAAATATCGAACACCGAATTCGTCTTAAATTTTGTGTTGCAATTGGAATTTCGTGTGCCGAATCGCTGAAAATGATACAGAAGGCTTAGGGTGAATCGACTTTATCACAAACACGTGCATTTGAGAGGTACAGTGTATTAAACAGTGTATTTGCCTCGACATGGTCGGTCATTAACATCTTCAACTGAAGTTAACATCGATAAAATGAAGGAATTGGTGTTAAATGACCATGGTACGACTTATACAAGAAAAGCTTAAGGGCTTGGGGTGTCCCATTTAACTCTTTTCAGAATGCACCGCCCGTACAGGGAGACTGGTGGTCATGTAGGGTGACGTGCGCAAAGACGACCTAGAGCAACAATAGCGAGTCATGACAGACGGATCGATAGAATAGTGGAGTACAAATTAGCTCTTAAACAATACGATATCTTCTCAGGTCATTCAGTTTTAGGCCTCGTATCACAGCCCGAGGCCCAGCTCTAACCACAACACATCGAAGAACTCGATTGCATTATGCCTGGGAAGATGTGAATCAATTTTGAGCTGAATAGGAGACAGATTTTCCTACAGATGAGTCGAGACATTGTCTTTTCCATTGCGATCGACGCTCCCTAGTGTACAGATGTCGAAATGAGCGATATGCCCAATGCAAATTGTTATCTACCTTTGAATTTGGTGGAAGTTCAATAATGATGTGGGAAGGAATATCTTTGAACGCCTGAACTGATCACTGAATTCTCACAAGTAGGTTACAGACATTTTAAGAGAACATGTAGTACCATTTGCGGCAAACATCACCCAAGTTAACGCCAGGTCTCATCAAGTTCATATCTTCAAAAAGTTCTTTCAAGATCATGAAATTACTTAAATAGAATGGCCTACACGAAGTACCATCGATCATGTGTGGGACGTTCTCAATTGAAGATAAAGAAGCCAGCACAACCAGTCAGCTACAGTGAATGAGGTTCGAAACAGATTGAACGAGATGGATCAGAATACTTCAAGATCATTGATTTTGAGTATGAGTCCAAGATATAACGCAGTATTCTCGCCATTGGTGAAAATATTCCGTATGAACAGGTTTCTCCAGACTTTTTTCCCAAAAGTTCTACATTTGCTATTGTTCTCAAGGATTTCATAATGCTGGTGAATTACGGAAAAAATAATTCTTCTTTGACTTTTTGATATTGCGCGTCAATTTTTTGGTGCAGTGTATAGGGAAAACAAAGCTTGTCTCCCAAACAGCAAGTTGGGAACGCCCTGCTAAGTCACATAATTGATCATGGTCTGATTCTTTTCACCTCAATGGCATCGAAAAAAAACTGAAATTTACAGGATGAATTCTTCATGATCATCAGTCACACTAGAAAAGTGTTGAGCACTAAGTAGAGAAGCTTCTATTTTTAGAGGCTGAAACTCCGCAGTAAGCATAGATTCGCAGATTTCCAGATGAAGCTAATGTGGCTATTAGAGCAAGCCATAAAAATACCCAATTTTGAATAAATTCTTGAGATATTATTCTTTCACCCCTATGTGATTTATTCATGAATCTTTATAGTGATTTTATAGGTTTCTATTTTTCATTCCTTTTTTCACAGCATCAGTAATGAAACATAAATGAGTACTAAAATTATGCCATAGAGTAAAAGCTCCTGATTCGCACTTTTTCTACATTCACGTTTTCACTATTCGCGAATGAAAAAAATGCGATCCAATTCCTATCGATACACACAACCAAATTTATATGGAATCACACGATATTTTGAAAATTACCTCAGGGATTTTGGAAATTTTGAAAGATTTTTAGAATAAGATTAGATATTTCAATTGAAACAAAAAATAATAATAAGATTTTGAGAAAGAAACAAATAAAAAAATAAAAGACTTTTCGCATGTTGTAAAAAAATTGAAAATTGTTTTCTCACAGAGTAGATGTTTTTTCTAAACCTCAGTACCTTGTACTACCTCCTCTTGATCTGATATAAGCCTGAATCCGTCTAGGCATGCTTTGGATTAGGTGTTCGACTTCCTCTGGGGTGATATTCTGCCACTCTTCTGTGGCGGCTTGTATAAGCTATTGTGGGGTTCTTGGATTATCCTGGAGCAATATAATCTTCCTTTTGAGATTATCCCATAAATGTTCAATAGGATTAAGGTCTGGAGAGCAAGCTGACCTGTCCAAAATAGCAATTCCCTCTGTTTCAAGATAATGTCGCGCTAGGTTGCTGGTATGCGGGAAGCATTATCTAGCATGAAAGTGAAATTCTCACAGTGGGCACCTGGCCAGAGTCTCACTATGAGCTCCAGCACTAGGTCCATGTAATTTCTAGCCAGTACACTCGCAGGAAATGAAATCAAATCTGTTTTGCCCCCCAGAATAACGCCACCCTAAAACATCACACTGCCCCCTTGGTATTTCGAAATTTGTTTTGCTGCTCGGAGTCTAGCTCGTCTTTCATGACCCTTAAAATCCGAATCAAGCGGTTTTGGTCTCATCATCTCCCAATCGAACATCCCAAGTTTGGTGTGGTTAATTTTTACTGTCTGGTTAGCTCTGGAACTCTTAAGGGCCTTCTGCTGTATAAACCTCTTGAACGAGGTCTTTGACGTATCGTTTCGACTGATACACTGATGCTTGTTGCTTCCAAATTGCATTTTGAGTATGGGGTGCGACGCACTTGGGTCTTTTCTTGCAATTTGGCACAGAGAGCAGCCTTATTCTTCAGAAGTGAACTTCCAAATACTTGTTCTAGGCCTATTTTGCAGAGACTGTATTCGGACGTAGGTTTTCGAAATCAGCCCTTGTGATAACCCAATTGTGACCGCTATATCCCTCTGTTTCACCCCTTCTTCAACGAGAGCAATTATTCGACCCCTCTGCACATCGGAGAATCCAACGTAGGGCATTTTCAATTATGATTATAGGCTTTTTTGAACTCTGAAATTCACAGTTTCAAATCTCAGTAACGACTGAGTACAATATCCCGAACATGTGGTGATAATTCAACATATCTTATCATCATCAACATCGACCTAGCGCGATGATCGTATCACATTGAAACAAATGTTATTCGAATAAAACACGAGATAAAAATGAAAAGCAAAACACAAACCCTTCATTTCATTTGTACCACCTCGATAGATACGAATATAGCAAGAACGTGTGAAGGACTGTTATTATGGTGTAACTGATATTCGCTGACCTTATACTTTGTAATGAACCGAACCGCGTGCCGAAAAATCCGTTCCACTGACAAATATTGATGTTATTCTGGATCAATACTCACCTCCAGGGTTGATATTCGGAACCTTCGGCTGGGCTGACATGGTTGCTCCGGAGGAACGACGAGACCTAAGGATACACACACAAAGTCAATAGAATCTAATCACGATACGATGATATTTATTCGAGAGAAATATTATTTTTCAAAGGGAATGCAGATGTGGGATGGACATTGAAATCTTTCATGTTTCAGTTATGATGTTATGGGAAAATATGTTGGAGATGATACAGATCGATCTTTCGAATCATTCTATGTCTCTAATAAAAGGTTACATGACTCATATTTTAAATTGTGTAAGCACTTTTGAAGAGATGATTGCGTTGATTTCTTTTTGAATTTATGATTCGAAGTAGACGCTTATTATCTCTTCGAGAGGTCGAATGTGTATGATACAAGGTGGAGCATTGAGAAGATTCCAACTAGGATAATTGAAGTTGTCATTTCGAAAGAAGTATGAGTCACATTTTATGTAGATATTATGATCGTTTTACATATTTCCTGCAAAAATAGCATATCTTTATATAGCAAAAGTCAACTTACAAAGCAATATAAATCCAGGGTATAGAAACGAGAATATACGGATTTCCAGCGAAAGAAATCGCAGATCTCTGATGTAAACTAACCACAATAAACTAGTGTCAACTGTCGATTACTATGATGAAGGAGTATCCCAGAAAAAAACTTACTTTTCTTTTTCCAAAGTGCACATTTTATATTTTGAAATTCAGACTAGTTCTTGTCTTTTTTTCAGAAATTTTCTGATTTATTTTGAGTTTAGTCGAGCAAACTGTTGTAAGTCAACCGGCACTTTCTTATTACATGATTCACAGTGACGATTCATTGTCCAGCGCAGCAAAATTGTTATCTAACTAATAGCCAGAAGCTAACAGAATGAAGATACTTATCAACTCAAAAATAAATATTAGATTTGAAGTCAAGTTGGCCAACAAAAGACTGTTTAGTTAGTTATAAATTCTAGATATCACAGAGAATATGTACCATGGCGCCCTCAAATCAAGTGATAATTTTGCATATATTGGTGAGGTGGTAATTAACCCTTTTTCTGGCAATGTATCTTGCAGGATGTGCTCTACACAATAATTTTATTTCAAAAACCATGCAGAAATCTTCTATTAGCCCCTTGGGTGTAGTAACCGATGATCATCGTTTACTGTCTATAATGTAAAGAGGGAGCTACTCATCATCTCAACGGAAATATTTGAAACATAGGTTAGTTCTAGATGGCTACAAGTAGAGCTACATTTTTGGTAGTAAGATTTCCATGTTTTTCATAGGCTTCCATTAGTTTTCGCATAATTGAATTCATAAGTTAGAAATACCCATTGTCAGTGATCACTTTTGTTTTTTATAGTTGCTGTATTCTAGAATGATTCAGGGAGGTTACAAAATTTCGTATCTTGAGGAATACATCGCTAGGAATGTATTTCTCGATATACATTGCCAGGCTCTCGGGTCTTAATTGTGTTTTATCTGCGAAGACATCCTGCCCAGTTCGTAGAATTATGATCACGTATCTATTCAGATACGCTACTAGATATACATATCAGCATCATTAAATTCAAATAATTTTCAGAGGTCGATGATGTCCAGATGCACGAAAAAAATCTTCGCTAATCTCATGCCAGAAGATGAAGAAGCTGATAAAGTTCTGATAATTCCCCAACAAAACGCTAGCTCAGATGTTGAGTCTGACTTCGAGGATGACAATGAGGATGAATATGCTCCTTTTGGTTTGCTGAGTGAATTTGAAGCACCAAATAGTGGCAACTCACAGACACTACTGAAAGTTGAATTTGAAGAAAATTTCGATATCGAATCACCAACACTCGAAAATGAAGACCCAAACGATCAAGAAAATGATGATGAAATTTACATCAGTAGTAATAAAGACGAATATGCAGATGAAAATTTATCCTTGAATATCCCAGAGAGGTCGGCAAAGAACCTGAACGTCAATCCAAATGAAAATAAAAGGTTAAAAGGAGCAAACCGACAAAAATGGAATTCGATTGGAAGAGCGAAGGGTTTCATTCATTTTCGGGTATCACCCCATAAAAATGCATTGACAGCGCCAACAGAGCTCTTACAGCCAATAGATCATTTGGAAATATTCTTCGATGAAAGTATTTTCATGTTGCAAGAAACTAATCGCTATTCAGGGAACAATCAGTGAACACATGTATCTCAGAAATGAAATATGTTATTACGATTGAGATTCTCATGGTTCTAGTATCCATGAAAGCTTATACTGAGTATAATAGCTTGAATTTGAGATTCGATCCTATAGCGAATCTGAAGAGATATCAGCTGCTGAGATGGAATATTCCTTTTGTCGACGATGAACAAAAATCAATGACTGCTATTTCAAAATAAGACCTTTACTGGATAAAGTACAAGATAACTGTCTACGAATTGTGGAAGAGAAACAATTTTCGATCGACCAAATGATGATACCCAGTAAGGAAACTAAGGTAGGTATTAGACGGCAATACATGTAGAAAAAACCTAAGAAGTGGGGATTCGAGATGTTCGTCCGGTATAGTGTACGATTTCTTTCCATATGGGGCTGAAGATACTTCTATGGGGGTTGAATTTTCTGATATCGAAGAGTCATTCGGAGTGATTGGTAAAACTGTCATAATGTTAGCAAAAACAAAAATTTAAAAGACCCGTCTGTTCTGATATATTTTTCGAAAATTTTGTTTGCTCTCCAGATAAAGTTCACTACTTGAGAAAGGGAAAAAGGAATATTTCCTCGAGGTACACTCTGGACTAATAGGGTAAAGGCTTGTACGTTGAAAAGTGGCCAAGAACTTGCAAGAGCAGGTAGGGTTCGTTCGATCAGAAAGTGGACAATAATAAGAAAGTGACTCTTGTGAAGTGGTGGAAGAATCCACCCATGCCTATCCCATTTCTCAAATCAAGAGATAGAACGTGATGGTACTTTGCACTATTCTCGCAACTATTAGATATATGCATAAATAATGCATGGCTTTTTACCGGCGAAATTCTTCACTCCTGAATAATGAAAGAAAACATGAAATCCCTCTGAAGGCTTTCCGTTTCAAAGTAGCTGACGGTTCAGTTTTAAAGAGCTAAATAAGAGTAAGACCTTCATCAGAACTTCCGCTCAAGGTGCCAAAACGAAGAATTCGAAACCATCTCGAACCTCTGGTCAATCAGTATGTGAGGAAGGATTCGATTGGACGTTTTCCACTATTCACAAAAAAGGGAAGATGTAGGAACTGCCCTAAGGGACAGACTAGTGTTATGTGTGAGAAATGCAGCGCAATATTGTGTTCAGATGAATATAGAAATTGTTTCCATGATTTTCATAATTGATTAGTGATATCTCATGTATCAATTACTCTCAATAAATGTTTTTGTTCATTTCTGCAAAGCTCACATCCTGTTGATTTTCGTGAAACACACCTTTTAGTACACATTTACTTTTGGATCTTCAGTGAGGACACTGAATACCAGAGCACTTCTCTCAGGAAATTGTATTGCATCCTGTTGTAAACATAATTAGGTCATTATGAACCTGGCAATGCATCTCCATGACATGACACACACACACACATCAGAATGCACCAATACCATTTGAAAAACACATTTGCTTCTATATATTCCTTAAGACTGAAGACTAATTTGGTCAAATAAAGTCGGGAAAAAAAATTTTTCAAGGCAAAATTATGGGCTGTCAAGTTTAGGATTAATGAAAAAATGACAGATTTGAAAAACCTAGAAACATTTCCGCAGAGTAGCAAAATTTCTATCATATATATATATATATATATATATATATATATATATATATATATATATATATATATATATATATATATATACTGTATATATATATATATTCTGAAATTGTTCAAATTTGTTTACTTTCTAACAGTACTTCTGAAATTGTTCAAATTTGTTTACTTTCAAGAATATTTTGAGAAAGATATATGTCATATAATTTGAAATTTTTTGGACCAAACAATGTGATACATTTCGTGAATGGAATGCCATATTTGCTAGAGCATCATCATAGGATGATTGTTAAAAGTTGTAACTATTGAACAAATTTTTTTAATAAACGAAATACTTAAAATTGACGAATTTCCAATCAGTCAAAACAGTGAATTTCTTTAATAAACCATGAATAATGAAAAAATTATAAATTTCTACTTACTTATTAAGGGGCACATTGGTGAGACACTGAAAATTGTTGCGTACGCTACGTAAACTGGCAAGAATTTGTGCAAAAGGCGTGACAATAAGATCCTCTCCATGGCTGTAACAAAAATACATATTTTAAGTCAAAAATTTTCAGACAAAAACGTCGACACTCACACACATTAAAACTATCCATATAGAAATTTCAAGTTAAAATTATGTAAATCTGAATGTATAAATCTAAATAAAATATATGAACTGACAGCTTTCATTCTCCTGTCAACTCAACATAATAAACGGTATACTGATGTATCTCACATATTCAGGAATGAAGGATTTTTCCTGGAAAATCAAAATTGGACGAAGAATATTTGTTTCCATTTTATTTGAAATTCGCAAGACTCTTGTGCCATTTCCTACGTAGGTTGCCTTTCAAATTTTACATCTAACAAAAAGAAACGAGTTAAGGACACGAATAGTTTTATTGTTTCCCAAAGTATGCTCCATAAATATCAATACACTTTTGCATGCGCTTATACCAATTTTCGAAACACTTCTGCCACTCCGAATGACAACGTCGAAAATATGGTTTCGAAAAGCTTCAACTGTCTCTTCTGCCCTCGAAAATCCTTGCCCACGCAGTTTTTTCTTGATTTGCGCAAACAAACAGAAGTCGTTAGGTCTCAAATCGGGGCTATAAGGTGGCTGGCCCATTAGTTCAAAGTTTTGGGTGTTCAAATACTCCATCGTATATGCTGATGTGAGTGAACTTGCATTGTCATGAGGCAGAATAATTTTTGTTCTTCGATTTGATTTCTTCAACTTATCGAACACTTGCGGTAAATAAATGGTTTTATACCATTCAGAATTCGCCGTTCTAGAATGCTCATTGCTCTAATTGTCTAGTTCCCTATTTTCCTGAAAAAACAAGCGACCATTTGCTTCGCAACAACTTTTGTTGCGTTTGGCTCGTCATACTGTCGATTATTGTTTAGTTTCGGGCTCGTATCATATAATCAAGATTCGTTGCCTACAACGATTTAGCAAACGTCTTTTGAAGCACTGCAGTCGAATTATTTGCAACAAAAAACACGAGCCTACTTTTGAGCAATTTTTAAGTTCTGTGGGATCCAACGCGAACAAATCTTTTCGACAGCAAAATGTCCATGAAATATTGCATGTACGCTGGTGAAACTAATGTTTAGGATTATGTCAATTTCATGGTAAGTCACATGGCGATCAACGTGCACCATGTAGTGCACAGCGTCGATGGTTTGTGACAAAACAAACTGACTTTTGAAGACCTTCACGAAGTTCGTCACTGTGTGAAGCACGACCCTGATAGAATTCATTTTATCAGTGTTTCACAGTGGCCAAATGTTGAGCTTCATCACCAGAAGTTGAATCGAGTTGATCGCAGCACTATTGTCGAGTAAATCCACGTCGAAATTGTAAAGAGTCATCAAAAAAAATGTTCACCTGTAAATTCCATTTCTTGTGCAAGTTGAATTTAAAAACTGACTATAAACAAAACATAAATAACTCGTATGTCTAAGAGTTGTAAGTACGTTTGGGTTTCAATATGTCAAAATACACGACGCAGTTATCAGATGGAAGTTGTCAACAGTGGAAGTGCCAGAGGCGCAAAATTCAAGAGGCAACCTACGTATTTCTTATTTTATCGAAACAAGTTTTTGGAATTAGACATAATATTGTGCCATCGCTGTATTTATAAAAATTCTTCAACGCGTTCTCATGTTGTTTCTTTTTAATTCTTCCTTATTTTGAGAATCGTTCTTGAAATTACATTTCTTAGAACACAAAACACAACGATAAATGACAAAATTAATTATCCAATTCACATTGTTGATTACCAAATGAATAGGGCGAACTTTTTCGATTTGGATTTTGTAAACTTAGATTCGAAAGTTATCACAACGCTACATTCAGAATATGTGTGATTCTAATGCAGTTTCATGAAATTATTTGGTTCGTTTTCCTCGCGAGTAAGTATTCCAGAGAGTGAAACTGAATCTCATAAACACTGCTTCTTTTGAAACACTCAGACACGAAAATAACAACGAACAAGATAAGGAAGAGTTAAGAATGGAAGTTGAAATGTAAGTTTTCGAGAAAACTCAGAAAATATTGATATCAACCCTACAGCCAGGGTATTATGAGCGATGGTATCAGGAAAAGTTAAGAGGAAATTCCGCAAATAAGGATTGACGAAATGAGGGTGATCAGTGGCAGATTAGTCAATAGCAATAGGAAGTTTAGTATATTTCTAGTATGACAGTGCGACCCCACATCAGGCAAGAAATATATTAGTACTTTCAAAACCAGTTTTTCTGTGATAACTGGATGGGGATGAGAAGAACAGTGAGATGGCCACCTAGTTCTCCAAATTCAACCCCCTCAGATTTCTTCTCTCTGGGGATATATCGAAGATTTACCATAAAGGACATTTGCCATATTTCTAAAATGACTGTCAACATTTTTTTCGCAAATTTTTCTTCAAATTAAACAAGATCCGCGAAGAAATAATATATGGGAGGTTTCAACCCAAATTGTTGGGTTCAATATGATTCTAGCACATCTATAGATCATAATCGGCATCATTTAGAAGACCGAACCTGGCCATTGGAGCTTTCTCGGTCAAACAGAGAGGAAATTGTTTTGTTGAGTTTGAATATTGAAGGGATTTTGCGATCATATTTCAAAATTGGTAAGCAAGAACAAGGAAGTGATTATGTTACAGGAGACTCACACTGGGATGGAAGAACATTTCCGCGAAAGAGGAAATATCGCAGGTTATGTACTTTTTGATTGGATATACTATTTGTGTTTGTTTCTTCTGGTCATTTCGTTTATTATATTTGAGAAATAACCAACATTCTCAGCTATTTCTCTGATAGTTGTCACGTCCTGGGCATATTTATGATTCTGGTAGGGTTAAGTCATAAGAGATGCAGATATCAGTAAGGGTGAGTTTTCGATCTATATCAAAACTTACTGTGTTATTTTATTATTAGTCCCTTTTGTGGCCTTGCTTGTTATGTAAAATCTTTTCTTGAATTCAAGTGAGTTTAGACATATATGAGTCAGGTATGATTGGTGAAATATCTTTCTACTAGTTTTCTTTTTCCATTGTTACAGATTCCTGTCCCAAACCCCCTTCCTTTCATCCTTGTCTTCGTCTGGAAGTCATGGAGTGCAAGATGAGAATTGAAGCTGCTAAGCAGAAACATCTTTGGTGCTCTTTATGTACACACGAAACCAATACAACATGAACAGACAAGCTATTGCTAATGCAATAGCGACAGGGAAACGAGTTTTTTCCTCAGGTTTTTTCACTCGTTTATTGAATCATAAGCAAGATAGTTTGGTCCTTCTGTTACATTTGCTGAGCTCACACCTGTGTTTTTCTGACACACACCAAAATTATAGATATAAACATTTATTGTAAATACAATTATTCGAATTTTTGTAAATCCTCTTTTTTATATATATATATATATATATATATATATATATATATATATATATATATATATATATATATATATATATATATATATATATACATAAATAAATGATATACAATAGTTGAAACAGGATTTGTTGAGCTTTAGTGACCAATATTCGAATTCAAAATGCTTGTCGAAGTGTTTCTGGACTTTGCAGTTCTTGCATTCAAAATGAAGGGTACTTTCTATGTCTTTACTTTCGTCACAAATTGATATTTCTAACCTAATTCATGAGTTCTCAATAACTATAGATTGTTTTCATTATAAATGTGCTTCATTGTTGGAAAGAGAAAAAATACATTCCTATTTTATCCAAATTCACGTTTGGTTTATAATTAAAAAACACAAGTTTACATTATAATTCGAAAACTATCCAGCAAAAAATGAAATTTTTATACGTTCCCATATTCTACTCAAAAAAGGGCCCGTAGAGTGTCCAAATAGTCTATACCTAAGTTGGTTAGAAACCGAGATATTGGTATATCCTGAAATCCGGAATGACTCGAAAACAAAAGGAGACAGCTAGTATCTATTTTTACAAATGAATTTTCCTTCAAAATTTAGAATAGGGATGAAAACGTCAATCTGTGAAAAAAAAGGTGATTTTAGGAAGAATATGAACTGTTTTTACATGAATCGTTGGCGGGTCATGTCGAAGCTTGAATTCAAAGAAATGGAACCCCCAACCTTGAGCATTTATAGTAAACTCAAAGAGTTTTTAGATACGTTTTCCCGGGAAAACGGTGCTTCGTTTTCAAAATTTTTCAAATAATGAATGCAGAGGAGCTAATTATCGAATGTAGGAGCCAATATAGCAAAAAATGAAAACTATGTGTTTTGGTGTATTTTCAGCATGAAAAGAAATATTTTTATGATTGAAATATAGCAAGTATTGTCTAAGTATTGTGCACTATACGTCGTTTTTGAGAAAATTTAAGTTACTACATCAAAATATTTTCAGTGATTACTTCATTTTATGCATTACAGTGAAAACTTTTTTACTGTAATGCAGACTTTTGATACGAAAAAAATCAGTGTTGCCGCTCAGAGTAAAAATACAAATGCTTGATAGTTTACGCCTTGGAAAGTCGTTTCATTTCATCTCTCGCTCATTTAATGTTAACGAATCAACTGTAGGATCGATAAAGAAATTCGAAGGTAAAATGAGGCCGTCTGTAGCTTCAAGTTCACTGTCAGTGAAAATTGTTCGTGATCCAGCAATAGAAAAAATGAAAGTAGTATGGTCATTATGAATCTAAGACTGCAACCATAAAAGAATGCCTCTGTGTGGTTCAATTATCCGATAGAAGACAAAGCGTCTTCACACACATTTTGTAGTGGTGGTAGTGGAGGATTTCAAGCATCCGAATGTTGGTTCAATAAATTTAAGGCGTGACAATCATTGCATAGCATTAAAATCTGTTGCAGCAAGGAGGATATACACCTGATAAACTACTTAAAGCAGCAGTAGCTCGACAGTTTTGGAAGAGAATGCCAAAAATACATTCAGTTCCAAAAGCGAAAGATCTGCCCTGAATTCAACACAACAGAGCTACTTTGCTGCTATGTTCTAATGCATTTGGAGATTGTCATTCATTAAACCATTGACGCTTTACGTTAGATCCTCGTGCTTTAAAAAATCAAAACAAGAACGACCTGCCAGTGTTTTGTCGTGCTAATAAGAAAGCACAAGCATGTTACAAGTGCTATTTTTAACGACTCGTTCCTGAATTGTTCTGTTTCAGATTTTGAAACTAATTAAGAAAAGAAAATATTCTAGTTTCGAACAATGCCTTCTCGCGATTTTGAAACTATGCATTCAAATATAAAAGTGAATTTTCAGCTACCAACACGACATCTTTGGTTCAACTCATGGTCTAATAAATAATCCAGTTTCTTTAAGCTCTATTATATTAGACGAACCTTCAAATGAATATTAGATATTATGGAATATGATCCTGGTATAGATGTTATGGAATGCTGGAAGAAATTTGACATAACAAAATGTATCTTAGACTAGAATCAGAGAAACAACTGAGCCCACATACATTGAAGTCATGCTGGAAAAAACTGTGTCCTGTTTTGACTGCGGAAAAAGACGAAGAATCTATGCAAATTGCGAATGGAATAGGAAAAATGGGTTCGAACTCATAGAATCACGTGACATTCAGGGGTTGCGAATAAAGAGCTCATACTGTATTTGATCTTTGCAATCACAATTTTTATATTCCCATTGTGAGTTATTGCGTATAGCTATTATTATTATGGAAATAAAGCTGTCTAATTTAGATACGGTTGGTATTAGATGTTAGTTGGTTGTTTAGATATCAATTTAGGACAACAGTCTCATAGCTTCTTGCGGTGGAATTATTACATAATATTATTTTCATGCTTCTTATCGATCTTCATCCCATTATTCTTATAGTAAGCACTATCGCATCTATCTTCGAAAATAGCGCAGGTGTCGGCTAGATCCATTTTCAAATATACGTTTCAATCATGATGTCAGGAAATAAATATGCTTTTAGTTCTGAGAACTATGATGTACATTCATCTACTGGCACTATTCTTTTGGGAATATGTTTGACGAGCGCATTGAGGAAAGATAAATTCGTAGCTATATATATGAAAATATACAATGTTGCAATTCTTAAAAATTAAGAAGTTATCGAATGTTATGTTATGTACAAGGTGTCCCAATTTTGATGTATTTGAATGTAATCTCCTAAACTATTGATGATAGAAAGATCTGGTACAAGCAAAGTGTTGCTATTTTTAAATGAAACGAAAGATGCCGATTACAGAATCTTCATAGCGGTCTTCGTTTCCGAGATACAGGCTGATTATCGAAATGTTCCACTTCGGGAAAACCCTCGTATCTCAGTCAATCCAAAACTTAGCGCAAAGGTGAAAACTGCTTCTTATAGGGTTTTTTATGTTATATATATTCTTTTGAATAGAGGATTTACAAATTTTTGAATAATTGTATTTACAATAAGTGATTATATCTATAATTTTGGTGTGTCAGAAAAAACACAAGTGTGAGCTCAGGAAATGTAACAGGGGAACCATACTATCTTGTATATGATTCAATAAACGAGTGAAAAAAAACCTGAGGAAAAAACTCGTTTCCCTGTCGCTATTGCACTAGCAATCGCTTGTCTGTTTATGATGTGTTAGTGTCGTGTGTACATAAAGAGTACCAAATATTTTTCTGCCTAGCTGCTTCATTCTCTCTTGCATTCCATGATTTCCAAAAACAAGGGTGAAAGGAAGAAGGTTTGGGACAGGAATCTGTAACAATGGAAAAAGTAAACCAGCAGAAAAATATTTCAACAATCAAACTTCCTATATATCTAAACAAATCTAAGAAAAGATTTTACATAGCAAGCAAGGTCATGAAAGGGACTAAGGAGATAATAAAAAAATACATAACCTGCGGTATTTCCTCAAATTCCATCTCTGTTAGACCGAGAGAGCCCCGATGGCCAGGTTCAGTTTTCCAAGTGATGCAGATTATGATCTATAGATGTTTTAGAATCATTATGGACCCAATAATCTGGGTTGACTTCGCCCATATATTATTTCTTCGTGGAACTTGTTTAATATAAAGAAAAATTTGCGATAAAATTTTGACAGTCGTTCGAAAAATATGACAAATGTCATATTTATGTTGAATTCATTGGCATGCACAACTTCTTTAAGGGAATGACTTTTGATTTATAACCCCAACTTGTATTTTTATGAATGGAACATCCTGTATATTCCCCCATCATCGTATTCTATTCGCTGGGAGTTCTACAAATATATATTATGCACTCAATATTCTATGATATGAGAGCGTCCGAAAAGGCGATTATATCGTTAAAAATTTGATTTTTCGTGAAATTTTATGAAAGCGGTGGTGAAACATCGTTCAAAATAATTTATTTATTCAAGTACAATATAAGGAATGTCCACAGCTGAAGACAAAATGACTTCCACTAGATGAATATTAGTTACATAAAATCTAGTACTCTAAAAAAAGTATTATATAAGACATTAATAGAGAATTGTATTCACAGAAAGAATGAAAAAAGAAATACAAAATGAATATTACAAAACGAACGATTGAATTGAATTCGATGTTAGTCAACGAAAGAGCAAGCGTAGGCTTCTCTTCAAAGAGGCCAATGTGACTCCAAACAAATTGATACTCCTATGCGTGTTGCAGACACGTAACATCCTATCGATAGGGGAGTTCTGTGCACTATTAGTTTTTCTAAAAGTTATGAAGAAGAGGACGTGGTGCCTCAAAGATTTTATATGAAGATCAAATGTAACCATGTGCAAGATCACAGGTACCTGAAGTACGCAGTTCAATATTTCAAACAAAACCAAAATATCATATATAGTCCTATAGGATAACAAAGTTAGTTTTGAAGCGTATGAACCGTATTAATCTATTCTGAATGCGTTCAAGTCGGTTGGAATAACAATAATAACGAGGATTATGAAAACATAAGGAAAAATTTAATTTACTGTAGATGGAAGCATAATACAAAGAGACTTTACATATTTGAATTCCTAACTTCCCCTGAAAATATAACTCATCATTCGACTTGAACTACTTGCTATGCGATCTATGTGTGCTTCGAATCACAAATGACACCCAGATCAAAAGCCGTGGACACACGTCGCAACAATGAATTCCGAATTGAGTACTGAAAAGTAACAGGCGAATGGTTTCTAGTGATAGTTATCGTGAAATATTTATTTAAATTCGAAAATAATTGTTTTTCCCCACTCTACCAAGTTACTCAAATCTAGTTGAAGATCAAGGCAATCCCTCAAGCATCTGATAGATCTAAATACTTTCAGTTCGTCTTCATAGAGCAAGAATCTGGAATGCCGGAAACATTTATCTATGTCATTAATATAAATTAAGAAAAGGAGGGGATCGAGATGAGTTCCCTGCGGTACCCCAGAAGTACGACATTTTGTTGTGTATTCTCGTCTTCCTCATCATCTTTTTCATCAGAGGAATTTTCGAAATCACTAGGATTTTCATTGAACCACTGTAACCAGACTTCAGGATCTTTGCTGGACTGCACACGTTCAGACATACTTCTTTTCTTTTCAAGGTACCAAGAAAATTTGAGCTGAATTGACTCAAAGCACAAAGTAAAAGGTCAATGCTCGCATTGTCTACAATCGTAGACCAGTCATATTCAGAAGCAAATATCTGCAAAAACCAATTGCTAACACTGTCAAAAATATACTGATTCACTAAATACTTAAGTTTTCTACCGCTACTGAAGTCATTCAAAATGGCGTGGTCTACTATCGTAGACCACGCGAGTAACGGAGGTTTGAGAAAGATATTTACAACCAAAGTAGGAAATGATCCTTAAAGGATACCAGTTTTCTACAGTGATATGAGATCTCAAAAATATTAAACATTTCAGGGAATTTTCGTTACAAAATATGAAAAATTGAAGTATTATTTATCAGCTCTATCAGGATCAAAAATGGAAAATATCAAATTCCCTTTACGAAAACTGCGAATTTTCCGCCTGACTACCTCGATATCTATTTGATGCTGGATATTTGACGTAAACGATATCCGGAAAAGAAGTCGTCCCAATGCAATTACTCGATACCTGGATTAAATTTCGAGATCATATTTCGGGAAAATCGAGGAAACGTATTGACCGAATACTTGAGTTCACAGAAGCGAAGAGGATCATGAGCATATTGAACAATCCTCGGACCCACCATTAAATTCCTGAGGAATATTTGAGTGCCGTTCTCTAAAAGGAAAAAGGGACAAAAGGGAAAAATATGGCCTGAAAGAGCATAATCGGGGTTTTAACGTGATGGAATCGAAAACAAAGATAAAATCAGTTTTTAATGACAACTGTTAATTACATTTTTTCTGGAAAGATCGATTAAGTAGATTGACTTTTATCTTTGAGCAATCAGAATTGGCTAATGAAAATGGTGTCTTGGATGTCAGAGCTATCGCATCTGACATTTTGATAATGATAAAAAGTCTCTTTAAGAAATTCGTTCAACAAACTGTACGAAACGTTGAACATTTTGTGATTGTGAAGTCGTTCAGTTTAATTCAAAAATTAATCAACAAAATATTGCTTGAGAGTAATAGCAAATTTCTTTTAGCTATTAGCCTCAAATTGGTCATCAAATAAATATTCTACATCGATATTCCAATTTCTTGTACGATGCAATTTGATCTGGACTTGAACCAGAATTACACTGGTCGACAAAAAAATTGTTGTGGATGTAACTAACATCTGATTACCACATCATGATAGAATGGACGTGTACAAATACATTACATTTATAGAATCATATTTAATGTTATATAACTATATATTTGTATAGAAAAATATAATTTAAGTTTTTTCGACAGTATCTATTGATTTTATTCTACTACTAAACGTACTTCTCATTTAAGAGAAACACAAAAATTGAAAATATTTACATAAAATACTATATTTGATATTTTTATGAGGGGTCATATCTTCTCATTTCTGAAACCAGCTAGTAATTACCAATCATGGCTAGATCCCAATTTTCAATGGCATGTGAGCAACAAGCGATTTGCAGACATCTAAAAGTTTATTAACAAACTATTGGTAGTTTGCATCCGTAGTAGACTACAATCCCATGGAAAAAAATCACCCTTTGAGATGAACTAACGTGAATAACACTTAGAAGGCTGTTACTATATCAGAAAATAACTATCAGCACTATGCTGTCGTTTTCGAGCAGTACAGGTGAGTACGTGAGTAAATGGTTTTCTTAAGGTTGATAGATAATAAAAAATAAATGTCGAAAAACCTAGTGCCGTACAAAAGTGGTGGCGCCGGAAGATACTTTACCCCTGAACGCCGTACATATACACTTCCCGCAAAAAATGTCGCATCACCCTACTTCTACGACAATACTATATAAAATTTTAGGTTGGTCATTCAAGAGTCGCTTGATAACTTTCAGAAGTGTGAAATAAGAAGAAATAAAAAGAGATGAGTTTATGATGGAAATTATTAACAATTTTCGAGTTAATGAAAAATTAAAAAATTCTACCATCTTCAAACATTCGCGAAGAGACCAATCAACTAGCATCGAATGGTTACTAATCATTTTCAAAATCGAGTGTTTCCTCCCCGGGCCCTAATTACTGCCAGTATACGTCTCGGAAGCCCCTCAAACAAATTTTGTATGTACTCTTGAGTCACTGAGTTCCAAATTTCAGGAAGCAGATGTTCTAGTTGTTGGAGTGTTCTACAAGGCGTCCTACGTTGCTGAATTTGCCACCCCATGTTGTCCCAAACATGTTCTATGGGATTCAAGTCGGGACTTCTGGCTGGCCATCTTAAAATATCAATTTCGGCATTTTGCAGAAATTCTGTAACTACTCTAGCTGCATGAGGCCGAGCATTATCATGCATATAAATGAAGTTTTCGCCAATCAATGGGCCAAAGGGTACAACATGGGGTTCAAGGATATCTGCGATGTATCTGGCCGCTGTCATTCTTCCATTATTCACTAGGACTAACTCAGTTCGACCATGGAAAGAAATGCCTTCCCATACCATTACTGAGCCCCTCCGAAGTTTTCGGTTTGCCGGATATTGCATTGCTGATACCGTTCCCCAGGTCGTCTGTATACAGGCATGCGTCTCTCATTTGATACTAGACAGAACCTATCGTCTGAAATTTGCATGTTCCCTCGCAAACTGAACTCGATGCTCTCTGGTGAGAGGCGTGCCAGTAGAAGCCACCCTTGTTCTGATATCGTCTTCTCTGAGCACAGTTTGCAATGAAATATGCACATTTCTGGAAAGTGCAAGTTCATTTTGTAGCATTCTAGCCGTACAGTGCCGAACTCTTAGTTCAGTCAAGCCAACGATCATCATTCATCGGATTAACAACACCTTCAACTGGTGTTGTTATCCGATTTCTTCCCTGTTCAGCCCATCTTCCATATTCCCCTGTTTCGTGGTACCGATTAATTGCTCTTGAAATAGTGCTTTGGCTAACATTCAACAAGTTAGCCACGTAACGTTGGCTTCGCCCCTCCTCTAAAAGTGTTACAATTCTTACCACTTCATGATCACTCAAATAGTGTCCAGGACAATAAATTCAAAGATTCGAAGATCAACACCGAAAACTTGCAGTAATTCAGCGTGAAAACTGAAGAGAAATTGAATGAATACTGATATTCAAATGAACTAATTCTTGTTTCAGACGTGCTTGACATCATATGGGAACAAATATTACTACATAAATAAGATTTTTTTCCTCTCACATGTCCAAAAACATATGTTGACAAAAAAACTGTGATCGAACTGCTAAATCGATTGTGGAATTCAGAATACCAGGTGATGCGACAATTTTTCTAGTGTGTGTATTTCCACTGCAGAGATCAAAAGCCCAGGGTCGGAACTTTTTCCTACAGCCATATTATATAAGGTCATTGTAAAATGTAAGGCATCTTCTTCACAATATTATTCAATAAGGACAATAATGTTTGATACCTATGTCGTCCAAAAATTATCAAAATTTTAGGATTTACCGAGTTATTACTGTACGATCATAAACTCATGTACGTCAAAATTTTTTTTATAAAATGTTACTAAATATTACCGTTGTACCTTATAGCCGCTCATCATGAATGGTAACGAATGAAAATATTAGGAAAAAAAATTCCGAGATTTATAACATTTTTCAAATGTTCCTGGAGTAATGTGAGGGGTAATGTTTTCAAAGATTATTGTTATTTTATATGTAACAAACATAAAGCAGGGTCCGACCTGTTTGTTAAACTCACAGAAACGTAACTGAGGCGCAATGAAAACGTGGTTTGACGTGGCGTGGTTCACAGTATATACGGCATCTAGTTGTTTTTGTTTATCTATATTTGTTACATGTAAAATAACAATAATCTTTGAAAACATTAATCCTTACATTACTCTTCTACATTTACAGAAGGAATGAATTTGAACCAGTATCTCTATTGGACTCCAAAAATCTCCTTCTGACTCCTCTACACAGTAAACTTGGGTTGATGAAGAAGGGTATGAGTAAAGATAACAATGAATCAAAACACCTAAAAGAAGCCTTTCCCAAGTCGAGTGATGCCAAATTGAAGGAAGGGCATTTTTATTGAACCATAAATCAGAAAATTTTTATAGAAAAGCTTACCAGTCAGGAACTCAGATAATGGAACACATTTGTTAGTGTTAGAGGATTTTTGGGCAAGAACAGCAGTAAGTTAATGAACTTTCAGATGCTCACAAATCGCTTGGTGACCGCTTGTCATTAAAAATTCATTTTGTCCATTTACAATTGTCATTTTTTCCTGAAAATTTGGAAGCTGTCAGGGAGCAGCAGGGTGAAAGATATTAGGATAATGGAAATTCGCTGTCAACGACGGTGGGATTCAGTAGTGATGGGTGATTACTGCTGATTTTTTAAATGGCCCCTCATAGAAGGAAAAAATAGAATTTAATTAGTATTTTGAGTCAATATTTTCTCCGTGATTTTATCAAATGTAAAGAACGTTTAGTGGGTGTAAAAGTAAATGAAGTTAATGAATACTTTTGATGAAACTTGAATAGTATTTTTTTTTATACTTATTAGCATACTGTAATATTGAATGTGGTACTACAAATGTAACGAGAAAATGTTACGTGCTACAACTTCTTTATCTAAATTTTGTATCTAGATTCGTACACACAACCAAATTTATATGGAATCACTGGATATATTGAATATTACCTCAGAGGTTTTGGAAATTTCGAAGGATTATTAGAATTGATCCTCTTTGAGATATTTCAATGAAAAAAAGAAATAAATTAAGGTTTTTTCAAGAGGAAACAAATGAAAGAAAATAAGAGACTGTTTCCACATGCAGTAAAAAAATTGATTATTAATACCTCCTCTTGCCCTGATACGAGCCTGAATCTGTCTAGGCATGCTTTGGATCAGGTTTTCGACCTCCTCTGGGGTGATATTCTGCCACTCTTCTGTGGCGGCTTGGATGAGCTGTTGTGGGGTTCTTGGATTATCCTGGTGCGATTTAATTTTCCTTTTGAGGTGATCCCATAAATATTCAATAGGACTTAGGTCTGGAGAGCAAGCTGGTCATTCCAAAATAACGATTTCCTCTGTATCAAGATAATGTCGCGCGAGGTTGCTGGTATACGGAAGAGCAATATTTTGCATAAAAATAAAATTCTCCCCGTGGGCACCTCGCCAGTGTCTCACTATTTGCTTCAGCATAGGTCCATGTAATTTCTAGCCGTTACACACGCAGGAAACGAAATCAAATCTGTTTCGTTCCCTAGCATAATGCCACCCCAAAACATATCACTGCCCCCTTGGTATTTCGGAATTTGTCTTGTTGCTCGGAGACTAGCTTGTCTTCTACAACTCCTTAAAACCCGAATCCGGCGGTCGTCTGATCGAACACCAATTGTGGTCTCATTCGAAATAATTCCAATTTTGGTGCTCGATACATCAATTAAGCCTGTTAATTTTTTGTTGTCTGATTAGCTCTGGAACTCTTAAGGGCCTTCTGCTGTATAAACTCCTTGAACGAAGTTTTTGATGTATCGTTTCGACTGATACACTGATGCCTGTTGCTTCTAGAAATTGCCTATGGAGTATGGGGTGCGAGGTACTAGGGTCTTTTCTTGCAAATTGGCACAAAAAGGGTCTTGTTCTTCAGAAGTGATCTTTCTACGACTTCTTCTAGGCCTATTTTGCAGAGATTGTAGCTTCACGTATCGGGCGTAGGTTTTTGAAATCACCCAATGTGATACCCCTTCTTCAACGAGAACGATTATTCGACGCCTCTGCATATCGGACAACCCAACGTAAGGTAGTTTCAATTATGAATTTTGAAATTCACTGAGAACAATATCCCGAACATGTGGTGATAATTCAACATTTCTTATTAAACTATCCAGTTTTTTCAAAACAAGAACTTCATTCTTCACAAGTAGTCAAATATCCATGGTTAAAAGCTATCAATAATGTGAAATACCGAGTGATTCTATATAAATTTGGTTGTATGTACATTCTACCACGATATGCTATTCAATTTTATATTACATTCACAACAATTTTTTTCGTCGGTTAGTGATTACACACTCATCTCTTCCGACCTGAGCAAAATGAATAAAATTTGATATCTCATGAGACACCAGAGGATGGTATTAAAAACTGGAATAATTAGATTACAAAATTGAAGAACAAGCTAATGGTTAATAGGGAAGATGATATTTTAATTCAAAGAAATAAATGCCTTTGGTTTTGTTAACGTCAGAAACTATTGTTTTCTTCCCGGTGGTTCCTTGAGATCCGAAGTTCACTCTGGCAGTCAATTCGAAAATAACCGACGTTCTGATGTGACTGATGCGGCTTTGGGAGAACCTTTCTTTTTCATAATGGACAAATGATTCCAGTGTTAAGAATACCAATTCTATTACGCCATAATCGTCAGTTTTTCAGTTGAAAAAGGTTAAAACAATTCATTTCCTGCAAAAATGTTATTTTATCCAGAAACGACAGCCACCATGCAACTAGCGAATAAGAAACGGCGATAATCTCGAATGGCGTAAGTGACTTCGCCATTATTTCAGGAAAATATCCAAAGAATAGACGTGATATTTAAAACCATGAAAAATACGGAAAAACTTCATCCCAACGTCTCTTGAATGTTTAAGGATGCTCTGCGCCATTCTCAAGTATATTCACAATGAATCCACACAACGGCTCTCGACATTTCTTCTTCTTCAAGTAAGTACACGTCCTCATTTTCAAACTGAAATATCGAACGCCGTTACTATGACGACGAAATTTTTCGCCAGGATGAATTTCATTTGGAAAATTGTAGACGGCTAACTACGTCGTTAGGGGGGTTTTACTGGGATAATCGATGAGTCAGATTCTGGGTAAATAAATTCGAATGGCAGGACGGTGCAACGTCAGAGATTCCCATTTGGAGATGGCTAAAATAAAGCCGGCATTTTTTTTAAAGAAGATAATTGCGAGATTAATGATTATTGGATTGTCTGAAAGCTCTTATCCTAAAGTATATTACAAGTTTAATACAGTTGTTGGAATTTTTTCAGCAAACAACCCAACGGAACGAATTCTCGAGATGTGAAATTTCAGGGTACCATTATTGATGAATCTCTAATGGAAGTCATTCAAGTTTCAAACCACACACGTAAAGTTTAACCTTGATCACAAGAGGAGCATACAAGTTAAGTCATTTGGTCTCGCTGTACTCCAAAGTAATATTACTAGAGACATCTAGTTTTGAAATTTGATACCCAGTTAATATAGAGGACTTCTAATATACCTACTTAGTTAACTTATGCGTTTATATGATAGATGGCTTCATTTCATTCTTCAAAAAATCTGGGATTCTTAACTGTTAGAGATGTGTAACTTGGGGATGACTGTGCTCATTGTTTATTTATATTTGTCTGTTTCTGAATTGATAAAATGAAACGAAAACTTCGAATCTAATCCATCTAAAAAATGGAAAATAATTCCTCCAATCTGAATACAATTGACGGAAGTATGAATGAAACACATAATTATATCAACCGTCTTGATATTCTGAATACACAATTGAAAAATGAAGGTCCGGTGAAAATCTTTGAAAGCGGATAGATAGATCAGAAAAAGATTTGGTTTAGTATCATTACACAAAATATAATTTCACAAACGAAATCAAAGAAGAGCTAAGTTTGTCAGAACACCTAGCACCCACAGAGCGGCAGAAGAGGAAACTGATTCCAATGAATGTTCAAGCTCCAAAAATGTACGGATTGATTAAACTACATAGGGAAGAAAAATCTGTAAGACCTGTAGTGTCATATATAGACAGACCATCAGGTAAACTAGCAAATTTCTTGAATCAAAAATTTCTAGACCTCTCGAATTTTCAAGCACAATACATCATCTCCAATTCTGTAGATCTCATAAATAAACTTTCAAATCTCCGAAGATATTAAGTTAGTTTCTTTCGATGTCAAAAATATGTACCCGAACATTCCAACGAATGAGTGTCTTCCCCTTGTTACAGATATTTTATCCGATCCCAACACACCGCCATATATCACTAATGAATTTAGCAATCTTCTTCAAATATGCCTATCTCAAAGTTACTTTCAATTTCAATGTAAATTCTTCAAACAAAATTCAGGTCTTCCAATGGGTTCTCATATTAGCCCTTTACTAGCCGACATTTTCATGAACAACTGAGAGAAAAACCCAATATTAAACACAGATTTCGCTAAAAAAACACATTACTTTCTGGTACAGATATGTAGATGACATTTTAGTTGGTTTTCGTGGTTCAAACAAACAAATTAAACAATTTTTAAATTTCCCTAATAGAAAAAATTGCCGCATAAGCTTCCTTTCTGAATTACTCAATTAATTTCCTCGACTCAACCATTAAAAATTCAAATAACCAACTCACTTATGAGATTTACAGAAAGGAAACATTCACAGACGCATCGATTCCAATGGACTCGTTCAGTCATTCAAGCCACAGCTAGCTGCACATAACTCCATGATTCATAGAGCTTACTCTGTTCTCCTTTCGAAAGAAAATTTTCAAACTGAATTTAATATCATCAAAAAAATTACCTCAAATGACAACATACCACAACATTTTCTAAATACAATCATTAAACGCAAATACCAACGTATTACCTCTCAATTACTATATAGCATCGTAGAAACAACGGAAAAAAGACACACTAGTCTCAGATACACTGGTGAACTCTCTTACAAAATCAGTAACTACTTTCCCAAATTGAACATAACTGCTTCATTCTCAAGCAGCCCCAACTTAAGCAGATTATTATTCAATGCCAAACAAAAGAACGATAAATTCAAGCAATCAGGAATTTATCAAATCAAATGCAATGAATGTCAGGTAGGCTATGTCGGACAAACAGGGAGAAGTTTTGAAGCTAGATTCAAGGAACATATTTCCTCAGATAAAAATTCGCCAATATTTGAACACATAAAATCAACTAACCACTCGATATCATTGAACAATCTTAAAATCCTTCATAAATGTAACAAAGGGAGAGAGATGAATTTGTTGGAAAGTTTGGAGATTAACAA
This sequence comes from Cryptolaemus montrouzieri, assembly GCA_013387265.2. Taxonomy (NCBI): domain Eukaryota; kingdom Metazoa; phylum Arthropoda; class Insecta; order Coleoptera; family Coccinellidae; genus Cryptolaemus; species Cryptolaemus montrouzieri. The sequence continues at coordinate 112,313,401 of JABFTP020000021.1, forward strand.
ACTATGTAAAACCCACAATTTATTATCCTCAACAGCCAACTACAGCATAATGGATCCCCACTACTGAATATTTAGGATAAATTTCATTCTGTACTTGTACTTGCCTACTCATGTATTAAATTGTTATTCACTTGAAAATGACCGTAGGGTCGAAACTGGTCGTGATTATTGAATAAATTGTGCAAAGTGACAAAAGTGTCTCATTTCGTTCAACCTTAAATTCATTGTTATTTGTTAGATCGAAAGACAACAATATTGTGGCAATGGGAACTAATTACGATTCGGTTGAACCACTGGTGAAATTGAAAAGTTTGTTTCAAATAAAAAAGCAAAAAATTGATGTTCCACAGCCTCTTCTTCTTTTCAAATATGATACATATACTATATGATCTTCTGGTTCAAAGTGTTAACAACTAAAAAATATATAGTCGGGGTAAAACATTGTAGTGGTATCTTTTCCCACATATGGTTAGCGTGGTTTCTGTCAATGCTTGGAAAATTCAAACAGTGGTTTTATGAAGATAAAGTCGATTTATTAACTGTTGGTCGATGAATTATTCATCATTATCTGTGGAGCTTTCCTAAATGATCACACTACAAAAGCAGACCTTCTGATTCAACACCCCAGAGCATACGAGTTTCAAAGAACTATGGAGATATGTCGAAGGTAATGTCACGTTAAGCTTAGAACGTAACTGTTTCGAAATATATTACACGTCCTCTTAGCAGGACTTGCTGGCTTGACCTTCAATAAACTATTCTCAATATATACCAGCCCACCAATTTTCTGTTAAAATGGCTTGACATGAATTTTCTTTTCCGTTTATGTTTCAATATTACTTCTTATATATTAAAATGTGAAAAAAGCACGATACAAATGAAAAAAAAAATAGTTGGAGCGAATGAGTTCAATCTGAAAGCTGTTCAGAGGGAAATATTTGAGCAAATATCAAGGATGTTATCTATTTCTCAGATAAATAAATTATTAACATCAAAGCGATAGCGTTTATTTTAATCTATTCTCTACGCTTCATGGGATAATGGGTCGGATAGGCAACGAACAATACAAGCGTGTGTATTATTAGCTCTCGATATTCAATTAGTCTGTAATTTCAACTGTGTAATTATAACACTTCAAATTGTTTGAAAACAATCAATACAATATGGAATGGCCAACATATTTGCAAATATATACATGAATAACCTGTTCTCTCTCTCCCTCTATACAGGGTGTCTACTATAAAAGGTGTCAAATTTCAGTAGGTGATAGTACAAGTCATTTGCAACAAAAAATGTCCTATTTTACGAAAAGTTGATACTTATCGAGTTATTCAACACTTCTTGATTTTACCAAATTTTTTGCTTCTCTCTATAAAAATAAGAATATCTCTGTTACTCTTACAGCTAAATCAAATCTGACCATACGATCGGAAAAAAATATTGAATTTCCTATAAGATAGGTAAATACTTATTGTAAAAAAATTTTGTATACCGGGTGTTGTGAAAGGCTAAATGAAAAAATTGTGAAATTAACAAAATTAGTGGTATTTTCTTGTTAGCTGTACCACTGAAAACTGATCGATAAGTAGCTGTCTTTTTTCTTGTAAAAACTACTACATTTAACTGGCTTTCAAATGGTATATCAACTTTTGAACTAACTATGTTTTTTCCAGCAATATCATGGGTAAGAGTAATAACAACAACAAATTCGAAAACGCAAATATCTTATATTACTTAATGAAACATGAAAAAGAACTAAAAAACTTAATGAATCATATTTTCACGAAAGAGATTTGAAAACTATAACAGGTGTTCAAAATGTCTTCCTCTTCCTTGAATTCACTTAACACATCTTTTTCTCAAACCATCAACAACTCTTCGACGTTCAATGTGTTTTTGACTCATTTCGTTGCAACAGATTCGAATCCTTTCAATTAAATCTTCTCGAGTATAGAGGGAATTCTATAAACATTAGTCTTTAATGAGCCCCACACATATTAATCAAGCGGCGTAAGGTCAGGGCTTCTGAGTGGCCATCTCAACTGCCCGAATCGACCTAAACATTTCTCTCCAAATCTCTCTGTCATCCAGTTCTGGACCATTCTAGGATTATGAGCCGGGCAGCCGTCCATTTGAAACAAAGATGATGCCGAGTAGCTATAGGCATTTCCCCAGAACGTTCATTATTTCGTTATTTAATAGATTTAAAAATTCGTTTGAGTTGACACGATCGGGAAGTATAATTGTCCCGACAAGCTGATCCCCTCCTTAACCCCAACCACACATTCATCCTAATCTCGTGCTGAGAGTGTGTAACAATAGTGCCATGAGCATTTTCTGTTTCCCATATATGAGAATTTTTCAAATTTATCATACCAACTTTGGTAAAAGTTGCCTCACCTCTCCATTGAATTTTAACTGATCTCCAATCTTGTAATTTATGCATGTACCACCTACAAAATTGCAACCTCACCTAACTATCCATTGGCAATAGGTCTTAATAGGTCTTGATCCTCACTCTAATGGTAGGGATGAAAATTATTTCGCTCGAGAACTCTATGAACCGTGGAATGATGAAGTCTCAATGTAGCACCAATTCTCCGAGTACTTGTTGCAAAGTCCTCGCGAACAGCCTGCAATATTGCAGGTGCTTGTCTCCATTGCTGAACATTTCCACCACCTCCTCTAATTCTTAAACCACTGAATGAACTAGTTTCACCAGGGCGCCTAAACACTTCAACAAATGTCTTTCTGCAAGGTTGCTGTCTGTTTGGAAAGCGAAATGCATACTCCCGCACCGCTGCACGGGAATTTCCATTCGCGAAGCCATAAACAAATAACATATCTCGATATTCAATGTTTGAGAAACTAGGCATTTTTTCATTTTTTCGAAAAAGAAAATGGAATTGTAAAAGGAAAATATAGATTTCACAATTCATCAATTCATTAAATGACAGTTCATGTCAGATTCTAAATATTTTTATTTGTTTCAAAATCAAGTAATACAAGCCTTCTGTGATTTATTCTTTTACGATTCTTTTTCTAATTTTCTTCTTCTAATCCGAGAAAAATTAATTATTCCCAGTTTCTCAAACATTCAATATCCAGATATGTTAATTATTTATCGCTTATTATTATTGAAAAGTCAATTGTGGAATTGTTTAGACCCTCCTTGTGATCGAAGGATAAGAGAATTTAATGTTATTACTCTTACTCTTACCCATGATATTGCTGGTAAAAAAATAGTAAGTGCAAAAGTTGATACACCGTTTGAAAGCCAGATGAATGTAGTAGTTTTTTCAGGAAAAAGAACGGATACTTATCGTTCAGTTTTCAGTGGTACAGCTAACCAGAAAATACCACTAATTTTCTTTATTTCACAATTTTTTTATTTAGCTTTTTACAACACCCGGTATACAAAATGTTTTTACCATTAGCACTCACCTATCTTATAGCAAATTCAATGCTCTCTCGGATGGTATGGTCAGATTTGATGTAGCTGTAAGAGTAACAGAGATATTCTTGTTTTTATAGAGAGAAGCGAGAAATTTGGTAAAATTAAGAAGTGTTAAATAACTCGATAATTATCAACTTTTCGAAAAAATGTTATGGGACATTTTTTGTTGCAAATGACTCATAATATCATCTACTGAAGCTTGGTACCTTTTATAGTAGACATCCTGTATATGTATATATACAAGATATAAGTTATGTCGCCTATTGGACGTTTATAGAGAACTGATAATGATATCGTTTTGAAATTTCGGCAGTTGGTCCGAAACTCTATTTCTAAAATATTTTCACCCCAATGGCAACACCCTGTTATTTAATATAGAACACCCTGTATATTGATGACTGGTTCGATAACACTTGTTATTCGAATCACAGAAACACCTTATACTAAGTCTCGTATGTTTAGTTCATGAATAATACCAGTTTTACTTGAAAATTATCGATTTTTCGCTTTATCAAAAAATGTATAAAGTATACCTTATACAGAGTGCTCTTTCTTCTGCTTCACATTTCGAAACGAAGAAACATCGATAAATACGTTTTTTCAAATCGTATCCCATTTTTTTCCAAGTCGTTAGATTTGGCGTAAAGAACTAAATGAAGTTCCCCATAAGTATTCTGTACCTGATATTTCAAGTTTACAAGTTATGGCGAAAAACGAATTTTACGTACCTACCTGAAGTTGACTAATGAGGTTTAGATTTCTGCACGTGCATAGACATATCCCAGAGCATGGACAACAAACTAGTATTGTTTTAACTGTCAGTCTAATTAATTCGAACAGAATGGGTAGCTACACAAATGAGCAAATACTTAATTTATTTATCATTCATGGAGATGAGAGATGGAATGTGAGTAGAACTTGTGGGAGGTTTAACGAATTATATTCAAATATGCCGTCTACGACAGCTAAAAAATTCTGGAGATACGTTACAAATTTTCTTTCGACAGGAACGGTCCAGAATAACACATCATTTTCATCGCCTGTTGTCAACAATGAAGACAATTTCAGCTTATTTTGATGTTAATTCACGTGCATCATTAACAATAAAGCATGATCTGAATTTACCTCATACTAGTATTCACAGAATTCTGAAAAACATGAACTGCACCCTTATAAATTTTGATTGATCCAAAATCTATGAGCTCGCCATCCACAGCTTCGAATAGATTTGTGTAAGATCCTTCTTCTCAGAACACAAGAAGATCCCGTTATTCTCAAGATTATCATCTCGATGGATGAGGCCAAGTTTTCTAATGAGGGTGGTTTTAACCGGAATAACACTTTTGGGCCAACCAAAATCCTCATATTACGAAGAAAGAAATCCTCAAAATAAATGTAGTTTTCATGTGTTTGCACTTTTGAAGGACAACAGATTTTCGTATATTGTGTATGATGAAAACTTAAAGGTGAACTTTGTATGGTGATTTTGAGGACCGTAGTAAGTGACTTCGTTGACACTTCATTAACAACTGAATGAATGTGTTGTTGGTACCAACTGGATTTATTTATTTATCACAAATTCAGGTTGCCAATCGTACAATGTACTGAGAACAGCATCCACTACATACAAAATGAAGAAAATAATCAACTGATAAACTATACAAAAGTTGAGTAGTCTAGTCTTAAGGCGTGTGAGTCTTACATGAATATATGATTACAGATACATAAGTGAAAATAATGGCAAAAATATCATAATCAAAAAATAGCATAAACAGGAAACAATGAAATGATGTGTGATTTGACTGAAATATTTTTTCATTCGATGCTTATAGGAATATAACGACGAATTGAAGATGTCTATATTTAAGAAATTACTGTAAAAATTAAAAACAGTTTCAAATCTACAAATCGGAGAGCTCATTCTCACAATAGTGCGGTGGAAATCAACTGAGAATAGATCCCTGATTCTTGAGTTTATTCTGAGGGTCCGAAAATGAATTCTAGATTGAAGGTAGTGTGAATCTATATGGGAAATTATTATTTTAAAAAGCATACAAAGATCACTCAGAACTCTCCTATGTTCAAGGGTTAAAATTTTGAATTAAGAACGAATGTTTGTGAACTTGATTGATTATAGGAGTTTTCGTTTTGAATCCGAGATACCTTAAAAACCTAATTGTACTCGCTCGAGGCGTGTAATATGAATATTGTATTTCGAATTCCAGATAACTAAGGCGAAAGAAAGTTTACTATGAACGAACGCGTAATAAAAGGAGATAATAGAGTTTGGATTCCTGAAATTCACTAAGTTTCTTTTAATGAAACCAGCCATCCTATTAGATTGGCGGATAACTCTTTCTATGTGTGGTTTGAAACTCCAGTTATCATCAAGCGTGATCTAAGGTCTTTAATTTCAATGACACTCTTTAAGGAACTGATATCAATAGAGTAATTAGAAGTTATTTTTTTGATATTTTTCGTGAAAGACATGCAGAAGTACTTAGAAACATTCAAAAAGAGACTATTTTTCTGACAGTACTGTGCTAAGCGCGAAAGGTATTGTAGAATTTTGAGGCAGTCATCTGGGGTCTCAATGTTCTTATAAATTTTCAAGTCATCTGCGAAAAGCAGTATTTTGAATGTTTGAAACATTTCTTCAATGAGTTAATGTAAATTATGAAAAACAATGGTCACAGATGACTCCCCTGTGGTATACCAGATGTCATATCTATCTGATCTGATTGATGATTGATTGGATGGAGCGCCAACTCCCAAATGCTTCATGCAGTTGGATGTTGAAGAACTGAGGCGAGCCACATCACTGGGTGTTATGCGTCGAGTAGAACTATGTCTATAAGTGAATGGTCACTTTGAACAATTATTATGAAATTTCAGAAAATAGAGTTTAATTCGTTTTGAGGTTTTTATTTGACTTTGGAAATTCGGCAACAACTACAGTTTCGAATTTCTTTCCCTCATTTTATCAATTATACAATGACAAAAGCACAGTTATTTGTTTATGCTCTTAGAACTGTCTATGCACGTGCAGGAATCTACACCACTCTTGCCAAACTTTAGGTAGGTACGTAAAATTCGTTTTTTCCCATAACTTGGAAACTTGAAATCTCAGGTATATGGTATGTATGGGGAACTTCATTTAGTCTTTTACAGCGAATCTAATAAATTGAAAGAAATATGGGTTACAGCTTGAGAAAATTGTAGTTTTCGATGTTTCGTCGTTTTGAAATGTGAGGCGGGAAAAAAACCCTTAAATTTTTTTAAAAAGCGAAAAACATAATAATTTTCAAGTAAAACCAGGATATTTCATGAACTAAACAAGCTAGAATTACTACCTAACCTGTCATCAATATACAGGGTGTTCTATATTAAATAACAAAGTTGATATGATTTTCCGGTACAATCGGAAGCTTGCGATTCTATTGATGATATCTGTTCTCTGCCCAGATATAGACATATTCGAAATATTCAAAATATTCGGAAAATCGATTTTGAGTTTTTATATATTTGTGTTCCTTCATTCCTGTAGAATATGACTTTCAAATTTCAGGTCAAAATTCAAACCGGTTTTCGAGTATATATATATATATATATATATATATATATATATATATATATATATATATATATATATATATATATATATATATATATATATATATATATATATATATATATATATATATATATATATATATATATATATATAGGGTTTTACTCCGACGAGTTGCCCATATATCTGTTCATGCAATCAAACTGATTTCATGAAAAATATAAATCCACCACCCGGTAATTAATACCATTGCCAGGCAATGATTATAATCAAAACATATCCTGGAATAATTATATATTAGGATAACTTTAAATGTTATGAGAATATATCAATCTACCAGAATATATACATACTATAGCATCATCAGACAATGATATCAATGTACCAACGAGTAGTGTCAGAGGCTTTCTCCCGGAAAAATCCAGTGTACGGACCTTAGTCAAGTAACACTGAATATTACTCATATATATATATATATATATATATATATATATATATATATATATATATATATATATATATATATATATATATATATTCAACCGGACCACGCGTCGCCGGCGCTTTATAATACGCAAAGTAAACGTAAAAGTTCTCATCAGAAAAGGAAATTTAAAGGTAATCAACATTCTGGAAATTCAAAATTGGAGGAAAATTTCGTGAGTGCTTCAGCTACAAAACTGGCGGGGTCCAGTAACCCTGACGGAGTTTTAGATGTCGGGTTTGATAGCAAATTTGGTTATGTGATCCTAGCTTTCAGTTTAGTATTTTCTCACTTGGAAAATATTTTAAAGTGTGAAAAATGTGAATAAAAATGTAATATTTAGTTTTTACGAAAAAGTGCTATTGGCTTCGGTTTCAAATTTGTAATTCAGTGTTGTTGTCAGCATCCAGTTAGGTCAATTCTTGCACTAGTACCTATAAAACAGGTGAATGGTTTTGATTTTCCGCCTATTAGGGGTTGGACTCAATGGCAGAAATTTGTTCTGTTCCGTGATGGATCTAGGTCGACGCTTCAACCAGAATTTGTACTACACCGCGTGCACAAGTATCGCTTTTTCGGCTGTATGTTTGGCTAAAGTTATATTTCAAAAAGCTAGAAGAGAGGAAAACGAAAAGAACGTTGAGTACGAATTCCCAAAAGGCGAATTGACTGTGTCCGGCGATGGTACCTTGGCAAAGAGAGGTTTTTCTTCTCTCATAGGAATTTGTACTCTAATTGAAGAATACACAGGCAAAATTTTGGATTGTTTCGTCTAGTCAAAAACGTGTAAGAAATGTAAAGTAAACAAAACAGTGAAGGATCCAACCGCATTTTCAATTTGGAAAGACACGGAACACGTCGATGAATGTTCCAAAATTTATAAATATAAGCTCCGGGGGAATGGAAGTCCAAGGGGTGTTAGAGATGTTTTGTTGTTCGGAAAATTTGCATGGCTCAAAATACGCTCGCTACGTTGGAGATGGAGATTCAAAAACGTTTCCCAACTTATTGGAAAGTAAGCCGTACGGGGACTTCAATATTGCAAAATTAGAATGCGTCCTTCACGAGGGGAAAAGAATGTTTCGAAGGCTCAAGGATGTCAAAAAAACTCTCACGGAGAAAAAAAAATAAAAAAAAAAGAAAAATCGAAAAACGAAAAAAAAGAACCTGCAGCTAAAAGGAAATGCCAAAGCAAAACTACTCCACCTGAGGAAAAGAGAACCGAACTTATTGGCAAAGTTATGAAAGAAATTTCTTTGTTTTACAGTCTTGCCATTAAAAACAACCCCGATGACAAGCAAGCCATGAAAAATGCCATTTGGGCGTGATTTTATCATAAAATTTCAACTAGTCAATAAATTCCATTTATTTTAATGTTATCATAAAAAAACTAGCAGTCGAAACTTTGAATGCGTTTTTCTCAAAACATGTTTTCTCAGATCGGTATCAGCGCTAGCGCCACGACGAAGTGTCAGAATTTGACGTAACTAGGCTCATTTTATTGATAATTTATACTTCTTTATAACCTACCTCGGAAATTAATCAATTCGAAGATTGCGTGAAAAAATGCATTTTTTCAACTTCATTATGAAAGCTTGTAATTTTCTCAAAAACGAAAATTTTTTTATTTTCCAAGGTAGGTTATACAGCTGCATACATTTTTTGATTTTAGATATCGCGTTCGATCTGTATCACTGCAAACGCAAAATCAATCATTTTTGAAGCGTCGTCATCAGTGCCACATTCTACGAAGAACTTACATGAGGCGCCAAAAAAACAATTTTTTGGTATACCTTTTTTATGAATAACAACATGTAAAAAGTTTTTTTTTGATACATAATAAAGAATTCCTTAAAAAAAATTCTAAACAAATCTTTCATTTTGTCATTCTGAAGTGATAATACCCCTTAAGTGTTTCTGTTTTTCAATAATTTTGAATTAATTGAGTTTGAATTTCAAATCGATCATCATGAATCGTTATACGAATGCTGAAATGACCGACATTGATTAGAAGCTCGGCAGTTGTACATAGAAATAATTCCAAACCGTATTGCTCCCAATAGAAAAGCTTTTGGAAGCATTCATCGATGAAAAGTCACGTGTTATAATTCAAGATGAGTTCTGAATAACGTATATTTCTAATCACAAATCGATGTTAATGCACGGAAAAAAATGAAAACTCCCACACAACCAATAAGCTTCAACGTAACAGATTTCCACAGAAACGTTAGCCAGCTTTAATATTTCTCATGGGGAGTATTGAACACAAATAAAGAAAACACGTTTTCCAGAAATACGGAACGTGATATCCGTATCGATTCAATCATTTCGCGAGTTTTAGACTTAACATAATCTCAGCCATTCTTTGGATTGCTCTTGAGTGTAGAATCAGAGTGAAATATACGAACAACTTTTTTCACATTATATGCTTTCTCGAATCCTGTGGTTTCTCCCGATTTCTGATAATATGAAAAGTTTCGTTCGAAGATGAAAACTTTTCTCGTTACTTTGATCGTTGTGTGACAAGAAATTGAGAATTCGAGTATTTCGTGTCTTAACGAAGGGTTTCTTGGACTTTATCGTTAACTAGCCTTATTTATTTCCGATGGGAGGTCACCTATTTTCCCTTTTTCTTATAAAGAACACTTTATTTAATATTAAAACTATTGATGATGAATCAGAATATTCTTTTCAGCGCTAATGGGCAATAAGATTGAGTGTGTTTCATTTGAAACATGCCACCCTGTTTATTTTTTATCCGCTAGTGTTTGTAAAAGAGCAGAGGTTGAAGGGGTCGAGCCATACATCATTTGAAAGCTTTCCAAAGTCTCCTTACAAGGAACGAGCAACAAAGAGGCACAATCGGCCTCTGCATTTGGCAGCGTTCGACATCTGCTATACAATAATACATTTACATGTTTTCGTCAAGTATGAAGTGCAGTGAGAAGTGAATGTGATGTCAATAGTTGTGGCGGTAAATTTAATGATTCTTTCGATATTAAATTTATGTTCAGTGATATATTGTCGACAATTCCACTCATGTGTCGAAATGCATGTTTAAGAACACAGAAATTCGAGTTTGATATCGGATAAATTGCATAGAAATAGGAAGGAAGGTAGGATATTAGTGGATAAATTTGCCCATACAGAATCTTTGCGTTTCCATAGCAACGCAACATTCACAACAAATAGCACGATTTCAAAACTGTCAAGAATAGCCATTTTAGTACCTGCTGTAAAGTTTCTGCCGATATAAATTAAAATGTCTCGTTTTGGAAGATCCAGTGAAGCAGAAATAAATAGTTCTATACAGAACCCTATCCCCAAAAATACAAGAAAAACGCACAGCACGCAGGATTTGGACTCAATTCAGTATATTCTGCAAGGAATTCTTCTATTGAAGATATTTCAGAAATTCTTATGGATTGGGGTTTCAGTATGAAACAAATGAATGGACAAGATTACAAAGAATACGTTGTCAAAACAATGTGGAACACAACTGCGAAAATGGTGCAGAATATGTATTTCGAAAAATTCAACATAAGTTTCAACCCCTTTACCGATTCAGCATTTAGAAAGGCTCGTGAAGCTCGCAATTCTAAAAGGAAGATGTTACGAGGGGATGTGAAAAGCGCAAAGAAAGTTCCGTTGCATTAACAAGAACTGAAATTGATAGCATTGCTCTGTACTGGGACGAAAATACCCCGATAGGTTTGATGAAAAAATTTGCCCATATTATTGCTTATGAATTAGCATGGCGTGGCGGTGAAGCAGCAACTTGCAAGGTACACTTTTTCAAAGAGGAAAAATTTAATAACGGAGAAGTGACTGGTCGTATTGAATATAACCCAGTATTCTCGAAAACTTGCCAAGGTGGCTCAAAATTACTTATTGTGATAGTAAATGGCTAGTGAAAAATAAGGAATATCCAGATTTAAGTCCTGTGAGGTTGTTTCATAAGATATTGTCGAAAAGACCTGATCATATTACAAGTGATAGATTATTTCTGGCTCCCAATCAATTTTGGCAAAACTCACTTCTAAGGGTTGGTACAGAAATATGCCTTTGGGAATAAATGACAAAAATTTCAGCAGAGAAATTTGAACTGGATACGAAAAATAAAAAGATCACAAATCATTCTCATAGATCCAGTGCTGTTTCGAACCTATCTGAGGAAGGTGTCAGTGGACAATAATTGATCAAACTAACCGGACACTCTGCGGCAAGCTCTATTAAGCCCTACCTGCAACTGAACAATAAGCATCATTTGAATCTTGTTTCAAATCTTCGGAAAACTTCTGCGAATTCTGAATCTTCCATAATTCCTCAGGCATCGTCCCATATAGAATCGACCCGGAGTGAAAAAATCGTATATAGTAATTGCATTGTCAATAACTGCTCATTCCAATAATAACTAAACATGTTTGTAATGAATGCTTTATGATTTTCTCGTTGAGTTTATGTGCATTCTCCAATAAAGTTCATTTTGTGCGTTTTGTCATTCGCGGAATTTTCTCAGCAAATATCAGTCGAGCTCAGATTTGGCAAGATATTTTTCTGAGCTCTTTTTCTCATACTTACTTTTCGGTAATTCAACTTGGCCTGCTCGAGCTACGCTCTCGTGAGTTTGTCGCCCAGTTCTTGTTGCCTGCACGTAAGTATTCGAAAACGAGCATAGAAAAATATCCGGCCAAATATGAGCTCTTGTGGTATTACTTACTAATATTTGTGCTTCCATCATTAAAATAAATAGCATCGGGCGCTAGTGCAGCAATTGTAAGAAGATAAATAAAAATTGACATAAATGTATTTATGTACAAATAAATGTGACTTGATCAATTCAATTGTGATTTCCATTTACCTCCTTTTCTATAAATAAACAAAATATCAATCAAACAAATAAAATTAGAATTGTCTTTTGAAAAATACAACCATTCCATCAGTATTTTCTTGTGAGTTGTCACGTTCAACTGTCGTCAGTAAACCGACTTTACAGACAACTGATTTCTTTTTGCAGAAAAAAAGAGAACATTTGTTTTGAAGGAAACCATTTGAAGGTAGTTTTGAAGTGCATGCATTAACCAGTAGATTGACGATGAAGGTAGTAGAATTTGTTGTAAGGTCTTCTGAAAACCCTTTCGACAAACTACAGCAATCTTGAAGGAACTTGAATGTTTAATTGGAATTTCAATTTTTTCTCACCTAATAAGAAAAATTCTTCCAAACCATCAAACCATGTTGAATGAAAACATTCGTTATGTTATAATTTTCTGTTCCTTTGATGCATTGTAAATTAATGATTGAGGGTTGCGTTGTAGTCTTTAGTATAATATATAATTCATTGATTGTCGGTTTTTAGCAGAAACGCTCGCATAGGTCAATTTTTAATTATAAATATCTATTCTTAAGATAAATTAAGTAGTTTACCCTAACCCCCTAAACCCCAGCTAACCTCACTTTTAATTTCAAATGGTAACCTCCATCTTGTGATTGCTCTTTTGAAGATCTATGAAGCTTTCAGATAGCTGTATGAAAAATTCCAGAAAAAATGATTGCTCACAATCACTAGATACTATAGAACATATCAGCAGTCCAACTCGATCCTTTGCTGCCTTAAATCCAGAGGTAGACTTTTTGCTTTTGGGAATGAATGTTTTTATTAACTGTCTTTCATGTGTTAGGAATAATCGATCAAGAATTTCTATTTTCACTTTAAGCGGTATCATTGATTTTTTCATACGAAACTCGTGTTTCGATTTGTTGAATTTGTTAAGGAGACATAAATTAGAAAAGTAACGATAGAGGTCTATTTCAATATTTTATCAGTCCATTTGACGACACGTTTACAAGGGATACCGAATCCTATTTGTTAGTTCATTTGTATGTACCGGATAAGATCCGCGGATACAAAAATCTTTAGCCGCAAATTGGGGAATTGGCTCGCATTTTTCTAATCCGCGAATACTGAAAACGCGATTGTAGGAAGCGCGAATAAGGAACTTTCACAGTACTTATTTTCAGGTCTCAAAACTGGTACTAAAATTTTATTAAATTCCGAAAAAAATGAAGCTTCTTTTTGGTAAATTTGACGTGTAACAAATGCTATCTGAAGTTTTTCTAAAACTTCTTGCTTTAGGAAAAAAAAACAGAATAAAAATGCAGAAAACCGATGTTACCAGAAATACCTCGCATCATGTATTGATACATTTGCAACTATGAGGAGTAAAAAATATTTTACTTAAAATTATTACCCTGTATACTAAACTCCATCACAGCTGTTACAGCCAAGCTTGTGAACAACACGTACATTTTGATCAGAGTTATTGAATGTGCCCGAGGGGGAAAAAGGATCAAAACTGGATTTTCTTCCCATATTCAGAATGGAATTTGGTCGCCTCTGAATGTGTATTTCAACACAATGAGTCTGCTTCTCCCTAACACGAACGTTTCATTTTTCATTAAATGAAATGTCGAAAAAACGTTCGTTTCGAATTTACAAATGGAAAATTGTACTGAAAGAATTACAATGAGTTTTATTTCTTCAGATAATTTATTATCCATCAAAAATGATGGAAAATACACTCCCCACAAAAATTGTCGCATCACCCTACTTTTACGACAATACTATATAAACTTTTAGGTTTGTCATTCAAGAGTCACTTTCAGAAGTGTGAAATAAGAAGATATCATTCAAAAGAGACGAAATTATGATGGAAAATATCAACAACTTTCGAGTTAATGAAAAGTTAAAAAATTCTACCATCTTCAAACATTCGCGAAGAGACCAATCAACTAGCATCGAATGGTTACTAATTATTTTCAAAATCGAGTGTTTCCTCCCCGGGCTCTAAATACTGCCAGTATACGTCTCAAACAAATTTTGGATGTACTCTTGAGTCACTGAGTTCCAAATTTCAGGAAGCAGATTTTCTAGTTGTTGGAGTGTTCTACAAGGCATCCTACGTTGCTGAATTTGCCACCCCATGTTGTCCCAAACATGTTCTGTGGGATTCAAGTCGGGACTTCTGGCTGCCCATCTTGAAATATCAATTTCGGTATTTTGCAGAAATTTTGTAACTACTCTAGCTGCACGAGGCCGGGCATTATCATGCATATAAATGAAGTTTTCGCCAATCAATGGACCGAAGGGTACAACATGAGGTTCAAGGATATCTGCGATGTATCTGGCCGCTGTCATTCTTCCATTATTCACTAGGACTAACTCAGTTCGACCATAGAAAGAACTGCCTTCCCACACCATTACCAAACCCCCTCCAAAGTTTTCAGTTTGCCGGATATTGCATTGCTGATACTGTTCCACAGGTCGTCTGTATACAGGCATGCGTCTATATTCTGATACTAGACAGAACCTAGACTCGTCGGAAAAGAGAACATTCGACCATTCTGGAATACCCCAATTTGCATGTTCCCTCGCAAACTGAAGTCCTGCAACTCGATGCTCACGGGTGAGACGCGGGCCGGTAGAAGCCACTCTTGGTCTGATATCGTCTTCTCTGAGCCTGTTTCTAACAGTTTTCAATGAAATATGCACATTTCCGGAAAGTGCAAGTTCATTTTGTAGCATTCACGCCGTACAGTGCCGAACTCTTAGTGCAGTTAAACGAAGCCAACGATCATTAACTGGTGCTGTTAACCGATTTCTTCCCTATCCGGCCCTTCTTCCATATTCCCCTGTTTCGTGGTACCGATTAATTGCTCTTGGAATAGTGCTTTGGTTAACATTCAACAAGTACGCCACGTAACGTTGGCTTCGCCCCTCCTCTAGAAGTGTTACAATTCTTACCACTTTATGATCACTCAAACCGCGTCCAGGACGTTCAGCAGCCATTACAACAAATTCAAAGATTCGAAAATTAACAAGAAACACAGAAAACTTGAAGAGAAATTGAATGAATACTGATTGTCAAATAAATTAATTCTTGTTTCAGATGTGTTTGAGATCATATGGAAAGAAATGTTATTATATAGATAAGATTTTTTCCCCTCATATGTCCAAAAATATATGTTGACAAAGAAACTGCTATCGAGCTGCTTAATCGGTTGTGATGGAATTCAGAATACAAGGTGATGCGACAATTTTTGTGGTGTGTGTATATTGAGTGAAATACGCATCGTATTTACGTTTTAATGGGTATGAGTTACATACGAGATTTAGGTTTGAAGGGGGCCTCTGTGTTTTCGCCAGATCGGATGTTGCATGCCAGAGAGAAGACACGATGGAGGACGACGCTTTCGACCTTCCGTGGTTCAACATCTGTTTTCAGGATGAAACACTATTCTTATGCTGTCTATATCGCTCGCCAAACGATATTCACTTCCCTAGACTGTTTCCGTATCTAGGTGATAAGGTGGATTGGATTCAGACATATCATCCGGCAGCTGAGATTATTGTACTGGGTGACTTCAACGTTCACAACACCAACTGACTTCGACACTCTAATAGAACAGATGAAGCAGGAAGACTGAAACTTCTGCAATCAGCCATAATCTAACGCAGCTAGTCGACGAACCGACAAGAATACCTGATCACTCAACCAACTTCTCGAACACCTTGCTTTTTTTTTTGATTTCAGATACAGATGATTTCAGAGTGGAGATCTCAGCACCGCTAGGTACCTCAGACCACAACCTTATATCTGCTACTGGAACCATTGTGCTGCCGCTAAACCGAGAACATAAACCACCCAGACGTATTTGGAACTATAACCGTTCTAATTGGGATGAGCTGCGTGAGTTCTTTTCGTACTTTCCATTCAGTGATGTTTGCCTTTCAGATCCTTCACATCAATGTATGCACTGAATCTGTTACAGAAATCATTCATGCAGGAATGGATCTGTACATCCCTCAATCCATGAAAAGAACACTAGCACAAAAGCCATGGTTCAACAAAGACTGCGACAGAGCCTCTGCAACCAAGAGCAGAGCTTACAAGTCATGGAAGATAAATCCAATAGAGGAAACAAGATCATCCTTCGTAAGAATACGGAACGTATGCAACCTGACAACTGCAAGAGCAAATAACAATTTCAACGAAGCGGTAATTAATAAACTTCTTGAACAGGCAAGCGAGACTAGACAATTCTGTTCTATGGCGAAAACTGCCAGTGCCAATTTCTGTATATCTGCGTTTCTGCCTCTTGTTAGAGAAGACGGAAGTATAGCATCTTCTTCGAAAGAGAAAGCCGATTTCTTTGCTCTCTTGTTCTCGAAAAACTCTGTGTTAGATTCATCATCTAAAGCAATTCCACCGAACATTCCACCTACAAATTCTTCCAAGGTAGAAATCAAGTTTAGAGTCTGCACTATGAGCCGAGCTCTCGAACAGCTGAACTGTATGAAGACAGTTGGTCTAGACGAAATACCGCCCTGAGAAAGTGTGCTCCCGAACTGACTACCATTGTTAACCGTCTGTTTCCGAATTTCTATGAAAGCCAGCCTTTTCCGAGCAGCAGGAGAAATAGTGAGAACACAACCGATCCCAAAGTAAGGAAAGAAGTCCTTATCCCAAAACTGGGATGCCCTGCAAATATCTTGAGTTGCAGGGAATTATT